>JACRYM010000011.1:0-714713 GCA_014839905.1 Aphanoascus verrucosus | reverse complement strand
CGCTAGGTCCAATCCGGAAAGGTCAGTATTGAACCTGGGCACGGTTATCGAATGTATTGCACAGGGTTCATTCGTGCATTTGCTGGAAGAGCATCACGGGCGTTACGGTGAGTCGCTCGAGGCTTGAGGTTTGAGAGTGAATGACGGCTGATCCTAGATTCAAAGGTGATGTTATCCGGGTTGGTCCAAACGAGGTATGATTGTTCTTCAGGGTCGAGGAATGAAGCCATACGGAGGCTGATAAGTGCTTATGCTAGCTACACTTCAGTAACCCGGCAACCTATCTTGAAATCTACAGCCCTTCCAACCGCTGGGATAAGGAGGAAAGCCTGTATCACAGCTTTGGTGAAGATCGCTCCTCGTTTGGTTTCTTGACTTATCGAGAGGCAAAAGAACGCAAGGATGTTTTAAATCGAATGCTTTCGAGAAAAGCAATCCTTGGCTCTCAGGGAATTGTTCAGGAAAAGGTACGTCCTCTCTATCAAGATGCGTGAAATCATAACCTGATTATCAAAGGTCATGGATCTGTGTAGATCTTTTGAACGGCAACGAAATTCCACCGTAAACCTCTTTTATGCGTTTCGATGCATGTCAATTGATGTCATTACTTGTAAGATTGAGACCATACTCTCTGGCGGCGATAAGAAATTGTGCTAATTGGAGACCTCAGACCTCTGCTTTGGCAGCTCCGTTGATGCCATTAATGCCCCGGACCACAAGGCTCCAATCATTGTGGCAATGGATGCGTCTCTGCCCGTGTTTGTTCGCTTCAAGCATTCCGCGTTGTACAAATCCATGATCGTCAACTGCCCGCCGGCTCTTTCGAAGATTCTAAGCCCATTGACAGCAGGTTTGGTAGACCTACAACAGGTAATTCCATGTCTAATTGCTGTAACCTAGTCTAATCTAGCTAACCAAGATAACCAGCTGCTCAAAGCCCAAATCGAGGAGATGGTAGATGATCCCAGCAAACTGGCAAACCTTCCACACTCCAAAACCGTTTACCATGAGCTCCTGAGACCAGAAGCGTACAAAAGCGGCACTGTACCGTGTGCAGGCAGTCTCTACGAAGAAGCGCAGGCGCTGATGTTTGGTGGTGCAGACACCACCGGAACAACTCTCATGCATGGCACATTCTATGTCCTAAAGCAGCGAGATGTGTATCACAAGTTGAAGGAAGAGCTGCGGGCAGCTTGGCCCAACTTGAACACACTCGCGGAATTGACTGACTTGGAGAAACTACCATATTTGGTATGATTTCTTTGCTCCTCTGTTTGTGAGATGCAATACTGATCAAAAATCGCGCATTCCCTAGACGGCTGTTCTTAAAGAGTCCTTGCGCATGAGCCCCGGCGTCGCATCTCCGCTTCCTCGAATCGTCCCTCCTTCAGGCGCTAAAATAGCAGGCCAGTTCATCCCCGGCGGGGTAAGTTCATCGACATCCTGTCCAACGTATGACGTTCTAACAAGAATCGCAATGACTAGACCATCGTTGGCATGAGCAGCCACTTCGTGCACCGCAACGCGGATATTTTTGAAAGGCCCAACGAGTTCATTCCTGAGCGCTGGCTTGGAGATAAGGGGGCGCAACTGGATAAATGGCTCTTTAGTTTTTCCCATGGGCCCCGGAGTTGTTTAGGACAAAAGTTAGTGGTTTATCCCCCGACTATCTTCCCTTGTATATCTATCTAACGTGGTCTTATCGTTACAGCCTCGCATGGGCGGAATTGTACTTTTGTTTTGCACATGTGTACCGGAAATTCGACATTGAGATGGACTCATCAAGGTAAGGATTCCTATCTTAAAAACTAGAGCCTAAACTGACCCCTTAAAGCCCCCGTGAACTGCAGTGGCGCGACCGCTTTTTGCCCGAGTATATCGGCCCTCACTTGAAGGCTAAAATTACTCCAGTAGCTTCCTGAGATAAAGTCCTTAAATGCATATAAGTTCTCGATACATTAGCCTAATTTAGTCAATGCTTAATTTAAATCCTTTGAGGCCTTAAAAAATGCTTTTTTACTTTGCTTAACCCCAAATTAGCCAATGCTTGTTTAAGTCCTTTGACATCCTTGCATCGATGTGCATAAAAATCGAAACGCACAGCCATAATCTTCCGAATGCGGCAACCTGCAGAAGGGGTGCAGCTCGCCCTTGCGAGCCCCTGAACTTTTTCCTTAAACAAACCCCAGTTCATCCTTTGTACCCCGTACTTCCAGCCCAATCCCAAACCGTTTTCCCCGCATAAGTTAACCACCATCGATCCCCGACACGACATCGAGTGAAGCTTCCTCCTAGCCCCTTAATCGCTCGACTGACGAAGGACACACACGCGCACCCATCGTAACCTTGCAAGTTGCTGGAATGCAAGACTGCGCAAGGGTTTGAACTTTGAACCGACTTGCAAGGCGTTCAAGGCACCTTGAAGTACCTTACACAGGGGCCATCCGTCGCCCTTCACTTTAGCTTGCAATGCGTTCTTTGCCTTGCATACAGCGACGGACACACAAGGAGGAAATCGAAGTGTTGGCGCCCGCGTTCCGGGCGTCCGGAACACAACAGATGAAGCCCGCAAACGGCCATAATCGAAGGACATATGAATGCTTCCAGGTATGTAGTTATGACATCCATAATTATGTGGACTGAGGTATATATCAACTCTGAAATCCAGGACCCGGAGCCACGATAAACAGGGCACGAGCGCGCACACACACACAGAAGATGGATGGCATGTCCATCCAGCCCCGGAACATGGCCCGGTGATGACCTTTTCCGTGCAACGATGGGAAAAAGATCCCGGATCGCAGTGTGGTTCTATTGTCGATATATGTATAACGGTTCGCTTGATAGCACCAGAAGTGAGGTGATTATTTATTATCGACTTTGATAGACGGTATACCGATTTCTTCCGAGTATGTCACGCACGGAGACCACGACAAACAGGCACGAGCGCACACACACGATGGATGGCATGTCCATCCAGCCCCGGAACATGGCCCAGTGATGGCCTTTTCCGTGCAGCGATGGGAAAAAGATCCCAGATCGCTGTGCGGTTCTATTGTCGATATATTTATGAAGGCCCGTTTAGAGTCCCAGAATTAAGAGGGTTAGTTGTTATGGACCTGGTTGAATAGAATAATGCTTGACCACGATATGTCCACGCGCGAGTTGCATGGTAGATTATCGATTCGATAACCCGGAAGCGCCGATGGCCGCATTTGCTCCAGCTCTTGTTCAATGTATGAATTCTTTCAGATGACAACTGCTTGTGAAACGATTTATGCAACAAAAGACAGTGATCCGACGAAAGTGAACTACAAGTGAGTTAGTACTGAAAGGATTCAAGAAGTAAACTGAAAAGATGTAATTGATATGTACCTGAGGTGGGTTGCACTGGAATTAGAACAGTTCATGCGACGAAAGGACAACAGTCATGCGACGGAAGTGAACTATAACTGAGTTAGTACTGAGGGAATCTAACAAGAGAACTAAAGGAATATAGCTTGATCTGTACCTGTCACTTGTCTCAGAGAATGAGATTGAGTTCACTACTCAGTGTCTCCCACCTCTCGCACACCACCCCCATGAAGCTCAATCAAGTGATGGCTCTAACAAAGGTGATCTATATCTGAGTTAGCAATGAAAAGAGTCCACAAACTGGAACTGAATGTAAATACCTTGTTTGCACCTATTGAAGATACTCTTCTTTCATTTCCACCTTCACTTCCAAGTAGATCATTCGACGAAAGCACTCACTTCCTGTATGGACGAAAGTGAACAGACAAGGGCTCAGGTACTCAAAATTCCTGACTTCCATCAAAGTGAACTCAAAGTGAGAGAAAAGTGAGTGGAACATTCGACGAAAGCACAATATTCAATGGACGAAAGGCACAGCACAGGCCATACGCCTGTTCAAAATATCTGTCTTGTACCCAGGGCCACCAACGGTCCGAGAGAGAGTAAAAAAGGCCCGGAAGAAGGGGTCGAACGACCGTATTAATAAATAATTAGATGTTATATGGTAGGGTATTATGGTATTATATGGTTAGCATATAACGTCGATATGCAACCAGCGGGAGCAGATGTCCCGGGTAGGCGCTTCTAACGGATAGATTGGGTGGCCATCAAGAATGGACTTCGAAGCACTAACCCTGAAGCGCGAATGCTGAAGACAATATGTTCAAGAGAGCACGATGAAGAGAAGATGTTGGGTCGATGATGATGAAGGAAAGAAAAGGAAGAGGAAGAGAAGGGGGAGGAAGGGGTTTATATAGACGGCTGGCACCTCACTAAGATTAAGCGAGGATTGTTTCGCTGGTTCAAGGCGCCATCGTAGTGAATAGCGAGAGCGCAAGCCCGTATGCTGGCGTATGTCACTCCGCCTTCTAGTGAATGGAGCAGCGGATGGACCATCGGGGCATGGGTCATAGACCACGAGAATGCCCAGTGTATTGTACGGTATGTACAACGAGAGTCATTCACTGATGCCCAGTAACAGTGGATGACGGTGACGGGCAAGAACGTTGCCGTCATCCGCCGCAGGAGGTCTTTGGCACCCTGAGAGCATGAGCGCTCCGCCCATTGTTCGTCTGTTGGACGAATCTAAGGTGGTTCGATTCACATATCGGAATTGGGTTATAATCCACAGCAGCATGGCGCTGCCAATGATTGGTAAGCCTCTGTGCCTTATGCCTCGAGCTATCAGGTCTCAAGCAACATATAAGGGACACGCATCACCTAAGGCGGGTCAACTATATCCAACGTGCCATCATACCCTCCACTGAACACCAAAAATATTGAAAGGCACCATGGACCCAAGGGGAATTAGTTTCATTCAGGTTCAGACATGTACGACCTTTCAAGACAAAAGACCGAGGAACATACATGCAACCCTTAAGAAGGGGAAGAAGGGCTGTTCAGACTAAAAGGAGATACTTTGCAAAATTGGAGCGAGGGAAGAAACGAAAGGAAAACCAAAAGACTGTGCGGATTATTGACGGGGTCGGGTAGTGAACAAAAAGGGGCATTAGGATCAGATAAGTAGGGAAAAGAGTGCGTTGGAAGACGCCGAGTCGACATGGTAGTCGAAAGCGCAACCCCATGAAAATATGGAACCTATTAAAGAACATAACAAAATGGCCAGTTGCTCTGCAACAACAGACCTCCAAGGAAGACAAGACATTCACTTTGTGATTATGGAGGAGCGGAGAACTTGAAGGGCAAATTGTTGGCTCATCCTCCAAACGAAAAAGCAAGAAACAAAATAGAAAGATTAGGCCTGTCGACTCAAAAAGCGGGATTGTGTGGAGTGCACCAGTTAATCATTAAGCGCACCGAAATATGAAAAGCAACGTTCCAGAGAAACACATAAGGAAATTCGTCCACAACATACGGCTTCCGATAATCTTTTGGTGGAATCGTACTTTCGAGGGGGCAGCGCGCAGTAACGCTTAGGAAAACTCAGCTATGAACATGCGACAGAGGGCTGATTCTAGTGCTGTATCGGCTGGTCCTTGATAAGGCACTAACGTCGTGTTTGCCTGCAAAATAATCAGTTTCCGGAGAACAGCAATGTTAGATAAGAGAAGGCACCTACCATCACAGCATGCACGAACATTCTCTAGCCGATCAGCGTCCCGATCTTGCCTCTCAATCACACGCCTCAAATCTTCAGCGCTGTCGTTGCTGGCAGCACTGGTGCTGTCAATACTTCCATTTGCATTGCCGTACCTGCTTCTCCTACTCGAGAAAGTCGACTTTATTCCAGAAGATCGAAAAACATTGCTGAGTCGAGTCACTGAACCGGGCCTTGTCTGGTCAGGTCGCAGGGATGACCCTGGGCGGCTGGAAGGCGATGGGGATGGCTGGTTTGGAGTCACCGGTCGGCGGAGCGTGGGTGCTGCCTCAATAAACTGCTTCGAAAGTGTGCGAGCCGTGCGACTATTGTGAGAGGATATCGATTTACGCGATTCTGCCTGTCGAGAAGTTCGTCCGTTTGTCGGAACAAAGTCGCTGTTGGCTTCCCACGCAATATCTCGGTCCTCACCATCGTCCTCGCCCTCAGCAGTCCTAAGAAGTAAGTAGGAAAGGGCATTGAACCAAGTCTCATGGCGTTGGCTAGTCGCAGCTGTGAACTTGACTGTTCGGCCTGGCGTGATTATCTCCAGACTTCTTCGATGAAGCCCAGGTGGGTAAGGATTGTCATCATTCACGACACGGACGGCTTCAATGGCCACACTCTTGGCCTTGTGCTGTGTCTTTCCTGCCGCCTGAGGGTCGTGAGTGCTCCAGTATAGTGTTCGAGTATAAGGGTGAACCCAGAAGTATCGCCTGTGTCGAGTATTCGACATGTCTGCCCTGCCAGGTTTGCGAGTGTATTTCCATAAGAATTCTCCGATCATAGTCTGCGTGATAGCTTGTATCATACGAGGGTCAGCACCGGATTCAAAGGGATATGTCGCTCCCGCAATGTTAAATCTGTCATCCAACTCCGAAGCGAAAGATGACATGGACGACCGGCGAGACGCCATGCTTGAGCTAGTCCGCTTAAACTTCGTTTGCGGTGTGGATAGGTGCCGGGCGGAATTACGGCTCGAATGCTCGTTTGGCGTATGTGGTCGGATTTGCTGAGAACCACGATACGATGATGCTGGTGCCATTGGCGGTCCCATGGTGGCTGGAGATTGCTCCGACGATAGTCTTTGGGACGCTGCAGCTATCGCTAGCTTATGATCAGTAGGAAGAGGGGGATACGGCTGAAGGCGTTGACTATTGGCACTGCCTGGCCGCCTGGTCAATGGATTACCCGAGTTGATGGCTAAGCCGGCCTGTGTAGAAGTAAGAGGCTTCGCTTTGGGAGTCGCCAAGGGAGAGCTCTGGGTGCTGGAAACAATAACCTGCGCTGGCTTGCTTTCAACAGCAGTAGCTGGTCGGCTAGGTTGACGCTCCAGAAGCAGCTTGTCGATTTGAGTGCCAGTCAAAATGGTTTGCGCTGAGATTTCAGCAGTGTCTACTAAAGCACGAGATGGCTCTGGAGCCGGAGCCTCAATGTCGACAGTCTGAATCGCCTTCTCCATTTCAGAAACACGAGAGGTGTTGATGCCTGTGTCCGCAGTTGAAGTTTGGTATTGTGTACCACGATTGAATCGGTGAGGTTCAAGGGACGCTGCTTCTTGGTCGCTCGGTGCGATAAGGAGACCTTTGAGCGAACCTTCACCAGCGGGCTGGATTATTGGCGCTTCTGGCAGCGATTCAACAAACTGAATGCCAGAGAAGTCGAACGTCACGGCGGGGACCGTAGAGACCACTGGTGCCTTTGGTTGAGTGTTGGCCGCGAATATTGAGGACAGTTCGAGAACCTGGGATGGTTTTGGAGCGGGTGGTGGTACAAACGGTGCAAGGGGAGTCGTAGACGTCGACTGGATGGATGAGAAACCCAGCTCGTGTGAATGCACTGTAGGTGTCACAGCAGGGCTGCTGCAGGGCGAAGGCTGGGTGTCCGCAAATGCAATGACAGACACGTCCATCTGCACGGATGGTCGCCTGGATGGAGGCGCAATCGGTGTTGGCGAGAGAGGAACAGTCTGCTCAGAGTAAATCGGCGAGGTGCTGAGTATCACTGGTTCTACTGCCTCGGCCACGGCAGACGGCAGCGTCTCGACAACGACATGTCGCGATCCGTTGTTTTGAGGCTCAACGCAAGCTGCCACGGGCGGAATATCAACGGTAGTCACGACCTGGCGCCTTGTCACGGAAAGAACCTCCATAGGCGCACATTGCGTAGCGCAGTCAATGGAAATCGGCTTCTCAACGTTGGTCGATGCGTCCACGACTTGTCGCATCTCCGTTGATGTCTCTGCGTCTCTGAACTCCAGAGTATTCACCTCAGTCTCAGTTTGCACCGAGGTCGTCTGATTTAGCGTTTCCGTCATGGTACCTGCATCGACCATTACTACCTCTCTTGCAGTTACAGGTCGACTTGAATCGGCAAAGGTTGCAAAGCTCTGGCGCCGGCTTGGAGTTGACGCTTCGGACATTGTGCTTGAACGGAGAGGTGCACCAAATTCACTGTCGCTTCCCGTGCCAACAAAACCATCAAGTTCGGCAAAAAGACTCTGTCCGCCCGATATCGTTCTTTGATGAGGACTCTGCGGAGGGCTGTTAAGGCTTGCTGGTGAATCCCGTGGACTCAGCGGAATGCTTCCACGGCGCATATGAACTTCCTGAGACGCCCGATGTCGTCTTCCACGAGTCATTCTGAGTCGATACCGTGGAGGCTGGGCCTGTACTGGGGTTCGAACATCTTGATACTCATCTTCGTCTCCAGATGTAGAAGCGGTGCTAACGAACGAGACGGGTCTAGCAGTATTGAATTGGCCAGGTCGTTTGGCGCGAATTGTGTCCGTCTGCACCATACGGGACTCGGTTTCAGTGAGGTCATCGCTACTTTCGCCAACGAAATTCTCGGCTCCAGTTTGGAAGGCTTCACTCTCAGTGGTGGTCTCTCGTTCGTTTGCGGTCTCGAAGGCCTCAGTTTCATTAGCTGTCTGGTAAGCACTCGTTGTAGCAGAGTCCACTTGGGAGTGAGAGTATGGGGTAGCGAGTTTGCTGGGCGGAGCAGCACGGGTGGGACTTGGCTCGCCAGCCTCATCTTCCCAGTCAGGCTCTGTAAGTTCGATGTGTGTAATGCCTTTTCTGCCAGCACCAAGCATCTCCGGGCGTGGTGGTTTCTTAAAGTCACCTTTCAATTTCTGGCGTTTAACGTGTGAACTGGCTGGGCGAACGGGCTCCGCGCGACGCTGTTCAAGCTCATCCCTGGATTCTTGTAACATGCGCTTCAATTCGATCTTTTCGGTCTTCTCTCTATGAATGGTGCCTTTCAAGGTCTGAATCATACGGTGAGCATGGTGCAAGGAACTCTTCAAAGTCTCGGACTCTAAATGGCCATGGCGCGGGGTGGGTTTGCTGGGCGACTGGGGCGGCGTGTTCTCAGGTGTGGAATCATCCGATTTCTTTCTCTCATCTTCTGATTTGGAATCCTTGCCCGAATCTGCCTCGTGTTGTCGCAATTTAGCCGCGACTGCTTTAGCAAGTTCTTGGTTCTGCCCCGCTAACTCCTCGACCTTTTGATGAAGCGCATTGCGCTCTGTTTCCCCAAGAATTACATTCCGCCTCAGGATATGGAGCTCCGAGTCATACGCCTTTTGGGCAGCAACGTTTTCTTCGACAAGCCTACCATGAGCCTGTTTTAGCTCATCGAGTTCACGTTGAACGTTGTTCTTTGCAGCGGCGAGGGCATTCAGATTGCTGGCCAACCGGCGTTCACGATCGGAGGCTTCTTTTGCAGCAGCAAGAAGCTCATGAGCTTGGGTCTCCAACCTCCAGTTTTCATCTTTGTATCGCTGTTCACTTTCGTCGAGCGCACGTAGTCGTTGCGCGAACCCTTCGGCTTCGAATTCTAGGCGTGATTTCTCTAGGTTTAAAGTTTTGACAGTTTCTTCCCGCTCTGCCAACAGGGTTTGTAATTGACGGACCTGGGCGAGCAAGGAGGTGCTGATTTCGGTGGCAAATTCGATGTCATGAACCCGGCTCGACGGCTGGTTGCGCTGCTTTCGAGAGGGAACGGTGACTTTGGAAGGCGAATTGGTTGCTTGGCTGGAAAAGACAGAAGGACTAGCGTGATGCTGTGCGCAGAGGGTCAGCTCATGCGATAGTAGTGCAGAACGCTATATAGGGGCTTCTTACACGCTCCAAAGACGGGGTTGTTAGGCCATCTTCCCCCAGAGTCCTGAGTTTGGGGCCTAGAGCAACGCGAGCTGTCTGACGCCCAATTTCGTTGTACTCCTTCTCCAATTCACAAAGTTTTTGGCGTAGGTCCTGGCCAATTTCTCCATCCGCCTGCTGGCTTTCGACTTCTATCAATTTGTCCGTGAGCTCCCTCTGCTGCTCAACTAGTGCAGTGCCAAGCTTTGATGTTTCGTGCAATCTGCGTTCCGTTTCAGCCAAATGCGCCTTGAGAGCGCGTTTCGCATGCGAAGGGGAAGCGGTATTTAGGGAAAATAGGTGCGCATCGAAGGTAGAATAACGGTGCGAATCGCGTTGCGCATTGTTCTCAACGGGCGTGCGAGAGACAAAGGGATCTTCCAAGTCCACTCCATTATCACCAACCACTCCAGAACGATCAGCAAACAGCGAATCGGCCATGTTTCGCGCGGATATCTCGACAACGGGGGTAGCCAGCTAGGAGGAGGGTCTCATTGTTATCCCTGATAGACTTGTTTTCGGTATCGTCGGCGAAGCGATCCTTGGGTGCGAGGAGAAGGCTAATCGGTGGGTGTTCAAGGTTGATTCGAACACTCGGTCTCACCAGTTATCCCCGCGCACATTCCATAGATAAGACAGCCTGCACACGAAGGCGAAAGAGGGTTGAAGAAGAAACGAGGGTATTTAACAGGAGCGTGCGGTTTTGTTGATCAATTGACTGACTTGTCCAGATTGGAGACGCGTTATTGGGCGTTTATCACGGGGATGATGTAGGGTTGTTAGGTTGCCAACACACGAATTAGCATCAACAAGAGCACAAAAGGAAAAGAAAAGAGGACAAAAGAATAGAATAAATGAACGACTGACTGATCACCCACACTGTCACGGCTGCATACCAAAATGCAGCGGATTGTATTGCACGAAGAGCACAACACAAGCGACCGTGCTGGCTGGAGGGCGCGGGGGAGATGGAGAGAGAGAAGAAGAGAAGAGAAACGAACGCAGTCGGAAATTACCACTTTGGGACGCTCGCGGGAACAGCCCATTACGCAAAATTACCGTGATCCTTCAGCCCTGGGTGAATGCTACGATCCCTGCCAGCAGCCCGCTGGCGTGTTCTACAGCAGCTATTTTCTAGCAATTTGCATGCACACTGACCCGGGATGCCCTGAGTTGCTTGCCCCTGAGACCCGGACTCAATGGGCGTCCAGCGAGGCCTATTCAGCGGCCTTCAGCCTGGTGTTGCTGGTAACTTCGTAACGCTCCGTTCCATAATTACACTTGCTGACTCAGCATTGCCACCCCATATCAATTCATCATCATCATCGTGATTATTCCATCTCTCTGCTGCACATTCAACTTCAGTTCTGCTACAATGGACCAGGTCTCAGATCAACCTGTTGCGCCCATTTCTTTTAAAAAGCGCTCTGCAAAGGCGAAGTCTAATTTTCGCAAAAAGGCTGCGACGCCGCCGCCCGCTTCCGACTCCGATTCCGAGTTCAGCTCCTTCGAAGAGGAAGAAGACGGGCGCAAGACCAAGCGCAGACGGAAGAATGCCGTCGTGACCGCGTCATCCAAAACGGCATCAGCGAATAGATCAGAATCACAAGAAATACCCGAAACCGCGGCTCCTTTGCGACGTGCTGCTGATAACGACGCCACAAAACACGCCAACTGGTATGACCAGGAAGGAAACGATGAGTTGAACGCAGCGAACCTGCTAGGGAAGACTCGATGCCAGCCAAACGCCAGCGAGAATGCGCCCGACGGAGTGTATCGGGGAGCATCGAAATACCAATCTTTTATCCAGAAGAACCCTGACGCACCGTCCAAACGGTTTGGTCCGATTAAAGCCCCAACGAACATTCGCACAGTCACCTTCACCGATTTTGCTCCCGACGTATGCAAAGATTACAAACAAACAGGTTTCTGCGGATTTGGTGACAACTGCAAGTTCTTACACGCGAGAGAAGACTATAAAATGGGCTGGGAATTAGATCGCGACTGGGAGATGCAAACCAAGGGCAAGAAAGTTGCTGGTCGTACTGTGGCTTCTGCCAACAGGGATCAGAAGATTGGGAACGAAGACGACGATGAGGATGATGATGAAATGCTAGAATCTATTCCGTTTGCTTGCATCATTTGTAAGCAGCCATACAAGAACGCTGTCGTTACGAAGTGTGGCCATTATTTCTGCGAGTCTTGTGCTCTGCAAAGATACCGAAAAAATCCCTCATGTCCAGCCTGTGGTTCAGGAACTGGAGGAGTTTTCAACGTTGCTAAGAAACTAAACAAGCTTCTCGAGAAGAAACGAGAACGGGCAAGGATAAGGCGCGAAAATGCCATTGAAGCTGGCGAGGAAGTGAGTGAAGAGGAAAGCGAAGGCTGAGCATGACTCCGAGCAGATCACAACGATACCCTAAGCTGGCCAAGTCAGTTGCCACGAGAACGGTGCCAGAACGTCAGAGTGAACGCAGACCCGAAATCACTGGTGCCGTCTAAATGTGCTCTTATGGTTTCTGACCCGCACGAGATACCCACCGGCTCTTTTGGCCTTCGTATCTTCATGAGCATAGAGTACCAAGGGACGTTCTCATCCTTTTGAGCACAGGAGATAAGAGCCCTGTTCTGCGTCACTGTCATACAGTGCTCAGTTGCATTTTGGCGAAGCCAAATGGCCCCTTGTTGTTTCACCCAGGTAGTCTGGGATTCCTATCACAGAGAGCATGATGAGCATGATTTAAGACGTCACCTATCAAGTCTTTTCCTCCTTCATATGCAGGACTTTAGGCGATCTTTACAAAATGATTAGAGATAGAATTATAACAATAAAGCAGTACCTGGGCATCCCCTTTTTCTTGCGCCTAACTATCTCGTGACTTGTAGAAGGAACTGTCTCACCTCAATGGGATCACGTTAAATTATTCCAGGCAAGGCTTTTTCCCAACCATCAAATACATCGGTGTAAACAATCCCTCCCTTCCCCCAGCCACCAAAGCTGCAGCCCCTTGCAGGAGCTCATTCGTAGTCTGCACTGTCCCCGGCGGAGCCATTCTCACCTTTTCCAGAACCCCAAGCAACGTGCCCATCGCCATCTTCCCCACCCAAGTCAATCGCAGCGACATAATGCGTTCCCAAAGGCTACTGCCCTGCCGAAACTCCCCTGCGATCGGTGCGTACCAAGGAGTCGCATCCGGACGAGCAGCGATATCTTCTTCGTATTCGACAGTGAAACCGGCAGCCTTGATTGCTTCCAGCGCGTGCTGTTGTGTCATCATGCTAGCAATAGCATTTCCGCGCTCAATTCCCAGCCGGATGTCGCGGTGGTGAGGGTTCGACTCGTCGTATTTGTCGGTCATGACCCATTCATAAACGCCAAAGGTTCCGCCTGGCTTGAGGACACGGTAGATCTGCTCATAGACACCTTGAAGGGAAGGAGCGTGCACCGTTGCTTCGATGGCATAGACCGCGTCAAATGTATTTTCTGGAAAGTCGATTTGCTTAGATACAGTCAGCGAATGTTCCGCGTGTTAGTAGTTTAGCGGAGAAACGTACCATAAAATCCCCTTTGACGAATGATACCTTGCCATCAAGACATTCTCTTTTGGCATGTGCAACGGCACGCTGGATTTGATATCCATTGTTATTCAACCCCACGACGTTGCACTCAGTGAACTTTGCCATCTCCCTCGCTAGGCCCCCAACACCGCATCCAACATCTAGCACATTCATTCCCGGTCGTAAATTGATCATATATGCGAGATAATGCTCATGCCGCGCAACAGCCTGTAGAAATGGTTCGCCAATCGCGAAACGGCAGAAATGGAATGACTGGCCCCATGCCTCTTCATACATGTCCGTGGCTAAATCATAGTAGCTAATGTAACCCCTTAGCTCATCATATTGTGGATATATTCCCCCAAGCACGGAAATCCAAAGACTTACCTATTTACCAGAGACATATACTTGCCCACTCTGACTTTTCTCTCAGCCTCGGTGTTGTGTTTCGCTGTTCCGTCATCGTTTTGCCAGAAGTTCACGTAGTTGTCTGTAAGCTTGCGATGGGCTTTGCTATCCTTTCTGAGCATTGCCAGAAACGCATTGCGTTCTTCTGCGGACCTTGCATGTACCGGTTCAACGGCCGGTGCGAAATGACCATGGTCACTATCCTCGTGGATCGCGGAAGGCATGCTTGCTGGTCAATGTAGATGAGATTTTGAAATGAAAGAGAAAGTGGTCAATCCTCCTACATACTTTATGCCCGGGGGTCAATTGCTTTTATAGTAATGGGTATATCCCCTTGAAGGAAGCAGGTAGCATCCCACGTTCATCTTGTTTAAACTGGGATACCAACCAGGCACCACCATTTCCCAAGCTTGACAGATAGCAAGTTAGTTGCCTCCAGGTGTTGGAGATCAATTCGATTTCATAGAACAATCATCTAGAAGGCCGTCCGTTAATGGACAGGGTCCACCCTCGGGGGTTTTTATGATCGCGCCGTGCAGCATCCTGGGGAAACTCACCCGTTTCAAACGCCAACCGAGAGTTCCAGAACAAAGTCACGCCAGACGGACGTCAAAGCTCCCGAGAGTCGACATTTGAAAATAACAACAGGCTCGCACGACCAAGTTTCTGCCTGCTGGGCTGCAATTCTCTAAAGTTCCACGTCTCATTCAGATCGATAACGCGCGGCGGGTTGCATAATGTGGGCTGTGCAGCGTACCTGGCGGGATATGTGCGGAGAAACACTTGGCCTCAGGGGTAACTGAGCCGGGAAGGGGCCTAAGCTCCATTGAGTTAGTAATATCCAGATTGCAATCCCCCCGGCGGTCCATGTCAACCTATGTTATCGCACTTGGCCCAGATTCAGCCGACATGGATACCTCTGAGCTGAGAACTGGGTTGTTGACTCAGAGATCATGAAATGCGTTAGAAAAACCGTTTGTTGCTGCCAGCTTAACAGTCTCATCAAATCCAAATACCGCTCCTTTTCATGTAAGGCTTTCAAATTCGTTCGATTCGCGGCATATCCAAACAGCAGACAGAAGATACAAACCGTCAATTATCCAAAGAACGCTCCCTGGGTAGCCCTAAAATTCAACAAGAACCTGATAGCCAAAAGAGCAGAGCAACAAGTGCCATCTTCAACCAGCAGACAATCATCCTTTGTGTTCAAAAAATTCCTCGACCCGTTCAATTAGGTCTGCTTTCTTGCCACCTATTGGAAGACAATGATCCAATAAGAAATCTTTGAGAATGGCCACCGTCAACTACGATACACCCGTTAGCGCCTTGCTGAACTCTGGAAAGACAAGATAACATCAATCAAACCTTGTTTAAACTCCCTTTCTCATAATGCTTTTTCACTTCACCATCTCCTGTATTCTCTGTTTTGACCTTTTTGGCTGCTGGTTCGCTACTTTCAGCCTTTTTACTGGCCGCTGGCCGTTTGACAAGAGTAGATGTAGCCGGCTTTCCGTGCTGGAGCAATCGATGCTGGGTTTCAAGCTCTTCGCCCCAGTCAAGAACAAAGTCACCCGCACGCTTCAGATGTGGAAATCAGCAAGATGCAGATTCATTTACAATTGCCAAACTCAACATACCCCAGGGTCGTCAGGCGGAGGAGGAGAAGGAGGAGAATCGAGACGAACCTTGTCAATTTGTTTATATTTTGGGATTGTTTTATCCTCAGGTTCTTCTGGCAGGTCCTCGTCGAGGGCCAAAGCTTGGAGAATACGGTAGTGCCATTGCAGCGCTGAGATATATGTCAGGTGTGCGGATTCCACAGAGAGGCTAAGGGCTTACAAGGATTTGGATATTTCTGCGGATCATATCGGCCCTTGGGAAGTTGCAGTTGCTGGATGACGGCCCTCATCTTATCCACCAAAGGTTCTGGCGCAGTAATTTTTTGTGTCTCAGGATTCTGGCGGATATCATCCGCAAATGGCAATGGCAGAATCCACATTCCAGGGGGGATCACTTGGGCGTCATTATCGTCATTTACCTCTCTACCTGGAATCAGGGCGGCCATGACAGGAGCAGCATTCTTTCGAGGGACAAACCACACAAGAGCAAACTTTTCTTGGTTGAGGAGCGTTTGCTGCAACGCTGAGAAGACACGGGTAGAACCCACGAAACCCTCTTCAGAAGGGTATATGAACGTAGGGTGCTTGGTGGACGCCCAAATTGGAAGTTTTGACATTGGCTTGAAGCCAATAATCCGGATGATAGGGTCGCCAAAATCCCTGAGTGCGGCCTGCTCCTCTTGTGTGAAGGCAATTTGCTCTCCTCCAAACTTGTAGGCCTTCTTAATCTCCCATTTCTCTACCTCCCTAGCTGAGTCATCCGCAAGTTGGGTGGTCACTCCTTTGACGATTTGCGGTTCCTCCCCTCCTAACCACACAAAACAACTTCTGGCGGGTTCTTGTCGCTTAAATATAAGGAATCCAGTGACCGATATCCGAAACTCAAGGCCAATCTCCAGGGATATGTTAGAGAATAATGCACGACGAGGAACAAATTTGGAGTTTATCGAGGACAAGAGACTGTTCAATATTGATATTCCATCTGCCCCTGTGGCCGTTTTCGATGTGCGGGAGTAATCTGGAGCCTCAGGATCTGTTGGTGAGGCTTTATATATGATATCCTTGGTTCTCTGTCAGTTCAGATCGTCCGAAAGTCCAGAATAACCTACATCATAGAATTTTGACGTATCGAAATTCTTGTCGGGTTTGGAAATTGGAAATAACTCGATAGTCACGCCCAAATCATACAAGTCCTTCGCGCGCACGGTGGCCGCAGACCGCAATGCCTTGTCTTTTGCATGAAGATTGTCGTTATCCGTGACAATGAACAAACGCCTAGATGAGAAATTCGGCGCTTTAGTAGTAAAAATCTGATTGGCACAGAATAACACATTTGCCATCGAGACGGGCTCCTCGGATGGAGCAAGAATTTCTGCAGCTTCGCCTTCATTTTCTTCCTCCTCTTCTACCAATGCTCGCAAACTCTTGACATCCGATGCCGCCGGGACATCTAGATCTGTAAAGAGATAACAATGCGGGTAGGGAAGGCTTCCTCTCCCATCTTCGTCTTCTTCATAGAATTTCGAGGATTTTGTCCCGTAAAGCAAAACACCAATCATGTCCCGGGGGTTGGATATGATGCGCTGCTGCATCAAGTGGTATGCGCACTTCAATGCGGCCATCGCCGGAGATTCCGGTCGAGCTTTCTTAGAACTCGAGGGAGCTGGTGTCAACATAGATTCACTGATCTCAATGGCAAAGAGAACCGCATCTTTAACCGTTTTATATCCCTACGCAGATCAGCTTATGCAATTTAGAACTTAAAGTTTGGGTATGTCTTTCTCACGGTATCATCTACCTCGTCCTCTTCCTCTAGGATATCCTCGTCGCGATTGTACTCAGACTCAGCCATTGTTATTGATAGACACTCTGAAGTGCCGATATCTTGCTTGATGGGCTTTTTTTGGACAATGAGAGTTGGAAGACACAGGTCAATTCCACAAACTGCTGCTTGAAAGCCGACTCCCGCTCTCCGCCTGGAGTGTCGTCAATGCTGCCTAATTCGTCCAACACGCGATGAGGTAATGGCGGCGACGCGCCGAGACACGAAATCACATGACCTTTCAAGCAGTCACATACGTGACAATACGAGTACTGCTTCCACCCAATGGGAGATGAGATCTTGAAAATAATACTACTTTCAATACAGGGAATCTTCTGACATCACTCGGCATGTGATTGGACGGCTGGCAGCTACAGCGACGATCAGCCGCCGCCAACAAGTTGCTTTCAGCTTCGATTGCATCTTTAAAACTGACGCTGCAGGCCGGCTATATCGAAGCAAAAGCCATTACTCATTGTGGAAGAAGCATTGTGAATACTACTGCATTATGGCTTTACAGAGATCAATGACAAGGTTGTGCCGGCGAGAGCTGGGCGGCATGTGGAGGGCGTCGAGCAGCGCGAGCTCTTATATCCAGAGAGGATGCGGAATGGCCACAGTCGCACCTTCAGTGTCCCAAGACTCGACCGGAGCGAAAGGTCCTACGGCAATGGTCTTTTTGAACATGGGCGGACCTTCTACGACTGACGAAGTGGGCGATTTCTTGAGCAGACTGTTTGTAGGTGTTCTCCGCAATTCCCACGGCCAATCTCGTGCTTACTGATTCTGCAGGCAGATGGAGACCTGATACCCCTCGGACGACTTCAATCCTATCTAGGCCCGCTCATATCCCGTCGACGAACACCTAAAATTCAAAAGCAATATGCAGAAATTGGTGGAGGCTCACCAATCCGGAAATGGTCGGAACATCAGTGTGAAGAGATGTGTAAGATATTAGACAAGATCTCGCCAGAAACAGCACCTCACAAACCCTACGTCGCGTTTCGATATGCTGCTCCTTTGACAGAAGAAATGTACGCCAGGCTCCTCGAAGATGGTTTTGGAGGAGGCAAGGGCGGTCGTGCGGTGGCATTCACACAGTATCCGCAGTATTCGTGTTCAACGACAGGCAGCTCGCTCAATGAGTTATGGAAGTGGAGGAACCGATTAGAAGGAAAGCGTGCCAATGGCGGAGCGGAGTCAGAGGGAGCCATACAATGGAGTGTGATTGATCGATGGCCATCACACCCTGGTTTGGTAGAAGCATTTGCACAAAACATCGAAGCACAGCTGAAGACGTATCCCGAAGACAAAAGAAATGATGTGGTGCTACTTTTCTCGGCGCATAGCTTACCGATGAGTGTCGTCAATCGAGGTAAGAATGTGCAGTTCAAAGCCGCTCCAATGTGACAGTGCTAACACATCTCAATAAAGGCGACCCTTACCCCTCGGAAGTAGCAGCCACAGTCCATGCAGTCATGCAGCGGCTTAAGTTCACAAATCCGTATCGACTCTGCTGGCAATCTCAAGTCGGGCCCTCTGCTTGGCTTGGTGCACAAACCAGCGACACTGTCGAAAACTACGTGAAGCGCGGACAGACTGACCTCCTCCTTATCCCCATCGCGTTTACTAGCGATCATATCGAAACCTTATACGAGCTAGATCTTGAAGTGATTAAAGACGCGAACAGCCCCGGTGTGAAGCGAGTTGAGAGTCTGAACGGGAACCCAGTTTTCATACAGGGCCTTGCGGATATCGCGGCCGAGCATCTCCGTAGCGGTCAGCCGTGCTCTCGACAAATGACCCTGAGATGTCAAGGGTGCACCAGTGATAGGTGTCTGCATCAGAAGAAATTCTTTGCTGGCCCTCAGCTTGGTGACCTTGTACGATAACTGACTGTTTCGTGTTTGTATGAATTTTCGGAGCCTTAATGTTATAGATTCGGGATACCATAGCTCCAGCCCTCTACTCCGTACTTTATTCAAGCATCTTTATGTATGGAATAATAGCCGTCTATGGCATGGCAATATTGCACCAGAGTCTCTTCTCATCGATGTAGTCTCTTTGGTGCTCCAACAAAAAATCAAACCTGATAGTAAATCGGCCATTCCAACCCAACGGAGGCGTGAAGAGGCCGGCTGGGCTGAGGCACCGCCACGTCTGAGCTGGGAACTTGACTGTGACAGGGGGAGACTGGAGTTGAATGTCGAGGTGCCTGAGTTACGTCAAAGTCAGCATGCAGACAGGCATCTACCACTCGATGCCCCCGTTCCACGCCATCGCCCTACATGTCAGAACACGAGGGAAAGCAGTCATGAAACGATGCAGCCTTAAAAGGATGCCATGTGTGGTCAAGACAGCGCCAGAACCTGAAGCAAAACAACGAAAAGATGAGGCTATGAAATGTCAAGTCTCACGGTCTGGCTGGAGACACTCTCTGGGGGACTCGTGTGTGCGGTGCTCCAGACTGATGATTTGCCGAGAGTTGCGACTCGTTCGCCATCACCGAAGCATCCTAGCTCGTGAGCTCGCTCGCTGTCCAACTTCTCGCTCCGAACTTGCAACGGACATTAATAATGGCTCGTATGCGGCTAATAACCAGGTCTCCGTCGATATCATTTTGAGTGTGAATTCCCTCTTTCAGCATGCTGTGAAATTCGGGAGATTTGATTTTGGCATTTAACGTCTCCGCCCGATCGAACTCAATGCTGTCGATAAGCTTGGTAGCAGCCGTTCACAAAAGACCGGTTCTTCTCGAAAGCTTATGGCCATGACTTTATTAGAGTCCCCCGACGCTCCGAAACAGCGGGATCGGAATGCGTCCAGGATCTTTGCAAGCACCTCGCAGAGTGCGACTCATGGTCCTCACAGCCGCAGCGCGCCATCGAGCAGCAGAGAGATGGGCGCGTTAGCAACAGACGAGCGCACTGCGCTGCTTGCGGGTGAAGAATCAGATGACTCGGACAGATCGATCAAGGACGACGAGCCAGCTGCGTACGGGGCAGGGTTCGTTGGTCTACCCTGGTGGAAACGGCCGTCCGTGAGCTACTTCTCTCCAGTTTTTTGTCAATATTGAAACCAGACATGCCACTGACGGACCTCAACTCCTCAGATCCTCTGGGTCATTCCACCCTTGCTCCCGTTTACTATCGCCTTTGGCGGCGTCGCTGTGCCGAAAATCAATCTGATTCTGACCCTCATCTGTCGAGACTACCTCGCCGATCGTGCCGTACAGGATCCCACGTTTACATATCTACCCGTCATCTTCGGCGAGGACAATGCCCAATGTCGCATTCCCGAGGTCCAGGCGCTGGTGTCAAAGTTCCAGCTGATGCTCAATTTGATCGCCGGAGGTTTAGCTGCTATTGCGAGTCCCAGACTGGGTGTGCTCTCTGACCGATATGGGAGGACCAGAATCATCGCCCTGGCAACCTTTGGCACATTCTTGGGTGAAATTGTGACTGTTCTTGTGGCAGCACTCCCTGAGATATTTCCTCTGAACTACCTCTTACTGGGCGCTACTCTTGATGGCATGTTTGGATCTGTCACCACTGCCGTTGCCTTGACACAATCATATGCCGCGGACTGCATACCGCCAGAGCGACGAAACGTTGCCTTTGGATACTTTCATGGAGTCTTATTTACCGGAATCGCTCTTGGACCGCTTATCGCTGGGTACATCATCAAATTTACTCACAACGTACTGATCGTGTTCTATTCAGTCCTGGGATGTCAATTCCTCTTCCTCGTCTGCATCACCTTTTTTGTGCCCGAGTCCGTCTCAAAAGAAAGGCAGGAAAGCAGTCGACGAAAACGAAAGATGCAGTTACTAGCTGATGGTGGAATCCGTACGACGATTTGGAGTAATTTTAACCCACTGAACCTCCTCAAACCGTTATCTATCTTATTCCCCCCGGAGGATAAATCAAAATCGATGCTATCCAGCGAGAAAAGCAAGCTCCACGCTCTACGAAGGAATCTCATTATCCTCTCTGCCATTGACACCTCGATATTCGGTGTGGCCATGGGTACTATGGGTGTCTTGATCATCTACGCAGAATATATGTTTGGCTGGGGCAACTTCGAATCCAGCATGCTCGTTTCGCTGGCAAGCTCTGTACGAGTAGTTGTGCTCCTCATCATTCTGCCGACAGTCACTCGACTCGTCCGGGGACCCCCCACCGGAAAAACCCACAATACTGGCTCTGATACACTCGATATCGTCTTGATCAGAATCTCAGTGCTGTTCGACATGCTAGGCTATATTGGATACTGCGTCGCGCGCTCCGGCCCAATCCTGATGCTTTCCGGAGCAACTGCGGCGATGGGGGCACTGGCTTCGCCGACCCTGCAGTCTTCCCTCACCAAACACGTTCCTGCGGATAAAACGGGACAGCTTTTGGGAGCGATCGGGCTGTTACACGCTCTTGCTCGAGTCGTCGCGCCCACGATATTCAACCTGATATATAGTATGACTGTTGCAACGGTGCCGCAGACGGTCTTCATGTGTCTCTCAAGCTTGATATTTGTGGCATTTGTAGCTTCTTGGTTTCTGAAACCTCACGGTTAGTTTTGCACCACATCTTACATCTTGTCACGCAGCCTGCTAACCCCGTTCCCAGTGTATATGGCTGAATCGCTTCCTGAGAGTCGGGAAGTAGAGCCGGAAGATCTCGAAGAAGTCACAGATGTTATCTGATTTCTTCATCCGTATCCTTTTTCCTTTCTCCTCAACATAATTCTGCGACAATCGAGCAATCAACCACAGCTCGGTTCATACATACGTGATTTCTCAATGACAATTTCGGATAAACGTCGATGTCAGATTTTGGACGATGCGACTCCCTCTTGACTGCCGTTGCACAGTTGATCCAGTTAATATCCTATACTCCGTAAAGAATGGAGGTCTTTAGAAGGCATGATTTGTTCCCATTTTGCATAGTCACCTGCACAACCCCCCGATATATACACTATGATCACCCTAACCTCTCGAACTATTCACCTTGATATTGGATCGTCGGTGAGGAATACCTCTGACGGACATTTTTATATTCTTTGGACATAACTTTTGGGACTCGCATAATCTTCGGAGCTAGAGAGTTCCGGTCTTGGTCAGTTCTTGTATATATGCCTGCTTGCGTTATGAAAAAATTGAGACGACTAGAAATGATGCCGCTTTTGGATCTCGTTGGAGTGAGCTAGTAGTATCGTAGCGAGGTAGATATTGCTGTAAGTACTGTCATTGTATCCTTTGCTTACAAATAGAAGGTTTGTCTACTTTTCCTAGGACGAAAAGAAAATGAGATTGTTTCGAATGTACAGTAGAATATAAGAAGTTTGATGCCTAGCAGTCAGGAAGTGTCGGGACCGAACGTCACGTTAAATAATTCGTGTAGTTCCAACTTCTTACCACAGAATTACAGTATATTCCAAAGCTCAAGTTCAAATCATCCTCATCGTTTTTTGTTGATTAAAAGAGGGCATTTTAAAGACCTATTATGTGAATCATGATTTGTCCCTTTTTCCTGTCTTCAGATGAGAGAACCAAAGTACCTCTGGCGCTGTCTTTGACCTATATCCAGCTGGGCAACTCAGATATCCCACAACATGTCAGAACGTCGCCCAATCGATATCCAACCAATTGAAGCTGACAGTGAGCCTGTTGTTGTCATTACGAATGAAGATATGGTTACATTCAGAAAGCACCAGGTCATACTGGCCAAAAACCCAAATGTTCCGGTATCCGTCCTGAGTGACGGATCAGTGCAGGGCTACCCAACAGACAAATTCCCAGAGTGTAATGGTCTTGGTGAGATCAAAGAGGTCATAGGAGTTCTCCAGGACGCTGAGGTCCCTTGCTGTCTGGTGGGTGAAGCGGCTCTTATCCATTACGGTGCGAGACGAGTTATGCATGTAAGCAGTTTGTCCTCGTCTTGTGAAGTGAGGCCAAACGCTGACCAAGGTCAAAAATCAGGATTGCCATATATGTGTGCCGACAGAGCAATTGAAGACAGCGGCAGTGCTCGTCCAGGCAAGAACTGCGCGCTTTGAGCCTTTTAGACAGTCAGCTCTTAGCTATCCCGGGCGAATTGATCATTTATATCCTCGATTTAAAGTGATTGGTTTACGTCTATTCTTCGTCCTCGTCCCGGCTCTTGCATATCACTTGGAAGTGAAGTCTGAGAATACTGAGATCAGTGGTATAGGGTTGCCTTATCCGACTCTGCCTGTATATGCGCAAAGCCTTCTGGACGGGAAATTGGACGTGGACCTTGAAGACCTCATTGACGGGATGAACCTTACGCTCGAATGGGGCGAACAACACCTTGACCTGGTGGGAACTGTTGATGCTAATTGGATATGGTGGAAACATAATGTCACCTCTATTCCAGGCATAAATGAGTCGAAGAAGCCCGCTTGGTACTCTGATCCAGACAAGCGCAGGGATATCTGGATTAAAGCAACCTCACACGAAGCAAAAAAGGCTCGACAGAGCTGGAAGTTTCAACAACATTATGAGACCCGATTTCGAAAACCTGGGAGCAAAAGGCGCGCGGATTAGATCGGCCCTCTGTGCACGCTGAGATAGAGGGCAGCAACTAATGGCGGAGTAAAGCTGATACAACCACAAGTGCTGCATAGCGAAACATGCTATCATACCTAGCACAGGAAGATTTTCCATAAACGGTAATTAACCTGAATCCGTTCGATGTGAGGCTGTGACCAAGTTTGGCTGCCGAGTGGTTGGCAGCTACAAATGCCGCCAGTCATGTCGTTATAATTCGCAGTATTTACTAACGTCTCTGTGATCCGCGTATGGAGCCTTCAACGTCCGAGTACTCGTCTATAGTGAGCTACCCGCTCAGGCGGAGCAACAGCCACCCAACCCAAGTTAAAAAACTCATCCACGTCATCCTGGTCGAGTTGATTGCGAATGCTGGAAATCTCACTACCGAAATTCGAGAGCAGATATTGCACATCCTCAATATCTCTTCCCAGTGTACGTGCGGCACAGTTTTGCAATTTCGTTCGCAGCATGTATAGGGTATCAACACAAGGGAAAACGTATTGCTCGTTTCCGGTTGTCACAGATAGTTGGACCACATGTGAAGAGAGTTGTCTCGGCGTCCCCCTGAATCCTGCTTTTTTCGTCAGGAGGCTCCTCTATATGCCAGGTCGTACCCTTTTCAGACAACAAGCTGACCTGGGAGCATAAAGTCGACATCAATCAATCGATCCTCCACACAACCAGGGTCATCGTGTTTGGGGCCCGTCTCAACGAACACTTTGATAACGCCCTCAAGCAAACGAGTATTAGGAATTCTGAGCCTGCAATAGGCTTGTCAGTCGGTTGATTCAGAACCCGCGAGGGAAGCCAGCTAGCTACCTGGGCTGCGGCGTTATCACGGCCCAAAGTCTACTCATTGTGGTCTCTGTGATAATATCAATGTCCCGCGTGTTGCGCTGAGAGCCACGACAGATCATGGCAAAACCCCCCATGATAGCAAATGGAATATCGTTCGCCGACAGCAGTCTATTGACATAGGAAGCTGCAGCAAAAAGATTACCGCGTGGAGGGCCAAGAGGATCCATTTCTCGCTCGTCTTCCGCGTCATAGTCCATCAAGTCGTACGTCGCCGCCATGGCGGATATGATCAAAGAGTCAAGGTCAGTCAGGTGTGATCGTTTGCACTTGACAGAACTAAAAGAGTTGGGTTGCTGGTCAGTTATTTAGTCCGTCAGACGGACAGTCTTGGAAGAGCATAACGTTGGGGTTTGGTCGCAACGTTTTCAGCTCTGGTCCGGCTTGCAAGGGTTCTGAAACGGGGTGCGATGTGATGGATGCTTGCTAGCCCGCGGTCGAATTATTAATATTTAACGAACCCGGCCGTGGACTCCTCCAATCACCATCGGGAAGATAGCATCGCAAGTCCTCACGGGAAAGATTTAATGATATTAACTGCTCCACCTTTGCAGACAGAAGAAGTGTTACACGAATCACCACGAATATAATTGTGAGCTGCACAATTCCCTCCGCATACTCCGCGCGGGGGCCAGACTCTCTTCCAGTGAGTTGCTGATTGGAGTCAGCGGTGGACCCTAAAATAGTACTGTTATGGGGCCGCAAAGGATTCCGAGTCATTGCCGACCACCATGACCATTGCTGGATTATTGAATCCGTGGTCTTTCGATAAGATCAAATCATGTACACCACAGGACTCCATATGGTGCATGGTGGTTACTTTGAACGGCGACCAAAGGACCGGTCGTTGGAATTCAGCAACGAGGTCACTTAGACGCGACGCGGTAAACTAGATGGCATCCTGACTCCTACCCTGTCCAAAGTTACAGTATGAATCTGCGTAACAAATATACGACTCCGGTGGATTATACTAATACTGCATGCACTAATTTACGCAGGGAGGGCTAGGGTAACTTTGAAATTTGTACGGCTTTGATCGGCCCCCATCTGGCATTCCTGGGTCCCAAACGTTCCTCTGCCACTGCAGCCTATGCCTATTCAGAGACGCGGAAAGCATTGCCATTTATCTCTTGGCGAGCTCAAAACTAGAATCGAAAGAGTTCATCACTGTCAACAACTCATCGATGCTCTGTTGTCAGTCTTCACATCTCGCGCTCCTTTAAACATCAACCATGGCGACAGCGCGGCTCTCGCAACGTTGGCTTTTTCTCTATCTTCAGATATTCCTCGCTGCGAGCGCATTCGCTCGGTCATGCTACTTCCCGAACGGGGGTGAAGCGGCTGCAGACGTTCCTTGCTCATCGGACGAGTTCACTTTTTGTTGCCGATACAATGATATTTGCATGTCCAATGGCGTTTGTTTGCACGCCGGCCATCACCCGTACGCCATATCGAGAGGCAGTTGCACCGATAGGAGCTGGAAGTCCGACAATTGTCCATCCGCATGCCGCGACCGGAATCCCGGGGGAGGGATAACAATTGTCAACGTTGGCTTTGACAACAGCGAGATGTACTGTTGCCATGGAGTTGTTAAGAAAGGATCGTCGTTAGAATGTTCCAATGGAGAAATGCCTTTTTCTCTGCCGGAGGGTACAATGATACTAGGACATGCCGCTCTTGCGAACCTGACTTCTTCGACTGCACCAACAGAGAGCACTGTTGAACCTACCGCCACGATCTCGGCTTCTTCTTCCACTTCCGTTTCGTCGTCTTCCATGCCAACCGCGAGTCCAGATAACGATTCGTCTTCGAGTTCAAAGGCCGTTGCAATCGGCGCGGGCGTGGGCGTCCCCTTAGGCGTAATTGCATTGGCTGCGCTCGGATGGGTTGTATATGAGCGGAGAAAAAATCGAAACTACACTGCCCAAGCACCTTATGTCCCAAACACTCTTCCCACCTCAGATGTTAAGCATTACAACCCCGGTTATGTCGGGGGGCACCCTGCGGAGCTCAGCGGAGGAGATTATGGAAGACCTGAACTGGAGGGCGGGCGATGAACGAACGGATAATAACGATACGTACCGTACATACATGACTGATGTGAATACACACATTTCACATTATCGATTGTGCAATCTTGAGCGCGAGAAAGCCAAGTTAAGATGATCGTGAAAACGGACACGCCATACGTGGTAACGGACTGAAGGGTAGCTAGGGTTTGGCTGCATAGTCTAGAAACGTCTCTTTTTTCGTTTTGAAATATATGTAATTCATTAATTTGAGCCTCAATCTACTGAGTATTAGCAACCTGTTCGGCGAGCATGGTCGTCGTTTTGATATTCGGTCTCTTGAGCCGCATCCAAAGGTTCCAACCTTGTCCACTCCCAAAACCCTACCGGAGTAATGATAATCCGTACGGAAAAACGGAGACAGCATCCCGGGGACGCTCACGTCTTATTATGTAATCCACAAAGAAAATCATCCGGAATCGACGACATCAAACTGCGGGCAGACACCACCACCAGATCGACTAGCACACAACGGGTCTTCGGGGTCGAAAGTGTATGATGAAGACGGCGGCACGCCTTTTGCTTTGTCAAGTGTGCCGAGTCATGCGCAGTTGAATGTTCACCCACCGCCAATTCACCACAATGATCCCCCGACCGGCATCCAGTGCCCCCCTTCCCTCACGAGGAGCCCTTCGGGTACTACGGCGTCTTGCCCTCGCTGGCTCAACTGTGGGAGCAATTGGCAGTGCCTGTACAGTTGCTACGATTAGCTATGAGGTTAACCGCCGAATTCGACTGGCCGAAGGCCTAGTCGAGAGCAAACGCAGTTTCAAAACGTCATGTCCCAATTACGATTCTACCGCACGCGGAGCAGCCGTTGCCAAAATGATGGAAGCCGCGGAAGCGGGGGAGTTTTTGGGAATTGATTCGATTCGAGAGAAGGAGTGGAGAGGTGGAACGAAACGTGGTACAGACGAGGGCCGGTCGATGGGACGGGAAGAATTGCTAAAATGGGATAACTCATCGGAGTCCAAACGAAAGAAGCTCGAAAATAGAGAGGAGGCGTTGGCTTGGATTCAGGCGTTGCACGGACCGTGGAATTTACGACCCTCAACACCTCGCTCCAGCGGCACTCATACATCGAATAAGAGCGTTGATGACACCCGCTTCTCGAACCTATTGACTCGACTTCAATCTAAAGAGGCTGCCTCAAATCTTCCTGATTGCCCTATGGAGGAGGCACCCCCGTCTTTGCCTTCATACAAATTACAATACCGGGAGAGGCTCTCAGATAACGCAGCTCTTGCAGAGAAATTGTTACAGCAGGAACGTCCGATATGGGCTGCTCAAAGGTTCTTGCTAGCCTATCCTAAAGCAGCTCCAGAACTGCCAGGTTCAGTAAAGCAACTCTGTGTTCGGATTTTCGATGCAAACCTCAAGGATGATAACGTGCACCTGGCCCACCGTCTTTTCCGCTGGATGCAACTTGCCTCTGTGGTTGCTCAGCCATCCTGGGAATCGCTAATAGAGAAACTAGTGAAAAAGCAGAATATGGAGTTGACAGCGACTGTCTACACTGCATTCTCTAACCAGTTTGAAATCTCGGAAGATCTTCAAGGCCCAGTGCTCAAATTTCTTGTCGATTCATACCGGTTGAAAGAAGCCGAGGAGATGGTGTTTAAGATCCTGAAAAATGACCACGAATGCACCCAGTGCAGCGTATACCTCCGGAGACTGTGGAAGAAGTCCGGTGACGTTAAGGTTGTCGAAGAACAATTCCAGAAGATGCTCGTGTCGTTCCAGAGTAATGGAATGAAGTTGTCTCACAGCTTATTCAATCCTGTCCTGGAGGCGTATATTGAGTCTGGATGGGACGAAGCAGCGGAGCGGCTAGTAGAGGACATGAGAACAAAATACAACCTCTCCGCCTCGGCTCGCACCCTGGGTTTACTAGCTTACGGACGTGCTCTAAAAAGTGACTGGGAAGGAGTTGAACGTTACTTCGAACAACTGCAATACATCGGTGAAGTCCCCGGCGGATCGTGGTTTACGAAAATTTTCGACAAAGTCTTCTTGGAATATTTCCTGGGAAATTCAGCAACTAGCATCCGTGATTTCGTCTTCCGTGCGATTGAAAAATACAGCCTGGTTCCGGACCTTATCTTGTTTGAACATATTGTTCGCGCATACATCCAAAAAGGGAACCCAAAAATGATGATGGAGCTGATTGAGCTCGCCAAAGAGAGGGCATGGCCCGTCCTCATGGATGGCGACCGCTTTGCAGATTTGATTCGAAGTCAGTACCAAAAGAGCGGAGAAGTCGGGTTATGGGACATGTTTCGCAAATACGGGCGCTTTAATCACACCCAGCGTGTCCTTGGTTTAAGCAAAGACGACTTCCGGAAAACGAGAAACCTCGACATGGCTAGGCCCCCTGAACCAGCAACTTGGGCGCGAAAGCTCACTCTGAAAAATGTGTCTAGACGTTCTGGCAACATCCCGAATCTTTACGAACGGATGATGCATTGTATGCATGTTGGCTCGATGGATAAAGCCGTCGAACTCTACAGAGAAGCTCGCATGCTGGGTGGCTTCGTAAGAGAACTTGAAATCGACCTAGCCGTAACCGCCACTATCATCCACACCGGGTCCCTCAACGACGCGAAAACGTTATTACTCCAAGAGAAAAGCTCTTTCTCTTGGATTGACAACTCTTCGATGCCCGCCTTTTTTCAAAAGCTCTTAAACACGGATACAACATGTGAAGCAGAAACGCTTATCATGGCGCTCTTAAATTTCTATAACATCATGGAGCGCCAGGCCTTACCAATCAAACACCACGCAACTGTCTCCACTTGCAGTAGACTGATGTGGCTTAGACGGAGTGAAATTGCCGTTCGACTCTTCCGAGCAGTCAACAAATCTAAATACGGAGGTGCAGTTCCGTTCGATGCAGTTGGTGTGAAGCTCATCGCAAAAGCGTCCTCCGTTCTCGGGAACCTGGCCGGAGTTCGCTGGGCCATTCTTACCGCGTTGAATCGAGACTCAGCCATCAGCAAAGACCTCCTTGTCGAAATCGTGCGGAGCGTCGAACATCTCAAGATGCGGTCTCCTGTTGAGAATTTTGAGGCCCGACTCGCCTACCGTCTTGAAGTCGAGTATCTCGCTAAGTTGGCAGATGTTTTAGGTCAGAAGCAACTGCTTGTTGCGGAACACAGGGAGCGCTTGGCTCGTTTACCAGAACATAAACGACCGCGAAAGGACACTCCGTCGTATCAATTCGAACTGCCCGAAATCATCGATCCCAACGGGCAGTCTTTGCCGGAGGTGCTTGACAATTGGATGGAGAGGGTGCAGCTGGAATATGCGCTCACCAGGGCTCCCGCTTGGTGATTGGCAAATTCCAGTAAAGTTCTTTTGAACAATCAACGTGACAATCAGAAGCAACCTCTCCCGTTTGATAACCTAGGGCATAGGCGTTTATGGCGGATTGATTTGCGACATTTCAGGGTTGCGGCATGGTATATGAGGGTCCGGATGCGAGTTAGGTTCTACATTTACATAGGCTTTTGCCATTAGGCCTGCTATATTTCTATCCGGTAGGCGTGTAGGTTCTATCTGGGAAAACTTGAAATATCCGGGTGCATGAAATATCTCCGCGTTATTGTCCAACCTCTTGGGCTTCTCCGTTTCTTCGGTTCGTTCCCCCTATCTTTTTTATATTTCAATTTGCTGCTCTCGCTGGTGTGATTGAGGATCCCGGTCTTGTAGAGGCAGAATCCGATGTTCCACTACCTCTCATCTCTCCGATTTGGACACGTGTGAGCTACTAGTGAATTTCGTGCATTTATGTCTCTTCTTTCTTTTGCACTAATTATTCCCTATCTCAGCGACCGACGGGTCAACCAAACGACGGATGTTACGAGCTCCACCTTGGTTCAATCTAATGTACAATATTGCTCCTTTCATGTATGTATATCCAAACCAGTACGCCCATTTCTATCTCCAACATACCCATGGTATGTACATACAAACAATCACAAGCAAGCATCACAACTTTCAAAAGGCAGATGGAGCAGGGCGCCACGAGTTTGTCTATTTTCTTTAGTGAGAATGCAATTCAGCCCCTTTCTGGCGTCTTGTTTGCACCTCAGAAGGACAACAGAACAATTGCCTGCGGTCTAGATTTTCTTTTTGATATACCTACGAAGAATCCCAAGACATTGCGACCTCCTCATAAATTTATCACAACCAGAAATCCTCTCTGCGTGTTGAAACAAAGCTGATAGTTTCGAAAACGGTTTGTGACAATCTCGATTCGGGCAGAAGAATGGGAGACCGTCTGCCGGAGTCGCTGTATACAGCTGTCGCATCTTTGGCCAAAAGGTGATAGACTTGAGTTTCTTTTCGAGAAGGTTACTCGCGCACTGGGTGTCAGATTCCATGTGGATTAGCATCGCGGAGAATGTCGAAAATTGACCGTCATTGCAGCCGTAACAGGGCGTGTCCCTCGGTATTAGGTGGGTTAGGAGATGCTGGGACACAGAAGGGCACACAGATTAGCAGCACGCAATCGGAATAAGCCTAAGGAGTAGAATTCTGATGAGCAGTAGCCATGCCTTACCATCTTGCGATAATATGGGCTCTGGAAGAATGTATCACACTCTCGGCACCAAGCATGGTCGAGTTCTTTATGCCATCGCAGTAAGGTGGGAGTAGGAAAACATTTTAAGCAGCGCTCGCACCCGATATGAGTCGAAAGTACATGCTCAAGGCATTCAGAGCGTGTTGCAAACCACCGGTCGTCGCATTCTTCGCAGACTTCATGACTGTCGGATCGATGAAGTATTAGATCCACAGGACCGTCAAAATACGCATCGCATACGTGGCAGTCGTAGTGTTCGTCGCTGATATGCGTAGATAGGAGGTCTCTTGTTGCAAAGTCACATTTGCAGATGCGACAGACATGATAATGAGCCGATGAGGTTCTTTTATGTTCGTCAAGAGCTTCTTGATCGCGAAAGGCATGCCGACATCTTTCGCACCATGGATGGAGACGGGTATTTTTACAATGATCCTTGAGCGCAAAGCGTGTGGAGCAAATTCTTGGGCAAAAGGCGCACTCATATGTGACACCACTTGGAGTTTTGTGAGTAATGAACTCTCCGAGAGAGGCCATCTCCAGAAGTTGTCCCGGCACGGGTGATGCGAGGAGCAGGACCGTGTCAGTCCACGCGTGAGCACAGCAACAAGATCTCGCGAAAGCATTCAAATATGAAAGAGACGACAGGCAAGAAAGAAAAGATAAAAAGTTGAGTTTTGCAATGATAGCAAACGTAGAAAGCATCGATGCGAAAAACCTAAAATTAGTTCTTGCTTCGACGTCGCGTCCATGATTCTATCCATAGCACGTTTTGTTTGTAGCCCTGGACCTGCCAAAGGGATGGGTATTTCCGACGGTTTGGTTAAGGCAGAAACCCGCAGAGAGCTCAATTGGCCCTTGTGGCTGTGCTGCCCATTGCAGTCAAAGCCACCCCAGGTCTCTTTCGTAACCGATAGTTACTCTCTGAATCAACCACTCGACTGACCCGCTGTGAAGCATCAAGCCGTTGAATCCAGTCCCCGATCTTCGGATTTCACAGGAGACTAGCCTCGCAAAGGAATGGAGCACTGTTGTTGAAGTTCTTACCGTGCCGGAAGCGCGATCGGTTCATGAATGTGACCAGGATTCCCCAAAGGATAAGAGTCCGCATAGGCTTCAAGTCAAGCGGACCTTTTGACCAGGATAAAAGAGATAAAGGCCATACATGAAATCTCGACGCCTAGCACGGCTAGAGCAGTTGCTGAATACAAGAGTGAAAATTGGCGACATGGACCTGATAGCAAAAGTCTGCGAGTAAACAAGTCAACAGCTGGCGCTAGATTTGAGCCGTTTCTGAATTATCTTGTAGAAATCTTATTTGTCCTTACGGGCGGATTTGGTGCACAGGACACAAAAACACAAAACATGCTGCACGTCGAACATAGTTTCTATGAATCGCAGCTGACCGAAAAATGAGTAGCGTGGAGCCCAGCAGGTGCTTGCCCACAAAGCTATTGAGGTATGGGGGATGTGCTTTTTTATTTCCTTCGGATTTCAGCATGCCCTCACGATGGGGAATGGCAAGTACACAAATGCTCAGACCCAGTAAATGTCGTACCAGGTTTTTAGAAAGTCATGAAGTAAGAATATCTTCGAGCTACACATCTGCAATGACGCATGAATGTACCGCAAATTCTTCTCAGTAGCACATACTCGATCCTTTGGAGAACTTTCGTTCCAAATCCCTCGGGCCAGGGAGCTCCCACTGATTTGCCACTAAGGAATATGGAGTATAGAGCAGTTGAGCCAGAATACGCTGTCTAAATATCGGAGGAGAAATTCAATGAAATCAGCACCACTGAGGTATATTAAAAGCAGCCCTTTCGAAAGTTAGAGCTGGTGCTGGTCAGCTATGTCAAGAATTTCTCGGAGTGAGCTGCGTCCGCGCAACTCCCCACAAAACTAGACTTCCTCAATTTTCATAGATGGTGGGAAGATGGTGAAGTGAGGTTGGTGGAAGAAGAGAAGACGATGGCGTGAGGTTGTCGTGGGATGAGGTCGAGACGGTGAGATGAGGTGAGGTTAAAAATGACCGCTAGACGTAAGTTACCGTACTGACCGTACTAGCGGCACGGGACTTTCACATGTTGCGGTCTGGATCATGCCACTTCCAGATTTCTCCTTTGACGCTGGCGAGCAACTCCTGAGGCGGAGCTATTTAACGTCTTTGGCCGCCTGCTGCCCACAAAGACTCGGTTTTGATAGTCTGACAATACCATGCAGTGATTCTCTCTTTGATCATTCTTCCAGCATTTTCACCGCCGTCCTTATTGCTTCTAGAATGGCAGTTCAGCCCCTGACAAATGGCCTGACCAACGGCTCGACGAACGGCTCCGTGCACCGAAAATACCGCGATGCCGCCGAAGAACGAAGACGCGAACATCATGAAGCTGACGTCGTGATCATTGGTGCCGGAATCGCTGGCTGCGCCCTTGCCAGTGCCCTAGGAAACCAAGGGAGAAGCGTCCTCGTCCTCGAAAAATCACTCAAAGAACCCGATCGCATCGTTGGCGAGCTCCTACAACCTGGCGGAGTTTTGGCGTTGGAGCAGTTGGGCCTAAGGCATTGTCTTGACGACATTGATGCGATAAAAGTATTGGGATACAACGTGATCTATCATGGAAAACCTGTCACGATCCCCTACGCGACCGACTCGAATAACAAGCAATTTGAAGGCAGAAGTTTTCACCACGGCCGATTCATCACAAAGCTCCGTGAGGCGGTGCTTTCGAACCCGAATGTCACGATGGTAGAGACCAAGGCTGTCTCACTGGTCAAGTCAACATCGGGACCGGAAGTGCTGGGCGTAGAATGTGTGACGGCTGGAGAGAAAGATTTCTTTTTTGCGCCATTGACGGTGGTAGCAGACGGATACGCTTCCGCATTTAGGAAAGATTACCTTCCGCACACGCCACGAGTCAAGTCCAAATTTTGGGGCCTTGAGCTGATAGACGCGGACTTGCCAATGCCCTGTTACGGTCACGTCCTCTTGAGCGATAACCCCCCCACTCTCCTCTACCAGATCGGAACACACGAAACGCGGGCGTTGGTAGATATACCGGACAACCTTCCCTCAGCGTCTGTCCAAAATGGCGGAGTCAAAGGCCATTTGCGCAACGTCGTTCTCCCATCTTTACCAAAGAGCATCCAGCCGTCCTTTTCCGCTGCCATTGATAAGGGTCGTCTGCGATCTATGCCCAACTCCTTTCTTCCTCCTTCAACCAACAAGCAACCTGGTCTGATGTTTTTGGGTGACTCATTGAATATGCGTCACCCGTTGACTGGTGGCGGCATGACGGTTGCGTTTTCTGACGTCGTCGTGTTCCGAGACTTACTCAGCCCAGAGAATGTGCCCGATTTGTCTGACACGAGTCGAGTGTTAAAACAGCTATCCAAATTCCATTGGAAGCGAAAGGAAGGTTGCTCCGTAATAAATATCCTCGCACAGGCGCTATACACCCTCTTCGCCGCAGATAGTAAGCGTCTCCCCCTCTCTCTTCTCGCATGCAGCCCGTCCAACTCCCTAGACTAACTAATATCTCAGACCCACACCTGAAAATCCTTCAACGTGGCTGTTTTCGTTACTTTGAACTTGGCGTCGTCGACGGGCCCGTCAACCTCCTGGCTGGATTGATCCGCCAACCCTTATCTCTCTTCCGTCACTTTTATTCCGTTGCGTTCCTATCAATATGGCTGCTGCTGCGCAGTACGCCTGTGTATATGCTTCCTTGGACGATTATCCAATGCTTTCTGGTGTTCATCACGGCATGTCAAGTGATCATGCCATTTATTTTCGCTGAATTACGGAGTTGATTAGAGCCTTTAGATGCTGGGTATCATAGAACTGTGGTTATGCTTCCTTTCTTTTCGCCTGGTTCATTTTCGTTTCTCTCTTTCCACTCTCTTGTATTTTCTGTGCCAGAAGCTACCTCTGCACAATTACCCTTTTTAATGACCGGACTTTCGCCTCTTATCTGTATAATGTGTGATTATTTGCTTGTACTATTAGACGAAAGACTTGAACTTCAATGTATGGAATTAGCGACGTGGTTGTAACGATGACTTACCCCTTGGTTTCCTTTGCGCCAAACTATAAAGAGGTTATGCTTTGAGCGAAAGACAACACTCGGATACTAATAGATTCGTAGGCTCAACACGACTTCATTCTTCTTCTCTGCATTGATGCCAGTTCAAAATCTCCTCGTTGCGCCTTCGCAGGCGTTGATTGTCTGTGCTAACGGAAAAAAAGGCCTGAATCATGAGGACGAAGGCATTACTATGGATGGGCTAATAGCACACATCCCACTGTTCCAGTAGTTATGCCCCCTAAACTCAGCACTCGAGATTTAACACCCAGCGAAAGAATTGAGAATTGTAGAACTTCTTAATGCATTGCCCAATGTATTGTACCTAAGTCACAAGATATGCCACAAGACCTCCCACAAAAGACATAACATCCCACAAAAGCCACAAAAGCAAAAGCCCAAGGCTCGCAGGACAAGACAACCATCTAGGCAAAGCAAAGGACCGAGACCTTCCTCCACAATCCACGAAAGGGGAACCCCTTCTCGCCCCATCTCCAAGGCCCCGTTTAAAAACGAAATCCCCCACCATCCGTTTTATAACTCACCGACATCGGGAGCAGCGGCGGTGGGAACGGCTAAACAGAAGGAAGAAGCAAAAAAAAATCAAAGCGCCATGTAGTGTATACAAATCTTTATACTTGCACAGTGTTTCAGAAGAAGAAAACTTTAGACAAGAAAACAAGGACTCGCTGGGGAATAAACAGCCATGCAATTCTTTATACCATTGATTGAAAATCAGCCCCAAACCAAAGGACAAGAAAAAAGAAGAGAAGAACGAGGCAGCGCAGCAAATGTAGTATTTGAACACAGCGACTGGGTTATGGATGGGTATTCAACATAACACGAGGAAAGTTTCCAGATACAGTGGTATGAAAGCAAAGAGCAAAGCGGTCATGATTCAACAGAGAACAATTAGGACCCAATATCACCAAGACATTCCCGTTTGAATTTCCGAAGTTCAAGAAAAAACGAGAAGGCATCGACACATCGCGAACATGCAAGGAACATCATCAATCGAACGGAGCTGGGTTTAGTTTGAGAGGTCTATACCAGAATTTCTGGTGCTCCCTTTCGCTGTTTTTCAAGTGTAACGTGTCTGAACAACCCTTCCCGGCTTTTACGCCGCAAAGTTGAGAAAAGAAACGGTCGATATCTCCGCCGGAAGCATTAACGGGCTAAGCTCGGAGACACTAGTTTGAGAAGACAACCCAGGACGTAATGCAAAATCACTGCAAAGCTTCCAGTCGCAGAGACAGGTTAAGGTGATACCGTTGGATCCCCACATCATATTTTTCAACAACCTTTTCCGTTTGAACCTCAAAACAAAACTCACCTCCCGCGAACCCAGGCGATCGTTCACCCAGCTTTGCAATGACCATGCGGCACAACGTGGAGTGCTTTCAGCGTACTCAACGTAGCCGTGTCATCTTAAGGGCCTTCTTCTCGACTCATCATTGCCATGAGACCCAGCGCTCTCACATAAAATCCAACCATTCAGCCTCCTTTTCTCAACGACTCGTCAGCCGGTAACGGTTCCGCGCGCACTGCAAATTCATTTTGCTCTGCTGGAACCTTTGAGGCTTTCTTTTGTTTCCGTTTCGGTGTTTGCCAGTTATGTGAACTCGAACCGTGACCATTTGAGGCACCCACATGCGAATGATGCACGCCATTGGGCTTTCCACCATGATCCCCGTGTTTCTCTTTATAGCCATTATTCACCCACGCTTCGTTGCGCCCCTTACTTTTGGACTTGTTAAGGACACCGTTGGCTTTCTCTATGTCAAAACCGTTGAATCGATGCTTCGTAGGGGTTAACAGTGACCGAGAGTCTTTTGCTGGTGATTGAGTAGTAGGGCCGACGAGTTGCGCTGGCGTATCCTTGGGGGATGTTTGAGAATAGTGTTTAGATGGCTGATCCTCGGTTGGATACAGATATTGCGTGCCACGATGATGATTCGCATCTGCAGTTCCGGAAGCATCTAGAGCAAGATTTGGGTCCGAAAGTTGAAATCTCTGCAGTCGTTCCGACAAAGTTTCTACCCTGCCCATGTGGCCGGTGGTTGTAATATCACTGTGATTCAAACTAGGCTCCCATCCGTTGACATGCCCAGCGCCCTGGGACCCATGTCGCGTTTCATAGCTGCTGCCAAATAAATCATCATAAGAACCTTGCTCATGAAGGCCTTGCGAGAGGGTATCCGGGGTCGTTCGAGGCGTGTCGTACATTCGATCAGCAGACGAAGATGTGCTAAAATCAGTCATAAATTGCTCACTCGGTTGATTATGGACAGAATGGCGATGTTCACTAGGCGGGACAGAGCCATCGATAATCAATGGCCCACGGTCGGATACAGTTTGAGATCGTGTCGATCTTCGAGGTTGCGAAGCTTGTGAGCTCATGCGAGGAGCATCAGGATGTTCTGGTGACCCCCCGTTTGATTGGTCTGAAGCAGTCGTCATATATGCCCGATATTCAGGGGAGTTGTGAAGAAATGTAGGGATATCGCCGTTGGGAACAGCAAGTCCAGATAAAGACGACGCCAGGTGCCCTCGATAATACCCATGCGATTGTGAAGCATCGCCGACATAATAGCCAATGTACTCAGCAGGTATATTCTCATCCACAAACGTCGACTTGGGAATGGGAACACCGTTTGGTAGATAAATATCTCCTTCAGCAATGCTTCGTTGCGGAAATTCTGGCGATCTCCGCAAGTTCGCATCCTGCTGAGCAATAGGGGAGTACATCGAATATGTTGGTACCGAGGTAGACTGCAAAGGGCGAGCAGGCTGTGATTGAGCTCTAAGTCCTCGTGGCGAACCGTTCGCAACCGAGGATCGACGATGGCTGCGCCGCAAGTCTGGCACAGCAGAGACCAGAGAGGGGGATGGTGGATTAGTGTTCGTGCCTTGCACTGCAGGCAAGGCCACAGGAACGTATGAAGAATTAAAGAATACATTTTGACGAAGAGGTGCAGTGAGAGGGGGCTGGTTCACTGAGCCAGCGCGGACTCTCGAGTTGTCTTCAGATGACATGCCGTCATGCTGTGGGAGAGGAAATTGTAAATACGGTTGCCGTATCAACGTTGGAGGGGCTCTGCCAGTTATCAAGGCCTGATTTTGGAGCTGCATTCGCAGCTCATGTTCTTGCGCCTGAAGGATCTGGATTCGTTGATAAAGTTGGTCGTGTAGAATACTTTGAGCTTGTTGTGCTTGTAGCGCAATATCGGTAGCAAAGGTGGGGTTAGCAGCAGGTCGAATGTTACTTCGATTACCGGTATTGGAGGCTCGACGACCCATGTTGCTGGGTGCGCGATGATAAGTACCGGCGTGTCTGCCGCCTCTACCACCGCCTCTACCACCACGCGAAGATACCGCAGGCATTGGAGTCAGTATGGCCCGTGGTTGGGGTGCAGGTCGTTCCCAAGTCCGCTCCTCTTCAGGAGGGTACTCGTATTGTTCGCAGCATTTCCTCAGATCTCCTTTAGCAACAGCATCAAAAGCCCGACGAAGTTCAAGGTGGAGACCACGGAAAGAAGTATCGTCGGCAGTGTTTCCAAGGTTCCTTGACGTATTGAAAGGCTCCTCCACACATAATCGGTTGTTCTGCAACAGGTGCCAGCCCTTGCCTTCCTTTGATATTAATTTCCCTTCACGCACGGAAAACACGTTTTTCTCGTAATCTACTTCATGTCCATAGTATCGAAAGAATTGAAATAGTAACTCTCCAAGCGTTGACTTGTTAGCGTGCCCAAACCCAGCGAGCTTTTCGAGGTTGTCGTCAAACGAGGACGATGGCTCTCCGTCGCCATGTAACTTTCGCGCGTTGATCGCACGTTGCTGCAAGCTGGGGAGGACAGGGGGTGACAGCGTTTGAAGGAAGTTGATGATAAGACATATCCATGTGTATGAGCTCAGCGTCCCGCCAAGAGCTATGATCATTGTAAGCTAAGTCTGATTTGCGTACGGTCGGGGTACCTACCAGCATCATTCAATATCCGCCGCTTTGCCCAGTACTTGAGGATCATTGCAAGGGGTCTGACGCGCTCATCAACATCGACATATGTCCGAATCATACGAGTGTTTTCCAAAGCCATGGTATTGTTGACATTCATGTCGCATGCAACTTGGAGCTCCGGATCCCAAATCTTCACAATAGGTACTTTTGCATGAGAAACACACACAATACGTTCCATGCCACCTTCGAGGGATTAGTTTCTAGGTTACGACGAGAGCCAAGTGGTAGACATACTTTTCGCAAGGAATTCGGCCAACATGCAAACACGTTCTAACTCTTTGAATGGAGTTGTTATGCAGATGTCCACTGCAAGAAAGATCAGTTTGAATGATTAGGCCTTTGAAGAAAGGTCGTGTGAGAACGCACCATCGGAATCACTTGTACAGAGCTTGTTCCCCGTCGATCCAAACACATGCACCTCGATGTCGTTGCCGGGCCACTCGGTGTTGAGGAGACCTTCAAGCTTGTGGACGAACTTGACCCTCCGCTGTTCACTATCGGCTGAAGGCAAAAGAGATTTGTACAGCTCTTTCATGTCCAACGTTAATCCCTCCTCGTCTTCCGGGTCTAATCGTTCTTTCAACGGGCCTGGAGCGTCAGGCAGAAGATCACCACCCAGCGAATAGGGCATCCTCCTCCTGAAGTGAGCCATTGCAGTTTCATATTTGCAGCCAGTATATTGTTTCCGGAGAGGGAGAGTGTGAGTGTACTCAGAATGGGTCGAACGAGGGGAACTATTACTGCCACGAGTCGGCGACGGAGATCTTGAGTGAGAACGGGAGGAGAATCGGGGGCCTCGAGAGTTGTGGAACGGCGTAGCAGGAACGGAGTTGGACTGGTGAGAGACAATGGTAGGACGGAGAGGGAGGTTGGATTGGATATCGGCGGGTATGGGCCACGACATATTTGTCGACGTCTCAGATGCTATCGGTGAGCTGTCACCTTCGGTGTGAGAAGATGCGGCATCCCCATAAATCTCCGCTCCCATGAGGCACCCCCAACGTTGTCTGGCAACGCTGAAGAAGGAGCGGCCCACGACTACCAGTTACTAGGGAACCACGAGATTTCTGACGGCAAATAACTCCCAGTATGTATGCTGAGCAATCGAACTGAGTAGGGATTCTTAACGGCAAATTCGAGTTTTCCGGACTAAGGTGTCTTCGGCGGTTAAGGTCAGGGTCGCGTCAAGGCACTAGATAAGGAGCACGCGGCGAAATTGTGAGCAGGAGTCCACCAATAGAGCAAGACTAGTCGATTCGACAGCAATCCAATGCCACAGTCAAAAAATCAAGAGAATATCCAAAAGCCCAAAGCAAAACTCCGGCCGTTAATCGATGGACTCTTGAGAGGCGCCTCCCCTTATCGAGGTTCGTCCAGGGAACCGGAGAGGGAACGACGAGGGAATTTCGCGAAACAGGAGAGAGATTGCCTTTGGGAGTGTTGACAAGGGAGTGATGATTCAGGTAAAGCAGAATAAGGCAGAGAAACACCAGAAGACGTTTTGCCGTCTCAAGTGAAGCTGGCAGGGTGAATGCTGGTGATCCTCCGCACAACAGATTTGGTGGACAATGTTACATCCAGGACACGCAGAAACATGAAGATCAGGAAAGGGATCCTGTCACCAATGCAAAAGGGAAAACTCACAGGATAAGACAACCGTCAATCAGGGCGAGTAGAGGCGCGTTGGAGGAGATGAAGAACAATGAGTGTTCTGGAGAGAATGTGAATTGCGAGGAGGTCCAGACGGTGGTAAATGGGGTTCGAGTAGCAGTGCCAATGGCGTGAAGAAAACCAAGACTGGAGATCACGACAAGCTGCTGTGTTGCTTGCTGACGCCCGCTGGAGAGGGGAACAGAAGCCCTACGCCGTATTATTACGCATCTGTGACGACAGTGCACACCAGGACTCCAGTGCAAGCAACTTTACGGACGGTAATCTTTCACCACGCGAACCCTGAACCCAAAAAAATCTGAAGGAAACTCTGCTGATCCTCGAGCAACACCGCGATGCACGATCGACCACGGGCTCTGCCGACACAACGTCTTTGTTTAGATGCAGATAATATGGAACTCATCACTCGGAACAATACTCTCCATGACAGTGCACAGTGCACACACTTGCTTGGACCATCCTTTAACTACTCTGCCCGTCTTCATCCAACTACGATACCCGCCTCTGCGCAACTATCAATCCCCCGAAGTCCATCATCCATCCTATCATCGTGCTTCGCTCGTGTATAATCCCACTGGATATAAGCGTTTACCTGCGGGGATGCACAGAGTAACACTATCCGACTGTCCGCAGTTGTAGTTGACCAGTCTGGAGGCACTGCGCTGGTAAATTTAACCGCATCTTGTCCATGATTAGAGTCACACTACCATGGGATGTGCTCCCGGGCCTCATTGTGCCTTCAAACTAAAACGAAAAAGAAAGAAGACCAAAAGAAAAGAGAGCCGAAAAGTAAGAATCCATGTCGTTACGCCGTTTCAGACGCTCCACCGATCGAACGACATAACTAAAAAATCGTTCGATTCCGCTCCGTCTTCTTGCTTTCACCAGACTTGTTGGCATTCAACTTGGCCGGGGCGTGCTGTGTGAGGACCAACTAAACGGATGACAACAATGATTCACTTCTCCGGGAAGTAGATATCCCACCGATTCACGGTTCAAGCATGTCATTGACCCGGCCCTTTATTGCTTATTCGATCCCCGCATCCCGCACATCTGGTCTGGGTGGCCGCGGGCATCGCAGACGCTTGCGCCAGTCTCGTCAGAAAGGGCCGCTTCACTCGCACACACTCATTTTCTATTTTTCTCCCACGCGGCCAGTCAGCCTACATCATAATATGCCGACCGAGTCGGGCCCGACACCTCCCAGAGTGCTGTTTTCTTGAGCTGAGACCAGTGCAGCCATGCCATGCTTAGTCGTTCCCAGCTGTCCCTTTCCGCAGGCGACCCTGTTTATTCAGCGTATCTTCTCTTCTTCCATTCAGCAGGGTCTTCTTGGTGCATGCGCAATAATGCAAAACACTGGAGCCAATACCTTAGCTCTCTCGAAGCGCTGAGGCTGCCTCGCTAGGTCCACGGGATTCTTCTCTCCAACGGCAGGTTTCCGTCGAACATGTGGCAGAGCGTGGCTGCAGCCCGCGAGTCCTGAAAACATTCCATTCTTCTGCTTTTGCTTGACTTTCTTTTTCTGGGTCCTCGACCCTGTCGAGATCACTGACAAATGATTTTCACCGTTATTGTTGAGGAGTGTTTCTCGAACTATCCAAGGCAAAGGAGGAGAAAGCTTGGAGTGGACGTTTTCGGCCATGTCACATGTCTCCGCCCTCCGCAGCAAACTCGCAAACGTCAGAGATCCAAACGAACTGATAGTTGTTTGCGGTGCTTGACTCTCAAACTTCCAGATATCAGTCCGCCGTTGCTGCATATCTCTCTGCAATCTGCATCTCTATCTCTGGTCCTGCTAATAACAGCACACATCACACCGGCCAGCAGCTCACTGTTGGGCCCCTGTTCTCACAGCCCGGTCTCAAGCCACAAACCCAACCCCGTTAACACAACAAAGCAGCCTTGGGCATGAGGCCTTTTCTGAACCAGAGCTGGTTTCCGTATTTTCGCGAGCTCTCAGCTTACCCCTGTTTTGTGCGAGGGCGTGCTTAGACACGCAGTCGCCGGTCATTCCACCACAGCATTTTCCATGCGCTGCACGATCAATCTCGGGCTATTATGATAGGTCCACGGATGCTCCCATCTTCAAGTTACAACTGCTTGAGCTCCAACTCGTCTCTTCCACCGATGGGACTGGCTACAAGAAGGTCCAGTGTGCAGTAAGGCATAGGGCTGAGTTGCAGTATGCTATATACTACGTGTCTCATTCCCCTTGGTAATTCCGCCAGCACGGTAGCAAATCTAGATCTCGCAAGGGGAGGTCAGGGGTCCCATTACCCAGAGACTACCCTGGCCACCGGCTTTAGATTTAAATTGTCCCAGGGGCATTTGTGTTATTACTCTCCCAACCAAGAGTGTGCTGTTTTGTTTTCCGGGACACAAACAGTGATACAAGAATATTTCCCAAAGTACGCCCATGCCGTTCCTTTTTTATCCTTTGACCCATGGAGAATCGGTGATTAGTGCCATCCGGGACATCAATACCTACCGCAACCCAAAAGGAGAAAAATTCCCAGGACATAATCATTCCCTAGCTGCTAGTCCTTGAGCTTGATCTCGTCCGACTTCGCCGATAATATCTCTCACGGAGTGCCAAACCCCTCCTGCCAAACGGACCGCCGCTGGCGCCACCGGATATGCTCTGCCGCTGTCCCCGCTGCCTCGTCCCCGTGCCCGTGCTCGCGCCAGTTCTCATTCTCATTCTCCTCCCCCTGGCCAATCCACTAGACCTTGCATGTGCATCCTCCAGCGCGTCAGCACAGATATCACACAGTCGCCCCCCGGCCACCTCCTGCATGGTGGTGAATCTATATTCGGGGGCACAGAAGCATCTGTAGTGCGCGGCGTATGGGCAAGGGAACGTTCCGCCCATGTCGATGCAGCCGCAGCCGTATCTGACCAGGATTTGAAGGCACATTTCCTCCTTTCTTACTTCGGCCTTTTGTTCTTTTGATAGATAAGGACAAGAGTTGTGATATGCGGGCTCCTTGTACACTGTAAGGATAAAGAAATAATTCTTCCTAGCGGCAGGCAGTAGATTCCCTTGGAGATCTAACTAAGGACGAAGGAATGCAGTGATCTCAAAAACGAGATTATGACCGATAGATGGTTTGATATGCTTCCCTCGGTTTATGGGAAAGTCATATCTTTGTAAAGGGTTTTGAGGTAAATGACCCATTGAGCATCGCTCTTCCTGCCATCATATTGAACAACCTGATACTTAAAGCAAAAGTTTTGTCGTTGTTTGATGCTTCTTTCTACCAAATATTTTCTAGTTGGTAAAAAGAGCAATCCAGATAGAATAGATTGTCCATCAAACAATCTATTGTATCTGGAGCTAACCGTTCTCTTTCAGTCAGCAGATCTCTGTTGCAAGTTCGTGTAATCGGTGAAATCAGAAGCGGAGAGGTTGTTTATATATTCCTAGTTGGGCTAGTGATGGAAAGGTAGAACATAATTCCCTGAAATGTAGTATTAATGTAAACATGTGTATCACACTCCTCTGCACTTCGTAGGAGAATACCATACCAATAACACCTGATGAAAGTTATTCAAGTTGTGGTAAATATCTCGACCTTGACACGATCAGAAATTTCAAGCGACATAAAAGGCAATATGGAGCTGCGCATTTGCATTGTTTCACCGAATCAATCGGGCACATATCCCATATCTCTAATGGCAATATCGGCTTTTACTCGCAGTTCCGCAATCCGAAGGTTAAAGCAGTCGTCTGGACTTCTTCCGGGAAGTAATCCTGTGCCAAAGATTTGTCTTCGAGTGACCGGAATAACCTGGTCAGGGTTGCCTGGAAGCATTGGGAATATTTGCTGCGTATGAAGTCTGTTAGTATATTAAAGACGGCGGACTTGTTCCACTTTATTCCAGCATCCGGACTTGCGAATCAACAGTAGTTCTGATAGGCAACTTACCTCAGCTCTCAACAGAACCGCGGTGCCGGCTGGACTTCTACCATGAACTTCAATGTTACCCTGTACTTTTCCAGCATCGACCTTTAACCATTTTACCAGAAATACCAATTGAACGTGTGGGTTGCCCCCCACAAGCCACAGGTCTTTGTCTGCATATAGGCGTGGCCACGACTGAGACCAACCCGATTCAGTGACAATGGTGGGCAAAGGTAGCAAATCGGATTTGATACACCCGTCTGGTTCTTTCAAGGAATTGTTATACGGAGAAGCGAAACTATCGAAACCTAGTACAATGTAGTCATATAATGCTCAGCCAGAGACTGATAGAGCTATAACTAGCAAACTTCAAGTAGACAAGACTTATGAAACAGGTCAAAGATATAGTTACTCACTGCTGGCAGCACTGACGCTGACGATCGCCTCTTCAGCTGGCGATAAATAATCTGATCTAACCATATGCATAAACTCCCGGCTTAACCACTGTACGTGGCAGCCATGGACGAGAGTCGGCATCACACGAGCTGTGAGAACCTGTTGGACAGAATCGTAAGACACCCTAAATTCATTTGTGACGAGCCAATATAGGTATATTCGTGTCTTTCATACCACCACCAAGTAAACATACCTATGACGTGCGCTTTCAATCTCAGGATCTTCGCTGAGAGAGGTTGAAACAATGAACCCAGGAGACGGCGGAATGTTTGCGAAGGTCAGGTCAGTGCTGTGATTCGTCTCCAGGATTGTCTTACGAATATCTCTGAAGAGGGTTTGTGCGGATAACTCCTGGGTGTCTGGATTAACTGTGTTGCTCCGGAAGGAGCGAGTTGGTGGGATAGCGTCCATGTTGTTTTCTTCAATGTTTGTTTGCCGACTCGATAGATTTTCAAGTCTGCAAAGAGAAGAAGGAAGTAGTACTTCAAGTGTAAACAGCGGCTTTTCAAAGCTCAGACTAAGCGAGATGCACAACTAACTGATCAACTGATCAACTGATCAATGTTGATTTAATCTTCGAAGAACGAAGTTGAAAAGGATACTGTAGAAGACGATCTCAAAACACAGGAGGCTTACGAAGCACTTTTGGAGACGCAGGATGGTTCGTTTCTCCTTTGGAGATGAAGAGGTGCTGTTGGACGTGATACTGTGACGTGAACAGAATATACACAGTAGCAGAGTCAACACAACCACGTTTAATTTTAGCACGGGAGCTAACGGGACGGAGTCTGTGTGTATAATAACAAAATCACGTGTCCGGTGCGTTTGGTTGCGCTTGCGACAGCGTGTGCGTGGCATTTTCCAAACCTCTGTGACCATCGATTATTAGGTACGCAGCCACAATCAGCGCGTACTAGGATAATCTAGAGCACCTGCCACAAGTCGACGCCGCCTGCGAACCTTTCCCTTTCTCTTCATACTGTACGTACTGTACAGTACAACGGAGCAATGCAATGGCGAAACGCTTATTGGCCAGTAGCAAGCATTCACCCGAGCCATCTAATACTACGTTATATCTACTGTGAGCTTTCGAGTCGCAGATTGCATCTGTTCAACGTCTGCATTTGAGTCGGACGCAAGAGACGACTCTTGGGACATTCTGCGTCGCACTGGCTCCTAAGCGGCCACACCAAGTGATGCCTGTGGCTGATCCTGTTGAAGTATTATAGCTATGTACAGTACATCGATGTGCTGCTCCTGTGGACGTCTCGCGGAGACATGCGGTTGGTTTCCGATCCCTGGTAAATTTGATCTGTGTTCTGACGAGCAACGCAATTGCAACGGAGACCAAAAGGCCAACAATGAGTTTGTTGCGAATCAATAACGGCTTGATGTAGAGCTTCTCACTCCCTTCTACTCGCATTGCTCTCCTGCAGGTGCCATGTGAATCGCCCCTTGAATTGCGCTTTAATAACTGTGATAGATACCGTTGCCAATCTGATAGCACAGCATATGTACAGTATGTACATCGAACCGGAGTCTTTTCTGGTCCTCCACAGAGCCTAGACCGAGCCTCACGTCATTTTCGATCATGCAGTCAAGGCAGACTCTTTTTTTTGGGTTGCAGTGGACTCCAACACAAGGCAATCCCCGCCAACTGCTGCTCTGTGTCGGACGGGATCCTCCCGGGGGGTTTGAGGATGTCAAGATGTCTCTGTGCGATGCTCTGCTGAAGCATCGACGGGTAAAAGCGTCGTTGCCCATACCCCCCCGTTACGTAACAATGGCAGCGAGGAAGCAGTCATCGCCTGACCCACCAACTGCTACAGTACACTATCTTGACACCAAACCTCAACCGCTTGGCAACATGATCCCAGAGACCAGAGGGATATCCCGCTGGGCACGGCGCATTGCTGGATGCGTCAAGAGTAGCTTGCTATGGCCAAATGGAGTGTTATGAGGACTGTGCGCACTTTTGCATTGCGGCCTTTTGAGTTCTTTAGGGTTGAAAAGTAGTTACTGTTACCAACTCCCCGAACCACCTCGGTGATGCTCCACGAAGACCATGACACCTTGGGAGGGAGTCGGGAGTGGTTGTGGTCGGCAATGATGAGCGTGTAAAATTACAAGATATCGTGTATTTGTCAGCGGGATACTTACTTGCGTCCAGCGTGCAACTTGTCAACAAGGAGAACTTTGTCGCGTGGATGTGAGAGTCTCTGGGAACTGCAAACGACAATATCAACTGCTCAGGCTCATAAAAAGCTGTCAACCTGCCATCCGCTATCATCGAGTTCAGAACGGCTGTCAGAGAGTTGATGGTTGACAGCAGCTCCGTGCTCGGTAACGTTACAGTTATACGATACGGTAAACGTGCGTACCACTCCGACCGGCGCCGTTGCCGCTTTTTTCGCTCTTTTGTTGCTGCTCAATTTTTTCTCCTTCTCCTCGCCCGCTGAACGACCAACGTCTTCCCTCGCTCATCGCCCGCTCTCACTCTTTCTCCTCCCCTCCGCTTTCTTGACACTTTCTGTTCGGAAAGGCTACGTCTCGAGTATCTCTCCGTCGATTCATGGGTGCACTGAGGGATTAAGGTCAATAGTTTTGTGGAAGGGCTTTTCATTTTTTTCTTGTGAGTATCTGTCCGCATTGCATTCACAAGCGCGTGCTCTCCCACCGCCAATGAGACATTGGTAGAATCATACGCCTTAGAATCTGCATGCCGATCGCTAGGAGCTGATTCACTAAGGCAGAAATCTACTTCTGTGATCCTTTTTCCCCCAGTTTTGGTTAACAATCTTGCACTCTCTCCTATATCATCACCCATCAATCTCGCAGCTTGTTTGAGGGTCAAGTCAACCTGTTCTAATCATCCTGCATTTATCTAGATATTAGGTCACAGATTACCTTTCGCAGTCCATTCCTTTCTTACGGCTGGGTTTTTGGCGTCGTCTCTCTTTGCTTACAAAATAAACGGGCTCATTGGATTTTGGATTATCATTTTTACTTAAATAATCATCATTCTTGGAAACTGCAAAATGGCCTATTACGAACCCCAAGGCTGGCAAGCTCCTGCGCGCCAGGGATCCTGGGAGCAACCTGCCCCCCCTTCTCGATCAGGTATGTAAGAAACTACATTCCAGTTCACTGGGGGGACACCTGGCTAAACCGTGTTTAATGATTGTAGGCACAAGCTCGACAGCCCAGCGCGATGACTCGCCCGCCTTTGCCTCTCAATTCGACGGTATGAAATCGCTCCTCCATAGTTTTTCAGTCAATCCTTGACGGGATGGCGTGCGCATTTGGGTTGCGATGGCTGGTTCCGGGTGTCCGGCCAGCGTTAGCCCATGTGCTTTGCCATTCAGCGGAGTGGAATTTTGCTTGGGGTGACGCTAACAATTCTAAAGAGGTTGATCGCGCTGTCGATAACCTAGTGAAGAGCGGGAAATTGTTTAATTCGATGCCACGGAGAGAATCTGTGCCCCTTATGCTGGGACGCCCCTATGCTGACTACGGTAAGTCCCTCGAAAACTCGGCCCGCTTACTTCACCGAACCAAGCTTATGGAGCGTCGTAGATCCGCGGATGGGAATGCACCCTCCACGTCACCACTCAATCAGCGACTACGACAACGTCCGACCACATTCAGCGTCCAACCTGCAAGGGTTTTATGCTGCGCAGCGATTTCAAGGCCGTCCTAATGAAGCGGAACAAATGATGCAGGCCAAACGTCGATTGGCAGCGCAACGGGAGAGGGATCTCCGCAATTATCATCAAGAGCAGCAATATAACCGAAGTACGTGATGCGTATTGCCATTTCCAATCCTAAATCCACCTTACCTTAATCCCCACGGAGATGAGTAATTCATCCTCCAAGCATCAATACTGTTCCTTTTGGCACTTGCTGTTTTTATTCGTTAAGTGCATGGTTTTGGTTTGTACTTATATCTTAACTTTGTTATGAACTGGGAAAAGGCCTTCTTGCCGAAATGTCTGGAAACAAATCCGATCGTTCCATGAGTCCTGCTGCGATGAGCGAAGAAAGCCGACGCGAACTGATTGCACGGCAACACCGTGCCCTGTATGGCAATGAATCCTCCGCCTTTTACCCCAACGGGGGCCTTGGAGATGATGGACAACCGTCCGGTCCGTCGAATACGGCTGCAGCCGGCCCCAGAGGCTCGTCCCCCCGAGGTGTGGACCCGTTCAGCGGTCTTGGTCAGAGCCATGGCCAGCCTAGCTCCGAGAACCCTGGTCAAACCCCCGCTGGGGCCGCTAGTCAATCGAACGTCCAGCAGCCCCGGTCACGTGCCAACAGCACCTCGTCCCCAAGCTCCAGTGCGAACACGGCGACTTACGGTATATTCGAATCGAATTCGGCTCAACAGCAATCCAACTCAGCGTCCTCGCCAGGCGGAGCTGTCGCGGACTCTCCCACTTCGCGCCAAGGTAGCAACATTACCACGGTTGGCCCAATCGGTACCCGCCCCGGTCCCGCCACTAGCCAGGCTCCCAACCCAGCATTGAACAAGCGTTCAACCACCCCTCTGCCTTCTCCCTTGAGCTATGGTTTTTCTTCAAATGAGGTTGTATCCTCTACAGGCGGCATTGCCAGTTCCAATGGCAACGACAAGGCCACTTCTTCCACGCCAAACCCTGCACATGCTGCAGCCTCTGGAGCTTCTGGCTCAGGAAAGAAAGAACAGAGCAATGTTGGCCTTGGGTGGGGTAACGGTAGTGGTGTGTGGAGATCCAAGGGCTCGCTCGGAGTTCAGGCCTCAGTCTGGGGCTAAAGACGATATTTCCTTACTCTTGACTATTCCCCCCTTTTACCTTCTTCTCCTGTGGAAGCGAAGTATGGCGTTTTTCTGAAGGACGGTGCCAATTATACCATTTCTTACGGATATGTATTGGGGAATGTTTTCTGGGACAACCTGATGGTCGTTTCCCATTGCAAAATGGGTCGAAGCATTTGTTTGGCGCCTGGTATCCTTCGAGGTGGAGGTGCATGCAGCGGGGGATCTTTAACTAAATATATCCTATTTAGTTGGTCGGCGATGCACCCCTACTTCGTCGGCCTCACGGGCTTGTTGGTTTTGATGTCTTCTTATGCTTGGAGTCCGCGACTATATTTTGTTATATCCCATGTCAAATACTCGATGGTGCTGGGACCGGTTTTGGTATTGTCTTTTTTGGTGTGTCCCCAGGTTCTCCTTTTCCTTTTGCTGACTTGTTCGTTTTGGTATGTGTTTTGGAGATAAGTCTTTGTTGGTTCTGTTCTTGTTTGGTTTTCTTTGGATTGGTTGCTACTATGAGGGGATGTTCACGGCGCGGATGAGCCATATAACTTTGCAGGGCTAGGTACCCTATGGACTTAATGTTTGGATGCCAAAAAAGGTTATATGTGTTTGATGTAGCGGGTATTCGGGATGATCTTTTTGGATTGCTGACGGTTCGTTTTCTCACTGTTTCGAGGCGATTTGTTGAGGCGATTTATTGTCAGGTGTGTTCTTGCTTTTGTATCGGTATGTAACTATGTAGGCTTCAAATTTCCGTCTTTTTCTTGCGGTTCCATGGTTTATCTTAACTTGCCAATCATAACTTTGGAGTATGGAGTATCCGCACTTCCGTCTGCTTGGATCCCTTGTTTGTTCTCAGGAAGCAATCCCCCAGCACATTGGAGTGTGATGGGAACTCGGACACGAGGGCCCCTTTTGGAATTCACAAATCGCGATATTGGGGAGAGATCTTCATTATTATGTATGAACATTACTGAATACATGGAGACACCAGCCGGAAGACCCGATTCAGACGCGCCTATTCACCAAAAGAGAGTTCCCAAACTGTCGTCAATACGAGGCCACACCATATGCCACCACATCCCCGCCTTGACTCATCGATCTCGAGATTTGCCTAATTATCACACAGCATTATCGGCATGTCTCGCCGAATCGATCTTCTTCTTGGCCGTGCCCACGCCCGCAACGCCCTTTTCCTGATTCCGTCCCAACCACGGCTTCGTGGCTTCGCCCAACACCCGTCGACCAAGATAATACACACACTGACCGACAACGATCAAAACGAACGCGATAGGATACATCCAGTGTATACTGTATTTGAACACCTTGACGCCAATGACAACGCCCCAGAAATTGCTCGTGAGCAGACTAATGTTAAAAAACGCGGCGGACGCGAGACGCAGGAGGATGGGCGCCAAGGAGTAGAAGATGAAAAGGCAGATGGTGTAGCCGGTCAAGTACCCACCCACAGCGCTGTTCCATGTCGCCGTCTGAAAAGATTCACGGTCGAAAATGGCGGACTGCACGCCCATGATGATGGTCGCGTATAGGCCAAGTTGGCCAAGAACTTCGTACAACGGACGTTTGCTGACAAAGTATTCCTCAGCGACGTTGGCGAAGCCGTAGCACGTTGCGCCGAGGAGCGCGAAAAGGTCACCTTTGACCTGGTCGCCGCGCGATTTGGAATCACCGCTGGTGGCGCCGGTGAGATGATCTGAGCCAAAGAGCACGCCCATACCGCCAATGCAGATGACGATTCCGAGGTACTGAGCCCAATGGTAGCGCACGCGAAGAAGTGCGAAGGAGATGGCGACGACGATGACAATGGCCCAAAAATTGATGAGTTGCGCGCTGAGAATGGTGGTGTACCGGTAGGCGAGGACAATGAAATAGTTCCCCTCGACGTCGCAAAATGCAAGGATTATATCTAGGGTAAGTTAGTACTGTTTGGACAATCTTTCTCCTGCATGGTATATACTGACACTTCCAGCCTCGCTTGTAGATAAGTTGGAGCCAGCCCTTGAACCCATAACGATAGATGGTATAACTCGTATACACGAGTGTAAGAAGAATATAGTTGAACAGAGTCTGAAATGAAGGGATCGATGTTCCCGCAGAAGCCAACAGATTGGTAAAGGTATTCGTTGCCGTGATGCAAAGGGCCAAAACTTGTCTATACAACCACGAAGATCAACTGATTAGCTGTGAGTCACAGATTTGTCCAACTGAATTTATCAAGCTCACCCAAGAAACAAGACGACATAGAATTCCCGCGTGTTGAAGTACGCAAAATAACCCTTTTTGCTCGAATCGATGGTTTCCGCAGTGGTGATGCCATCGTTGACATTAGTCACAGACCCATTACCACTGCAATTCCCTTGCTCTCCAGTGGGAGAAACTGCTCGTACGCTGATTGCAGCAGAGTCGGCAATGTCGAGCGCCTGATCTTTAGTATCGGCCATGATATCGACTCGAGAATGACTAAAAAAGTGCGTTTCGTGAAAGCTCTTAAGCTCCCAGCCTTGCGGGGTAGCTCGGATGAGATCGAACGGGTGGGACTGATTGCGACAGAGCTTATAGTTGGAGCTTTATGAGCGTGAAAGCAAGCGCAAAACTCCAGAAGTCGCTTGCTGGTGATTGAGAGGAGTATCCCTTGGTTGGGGGGAAGAAGAGAATAAAAAGAGAGAAGACGAGAGAGGAGGAAGAGAAAAAAGAAACATCGCATCCCATGTTCGCGTCCCACAGTATTGCTTATCGCCGGAACCAGAAAAAGCAAATCAAGCTTTTAACCCTAATCGATAAGGCGCCAACGCTATCGGGCTTGGCGTGTGCCAACTGCTTTGCGGGATGGGGGAAGTCGATGAAGCTTCAGCAAGAGAGCAGAGAATTGACTTGACAGGAACAGGAGGGAATAAGGGAATACAAAATGCAAAGGGAAATATCAAGGAGGATGAAGAAGATCGGGAGTTGAGATCCATGCCGGCACGGGTTGCGACGAAATAAACGCGATGCCGATGAGGACGGGCCGATCTTCGCTCCCTGTTCGCGCGTGGTCCCTCCCGTGCTTCATCGCGAAGCTCGAGCTGGCGGAGTGGTGGCTGCAGGTCAGGACCCTTTGCGGGCTGAAAAACCGCGAGTTTCCGAAATGCCATGGATGCACACACATGTGTGTAATGATTCCAAGAGCTTCTCTAATACGATCTAGATGCTGTTGACTGCTAAAATAACAACCTGAGTGGTTCGAACAAGTTCAGTCAACTCTGGCGCAAGGCTCAGTCAACAAAGACGATGTTTTCTTTAACTACTGCTGTTCTCGTGACAGCATATTGCCTTGAAAAACATGGAGATACCTTTTTCTTCCCGGACATATTTTTTGGGGCTCAAAAACGATCGTTCGAGGTCATACCGGGCCAGAGAAGGGATACATAGCAGCCGTCGGTTCGCACCACTCGGACTCGTCCGGAGTCGTTGTATCACACCCTCCTCAAACCAATGACGAACGTACCTTTGAAGTAGAAAAGCTGGCCCTGTTGATTTGAGACTGTTTTCTTGTCTAAATGTGGTTGTTTTGTCCAAATGGATCTTCTATCGTGTATTGAACTACACCGTATGAGGAGGGTGCGAGAGATCATTTTCGAATCCAATTCAAATGCACGTGTACTGTTGATAGTATCGATTTGGGAAATCATGTTCTTCGTTATCGTGGTATGGACCTCGAAGCCAGCTTGCTTGGTTTGCTAGATGTTGAATGTAAATTCCTAAAGGGATTCGAAAGGGGTCTCTGGGCGGTTTGCAAGTTGGAATGCACCACGGAGTACTTAGCAATTTGAACCAAAGCTCTTCTTCGTGGTACCGTTGTAGAGTTCCTGATGATCCTTGACAATGCCGTTGAAGAGAGACTGCTCGTGTTGTGCCATATGGCTGAAGTTGAAGTCGTCTGATAGGAGCATGATGGCGGATCAACTCTCATTGCACTGGCTTTGCGTGTTAGATAACTGTGTTCGCGAGACTCTCACGTCATTTCGGTCTCATTCCTTATTGTGTAGATGAGCATCCTGTTCCTGCATCATCATCAGAGCAAGGTCTGGAGTGAAGGACCCCCAATCTCAGGCATCGCATCCGAAGCGTCACTGTTTGGGCTCGAAAATGTCGTGAGGGAGTGAGATTGTTTGGTGGAGCGGATCAGCAACAACAACCTCACCTCCCTGCACATGACATGACATCTTCCCTCTTCAATCTTTGTCTTCACACTGCCCACCGCCCGCCCAGCGCCAGCAACATCACCACCAGAACACGCATCGATCTCATCTTGCTCTGTTCAATGGCCCTGCGCCTGTGCACAGCTTGAGTTGCTCAACTAGGCTGCCCTGCTTGGCCCCCACATGACCTGGCCGCGAACCCTCCACCGCCGCCCGTCGCGTGCTTGACACAGCAATCAGATTTCTCCCGCGCTTAACGTCTCGTCCGTGCCAGTGCATCCATCCGCCTAGCGACCTCTCGATCTCTATCTCCTTTCGCGTCGCGTCCCCTCCTACTTCCGTCCGTCGCTACAATCCCGCCTGCGCGCGCCGTGTTCCCTGAAGAAAAAAGCCCGTCGTCGAAATCCACGTTGTCTTGGCAGCGCGCCTTGTTCCTGTCTCCAGCTCATCATCATCATCCTCACCATCCTCACAATCGCAATCCCGAGGCGTGTTCAACGGCGTGACGAAACGCCCGCCGCGCCAGATGATGGCACTGGCGATCCCGCCGCCAAATGATCGAAAGCGGGTCAAGGTTTACGAGTTGAAGGAAAATGACTGGTTTGACCGGGGGACTGGCTTTTGCACAGGGCAGATTCTCGATGTACGCATTTCTCGTCCTTGTCGCGCGATTGCTCGATGGTCCTATTGATATTTCCCTCTATGGCACTTGTTTGCTGTCTGGGTTGGAATGGGTTCATGGATGCGCGTCATCGTACTCGAGCATGGCGAGTAATTGTACATGCGATTCGCTAACGGTGTTATAATGGATAGGATGAACCCAGGATTCTCGTCGAGTCAGAAGATCAACCCGATCGCATGCTGCTAGAAACGAAGATATCGAGGGAGGATGGATACCAAAAACAGCAAGGTTGGGGATAAACTGTCGGATGTTTTGAGGCGAAGCACCTTCTGATCATTGATTTGTGTAGAAACTTTGATCGTGTGGACGGAGCCCAATGGCACAGACATGGCTCTCAGCTTCCAGGAGGCTGAGGGTTGCGCTGTTATATGGTATGTGTATACGGGACGCATCCTGTTGCAGCTCCCGCTGATGTTTGTGGCTAGGGAATTCGTGCGACACGTTCAACAACATTTTATGGGACTGTCTGGACATGGTTCGTTTTTCCTGTTGTTATCACTGCTTTCGCGTCTACGATGGTGAGTTATCCGCTGACACTCCTGGACAGACGACCCTCTTTCAGACGATGCGCTCGATGCCCTTTCCAACCCAATCATGCTTCCTCCTCCGGAACTTGGAAATCTTATCGAAATCGAAAATGCAATGCGCGCCGCGGGGAATACACAAGCAGGTAGGGATGCGATCTCGAAATTCGTTATCCGCGACGAGTACATCATGAAGCTTCTGCCTTTGGTGTCGATGGCTGAAGATCTTGAGAGTCTTACCGATTTGCACCGTCTGTGTAACATCATGAAGTCCTTGATCCTATTGAACGACAACACCATCATTGAGCTGGTTGTAAGCGACCATGTTATTAGCGGAGTGGTGGGAGCGCTAGAATGTATGAAGACCGCAGAAAGGACTGTCAGATTAAAAGGCAATTGCTGACTTTGTCACAGACGATCCGGAATTCCCTACACACAAGGCAAACCATCGACAATACCTCAACGATCGCAGTCGCTACAAGGAGGTTGTGCCGATTAAAGATCCCATAATATTACGAAAAATCCGCCACACTTGGCGTTTGCAGTATCTCAAGGATGTTGTACTCGCCAGAATCCTTGATGATCCGACCTTCTCTGTTCTCAACTCCCTAATTTTCTTCAACCAAGTCGACATTGTTCAGCATCTCCAGACCAACACGCCGTTTTTAAACGAATTATTCGCTCTATTTAACCCCAGAAATTCAGATAACAAGAGAAAAGAGGATGCGGTGCAATTCATCCACCAGTGCGCATCAATCGCGAAGAATCTGCAAGCTGGTGCCCGTGGAAGCTTGTTTGGAAGTTTTATCAGCCATGGTCTCTTTTCAGTTATCGCATACGCCGTCAAGCACCCAAAACCGGCCATCAGGACAACTGGAGTTGATATTCTTGTCGCTCTTCTAGATCACGATCCCATAATGATGCGAGGATATATGTTAAAGGCAGTTAACGATAAAAAAGTTCCCCTTACCGATACGTTGACTGAGTTGTTGCATACGGAGACGGATCTAGGAGTGAAAAACCAGCTGGCGGACGCCATCAAGATTCTTTTAGATCCTCAAACCCCTGTTCCCGAGGCACTGAGCAGAGTCGGCAGTGATTTCTTGGCAAAGCTACGGTCGCAGAGCGTGTTCCCTGAGACGTTTGTGCAAAATCATTTTGACGAGTCCGCGAAGCGATTATTTTTACCCTTAAAGGAGTTAGAATCAAGAACAGATCGTAAGACGACATCAACCTCCGTTCCAAAGGTTCAAATTGTGCTGACCTGTTGTGTTTCTAGTGGGCAACTTAGCTTTTCAAGAGGTCGCACTATACTCACACTTAGTTGATATCCTTACTTTTTTTGTTCGGCAGCATTTATTTCGGAGTCGTAATATCATGCATACGGAGTCTTTGGCGCCTCGAGTAGCACAGCTGCTTACGGCACCACAGAAACATTTGAAATTGAGTACGTCCCCCTTTTGAATCAGGCCAGTCGACAGTATCTAACGGATCACAGCTGCTCTCAAGTTCTTTCGGACATTAATTAGTCTTCAAGATACATTCTATTATTCGCAGATGACGCATAACAACACGTTTGAACTTATTCTCAACATAGTATACGAGACGATGCCTCGCGACAACCTGCTCAACTCGGCTTGTTTAGAACTGTTCGAATACGTCAAACGTGAAAATATCAAGCCTATAATAATCCATGTTGTTGAAAACTATCGCGAGAAGATCAAGGATATCACCTACGTGGACACATTCCAGAATTTAATGCTCCGTTACGACCAGATGCAGGGGTACGGTGCGGAAGCAGAAGCGACATTATACAGCCAGGAAGATACAACTCCAACAAGAAACCTTATCAATGGCGGCCACCGTTGGCAAGGCGTTAGGGAGATGGATGCGGCAGAGGAGGAGTACTTTGATGCGTCTGATGATGAGGAAGAAGAGGTAGGCCGCTTCCCGTCAAGCGAAGTTTTGAGAAACAGTGTGCTAGGGAGAACGACCCAGCTCATGGATTCTTACCAGCAGGGCAAACATACCGCTGAGATGGCCAACGCGCCTAACGGATCCGTGTCGACCACGATTTCAACGACGACCACGCCAGCAAGCAAGCCATTGGTCGATTATCCCGATGATGATGATGATGCGATGGATGTGGGCGAACAGCCGCAACCTCGTTCAGATGCAGCACCAGACTCGCAGACCGGCGAGCGATCTTCTTCGAATAGTGATTCAATAACCCAGATGTCATTTACTAGCGATCAATTCCTTGAACGGTTTTCGGAGAAGCGACGTCGAGAAGAGGATGATGATGACGATGAGCTGATCAAGCTATCTTCTGCATCAAAGCGCCGTGGCTCGAGCGCGAGTGTTGCCAGCGTCGGTTCCACGACAAGTGCTTTGCAATCGAAGAGGAGCTTCTCTGGACAGTCTTCATCGTCGTTGCTCACACCTTCTACGCAAGATAAAGTTGGTGGTAGTGGCGATCGACCGTCTTCTGCTACTTCTGCTGGAACAGGAAGCAAGAAGATATCTATTAATCTGAGCATGAGTTCTGCGACACAAGCTGCGTTGAAGGTTCAATCTCAAGCTCCGACTAGTGATAATCCAGGAAATGACCAAGAGAGCGAGAAGGAGAGCGTTGCCGCGGCGAATGATGATGGGGGTGGCAGTCACAGCAGTGAGACAGGCCAGTTATGAGGCTCGATCGTGTTCGTCTTGCGTCCTTGAGCGTCCCGTGCTTTTTCATCGGTTTCCCAGGTCCCACGATCCATACGGGTCCTTTGCATTTCAGTCGCGTTTATTTTCTCGCTTTTTAGTGAGACAACGGAATTAAAAAAGAAGATGTTAACCAGCCATTAATCGATTTTGCAAAGGAAGCAAAAGGCGTACTTGCATGTGTAGTCCAGAGATTCAAGGGCGCTTTATATCGGCTTTCTCGTTTGGATGATATCTGGCTGCTATATTTCCCATGTTGTCCCTCGGCGTTACAGTGCGAGTTGTCTTTTCCGCTCCCTCTCTCTCCACGTCTCGCTCCTTGTCGCTGTCTTTGGCATTCCTACTTGTGTGTTACTTACATACTTTCATCCTCTTCGATTTCCCTTTGCCGTCCCTGCTCTTGTCTGATTACTGCTCGCTTGGTGCTGGGTACAACATTACTATTAGTCATATATTAGATACCACTGGAATGGATGATTTGAAGGGCAGCTCTCAAATTCACTTCTGGTAACTTTGGCATCTCATCGCCACTCGGGACGCCGGGACGCACGGTGCTGTTTCGGTGGTACCTCGTGGTTTTGATGAGAAATATGGAGAAAAGCAGTACCGATAAGGGTTTTTGAGTTGATATGAATCTGGTTCCTGTTGAGAAACTAAAAAAGCTATAGAAATGAAATGCAAATAGAATGCCGACGTCCGAGTGGTGTTAGTAAAGTCAAGTATAAAAGGACGGGATGTGGACGTTGACATTTTTCAATTTCAGGTATGCGTCCAACGACCTGTTTTGCCGCCTCCACTTCCTTCAAACACCAAATACTATACACTTTCATCTTTTCTGACCTTCCGAACACCAACATCTTCTCCATTTACTTACAAAAGCTCACTACAAAACTTCTACATCAAGTTTTTTTCACGTCTCATTATTCCCCATATACCCCACTGGTCCGTGGCTAAAAGAACATGGCCTCGTCTAAGACGCGGATTACGCCAAATTCGTTCCTCACAAAGGTTGGAAGTTCAAAAGATGACGAACCGATATTAGTTTACTTCGTCCCAGGTAATCCGGGCGTGGTATCGTACTACCATTATTTCTTATCGCTGGTGGCGTCCAACCTATCCTCGTCCGCTTCCTCTTCTGAAGCCTTTGCATCTCTAGCATCAGAGGAGCTGAAGAGGAAAACTGGTGGCGGAACTGAGAGTAGTAGTGGGTGCAGCACGCCGACGGGGCATAGTACTCCTAGCGATGGAGACGGAGAGGAAGATGGTGAGCGGCAGGCCCGTGGTCAGAATACCAAACTTCATCATACACCGAGAATAAAGCTGCCCATTCCAAGGAGGAAGAGCAGCAAGAAACATCGCAAACATCAGCATCAGAGCAGCGGCGACGGAAATAAATCCGATCATGACTCCCTGAGCTCGCGCAAAAAGGACCTGTGGAACTATCCTAATACCAATAACGATGAATCGTATTTGATCGCAGGGCGGTCTCTTGCCGGATTTGAGATTGAGGACGATACGTCGTATCTCTCGTCGTACTTGTCTACGTTCAATGCTGCCGTAGATAACACTACGACTGCGGCGTACAGCCTGGAAGATCAGGTGCAATATGTGGAGCGCAATCTGGCTAGGTTTGTGCGCAAGTATCAGGACAAAGTGACGACTGCGGCGACTGGACAGGAAAAGGCCAATTGTGGGCCACGACCAAAAGTCATTTTGATGGGTCACTCAATGGGATCGTATATCACGATGGAGATCCTGCGACGGAGGAGGGAACGCGAGATTATGAGGGCTGCAGAGAAAGGCAGCGAAACGTCACCCGAACGCGGTAACAGCGAAGAGGAGGACGTTGAGATGGATATCATCGGCGCGCTGATGCTGTTTCCTACAGTCGTTGATATCGCAAAGTCGCCCTCAGGCAGAAGAATGACGGTACGTGATATACCGCTTTCGCCACTTCTGGGACATCTGCCTTTACTAACTAACACTGTATTACCTGCAGACGCTAGGATACATTCCATATCTAGATCTTATCACCAGTCTTGCCGTTAAGGGCATCCTGTCTGTAATGCCCGCTCCTATGCTACGGCGCTGGGTCCGCCATGCCATGAGAGATCCTCCAGAGGACGCTGTCGATACCACCATTGCATTCCTGAAAAGCAAGACAGGAATTCGACAGTCTCTGTAAGCCCAATACTTCTTTTCAAGACTGGCCCTGCACGATACAGATGCTAACAACCCGTAGGTCTCTCGCTGCAGAAGAAATGCAACAGATTGGTTCCGACAAATGGAGCGATGAAATCTGGGGTATATCCGAGCAACATCAACCCTCGGACGACGTCAAGTCGGATCTCACAAAGTTGATCTTTTATTTTGGCCGTAATGACCACTGGGTGGCTGAAAGAACCCGAGATGAAATCATCCAGGCTCGGTCTGCCAAGGGTACCTGCGGACCTAAGATGCTTGTGTGCGACGACGGCATCGAGCATGGATTTTGTATCCGTAAGTTATTCCTGCAAATTCATCGCGACCAGATGTTATTGATACTGCTCGTGCAAAGAGTCGTGAAGCTGATTGATGGTCTATAGGACACAATGAGATTATGGCCGATAAGGTTTCTGGATTCATACGGGAGGTCGTAAATGATTATAGGGCCAGACAATGATTCCAAGGAAAACGAGGAAACTCCGTACTTGTACCATATGACGCAGACGTTGGGTATATAGGATAATGTAATACTATGATCCGGTATCAGCTCAATGGACCTCATCATCTCTGCGCACCAAAGAGTCAAGGACCGGGTACGGAGTGCAAATACCAATTCGGCAAAAGCCTAAGAGTGACCCTGATACCCCATTCCTGCTTTACGGAATAAGTCGCCTAACACATCGTTCCCATTCGAACCATTTCCCGCCAGGGTTCTCTGTGGCATGTGCCAGCTTCCCGGTTGATGAGTATTCGGCTGCGGCGGCGCTCGAGAGCCAGTGTCATTTGCTGGGCTATGCATTTTGACACTCCACGCATCGTCCTGGGCTCTTTGTTGGCCAAAGAGCTCCTTCAGAGAGATTTGACGGTTCATCTGTACGGCGCCTGGAGCTTCTTCGACATGCACGTTCTGGCTCTGTTCAGCGGCCAACCGCTCCTCAGCAAACTTCCTGCTTTCCCCACCATGCATGGCGCACTCTTTAATGATTTGCGCATTCAGCGTCCTCGCTTCAGCTGTTGAACTTGGTGCTGGTTCCGAAAAGATCCACAATCCGTATATCATCGACGTGCGCCCGTCTGCGGAACGGATTGCGCCTTCGCGTCCCTTTTGAAATCCATCGACTTTCAGGATAACGTACTCATCGGTGAGCTCGACATCATCACCACTGGAGAGCCTAGCCTCAAAGTTGTCCATCCCACGTCTATTGAGTATCATTACGCTGTATCGCTCCTCTCCAAGCTCCCCCTTGGTGAGCTGGCAAACGAACAGGGTACCCTCAATTCCAGTCTTTTCCCATAGTTGTGTAGTCGCACTAAAGATATATACCACTGCGAAAGGAGCCAGGGATAGGATCGAGGTTATGGAAGGGTTGTGCCGGCGGACAACGGTGAAGTTGAGGTCTTCATTTGACCTGGTGGGAGGTGATGGTCCAGCTGGCGAACTGGTCTCCATAGATAACGGTAGTAGGTGGTTTCTGTGTAGTAGTTTTGAGTGTCCGGTTTAAACTTTGGCGGTGGAATGTTTTTTATCGAGGCAGAGAGCGTTTATTAGTGTTGAGGTACAGTATCTGTCGAGTTGTGTGGATGCTCATAGCATGGAGGGGGAAAAGACGGCCACTTGAACTGAGGACGAGGCAACGTCCGGATACGTGATATAGTACTTTGGTGAAGGATATTCAACGACGTGTATCATAAGAAATAACGTGCTATCTGGAGCGACGTCGAAAACCGCGTCTTCTCGTGTTTGAGGCTGTTTGGGCGTTTGGTGAGAGAGCTCGTGATCCCCGCTAAAGAAAGTGGGCGACGAACGTCACTCCTCGCCTCGTTCCGTCCCATCGTCTCAAACTCTCGAGGCTTCAACAATCATTTCCAGGGTCAATGGAAACACCAACTCACAACTAACCATCCAATGAATGATATTCAGATGTCTATGCTGTCACGCAGATGATGATCGATTGTCGCCTGCCCCCGTGATATTTCTGGTCCGTTGAGATGCAAAACTGCGGCGCGATTCGCTGACCGGCCAGAGGTCAGCTGGCGGTTCACTTGGTTCTGAAGACTAAGACACCGCAACGATAGTATGACAGAACGCTTTTTGTCTCTGCGAAACCCCGAGATTGTGAAATAATGTCCGTCCGCGGATCCTCCTCAACGTCCTCCCGCGTCTACGAAACACCGGGCGCATTCCCGGACCTACCAGACGATGGGGAGAATGCCCAGGTTGCATCCGACTTCAACTCTTTGTCTAGGGCAGTACACGCCAGAAGGGCTGAATATATCCGGCAGAGGAGCGTGAGATTGAGGATTGGGACATGGAATGTTGCTGCCTTAACCGGACCAGAGAAGGATCTAGGGAAATGGTTTGCAAGCTCAGGTGGGAAAGACAAGAATTCTAAAGAAGGAGAACAGGAAGGACATAGGGAGACTCAAGCTGCCCATGATAGAGAAGACGAGGGGGGATCAGAACCGATGCATAAAGCAGACACGAAAACTACTAGGTCTGGAGGCCAGACAGCTCCAACTTCGGATGGAAACATCGATATCTTCGTATTAGGATTACAAGAAGTGGTCGACGTTACATCTCCAGCTGAGACTTTGAAGCCCTATGTCGACCCGGCGCCCTCGAATAGGTGGAAAGAGACAGTTCAGAAAGCCCTTCCCCCAGGATACACGCTGACCTCGTCGCAACAGCTTACCGGCATGCTCCTTTTGGTCTATGCTTCCCAATCAATTGCTCCAAGCATATCTTCCGTTAGCTCTACAAGTGTTGGAACTGGATTGATGGGATATATGGGTAACAAGGGCGCAGTTGCAACTCGAATGGTGCTCGGGGGGACAACTCGTATTGTTTTCGTTAATTGCCACCTGGCTGCTGGAGCTGACAAGGCAAGCTTAGACAGGAGGAATTGGGATGCCTCGCAAGTCGTCACGCGCATCAGGTTTGACCCTATTCAACAAGAAGATGACATTGATCCGACGCCCACTCAAACACTGGGCGACGAGGACTTTGCTTTCTGGTTTGGCGACTTAAATTATCGCTTGGACGATATTCCTGGCGAGGATGTACGTCGACTGTTGCACTTACACACCGACAATGATTTTGGTCCATTGCCAAAGACTGGCACTGTTAATCGCAGAAGTATGTCTCAGGAATCGAATCGCCTATTGACAGAAGAAAGCCCTGGGTTACAGCCTCAAAATGAAGCTAAAGAGGCTATTCTAATGACCGATAACGACATCGAAACGTCCCAGGACCCTGCTTCGCTGGAGACCACCCTTATGTCTCTTTTACCTCATGATCAGCTCCGCGCTCAACAAAAAAAGCAAAGAGCGTTTCATGAAGGTTGGAGGGAGGGGCAAATAAAATTCCTTCCTACCTATAAATACGATATTGGGCGCATTGGGAAGTTCGATTCAGGCGAGAAGCAACGCAGCCCAAGCTGGTGTGATCGAGTACTATACCGAACAAAGCAGGATTATCTAGAATACCAAAGACGAGCTAAAGAAGCGGAGGATTCTAAGAAACGAGATGATGAAATGAAGTCACTTGGATTGGACCAAGAGTCGGAGGACGCTAGCGTTTTGTTCGATTATGATCCAGAGTTCGACGGGGCCGATTACGATGAGAATGACGATGTGGATCTTGAATCGTTCATCGATACTCATCCAGTAGATGATTCTGGGGGTTTAGTTGACTTGATTTGCTATAAATCTCATCAGAACATCGTGTCTTCGGACCATAAGCCTTTGCATGCCGATTTTATCGTGACATACGATGCTGTTATACAGGAGTTAAAGGCAAAGGCACATCAAGAAGTTGCCAGGGAATTGGACAAAGCCGAAAATGAGGCACGCCCGGAATTGACCGTTGTTGTTGACAAACCTGCCGAAAAATCCGGTGATGCGAAGCCAACCTTTGATGGTGTTGCTGATAGGGACGCAGTGAGCTTTGGACATGTTCGTTATGACGTACCGGTATCGAGAAGTCTGACTTTGGCGAATACTGGGAGTGTTCCGGCCACTTTCTCGTTCCAATACAGGCCCGTGGCTACCGATGAAGATTCTCGCGCTTCTCCTCCTTGGCTGCATCTTCGTGTGGATTGGCCTGTGGATGGAGATGCGCAAACAACAAGTTCACTCGAAGAATACACATTGCCGCCTGGTGAATCTGTACATGTGCAGCTTATTCTCTGCGTTTTCGACGTGGATTTCGTTCGAGAGTTGAACACTGGCAAAGCTAATATTGAGGATGTGCTTGTTTTGCGTATTTCGAACGGCCGGGATCATTTCATTTCTGTTCGTGGAAAATGGCTACCTTCATGTTTCGGATTGTCGTTGGAAGAACTGACACGTATTCCCGAGGGAGGCGTCAGAGATATCGATATATCCAGTTTCTGGACTCAGTCGTCTGAAACTAACCCGACTGAGAATGCTCGAACGTCTGCTCCTCGCGAACTCTTCCGGTTGACTGAAGCTATCGCCGAATTCACTGAACGTTCAATTGCAGAATGGGAAATGGTTGGAAATGGTAGCGATACGGAACATGATGCACGTCCTTGGCTTTCAGACCGAGCTGGATGGCCATTTGATTCTGAAACATGGACGCTCAAAAATAGTCGGGAGCGATATAAGCTTCTTGGCTTGATTCGTGAAGGACTAGATACCGCATGTTCGTTCTTCGCTCATTTTCCGCCTGAAATCCCTTCTCGTCATCGAGCAGAGCTCCTAGCAGAAACCCTCCTATCTTTCTTACGTTCTCTTCATGATGGGTTGATTACACGCGCACTATGGGGCGAACTAGAAGAACAACTTCTCGCCAGTGAAAGGGCAAAATTCGTAACCCTGTCAACAGAGCAGGCGCAATCCCAAATCCTCGAGGCCCTTTCCAAGTCGCCAGCTCACAGTGTCTCCTTTACCTTTCTGACATTTATGCTCAACCGCATCGCTAACGAGACTGTGCCCCTGACACCTTTGCCCATCTCGACGCCTATATCGCCAACCACTCCCACCACACCCTCTATAACTTCCATCAGCCGCGATTCCACCGACATGTCGCGAGCTTCAACGTCATCGGTGCAAGCAACGCCACTCTCCAGTCCAACCCGTTCATCGATCACATTCCCATTCCGATTTAAGACACGCAGCCGCACGCTCTCAAAAAGCGATGAAAGTGATGCTCCCATTTCCATAACCCACCTCAAACCTGCAACCAGTACCGTTGGGAACATCGCTCACAATGCCGTTCTTGTGAGGCGCCGGGCTGTAAATAAGACTTTCTCGAGGATATTCACAGACGTGATTTTCTCTAGAGATATTGCTTTACCTGAGAAGGATAAGGAGAAGCGAGCATTAGACGAGAGGAAGAGGGCTATGATTGAAGCTTTCTTGAGAAACGACGCCGAGAGTTGACCAGAGTATATCACCGCTGGTTGGGTGTACTGTACAGTATTTTTCCTGCCTATTGTTCGAGCATCCTGTATATAGAACCTTTGCTCAGATTCCTGTCCCTGTTATGTTGAACTTCCTGTTGTCCTGTTCCATCGCTTTCGGCGTTTATATGAGCCCGATGCAATAACGATACTCTTCGATGACGAGAGATTTGGTGGCCTAGAGCCCATAAAAGAAAATGCTTAACATCATTAATATCCTATGACGCTAAGAGGAACTGCCAAGTTACTCAAGCTAATAATGATTATCGTTCTTTCCGTGTTGAACGTGGAAAGGCACGCGGGGTCGCGCTTTCCGTTTATGGTATTAGGAACGTACGCTGAGTCGCTCCTTCCTATCCTGAGTGAGGAAGGCATGTTGGGTCGAGCCGCTCCTTCCTCTTCCGAATCAGGAAGGTGCGCTAGGTCGCCCCTTCCGTTTTTGATATTAGGAAGGCACGTAGGTCGTTCCTGCCATTTACGATCTGCGAAGGTACGCTAGATCGCTCCTTCCTTTCCCTTCTTTCCTTCCTTTAGGAAGGCACCTTGGGCCGTCCCTTCCCTTGTTGGGATTATGAGTCGGTCCTTCCTCTCCCGAGTTAGGAAGGCACGCCGAGTCGCTCCTTCCACTTTTGGAATAAGGAAGGTACGCAAGATTGCTCCTTCCTTTCCACCCTTTTCCGAGTTTAGGAAGGCACGATTAGATTTTGAAGTAAACCAAAAGATTGATAAGTCAAGATCTGCGACGGAACAAATGTTAGTGGCCACAAATGATTATTGCGAAACTGTACTCTTAAATACTGACGAGTTGTTCAACGGTACCAGTTATTACTCGTAACCTCGCGCCGAACCAGTCTTTGATTTGGACAGTCGCCTTGAGTTCACCTATCTATCCTCTTTCGCCAGTAATACTCGGAGGTGCTCCCATGCCCAAGACCCTGGTCAGTAAAGCAAACCACCATGTTGCAATCAAAATTGGAAGCAGGGCAATACTTTTGCATACATGCCATGATAGCCTTAGGGCGCTTTGAAAGAACCTGGGCAGTACCCATACTGGGCAACATAGAAAGGTTTCGTGTCGAATCTTTTCGGGAGGAAACTTCGGATTCAAAATGCGGATGCGAGACTCAAGATCATCGAATCGCGCGTCGGTCTCGAGAGTTAGCACTGTGAAACGTTTCTCATATTTGCGGACGGCGCGAACCAAAGCGTCGATATCTGCTCTCATTGTCCGTGCCTGGGTATCAAATTGGCATAACTTGCGCTGGAGGTCTCGCTCCTCATCTGAAGGATTTGAGGCTCCCTGCTTCAAGATACATTGGGACGAGAACTCGGTGATATCAGCCTCCAGTTCGTCCACGCGCCTGACAAGATCCAAGATTCTGTTTGCATCCACCCCTATCCGGTTGCTAGAGCTTGATTCCACCACTTGCTGTAGATAGAGCGTCCTGGCTTGCACAAGTTTTAAAAGATGGGCGAATGGTCGAATTTCAGCGGCGAGCAAGAAGATTGTAAGATTGCAGTCGGAGATAAGGTCTTCAGAGGGTCGCGTCAATTGTGACCTCAGAGCATAGAGCAGCCAGGTTCCGATCATGGGGCATACGAAGCATGATGCAAGAGCAATAGATTCATGTGTGTAAAGTTCCTGTCGTGCTTTGAGAGTCTTGATGGACTCAACAGGTGGGGTCTGGAGGCCTGCATTCCCGGTGTGCTCTAGAGAAGCTTCTCCAGAGTCGCCTTCGGGATCGCACGCCATCTGTTTCGGGACATCTCCGATAGTGGGCTCTTGGACCAATGAATGCCTCACCACGGTTTCTCGTGCTGAATGATACCAATCCCTAGGATCAAATTCAAAATCCATATACGAAGCAAAAGAATTGAATACCAGTGTGAAATGCTTACCATGGCAAACGAACAGACCAGTTAAGTAATACAGCAGCAAGACATAGCAGTGTTATGTCCGTGAGGACTCCACTTCCATTATGGAAGAAGATGCCGCCAATTGCTGGCACAAGAACCAAGACCAAGGGCGCGGATTGCCAGTAGGATTCCTCGGTATAGCTTGTGGCTCGAGGCCGAATGAGCTCATCCGTTGACGATCTTATTGACTGACGAGCATCAGAAAGAGTACCGGAGAAAGTCGAGATTCGTGTTCTGTTTGCACGAACAGTAGACGGTTCGGTGGAGCTTGGAGACAGGTCGGAGTAACCGTTTCGAGGCTGCGATGGAGAAGGGAGCTCTCGCTGAGTATCTCGATATGGACTTCGTCGGCGCTTGGCAGCAGGGGCCATGAGAGAGGACTCAACCATTTTGAAGACGAATATTGGAATTATGTACAGTATGTACTCCGTATATTATGCGCTCGAATGAACGGTGATGATGTCGCATTTGTAGGAGAACTGTATTCCGCGATTGTTTCTATTCGGCAAGACATTGCATTCTTGATGGGGGACAATCCACCCGCACGACCATCATCGTCGTCGTCATCGTCATCATCAACATCATGGTCATCGACCAGAAAGTGGGATAAGGACGAGGATACGGAGCACACAGCACGAAACCAATTATAAGACGCAGAAAGCTAAAGTATCGTATTGTCCTATACCCGACTGATATTAGCCAGCTGTGAAGGGCTCGGGACTCCGGACAAGTCCTCTCAAGAGTCAAGATATGGAGGGCCGTTCGGTGCAATTAGGCGGTGCAATTAGGCGCTGTCTTGGTATCGGGAGCTGCACTGTACTGTACATTACCTTACCTTACCGTACTATGCAATAAATTACAATATCTTGCTCCTTGTTTGGTTCCTGTAGCTGATTTGGCTGATAAGTTATCGAACAAGAGACAGTTCGAGTGCCACCTCCAATGAAATATTCATTTTGAAAGTCCGCTCTTCTCAAAGATGAACAGATCCGGGTGTAGAAGTCAAGGTTGACGCGCTGTCGCTTGATGGGGTGACTTCCGAAGAGGATAAAAACCCCAATGGACATCTCCCGACCAAAGCTTTTCAAGTGCGCACCACGACAGGGCGCGGATTCGTTGAGATGCACAGTGGAGTGCATACTATGGAGTAGATAACCCGATCCACCTAAAATTAGTACTGGGGGACCGTGGACATGGTCGCCCTCGTGAACAGAGACCAATGTACAGTACTCTGTTGAGAGGGACCACGACAAGAAGGAAGCCCCCAAACTTGAAGTTGGGTTTGGTTTGACTGTCTTGAACGCGACGTTTCTGCAATCCTAGTTCCACTCAAGCGTCCGCCAAATATTGGAGCAAAAAGGCACGTCATTAGGATTGCACAGACAGTATTCATACGTACAAGTTCCGATGCGCTGATACAGTGGGATTTCGCCTAAGACTAATAGTAATGAGTGTATCGTCTCTTTTCAAGTCAGTAATCTCCAAAGATGGGCGGTTTATCAAAGGCTCCCACATCTCTGTAAGACTCATAGTATGAAGTTTTCGCATGACATCCAAAGCTCCACTACCAGCATCGTCCGCACTGCGCTAGATGTGCGTAGATTTGTCACTGAATCGGGATGTCGTGATATTCTAGGGACGTCATTTTCGTCGATGGGGCACGAAAAGGTGTCGTAGATAGCAAGTCTCTCAATGAACTAAAACACGGCCATGAGCCTCTAGCGCACGAGTTTATTCAGCCCTATCGAGACCCAAGGTATGCCATGGGGATGCGCACGAGAAGCGCAGCATTATCGGCCCAAGGGAGATTCTTTAGTGTTTGTCTCAGAGTAAATCAGAGTCGCGGGTATCACATCTTTCCGTATGCACAAGTAATGATATCGAGAATCTTTCTAAACTTCCCTTCGAAGCGCCTGTGTTTCCTGCTTGCTACTGTTATGTGCGTGACAAATTAACGCGACAATCGCCCGCAGGGTGTCTTCTGGAAACGTTCACGATTCAGCGGTGAAGGCCTCGCCGGAAGCCCCGTTAACGACTTGCTATCATGCTGCGCAAAATGGGGATAGATTGCTGCTTCTGCATTGTAGTAGGGTCGTATTTTCTGGTATCACTCTTTGGTAATTGATCATGGTATTCCGTATCAACTGATCATAACGGACGAGAACGTGAGGTTGGAGGTTGAAGCAAGGTTGGTCATGTGGCGCCAAGTCGTTCTTTTTGGGGCCGGTGCACGACCCACTTTGCGGACCAATGGGAGCCGCCCGCTGACAACATCAATTGTTCAGCCCGGCCCCGTCGACCACCCCGGCCCTAGATGACACCCTGGATGTGACGACAAAACGACCAGACAGGGTATCGACTCTTCTGTAAGCGCCGAGTCCCAGACTGTCGGGTCGTGAAGGAAGTTTGCAATCTGTGCGCCGGCCTCCGAGATGTTATGCAGGAACTGTGAAGAATCCTTCTGTCCAGCTTCATAAGCACCATACCGACCACGAACCTTCGAGTGCTCTTGCGTTCCAGTATATAGTCATATCTGGGGTTGTTTCTAGTTATCTAGGAAGACTTGCATGGACGGATCGCAAATTGAAGCCCCAAGGCTTGCATCTGTCATACGTGAATAAGGTTGCTCTCGCAAACTTGGATGCCTTTCTCTCTCTCTCTTTCACTGTGCACATCAAGGGTGCATCTTCTCCGTTCCATCCTGGATGAAAGCATCGGCGTTCCTACTATCTACATGGGGCTTCTATTTGCCTGTCTTCTTAGATGTCGAGGGCTGGGCCACATTGTGATGCAGGGTCGTGCCGTCCTGGACGCACTCCGATGCCTTGACATTACGACAGACATATCAAACTCCAGCGCATCTCAGCTTTCTGAACTTGAAAATGTTTGTCGATTACTCCTTAGACTTTCCGCAGAAAACGAAAGAGAGGCCGTATTCTTCCACTTTAAGAAACGCTGCGTTGACCGGGTGGACTAGGTGATATCGCTAACACCCGATTGTTCCAACCACGGCTGCTCGATATTCGTCTGTGGCGACGGATGGTAGTTCCCGTAACCCTGACATATCAATCGCAGCATGACAAAAAGAAAAAGCACGGTATACTCGAGATGTTTGCTGGGGTAGGACAGATCCTCCGCCAGGACCAGGTGCAGGACACAGTCCACCAGATGGCGAATGAGAAACACATTCTGCACCTCCAGGCTTTCAGTTCACAGTTTGCGTGACGGGGTTGTGATGCGTTTGCTTCCCTGCTGCTGATCGAGAGCGCGATGTCGATGTGTCGTCGACTGTCATTTGCTCAGCAGGCTCCTTATTGATACCCAAATGCGGTTAGACCCCGTTGACTACCCGCAGGCACACCAACAACCACCGAGACCTACGCGCCAGGCCATTATCATTCACAGCACCATTGCAGTCATTCTGCTTGATGTTTTATTTTTGTGTCGGCATTCTCGTTATTGAGTTCCTCTATAGGAATCTGCCGCCGTGATTCTCGCCATTGCGAACATGGCTACCCCGACCAGCTGCATTCAGATCCCATTCCAGCTCCATGGCATATCAAGATGGCTCATTCCACTTTCTTTCTCCCCTCTCCTCCAGCGTTTCTCTCTGGAGCAGATCGTTTCTATTTCATTGTCAAAATCTCTGATATCTGCTGGATCTACTTTTGTACTCTCTGCAGTGGGATGATCTTTGCATTGCTGCACAAGCACAAAGCTTTTCATTACTCTACTTGCGTTATCTCTGATCTATAAGACCGTTGGAAGCCCGCGACAGACTACCACTTTCTCATTATCAGGTCAGTGAGGAGCCATTGCCCCCCCCGCAGAACCTTACCCTTGCGGCTTTCCTAGCACGTACTTTTGATTGGAGGCTCTAGATCAGACTGTTAACGCATTTTCCTTAGTGATTAGACATTGCCCTTCTTATCACGGCAAGATGGGTGAACTCGAGGACATGGAGAATATTGTACAGTCGTTTGAACGATCCCCTGAAGGAATTGCTCTCTCTGTCGCAGCCTTTCTTTCTCTCCTCTTCTGCATCCCACCGTTGGTCTGGCATTCAAGGAACAAGAATTTCCCCGCCGTATGCCTTACTTGCTGGCTTATTATTCAGAACGCTTACAACTTTGTCAATCCTTTTATCTGGCCTACCGACGACGTGGGCTCTTGGTGGGATGCCCCTGGGTACTGTGATATCCAAGCTAAGCTCATCACTGGTGCCGGTGTTGGCATTGCTGGACCATTGGCATGTATCTTCCGATCTCTAGCCAAGGTTCTGGACACCGACCGTGCTGCTCTCATGCCGAGTAAAGGGGAGAAAAGGAGGACCCTCGCGTTCGATCTCACATTTTGCATCATTATCCCCCTTTTTGTTATGGGAATCCATTACACCATTCAAGAGAATCGATATTTCATTTTCGCAATCGTCGGATGCATGCCTTCCTACGTCTCCAGCTGGCCCAGCACCCCCATTGGCTATATTTGGCCACCGGTTGTGCTGACAGTTGCCGCTGTGTATGCAGGTTAGTTTTGCTCCTTTCACTGACGATGTGCTCCTGCTGACTTCAAGCTAGGAATTGTTATTCATCGTCTGATCAAATATAAGCGCGAATTCAACTACATTGTTTCTGCGAGCAGTACTACAAATAAATCGAGATTCGTCAGGCTCTTGGCTCTCGCGATGGTTATGCTCCTTGGAAGCTATCCAGCACAACTCTACGTCCTTTACTACAATATTACTGCTTTCCAACCCTGGGCGCCATACTCGTGGGATAGTGTTCACGGACCCGAATGGCACAAGATTTACAAGTACCCAACCGGTGGCACAGTCTTTTTCGACCGCTGGATTCAGGTCACCGCCGGCTTTGTGTTGTTCCTTTTCTTCGGCTTTGGAAAAGATGCCACTCTCATGTACCGCGGGTTCCTCCTCAAGCTTGGTTTTGGGCGATGGTTCCCTCGTCTCGAACATCCTCATCTTACCGGTTTTGGCTCTGGACAGGGTTCTTCTAACGTCAAAGGAAGCTCGATGGGAAGCCGCGGACGAATGATCTTCAGAAAGAAATCCGAAGACACTGTGACCACGCTCACTCCTTCAACAAACTTATCAGAGGACTGGTTCGTATCCTTCGGTACCCAACTTCCTCTTATACTTCATCTAATGGTTTCATTTAGGAACACAATGACTTTGAAAACAGTGACATCCAGCGACTATGGACGCCGAAGCTCGTCTTTCTCGCTAAACAAGCCTATCTCGTTCCCTGCACCTACGCGAACAAACTCCGCTGGTGGCAGACGTACATCACCCCTAGCCGAACCAGATCTTTTCGATGATTCAGATATCCTCCAGCCGTTGTCTTCTATCATCAATCAACCTCAAGCCCCGGGTTGCATTGGGTTGCAAAGATCTTTTTCCATCGAGCACAAAAAAAGAGGTGACGACATTGTATGAGGAGTCAAGACTGTACTCGTTGACTGGGAAGCCGTTGATCTGCCTCGAACACTCGACACTCCTGCCAGACGGTGCAGGCGCCTTTTGTCAGCGAGCGTCTAGTCATTCATCGAAAGGCGTTCTGAATTGCTGTCATGACCTGATGGTTCTTTCGTCAACTGGCATGTTTTGTATTCGTTTATCTTGTTCATTTCTCTGCCTTTTTTACATACATCACGAGGGTATCTGGCCCTCTGACATATCTGTCTTTCACGAAACCTTTCATACCCCATACTCCTGCAGGTTGCGAATTGGCATTTTAATATCACATTTCGAACGGGAAAAATCATGGAGTTTTAGACACCGGCGTTTATGGATCGGGGGTTTTTAAGTGATGCGATTTTGAGAGCAAAATGTCATAGTTACATAGTTGTCAACAGCTGATGTCCAAACCAGCTTATGAATGAAGAGAGATTCAATCTCAGAGATTGCAGATGCAAGATACTGTCCTTACGCCAACAGTTCTTTGTTGGTATGTATGAGTGAGATCATGCCAAATATTGGATAAGGGGTAAATGGTGGGCGCGGAAAAGATGGATTCTTCGTGATACAGCATAAGCCTTAAGGCCGTGGCAACGGAATGGCATCTCGGAATACTCCTCATCAAAATCCGGAGGGCATACGCCGCATGTAGCATACCATGGATATGTGCAACGTGCATACGCAGTTGACCTCCGGGTGATTTTGTTCCAAAACAAGGAGTCAATTGTCAACAGTGGAAAATGTGCACATTAAGCACTTCATTGCTAGATTATAACGACTCAAACTCCCTTTAAACCGGGCATCTCAGGAAGAACATGGGGTGAATACATGGGGTGAATACATGGCAAGAAAGGAATTTGAGGTTGGTCAAAGAGAGATGAATGGCAACAAGTGGGAGTCCACCAAAGCGCCTCTTCATCGGCAATACATTACAGAGGTACACGGGTGATTTCGAACCTGCAGGACTCGCCTGTGGAAAGGTGTTGTACAGATTAGCTCGAGGGAAACAGCCTGATCGATGTGGATTATGGAGGCTGAAAGTCGTTCACTCCAGTATTGTCACAGACTGGGGACACAGGTAGGTAAGATGTGCCTATTGAAGTGGCTCGCTATTTTCGCCGCCTTGTTGGCCTTCAGCCTCAGAACCTTGTGGTCGGAAGCGCGAGAGGACGGTGTAGCTGCCTGGAAGAGAGCAAAAAGACACGTTAGAAAATCGGTGGTACAGCATGAGCATTGAAAATGCAATCGACGAGGACGCGTCAAAAGAGATTGATCGGAGCCCTGTAAAATAACATCTTTGCCAGGGACAAATTTGCACATACGTTGAACGATGTTCAAGTTGGAATGTTTCCGACCGTCGGCATCCTCAGTTGAGCTTAAGCTCGCATCTCCCTCAACAAGCAACATAGATCTAGGAAAGAAAAAAAACAAACATTAGTTTCACCTTCACTGAGTATTTATAGAGAGCCAACGCTTACCCCTTCTGCAATCCCAACAAATGGTCTCTGGACTTCTCTGCATGGGGGAAATTTGTGACCCGGAAAAAGCTTGAGTCGCGGTTCTGTCCGTGCGAGGTTGCAAGGACAAATCTCACGTATTCTCGTCCGTTCTGGCTGGTCTTGAGCTCGGGCGCCTGAGCGAGGCGGCCGACGAGGGTGATTCTTGCAAAGTCTCGGGGTGCAGAGGAGCTGAAGGCGCGCGGCGCGGCCGCGGACGCGGTGCGGAGGTTAGGGGTGAAACGGGCGAGGCGGAACATGGTGAAGAAGAATGGAGTGATAGTGTTGAGATTGGATACTAATTAGCAATTCGGACGAGTGATATGAGGAGGAATTGGGAATGGTTTGTGGTTAGATTAAAGTATTCCTGTGCAGCTGTTTGATCAACTCCGCCGAAGTTATTTTCTGGGCGTGAAGGAGCCGCCACGTGATCGTGTTATTCTCGGAGTGAGCTCTTTTGGATGAGACAAGGTGACCAAACAACAAACATCACAACGACCGTTCTTCCAAATGAGCAGCTGTGTATTCCACATTGCCGCGGATGAATACTCTAAATGTACGGATCTGCCTGACTGAGGATTTTTGCAGCGGCTCAATGCCAATGGCATGAGCCTTCCGGCTTTGCATCTAACTGTTCAAAGAGATAATCTCGACTCAAGACATGAGTTCGGTGTGAATTCACAGCCTCTGCTTTCTACCTGATCAAGTCAATAGTTTCTCTGTACGGCTTGAATTGGAAATTTCTGGGACTAGTATGTCGTTGCAGTCGAACTTTGAGGGAGTCGAGGCACAGAGACACTGTTGCTTGCCTTGTCCTCAGCAATCCAGTCACATGCGGATTCTTACTATTTCATCGAGACCCAAACCATTCCACAAAGACCTCCTTCATTCTGGACTTACTTGCGCTGTGTCGCATCGGATGCTCGTATCTCGCTCGCTTATGAGTCCTATATCGAGTATCTGATTCGCTTTCTGAACGGGACTATTCGATTTTGAATTTGTTCCTTTGGCTTGTCGGTGTATGACCTCCTTTTTCAAGCCCTCTAGCTTGCTTATTCTCTAACGACTTCACAGATCACGACTCAATGGGATTATCTTCCTTGGGATTTCTTTGAGCCACATCGCCCATGATCCTGACCAGGATGAAGGATCTGGCCATGTGCACATACAGTACAAACGGTTAGACAAGGATCGTTCAAGCAAAACGTGGCTGGCTGTCTTTTATGTCTCCGGACCATGGAATACTGTATGTACATGTCCAACACCCTACGATCCTACAGCACCGCTACAGCGAGACTGGGCGTAACTATGGTCCCTAATGGCCCAATATGTTAATATTATATGGGTAAGTAAGTCTTACCTCTGTCCTTAATTGAGAGCCATAACAGGCTTTACAGGGCATCGGTGCCGTTCTGCCGTGCATTTCACCCGTATAAAACATAGGATGTGTGTCTACGGGTGTTGGCCAAGAATCATGGAGCTCCGTTGGCTTCATCCTTATCAGCCTTGTTTATACTTTGACACCAGTTATTGCCCTGTCTGCCCGACGATATCATGTCTGCGACCCTCACTGCCGTGTTTAATTGGATCGAGAGGCACGCATTTTAGCACACCCGACAAGGAACTGGCCTGGAATGCTGTCAAGGATGCTAGATTCCACGATAAAGGGGGTGTTTCCGCCCCCAGCTTACTGTGTACACAGTAAGTCATAGCACTTGACAAGTTTTCTAAAGTGCGGAGATTCTCCTCTAACTGGCGACTCGAGTCTTGAGGAGTTTCCGTGTTATAGTACACTCTTAACGCTTTTAGTTACGTCTTTCGCTTATCCTACCTCTGCGAGTACGGAGTAGAGTGTTTCTGAATGGGTCATGGGTATCGCAACAGGTTGTTTGCATGGATGATACCGAACAGCATTGGAGGGAATCCTGGACTTCCATATGAATGAGATAGATATCTGAAGGACGCGAATAGCAGGTTATCAATAGCTTTGCAGTAGTCCAGTGATATATGCAGGCAGTCTATGGTGTATTGGATTTTGAACTCCAGTTATAAGTATCCAATGTGACTTTCCAAATGACTTGGGGCGATAACGATGCTTTCTGCATTTTTGCTCCTTCTTCCCACCATCCTGTGTACTGTATTCAGCACGGCGGACATGTTGCTGTTAACTTCAAGGATCTGAGATCTTGCATTTTATGCGCTTGGTCTTGACGCCGAAACGTGGGAGGACAGCTGATTAGCGCGTCGCATGTCTGGACGATCTTGCCCTGTTCCTGTGAGCGCGGACGCAAGGAGCTGTCATGGAGCGTTGCTGCGTCGATAAATTTCCCATCCGATCGGGGCAAAGGCTGATCGCTGATGTCAATTCTCCACTCCAGGCCGCTTCTCTCTTGTTCGTAGTTGTGCGAACTGGTCCCGGCTCTCCCGCAAAAGTTACAACCAACAAACTCACGGCGAGAATCCGTCGATTATTGTGCTTGCTTCTGCTGCTCTCCGCAACTCATTCTTTAAGCCAACGCGTAACTTCCCGGCCGCCCGTTTTGGCTTCTGTGCCCCTGACACGTTCAGCAACAAACCGTTGCAGCTTGCTTAACAACGCCTGGTTCATAACGCCGATTATCGTTTTGTGTGCACTGCTCCGGACGGGCAGATTCGGACGTTTGCAGTTGGGAGACGGCTCGATGCTCAAGACAGTTTAGTGCTGCGCCCGAACAGCTCCAGAACCAGCGAGCCGGGATGCCGGAACGTGCTGCTTGGTCTCCGCGATCCCACAGCTATTGGCCGCCAGAGTTCTCTGTGGGCTGGGCGATCGTATGGATCGTGCTAAAGGCCGAAGGCGGAAGAAGTTTTCCCAAGCTCGACGAAGAGAATTTCTGGGTTTGCTTTTTCAATAGGGAATTGACTATTATAACGGTGCCGCTCAACGAACGGAGGTTCACTTTGGCTCCCTGTCCTGAGAACGATGAGATGACACCTAGGGCAGATGCTGATGCTGGCTGCCAGGAACAAGGCTCCAAAAGACGGCCAGAGTACTACGATATACATACCTGTGCGACTAAGGGATTGTCGTCTGTCGTCATCTTGGAGCAAGGGGATCTGGGCAATAGTTATACGGAATATAAACAAGATTCTATTGACGTCGAAGTGTTATTTTAGCATCGAATTCTAATTTTCTTGACCCCGGATGTGGGCTCGTTCGCGAAGGGTATCTTCTTAGGGCTGGTCTGGTCCGGTCTGGTAGGCCTTGTGTGTATTTCTTATATTTAAATCAAGCCCAGCAATCAGTTCCTCTCTCATCACATCACCATACGGACTCGACGGGCTTTTTGTTGTGAGAGGTTGGACGAAGATCAGAACAGCCTCTGCGATTGCTTTGGTTCTCGCAAACAACGGTATTCGACCAATTTCTGGCTATACATGCCTTGCCACACCCTCCGTCGCACAGCTGATTGCTTCAATGCCTTGCGGTTCACTGCAATCCGATCAATGCGTTAAGCTAATTCGCGGGTGGTGGAAGATGCATCGCAAAGTGTGAGATTCCGTCGATACAAATCTCAGACTCGATCCGCTCATTTGTGTGCTTCGTTTCTCTACACACGCTCGTTCAGAGAGACTCTTTATATTATTTTTTAGGTTTCTTTCTCTTCAATTATCTCCAGTTCACGTCTCCGTCAATTCCTCAAAGATCAGGCTCTTCTTCCTCCCCCGGTGTTGTGTTGGCCAGGCATGCGTGCACCTGGTGAGGTTGACCGTGCCCCTAGCCGTCGACGCCGTGTGCCAATCACGGCCCCCAGACTCGCAGACAACTTCGCTGCAAACTCAACAATCCCCAATCCACAACCATTACGGCGTCTTCGAGCTCTCAACGTCCACGAACCCTATCACCGCGGGCGGCTGAAGAAGGTCCTTACGAAGACATTCCTCTAGTTCCAATTCTCCCCACAAATCGTCCCCCTCCTCCCTCTCTTCCTCCCTCAATCCGCGAGCCCACACCCTCGTACCAGTCTCCGTTTCGATCTCAACGCAACAGCTTGCACCGCTCCTTATCGCAGCGTCGAGGACAGCTTCTATCTATACGAACGAATCTCCGCCGGCCCATTAATTCAGCCCTTTGGAATCCCATTAATCACGTCCCGCGCTCCACCGGTCTCTCGTCACCACAGCCTGTGGCCCTTGCCGATACCGCTGTGTTTGCAGAATCCTCCCGGGACGCGAATCCACTACTGACCGTTCCCGAACGACGTCGAAGTCGTCAGCAGCCCAGCCCCACGAGTCTTTTTGTCGAACGCAGCACGTGTGAGACTGAGAGTGGGCGGACCAGCATAGCCGTTCCTCGAAAGCACCGATCGAGTGGGAGTGGGACGTGGGAAAGCATCGATATGGGAGATCACAGCGAGGACGCAGGAGGAAATCAATTTGGCTCGATAGGACGTGATCCGCGGTTCTTGTCCGATCAACAACATGGCACGCCCCGTCGTGTAAACTCGCGACATTCGACCCGACCCCAGACCTTTGCTTCGTTTCCTTCGGCCAACGGTAATCTCTCGACTCACGGTGAGACAGGTGCGTCTGGAGATGGGGATGTCGCGGAAGAACTGTCGTGGGGTCCAGCCCATCCCTGTTACCCTCACATGAATCCGCATGTACCTCTTCATTCACAAGATTATCAGAACACGCGTATCATTCGCATACGGCGAGACTGGATGGTCAAAGGTGATTTGGCGCCAACCTTCTCAAACTTGTACCCTGAGATTCTCGACCCTCTCCTTCCAGAACCGGAGTTTCGAAAGATAATCGCAAAGGTCAACGGTGAGCTGACTACGGCGTACAACCCGTACAGTCTTCAGAACTGGGTGGATGCGACAATAGGCTTCTTAACTGGCTGGATATGGGACGACATAGGGGCCACTCGTGTCAAATCTCGTCTAAGGACAATCGAAACATGGATATCCCATTGGAATAGGGATGTAGGTGCCGCCGAGGGCGTGAAAATTTGGCCCCTTCGAACGACCGGATATTTGTCGCTTGACATACAGATCCCAGATCCTAAAGTGGGCATCGTTGCAAGCGATGAGCAATCTATACATGGCTCAGAGCTGAATATACACGGTGCTAGAATGGACGAAACGCATATGGTGCAAGTTACGGGACCCGAGGATTGATAATGTCGTTCTTTTAATGCTTCCCTTGTTTTCTTGCTTTTCTCTTTCCATGTTACCTCTCTCTTTGCTCCTGATGATATCCCATCTGCCTACTTTTAGACACGACATTGCAAACCGCCACCATTCTGCTTCTTTGTTAACTCTCTGCGCTCCTCCACTATGCATAGCTTTTAGGGCGCACCTAATCTCCTTCACTGAGGGTCGAATTTCGTCATGCTCCGCAGACGCCCCATTTGCCTTATTCTCTGTTCATTTCTAGCCACTTGTTCTGGCGCTGGCTGATTTTGGAGTAACTGCGTTCTCAGCTGGGAGGCTACTTGATTGTTTGCATTTTCCATGCCAGTTTGCGGCCACATACATATATCTGTATGTATGGGTGTTTATGGAGATGATGCAAGCTGGACTCGATAGATCTTTCTACGTATCAAGTTCAGATAAATAGTTAGCACTTCTAATAGCAAATTCGCACTCCGTATTTCACGCCTTGTTTTCTCGCACTGATAGTTCTCTGGGATGTTCAGGGGTAAGAAGTCCGGATTCGGTCTAGTGTGGTGCGTGCCGATAAACCTGCAGCGTTGTGATGACATGACGACAGCTTTCACCTTTCCCTCCACCAGAGAACGACGGACTATGTCGGTCTCGCTTTTATCGCTCCATTGATATCTCAGAATAACACTATCCGGCATGCTGTCCGGAATACTCATATTTAATCAGAAGGGCGAAAACCTCATTTTTCGCGCCTTTCGCAATGATTGCCGTCCCCGCCTTGCAGACATCTTCCGCATCCAGGTGATATCGAACGCCCAGGTCCGCTCGCCCATCCTGACACTCGGATCGACAACGTTCAGCCATGTCAAGCACGAAAACATATATTTGGTGGCCGTGACGAAGAGCAATGCCAATGCAGCGCTGGTATTTGAGTTCCTGTATCGGCTGGTGTTGCTGGGAAAGGGGTACTTTGGCAAATTCGATGAGGAGGCCGTGAAGAGCAACTTTGTCTTGGTGTACGAGTTGCTGGATGGTGAGACCAGATTTACCAAACAACATTGAGAAAGCTCATGGTATTTAGAATCTATTCGCTAACTGTTATCCCATCTCCTTAGAAATCCTCGACTTTGGTTACCCGCAGAACACCGAGACCGATACGCTGAAGATGTATATCACAACCGAAGGCGTCCAATCCTCCCTCACAAAGTCTCCCACTGATTCATCACGGATTACCATGCAAGCTACTGGCGCACTCTCCTGGCGACGGTCAGATATCAAGTATCGCAAGAACGAAGCTTTCGTGGACGTCATCGAGGACGTTAATCTACTCATGTCTGCCACGGGAACGGTGCTTCGCGCAGATGTGAATGGTCAAATTATCATGCGTGCATATTTAACAGGTACCCCAGAATGCAAATTTGGTCTCAACGATCGGTTACTGCTCGATAGTGACGAGGCTGCGCCTGGTGGTTCCGGCGCTCGAGCAAAGGCTACTCGTGCAGCGGCGGGGAGTGTCACGCTTGAAGACTGTCAGTTCCATCAATGCGTGCGGCTAGGGCGATTCGATGCGGATCGAATCATCTCTTTTGTGCCACCGGATGGCGAGTTTGAATTGATGCGCTATCGCGCCACCGAGAATGTCAACTTGCCGTTCAAAGTCCACCCTATCGTGAGAGAGATTGGTACCACAAAGGTTGAGTATAGCATCGCTATAAAAGCTAATTATGGCACGAAACTATTTGCTACGAACGTCATTGTGCGAATACCTACACCGCTCAACACGGCTAAGGTCAGCGAGAGAACGACGCAGGGTCGTGCAAAATATGAACCGGAACAGAATAATATAGTTTGGAAGATTGCACGATTCTCTGGGCAGAGCGAGTATGTGCTTACTGCTGAGGCGACCCTGACGAGTACGACTTCACAAAAAGCGTGGAGTCGACCTCCACTCAGCCTGGGATTCAATCTGCTTATGTTCACGAGCAGTGGACTCTTGGTGAGATATCTGAAGGTTTTCGAGAAGAGTAATTATAGCAGTGTGAAATGGGTACGCTATATGACGAGGGCCGGAAGTTACGAAATTAGGTAAGTCCTTTCATTCAAGAGTATTTCTCAGAGGGTTCATTCTCCACGCAATGTCTTCTGTTATTTGGTGACTGATTTTATCTCGGTTCTAGGTTCTGATACAATTCTTCTCTTCTTTTGCATATACCTTGTTGAATTGAATACTTCATATGTGCTTTGGACTGCATGGAATCATCACCGGTTGATTGTCTTTCTCGGTGTTTCTTGGAGTTCCCGTTATGCCCTACTAATAATAATTCACCAATGGTTCTTATTCGGTGTCACAAACACTCCGTACATCCCCTTCTTCTCCTTTCCTGGAACCGTCTCTTTGGTTTTATGGGCCAACCGCCAAAACCCCTTCGAAGCAATCAAAGGGCCGGTCACCTAGGCTGAGGACAGGAGGGTGCTTTAGGCCTAAGTTAGCATACCTGCGGAACGGAGCACAGACGGAAGAATCTCATACTTGAGCGTGGAGAACGACGTTTTAACAATCAATACACAGAGAGGTTCGTGCGTCAATATCAGGAAAGGTCATCAAACGGTTGCAGTTTTTACAAGGCCTCAAAAGCACACATGTTGCGGCACCTGAGACCCCAGGTTCAACAGACTGCACAGGAACCGAAACATCGAGAACTCGCTCATATGGCATCAGGCCTAACAATAAACCAATGAAGAGAGTCGTCCAGTAATTATATCGACATTGGATACAAGTCCGTCGCATTCCAACGATGGTCGGTGGACATGTGCAATGGCAAAAACTATATCTATCGAAGGTAGTATCCATCTCTGAAAATATAATAACCTATTCCATAACCAATAGACTAACAGAAACAATATCACCATGTATGGCTATCAGGATTATCTACGACAGTTTCTTGGCTAAATCTCAAAAACATCCACCAAAGCACGTTGACTCGAATCTGGAAGGCGCAAGGTGACATTTCACAAACCGTTGACTGGCGACACAAGGAAAGTATTGTAGACTTGCAACTGCCTACATTATTTGAAGAATTGAACGCCCCATTGCTACTAGCTTTGTACTTGCTTCGTATATAATCCAAATTTGACAAAACCAGAACAGCCTTGGGAATGATGGCTTGCAGGATCGATGACAGAGATACTACATAAAGAACATCCTGAAGCATACAGCTTGGGAATGTTCTGGAAACACGTTTTACCCTTATGACCTCGAAGCTTTGGATGATGTTTGTGGTATTGCTTCAGGGTTCAAAGTAGATGGATTCGAAGCGAACCCGGTTGAGATGTAGTTCTGGTGGGATGGCCTGGAGACTTGATTGGGGCCTGTACATAGTAACAACTTCAGAAGAGCAACGTACGGTATTCCATGGTACTAATGTTGATGGATTTGCCTGGTGGACGGCCGTCGTGGTTGTAATCCACGAATTCGCTGGATCTGATGACTGCTAAGAATCTTCTAAACGACCAAGGGGCACAGAATAAGTGGTATGCGGCACTAGAAACTTCCACGCGGCCCGAAACCTGGTATGGATGAAACTAAGGTCCCTTCGGGTTCTCATCCAAGGTTGAGATTGAAGGGACGCGGAGCAATGGTCAATTAGAGTTCATTCCCCAGGTACCAAACGTCGGATACAAATACACTGCAGTTCATTTGCCTTGGAGTTGAAGCTTAGGGAACAAGTGTATATTGCTCCGATGGTCGAGCCGTTTATGTCTACATATGTATATCGTGAACATCCATAGTACTGTACAGTACTGTACATTGGTGTTATTAAATCCACCCAAAAAACAACAAAGGGCCTAACCAAAAAGCGCCCCGGAATATATGCTCCATGTATGTGTTGGTACCGCCCACCACAAGCAGATTATAACGGTATGGGGAAAGGATGTGGGTGTCTCGCTTTTCACAAGGTCGACACTAGGCACCCTAATTGGTCTGCGAACCAGTCTTTTGTCCGAACTTCTCCTGAATCTCTTCCTTTGTGAAGCGCCGTGTTTTTGTTCGGAGCATTGCCGCTAATTCCTCCAAGCTCATTCCTATCTGGTCACCGATGGGCACGAGACATTGCGCGAGATGCATGTAATCTTTTCGCAGGAGTCTGAAGGTCATCATGAAGTAATCAATGTTTCGAAACACGAGGGCGTGCTCAGCGGAGTAGCGTTCTTTTTGTCTGAGGAACGCGACTGGGTGTTCTCGCCAGTGTCTTCGGGGGTTGAGGTGGTGAGAGGTATGATAGCCATCGTTGTAGCAGAAACGATTGCTCTACCATGATATGCTTATTAGAGAGGCTAAAGGTATGGAAATGTGAATAGAGAAACTTACCGTAACATCAATCAGCGTAATGCTGGAACGGAAGTCGGAGTCTGGCTCGACCTCGTCGACCAAGGCATGCTGACCCCAGTTCCCGACCATCAACGCCACTCGTAGTACTACAAACGGCAGAATGAAGACAAACAGCGTTGCTCTCCAGTTGAGGCGAGCCAGGATGTACATGGCCAGATAGTTTGAAAGTTCCCAGAACGCCGCTTTTCCGGCCAGCACAGGCTTGCCCTTTCGCACGAAGTAAAGAGGAAGTTCAAGCCAGGCAAAGAAGAAGAATCGACCAAGATAGCAGAGGAAGTTGAAAAGGTCATCTCGTTGGTAGTATATTGTGGATGAGAGGTCGTCAGGGCCGTTCCCCTCGACGTGATGGTGTTTGACGTGATGGTAGTAATATGAGTTCCATGTGTGGCCCATCAGCGGGTTCGTGATGTACGGGAATAGGGAGTCGAACAGCCAGCACTTTTTGGCTAGCACTCCGTTCATATGGATGTGCTGGTGCATCATGAGCGTGTAGGTGCCGACGTACCATGCCTGCATGAGCCAATGCGCGACTCCATGGAGCCAGTGAAAGCGGTAATATAAGAAAAGCGCACTGGGAACGGACGTTGTGAAGTAGAGGATTAAATGTGTGAGCACCACTACATCAGTTTCCACGCGAACGAGCTTCTTTGCGGCTCTAATGTAAGGCTGAAGTAGGTAGTCGTTCACAAAAGACGGTACTCTGAGATCTTTGAGATCCCACGTGAAAAAAACCGTTGTCTCGAAGTCTGCATGACTGGGATCATTAATGGCATCCAGCGTCTTGATCGTCGACTCGTCATCATGAGCAGAGCCGTTGACTTGAGCGCCTGAGACAATGTTAGTGACTTTCAACGGGTTGGTAGAATTACCATGCGCACCATTAAGCCCTTTTCCATTCACCATGCGCTCACGAGGCTGCTCCCCATTTTGCTTTTTGCGACTAATAGAAGTACCATGGCCGTTTGTGGAGGGGGTTTTGGCCTGGTCGATATCGTTCAGGAGACTCCGAAGCACCAGCAAGTCCTGCCGCGTCAGGTAAGGGTCGGTGTACGTCTCCAGGCGGTCCATAATGAAAGACGGGGGTCAGAATCTGAAGGAGTGCAAAGGCCCCAGGAAGCAGAGATCAAAAGGTGCTGAATTTAGCAACCTCAGAGCTGCAGTGAAGACAACAAGTTAGATGTCACCCACGGAGGCGCAACAAACAGCAGACATGTTGCTGGAACGTCGACTTCCGAGCCCGACGATGGCGATTGTCGCCCCTTGCAAGCGTCGTTTCGCGTGGTGGTGTGATTGGGCGACGGGGGGGCAGTGCAAAATTGCATCTGTCGGACCCCCCGCCGGCCAGCCCTCGGACTCACGAGTCATTCTTCTTGGCCGCAACAGCAGCTAACGATAGCATGGTTTAGCGACGCCGCCGATGCCGTCTAAATACGAAGAGGCTGATACGGAAAACTTCCACTGTCCTCTGCCGTTTGGGTGCGAGAGCTGCTAATAATAACATTTTCCGTACTCTGTACTTCCCTGTCGACGAGAGGTCCTATCTGACAGCCCTTGAAGAGAAGGGCAGTAGCTCAGATATCTTCATCGTCTGCTGTCCAGAATCCATGCACTGAATGCTAATTAAGCAATATAGGGCCTCAAGCAGAAGTGCGTCTGACGACAATAGGTTGGGAGAGGCCCGAGCCGCTGCGGAGAGTTCCGAGGTTAACCTAACGGCCGGACCTAAGTTAATGCTTAAATTGGCCAATGAGACCCTGGAGTGATGTTGGATGAATCAATGTCCTGGCTGGGCGCAAGCTCTTTGGCTCTTTCTGGGCTGCGTGTTTCGACAGAATCGTTTCAGCGTTGTTGCTTGCCTGACTCTGGACCTGGTCAATCCAACAGTTTATCCACCTTCCAGCCCTTAGCCATGCGACGCAAGAAGCGCTATGACGGTTGAGGGGAAGGCCCCCCAGCAGCAGAGGCCACCCAGGATGCCTTCTGCGAGGTTGGTGGACGACTACCACTTGGCCAACCAGCCCCCAACTCCGGGGGGAGCCTGACTGAATCTTCAGACAAAAAAAGAGTATACTATCTACATACTCTCCGGATCTTTCAAGCGGTTATCCCACGTGGGGTTGTTTGACTGCATTCTTCAAAAACAGCTCTAAGGGCAAACCTGCTACCGTGTAGGATGGAGCATCAATCGAATTCTCCACGTTTTGTGCTCTATTTTCAAAAAATCGGGCATGATTTTGTCTATCGAGCCACCTCTACCGTTTCCTCGCTCCAGAGCACACTCTTCGCCGCTATTTCGCTGCTCCCGTTAGCCAGCGCACAACCGTTGAAAGAGGGAGGGCTTGACTTCGAACCCATACAAACCACGACCCCTGAAGTCGAAAAATCCGTCGCCGCAGTCTCCGGATGGTTCGACATAAACGCGTGGAATAACCGTGGAGTATTGATCCGATCCGGCGGAAACACAAGAGATTGCTTGGGGAACCTTAGCTATGCTCTTCAGACTCTAGGCGAGCTGAACTCCGCCGAATACAACGGTGCATCCGGTGCTCTCAGCCTCTTGCCAACTGCGGGTGCCCTTTTGGGTTCTCCTACCAAGGAGATGTGGCTTCTTTACAAACTGATGCCTTTGGCTGGACTGCTGAGCATGTTTCTGAGCCTTGGTGGCCATCTCATGCCCACCAGGGCCAGTGACTTCGACGACTCGTTCAATTTTGGAGCCTTTACACCCAATAAATCTCCACAAAGAAACGAGCGCGATCGCGGGGCTCGAGCTGAAGATGGAATGTACAAAATGACGCAAACTCCAACGAAGTTTGCAGAGGAAGTCAAAAAAAGGGCCGATGATGATTCTGGCGGTAACTCATTTTCCAGAATTTGGATAGGGATCTTCCTTCAACTGGTGCTTATCGGAGTAATTCTGATTGCCATGTGGTATTGTCAGCGGGGAGCTGTAATTACCTGGTGGTGTCGCGTGAGTAGTACCCTCGCTGCAAAGCTTAAGACCAGGGAAATGCTAATCGGGAGTGCTAGGTTTGGGGCTGGATGTACTTTTGGTTCTTCCTGGTTACAGTCACGTCTGTCTTTGAGAATCTTGTTGCAGACCCCTTCACCAAGAACTATACCATGCGAGTTTGCAAAGCACCGAATAATGTTCGGATCAGCGACTCTGCGCCGTCCGTGAAGAACAATAGCTTTAGATACGCCCTCGATCGAATCGAGGCCGGTGTCAACACCCATAATCGGATCACATTGGACCGCTTAGAACCCTCTACATCCTCCCGAACCTGCTTTTACGTCATCGTCTCCATTGAAGGCATCTCCGTGTGGCAGTCGGTCGCGCAGATCATCTCAAAGGCGTCAACCGTGGCCGTCTTTGCATTTGGAACCGCCCTCTTCGCCTCCTCCACACTACTTTCCATCTCCGCCGCACTAATGCTCCTGTCACTTGTAATGTCCGCAGGCGTGATGGGCCGCGTCGTGGCCATGTGGATCGCCTCCGAAATTGTTCGCAATAACCGCCCCATCCTCCACAGCGTCGTCAAAGACCGGGAAGAGGCGGCACAATACATTGAAGAGATTTTGGAGATGGATGGACTGCTAATCGAGCTGAAGGGCCATGTGATCATGAACCGTTGCTGTCTATTCCGGAAGCACCCGTGGTTCTCTTGGTCGACATATATTGGGCTGTTGGCAAAGCCATTTCCAATCGTGGATATAGCGCGACGGGAGTCGCACATGACATCGTCAAAATGGTGGTATAAATCTGTCTCCAGTAGACCTGAGGACGATGTCGAAGCAACTCAGATCGAGGTGGCTGAGCGATGATTCGTTTTTGAGAATACATTCCGTCTGTACTTTCAATCGCAGTTCTACCTCTTGGCTCCATGGGAGCGAAAGCTTTTGGTTTATGGTCAATTAGCACAAGAATGTCGGGCATATACCAGTTTATACCCATATATTGTTTTAGACTATACCCTGTTTTCCATAATAAGCCCCCAGAGTTGAGTCTATTCTTGTCTCTTCTGTTAGTATCTGGTCTAAACGCCCAAAACAAAAACGCAAACGGCCCGAGTTAGGTGCACTAGTAATTATTATGTTAGGAACATTTAAACCGAGCTCAATCATTCAGAGGCAAGCTAACTGATACTATAGATTGCGATGGTGGGATTTACTGACTAGTTCAAAGCAAAGTGACGAGAAACCACCAGCATAGAGACAAATCGCATCAACGACGTATCGATACTGATAAATGCCACAACTCCCAGACCCCAATGACTTCGTACTAACCCATTTCAGCTGTTGTTGCAGAGTTGTCTGCCTTTTAGCAGTTCTTGTCAATCGCTAGAAGATAGTTAGTGTGCTGTACTCATCAACTGAATAATATAGCCAGAACTCACAATCCGCAAAGAGTGCATAATTGTTCGCATTCAGGAACGCCTGCTCTTGGGATAGGCGTTTAAATTTCTTATATTCGTACGCATAATCACGACAGGGAGGGTTGTATATCGGTGCAATGTGACACATCTCGTGAAGCAGCGCACTCCCTCTGTCTAACTCTCGACAGCCGCGCGATTTTGCAGGTATATCTTGGAAAAAGGAGTTACATATTATCGTTCTGGCCGTGTTGTCCATGATAACATATGCAAGTATTCTCCTGTTTTATGGCAAGCGTTCATTATGTCGTTGCCAATGAATGGAAGACACCCCATGGTGAGGGGGCTCGCAATCTTTCCCTGCAGCTAAGAAGCGAGACCGAATCTGGTCTCGATATTTGACACCGCGGAAGTAATTGTCAAACTTTTTTGGGGGGTTCGGGCCGGAGTTAGAGGCGCCCAAGAAAGAGAGAAACGCACACCTTTGAAGCCCGTGTTGTAAGTCGGTGAATTTGTTTTTGGTGCAGGATCTGTCAATTCTGGCGAACGCCTTAGGACCGTCAACGTCGGTTGGTGCAGGGACTAGCGCACTATCCACATTGATTGTAAGTTGATTCGACATGTAAGGTACAGACGCGGAGACAGCTGTCGCGTTTTGTCCACCAAAAAACATCAGCCCGCTCGAACGAACCACATATTGACCCCTTGAAGAAAGATCAAATGTCTTAGCGAGGTCAAAAACGGCCTCTCGGCTGCTTCCGGGAGAGATCCGGTGATACCCTTCGGGAAAGGGAGCTTCGTTAGTGTTTAGCAGGGGGATGACTCCCCTGAATGGAATGGGTCTCCCTAAATACCTGCATCAGCTAAGGTTCCGTTGTGAACAGTGACTGGGACTATCACCATCTTTAAGCCAACTTTCTTGATTGGCGTTGGGTCGAGAAACGTCCCTGTCATCAAGATAGAAGCCTCAAGATCTCCATGGTTCGTCACAATTGCCTTTATACGGGTGTTGTCAACGCGATTTAAATGTACCCCAAGTTTAGCTTTGCTGCAGAGGAGATGAAGAGGTGAGTTTGACCAATATGGCCAACGCGGAAAGAGCCACAGAGAAAAACATCTTGCAATAGCACCGGGCAACGAAGCAAAACGGCCACAGGAATTGAAACAAAGGTAGATGCAGCACGAGTATGGAGATTCAGTGGCATGTCCACGATTTATACTGCCTGAGATTCACTGAATACGCGCCCATCGTGAAACTTATACAAGAGATCCCGAGGAATGACACAAACACAGGGCGTATTTGCAGTGTGGCGTTGCACTGGGCGAGTAAGTTAACAGCACACCGATTTGTCCGAGTACGGAATGGCCATTATGGGCTTAGAGTATATCAGTCTGCTGAGCTTGGAATATATCTTTGTCCCATCGGCTATAACCCATCACAAACTAGAATTGTTGCGCCATCGCGAAGCATTTCGCTCACTATTTCTTTGTAGTCAAGTATTGGAGACGGGCCATTGGATACACAACACAGGCAAGATTCAGTGCGCAAGTCCTTAAAAAGAGCTGGCTCAAAGAACTGGGTATCTTAACTGAAATGATCAATCCTCTGTCGGAACTGATGGCGGGCTGCCTTCAAGTATCATCCGACACGAAGGCTATCAGGGCGAGACTAGGCATCGAAGCTGGATAGAACCCAAACTTCGAACGATTTGTTTTCAGCATAAAGCCCACTATCAAGGGCAGGCTCGATCGTAAACAGATAAGCGCTCTAAGTGAACATATAGAGATGTCTCGAAAGAGCGCTCGTGTGCAACCGCTTTCAGGACAAAGAAACAAGTTCGCGAGACTTATCACCCAGTAGAACCTATAGATCGTGGTTCGTACCGTACCATTATTGTCCAGAATAGAAAGCGAAGCATTCCAACGGCTGCATTAGCAAATACGTTCCTCAATCTCTCCCCTTCTGAGATGCGATGTGGGAGCCGTCCGACGTTTCCCGTCAAAGAGGTGGTTAAGATAACCTCAGTCTTGGCAATACACGTGTGGGAGGACCATGGAGTCCGTGCGTTTATGCTTAGTCAGGGTGGGCGAAAAACTTACTAGAAAGTCTCGACGGGTTAATTAATTATGCCGGTTGCTGCTCAGCAAGTTAGCACGTGTGTGATTCTTAAGTTCTCAGCATACATACATGTGGTTGCCAGAACGTCTTGTTCCCGGCGTCTTTCGCATTGAAATCATCAATCCTACTGCACATCTGCCAAAATACGAGACTACCTACCTTTTGTTGATGGTTACGCGTTTATCATGTGGGGGAGGTGAGATGAAAGCTATGAGCCACTCCGTGCTATGACCTCATAGCTCAAAAGGGTTGGTGGCGCAGCGGTTAGCGCGTGGGATTGCAGATCCTAAGGTCCCCGGTTCAAATCCGGGTCAACCCTTTTTTAGCTTTTTGCTCTTTTTGCTCCTCGTGCACGAGTTACCCATGCTCATCAAAGCGCACTTATATCAAAGAAGAGAGATTTTCAATTTCTGAAGTGAAGCTCTGAAGCCTTGTCGCAAGGAACTGGTCTCAGCGATAGAGGTTTGAGCTACCCCTTAGTTGTCGAAAGGATGCTCAGTTTTTGACCTTTTAGATCACCACGATGCTTCAAAATCATGTCCCATCTAGCCGTCACAATGGAGAACAAACTCAAGTGCGAAACAACTGAACTATTGCTGCGCCTCCAAGCTGCTTTGAAGGTCGGGCAACACCCACTTAACCATCCACTCCGATTTCAGGACCTCATCCACCATCGGCCGATCTTCCGGCCGAAAGGCCAGCATTCGCCGCATCAAGTGCAATAGCGCAGCCGTTTCCTCCCCGCCAAATTCTCCCATCTTGTGTATCCGTCGATACTTTTGCACCCATTCCTCAAAGGCCTGGTCAATTGGAGGCCACACCTCCCGGCCCTCTATTGGATGGCCATTCTCGCCAAAGAACTGGCCCCGTTCCTCCCAACGCTCCCACCAGCTTGACGGCATGGGTCCCAATTCATCGATATGCTGACATACCGTCTCATCTGCAGTCACCCACTCGTTGGTGAAGAGGGCCTTCATCCCGATAATCTCCCAGATAGCCGTGGCCAGGCTCCAAATGTCTGCAGAGTGTGAAAGGGCGGCCTTCGGTGCAAACCGAGCCTCTGGCGGCCTGAAAGCTAATGGTGCGAGACACTTTTCGCCAGGACGAAACGCTGATTCTGGTGCGAATGCCTCACCAAAGTCACTAAGAATGAAACGCACGTCGGATAAAGTAAATTCTTGTGCTCTTTTTCCGAGATAAAGTGACCGGACCGCCTTTGGTGGAGTGTTGGGTGATAGTGGTTTCCCATCTTTCCGTGCGATGGGGATGGCTACTGGCTTGCCGTACTTCTTATAAGTCTGCTCAATAGAAAAATGATCAAGCCCTGTGGGCAGTTTGAGCAGGATATTCTGGAGGTGAATATCTGAATATTCACAGAAGAAGGCCTTGGAAATCAGCCGACCATGCGACAAATTGGAGATTTAACATCGCCAGGACAAGCCTCCATGAACATAACCTTGCAAATGCGGATATGCAAGAGCCAGTGTAAGCCCGCCGGACAGAGCCCGTGCGACATCAAGACCTGCTTGAGATTGCATCGAGCAGAGTCTGTGGTGTAGCACACATGTGTCCCGTTGGGACCATGCACTTCAAATTCATCTAAGAGGCGAGGAACCGAATCCCGCCCTTGTTTCTGCTGTGCGCTCGCAAATGCAGGCAGTGGTGCAGAGAGGGCTCGAAGGCTCGTTATCTCACGAAGAAGCGAATCCGTTTCCACACTTGCTACACCAACTTTGACGGCAACATAGCGTTCCGAGCGAGTGTCCCGGGCCAGCCAAACAGTCGAATACCCCCCGTACCCTAGCTTATCGACGATGCGATATCTGTCGTGAAGGACATCCCCGATCATAATGGGATGATAACCACCGGGCACGTAGTCTTCAGGTGGCTCTACGCCCTCAATCCAATTGTACTCGATACCAGACTCAGGATGAGAAGAAGTGGAGCTGAGTCGTCTAAACGCGTCCAGATGAGATTTCCAAAAACGTAAAGGGGTAAAAGTTTGAGAGAAAGATATGGCTGGATTGATTATCCGCAAGTACCGTGCCATTGGAGTTTAAGAGTTTTCGTTGTTGGTGTTGAGGGGGGTATCAATCTTGATGAGTTAGCTTCACGTGCAGCAACGCGATGATTTTGATGTTGGTGGTGTGCACTGACGCGGTGCTTTGGCGCGTGCGCGTAACTTAGCCAACACGGCGCCATGCTGCATCACGTGACTCAAATCGACGCTAACACCCTCTATCAGCGAAAGCAAGTGAACTGAGAACGAGAACACTACACCGTATTAATTTCCAAGGACTCAGCACTCAGCTCACGCCTGGAGTTGTGAGTTTGGATATCCCGCCCACTCCATAAAATTTACCATGGAGCGAGGAGAGGGGCGCGGAGAAGCGATCGATGAGAGACGATTCCGCCACACCACCGCCAGCAGCTTATGAATCACCGGTCACACAGCGATACTCCGAACATGCACAGACACCCATGGATCCGGTGCAAACTGCGATGCAAACTGTGCTGGCGGCGATGAATGCCAAATCGCTTCCCCGCGGCCAATCGGATATCCGCGGGGACGGCGGAATTCGCCCTCACAGCGACAGGAGCGACTCGCTCGGGATTGCGCCTTCAGCAGGCAGGAGCGAGCGCGGGGGAGGGAAGGCGGCGCGTGGAGGCAGTAACGGTGCGGGCGGTGGCTCGTCGGGAAATTTTCCATCAAAACTCTAATCCGAATGTGACTTTGAAGGCGTTTTTGGAATCATCCTCGCCCTCGTTCCTGTTCACGCCCTTTTACAACATATTCCTGCTTGTGTCTGATATCTGCTATTGGATTCATTGTCCGTCGAGATTACAAATATCATTTTAGAAGACAGACCGTGTTGTGTTCTGTTGTCTCTTGTGACTCACATCCCACTCTCTATACTCCAGGTATATCACCGCAACTTACCCCGCTAGGCGGCGTTTTGAGAATTCCCTCGCACCACCACCACCAAGAATCAGCATCGTCCTTTGGATAGAATAGATACTCCGTTCCTCTCACGACCCCGATCTTTCACATCAATTCACAATGGCCTCGCAACAACCCCAGTCCGCTACCAATGGCGACGCTTCCCCCACTGACTTTGTGGTCAAGGCCGGTTTGGCACAGATGTTGAAGGGCGGCGTGATCATGGACGTCGTCAATGCCGAACAGGTGTGTATCTTTGTGACATGGAGTTATTGTTTTATGCCAATTCGATTTAGTAAAGACGTCAGAGTTCTAACAATTTTGCTTATAGGCCCGTATCGCTGAAGAAGCCGGCGCCTGCGCCGTCATGGCCCTCGAGCGTGTCCCAGCAGATATCCGTGCCCAGGGCGGCGTTGCACGCATGTCCGACCCCAACATGATCAAAGAAATCATGAACGCCGTCACCATCCCCGTCATGGCCAAAGCCAGAATAGGCCACTTCGTTGAGTGCCAGGTGAATAGCCCCTGACCCCGAAACTCCCTCCGTCAACTGTCTAACACCGCTCTTCTAGATCCTCGAAGCCATTGGCATTGACTACATTGATGAATCCGAAGTCCTCACCCCTGCCGACCACACCTACCACGTTACCAAACACTCCTACAAAGTCCCCTTCGTCTGCGGTTGCCGTAACCTCGGCGAAGCTCTCCGCCGTATCCAAGAAGGTGCCGCCATGATCCGCACCAAGGGTGAGGCGGGTACAGGCGACGTCGTCGAGGCCGTCAAGCACATGCGCACCGTCACCAGCCAGATCGCCCGTGCCCGCTCCATCCTGCAAGCCGCCACGGACCCAGAGGTTGAGTTGCGCGCATACGCCCGCGAGCTTGAGTGCTCGTATGAATTGCTGCGCGAGACTGCTGAACGTGGTCGTCTGCCTGTTGTGAACTTCGCTGCAGGTGGTGTTGCGACTCCCGCTGATGCTGCGTTGATGATGCAGTTGGGCTGTGACGGTGTGTTTGTGGGTTCTGGTATCTTCAAGTCTGGCGATCCACGCAAGAGAGCGCGTGCCATCGTCCAGGCCGTCACGCACTACAAGGATGCGGCCAAGTTGGCTGAGTTGAGCGAGAATCTGGGTGAGGCTATGGTCGGCATCAGCGTGGGGGAGATGCAAGACAAGGATAAGTTGGCGAAGAGAGGATGGTAAAGAGAGAAAAGGACTAACCTCGTTGTCGTGTTCCTATTTATATTGTACCATTTCCGTTTTGTTTAGCTCAACCCTTTCGTTGATGATGATGATATCAGATGATGTAACATGGGTGGCCGGTATATCCCAGCGTTGTATACATATATCAAGCGTGACGTCCTAGATGACGCTCCATCATGGCCCAAAAAGCAGGCGACATAAAAAAGAAAGAAAGGAGTTAGTTAATGATATTCAACATAGAACGATCTCTATTAACTTCCATCTAGGCTTTCCCAAACGTCAAGACTATCCTAGCGGTGATTAGCAAAAAACGCTTTCCAAGTCTCTTCCTCAAAAACTCCTAGCTAGTCGTATCAGTTCTGAATCCAACACAATAAAGTAGGAGTAGTACGGAGTCAAGAGAAAACAATTTTCAAGTTAGGAAGATCGATCATGCATATGTAAATCCTCTTCCGCGGCACGCGATCCAGAAATTCGTCACAATCCTGATCGTCGGGCGAGACCCTCTCATCGCCAGAATCGATGACAAAAACTTTTCTCGCTCAACTGCAGACACTTTGCTCGCCGTATCCTGAGCACCAGCATCAGTACTCATCGCCTGTGCCGTTGCACAAACCGCGTTCAGCTCCGCGATCGCATTGCCAAAGTGATACCGCGCAGCGCTCGGGTGCTTGAACGTGAATTTCTTGACGATCTCAGTGAAATGTTCTAAATCTGAGCGAGCACAGCGTCCAGCGATCTGTCTGATCACTACCTTCGCGAGCTGTGCCAAATATTGCTCAAATGGGCCAAGTGGCGTGGCATTTTCGTTTTGTGCTCTGGATCGTTCTTCAGGCATAAAGGCTGGGGGTAGGTTAGGGAGACCCAACAGCGTCGTCCAGAACGCACATGCTGCGCGGAGAGGAAGTGTATCTGGACCTTTGAGCGTAACGATCGTGAACTGCAGGATGGCTGAGACCACCGCTGCATTGCCGGCGGCCGGGTTGATAAGGCTGAAGAAGACGTCGCTGTACTTTGGAAGTAGACGCGAAAGAAACTCGATACAGCTGTGTGCCGCTTCTGGGTCGTATTGAGACGGATCTCGAACCATGTTCACTAGGACATTGTAGACATGAATGATCAGTTCGACAACTTCAACGTGGATGTCCGACGGATTCCACGGATCCGACGACCTGGATGCCAAAAAGGCCGATGCAGTCGCCATAACAACTGGGAATCTGGCAGACGTAGCGTCAACAGACCTCACGAGGGTGACTGTCACCTGCGGAGGGAGGACAAAGGGTCCTGGTGACTTCTCGGTGTACCCTGCCTTAAGTATATCGCAAGCGCTCTCGATGATATCACCATCGGCAGAGAACTCGCCCACCAGACACTCAAGGATACGCATAATAAGTGCCTTCAGCTCTATTCCGTGCGGATCGTTTACCCAGAAATCCATGCTGCCATCGGCCTCTACACCATCCGACACGAGGTCGACAACAGATTCCTCTGGAGCACGCATTCCTTTGCCGATACTGGCCGTACAGGCCATCGTTCTCAAGGCGCTAGCAAGTCCCGCTTCTCGCTGGCCATTACGCGCAATTTGGCAAGCCTGACTTGCTTCCTGGTACAGTGGCCCAAGCAACCTGACTAACAGGCTGGCTTTCTCGGGCTCAGAGTCGACTGCCTGTATTATCGATGCAATGGCCTCAGCAACTCTTTCCAGAGTGTGATTGCTTGTAGAGACGTTGGAGTGCAATTGGGCGAATTTGACGATCAACTCTTGGACAAATACTGTTAGGTGTTGTCGACAGGTGCTACACAGGTTGCATATCGATTTTGCAGCTGCCTGCTCGGAGTTTAATATGGTCAGGGAGGCGAAAAGGAAGTTCAAAACCGATGGAAGGAGGCTATGATTCCGCTCGAAATATGGAGTATACCTCGCGATGACGTCAGAAAGCGTTTGGCGTGCTTTCAAAGGAATTTCCGTTCGACCGTAACATATCGCATCGAAGAGCGCTGACTGGAATAGTGCATGTAGCAGATTATCGGCGTGCTGGTTCTCAGCAACGGTTTCTGCGAGAGCTGCAAGGCAGAACATGGCAACTTCAAATCGTTCCCAGTCCTCAATTTGTATCGCTGCAGCCGCTCGCTCCTGAACCCGCTGTATAATATGAACGCCTAACAGGGGATACGTCGCTAGCAAGAAATCCCTAAAGTCTCGCCGAAATGCATTGAATAATTTGATATCATCATCATCCCACTCTTTCAACGTCAACGGATTCGGATATCTGAGCTTATCAAAGCAGTCGTCAACAACCCGGGTGAAATGTGCCTTAATCACAGGCGTCGGTTCGTCGAAAGCTCCCTCCATAATTAACTCGTTTATATTGTCAGCGGCTTCGGTCCAAAATTCAATAAGCGGGTTGGTCGTCATATCTTCCACTGCCGGATAACCCGGTGTTTCGAAGAATTTGAACACCATAAAGAGTATACGTTCATGTTTCTCATCTGGAGGCTCAGTTAGAATCCGTATCTGCTCCTCTGCCGACACAAACCTGATGAGCAACTCCAAAAAGCGCATTTGTTCCGTTTCAAAAACTCCCTCTAAGATGGTCAACGCGTATTTTTCGCCCTGGTCGCCGATTAAAAAGTCTAGGATCATTTCAAAATGCTCAAAAGAGAGTAACCTTTGCTGGCTCGTTAGTATATCGACTAATAAATCCATCGTGATGGGCCCGATACGAGGATCAGGAAGAAACCGTATCGCGTATGTCAAGGGTGTTGTAACAGCCGCGACCAAAGCCACTTTGTCAACCCGTATGCTCCGCAACGCAGAGATCCAAGCCTTTTACTGACGGTTAGCAGTAATAAATCATCTCGAGGATCGTACGCCTTACATGCAAAGATTTGATCGCCTGCTCTATAGTATTGCTAGATTGGTCGGATGTTGCGGAGTTTGTGGTAGCGTTGACGTTATTCACTGCGCGCTGAAAAGCATAATTGATCAAGAAAAAGACATCATTCAGGTTCGCTGCAAACCGGTCGTAGTGGCCGGCACTTCGGCGCTGTTAGGACCAACGGTGTTACTGACGCGATAAGGAATGGTACCTACCTAGCTGCATGGCGGATAGATTCCTCCGCCACAGTTGTTGAGAAAGCTATCACTGCCAGCAGGCGATCATAATTGAGTGAAGGCAATACGAGTGTCTGAAAGCGCAGCTGGTCCGACTCTTCTTCGGGTAAGTGCTTCCCATTTGCCAAAGAGATGGCAACATGGCGTATACAGTGCGTCCATGGAGCCTTGGGCTTGAAAAAAAGGGCAGTCATGCTCGTAAGGAATTTTCTCATCACAAATTGGGACTCGTTTCTATTGACCAGGAGCACAAAACAGTCTACCAGGCGGACCAGAAGGTCTTTGACCATTTGCTCTCCGAGGTTATCCCTATACCATGGATTAGAGCCGGTCGACAAGGACGTATCGTTCGTGAGGACTTGCCAATCTTGATGAATTTTCATCGTCAACGTCAAGGCTCCATAAAATCGAACATTTGCATCATCACTTGCGAGCAGGCTGTCAGCGATCACCCAGCCTGCGGCTGATTTCTGTAAAGTCTGTAGGCGCTCATGAGCAACCTTGACAAATGCAGCATTCGGCGGCATACTCAAACCACGGGCAAGCTGAAAGAAACGTTAGCAGCGATTTCCACAGAGCACAAACGCAATTTCCTTACTGACCTCAGTCGCCTCCAGGACGAGCTGCTGGGTATCTCCTGGCTTCTCCATGGTCATTAATGAACTCTACGAACCACCAGGTACTTTTGAACAGGGATTAGGAGCCCGGAGGTGGTTGTGTTCTTTTTGTTTTTCAAGGTTGTGTGTGGAGAGGCTGCAAGTGACTGGGGAGACGAGTCACCCCTCTCCTACGAACTTGGGCAACAACAGAGGAAAGGAAGAGGCTCAGTACTGTCACGTCAAGTACTGGTATGTCAACAGAGCTGAAAGGGTCAAAAGCCACAGGAAAGAGCATCCGAAGTCAGGATCTCGTGCAGACAGCGGAAAATCGAGATATACAGTAACTGAGTATCAGCAGCAGACAAATAAGAAATGCAGGCAACCGGCAGAGTGAGGAGAGTTTGAAGAGTGATGACACTTCCGATTCTCTGGAGAGTGCAACCGTTTTTCCCAAGCGTCCGGACTGGTTCCATATCCAGTGGTCCCGGATCCGCCTTTATAGTGATGATTGTGAAGTCTGTATCAACATTGAAGCCATGGAGACAAGAGGAGGATGGGAGGCGAATGTGTGCATGCCACACTCCACTGCGAACTAACTCAGCCTTCACAAGGACAACGGTCTTCCAAGGTTTGTGAGGTCAGTCTACCGCTGTGGTCGTTGTCCCTGTGCAAACAAAGTAAAAATAAGAGTAGGGCTGGCCGCTGGGTCCCCTTCACGAACTGGCATTATGACGTTTGTGGCATTGGGTACTGATTTCTATAGACGCGGATTCACTTTTGTGCGTCTGGGTGAGTGTGCCTGACGTTCTTATCCCGTGACCCCACCGTCGTCATCGGCACCACACTGCGCGACGGCGACTGGTCAGCGCTGCGATCGATGACAGCAGCCCGCGGGAGAGCGCCGAGTCAATTGAGCACGACCGCAACAGTTGCATGAAGAAGAATTATCAGCAATTGCTATAGGATTAGCAACTGTATATCTATCATATTTTGTACAGTGTCTACGGGATTAGTCGCTGATGAGCAGAGGAGGAAGTCTGAGCGTCCAGGATCACTCCCAACTCCGGTCTCGTGTCCCCTTGCCTACCCGCGCCCACCCTTTGAGCTGCCTCGCTGCTAGTTCCCCGCGCCGCGCGAATCCCGATCCCATCCTCCCCGCTTCGCCTTTGTCGTATAGTAAATGACCTTCTTTCGCTGCCTCCTCCGTCCATCTGTGGCTTCAACGCTATTCAAACCTCCCATCTTCAAAACAAATCGATTCTTCTCGACAAGCTACAAACTGTTTGCTCCCGCCGCCGATATGGGGCCTGTGGATACTTCTCAGCGTTTGGCGAAGCTCAGAGAGTTGATGAAGGATCGGAAAGTCGATATATATAGTATGCAACAGAGATAGCCCATATCCCTTCTTCTCATAGCAAACTCTGACGCTTACGCTTCTTTTTTCTCTGTCCAAAGTTGTCCCTTCTGAAGACAGTCACCAGTCTGAGTACATTGCACCATGCGACGCTCGTCGAGGTTAGAGTCGTCCGTCCAGTCCCGCAGAATTTCTCAGAATCGTCCACTCATGTCCCTGTCCAGCATTTATCTCTGGCTTTACCGGCTCAGCAGGATGCGCCATTGTGTCCATGAGCAAAGCTGCCCTGTCCACAGATGGAAGATACTTCAACCAAGCTGCGAAGCAGCTCGATAGCAACTGGTTGTTATTGAAACGTGGCATTGAAAATGTTCCCACTTGGCAAGAATGGTACGGTTCGAAACAAATCTCGAAATTACAAAACCAGATATTGACGGGTGCGGTTACAGGACTGCTGAGCAGGCAGAAGGTGGAAAGGTCGTTGGAGTTGATCCATCGCTGGTCACAGCAGGTAAGAAGGGGAGAGCTACCTCCAATCATGGGAATAGGCGCTCTGACAATTTCCAGCTGAGGCCCGCAAACTGTCCGAAACAATCAAAAACGCAGGTGGATCTCTCGTTGGCGTCACGGATAACCTGGTCGATATCGTATGGGGAGGGGACCGGCCAGCTCGTCCAAGCGAGACGGTCAAGGTGCATGCAGTAGAGTTTGCTGGAAAGTCCTTTGAGGAGAAGATAGATGACCTGCGAAAGGAGCTCGCCAAAAAGAAAAAGGCTGGCATTGTCATTTGTATGAGGCCCCAATTTCCAACCAATTCGACATAACTGACCCTTCTCTCTAGCAACACTCGATGAGATTGCATGGCTCTTAAACTTGCGAGGCGCTGAGTACGACCATCTACACTCCCTGTGTCATATTGCTTCAGTTCGCTGACCTTTGCAGTATTCCGTATAACCCCGTTTTCTTTTCCTATGCGGTTGTCACTCAGTCCACCGCTGAGCTCTACGTTGACGAGTCGAGACTTGCACCAGAAGTCAAAGAGCATTTGGGAGACAAGGTCACCCTGAAGCCCTACGATTCTATTTTTGAAGCTGTCAAGTTGCTGAGCGAAAAAGCAACCAGTGATGACAACACCCCTCCCCAGAAATTCCTGCTCTCTGACAAGGCGTCATGGTCTTTGAACCTGGCCTTGGGGGGTGAAGGGAAGGTCGAGGAGGCCCGGAGCCCCATCACGGATGCTAAAGCGGTCAAAAACGCGGTCGAGCTTGAAGGAATGAGGGCCTGCCACATCCGTGATGGGGCTGCCTTGACGGAATACTTCGCTTGGCTCGAGAACGAGTTGGTGAACAAGAAGACCGTCCTCGACGAGGTTGATGCTTCTGATAAATTAGAAGCCATCCGTTCAAAGGGCAAGCATTTCGTTGGTCTATCCTTCGATACCATTTCTTCTACTGGAGCAAATGCTGCTGTGATCCATTACAGAGCTGAGCGTGGTAACTGCCCGAAGATTGACCCTAACGCAATTTACCTCTGCGACTCAGGTGCTCAATACCTGGATGGAACAACTGATACTACTCGCACACTTCATTTTGGGAAGCCGACTGAAATGGAGAAGAAGGCGTACACCTTGGTTCTCAAGGGTATGATCAGCATTGATACAGCAGTATTCCCCAAAGGAACCACCGGATACGCCATCGATGCTTTTGCCAGACAGTATCTGTGGCGCCACGGCTTGGATTATTTGCACGGTACCGGCCACGGTCTTGGTTCATATCTGGTATTTATTCCCAGTCTATCTTGCGATTTTTCATACTTATCAGTTATTTTAGAACGTTCACGAGGGGCCTATGGGCATTGGTACCCGCATTCAATACGCAGAGGTGCCAATTGCCCCAGGAAATGTCATCTCGAATGGTAAGTTTGGGGTTCTCCTGGGTGTTTCATAAGCTCACAGTCGTATAGAGCCGGGCTACTACGAGGATGGAAACTTTGGAATTCGAATTGAAAGTAAGATATCTCTCGCCCCCATCCTCTCCACTCTAGATCACTCTAACACATTTTGTACAGACGTCATCATCGCCAAAGAAGTCGACACACCCCACAAATTCGGTGATAAACCATGGTTGGGATTCGAACATGTCACCATGACACCGCTGTGCCAGAACTTGATGGACACTTCGCTTCTAACATCGGAAGAGAAGAAATGGATCAACGAGTATCATGCTCAGGTGTGGGAGAAAACGAGTGGATTTTTCGACAACGACGAGGTGACGAGAAAATGGCTGAAGCGCGAGACACAGTCGATATAAAACCGTAACTACGGCTTCGTTGGCTTGACGAAGGAGTCAGTCAACCCAAGCATCGAGTGTAAATCTCTATTCCACAGCTGGAAGCCGGGGTCATCAAATCTGTAGTAAGCCTGTTGTCCATTTGAACCTGGCGTCCTTACTGTAAGTTAGTAAAGCAACAGGATACAGGGCAGTGAGAACACAATTGGGCTTTATAGTCTGCCGTCTAGAGACGTATTGAACATTCTCATGATAAACAATGACATTGAACCAAAGTCAGGGTAGAAAGCACTCTTCTTTGAGGCATGAAAAGATACATTCGTGGTGTGCATGGTGGAATCTTCAAACTGAAACCAGCAGCCAAATTCCGCTCCGACGTCACTCGTCAGTGGTCACTCAGCGCTCATGAACACCACGCACTCAACCCATTGACGCGTCGTTACTATCGCAACACGCACATCAACATCATCAAACCGACTCACAGGTTCCGGACCATGATGAACGAGCTTGCCAACGACTAATCGCAATCCGCACGACGTGAAACCACCTCTCTTCTTGCCGAACGACCCACCCACCTAATCTCATGAACACCCGCAACGGCCTCCCCAACTCCGGCGCCAGCCCGACGACGAACATCAACGATCGAGGAGACTATGGCGGCGTCGGGGGTGGAGAAGGTCCGCCAAAGAGGCTCGCGAACCCAGCAATCAACCCTTTAATTACGAATAATGGCAGTAATGGCTATGGTTCAGGAGCACCAAGAGAGCGCAGACCGGGTGGATATGGCGGGTTCTACGATGCGCCGGGATTGCAGCAACAGCAGGCGGAGAGCGACAGGGAGCGAGAACGCCGGACACCCTCGAACTCACGGTCGCGTGCCCGGGATGATGTGCGATATGGAGGGATGGGAAGTCGATATGATGATGCTGGACAATATGGGGGCAGTGTGAGGCGCGAATCTGGAGGCACCGGTTCAAGGGGAGGGTTACAACCGGTTGATGGTACGTGAGCTGATGCTCTGCTCTTCTGTCTATGGGATAAACTTGAGACGCAGGCTGGCTAACGGATACCTTCTTTTTTCTTTCTTGTTTACAGATGTGGTTCGCACCATCCAGCAAGAATGGGAGGTCATGTCAATCGACGACTGCATCCCCGTGCAGATTGGACTTCAATTGATGGATACGAGCACCTTGGGCCAAGCGGAAAGGGAACCTGACTTTGTACGAGCGCATAAGAATACTAAGAAAGCTTTGAAATCGATCGTAAATGGTTGGTATAGTCGATCCCTTTCGTCGATTCTGTTTCCTTGGGTCATCGACTGACAACCTACAAGAGCACTACCAGGGGTTCAGCGGTGCGATCGGTACTTATCACGGGATCCAATCGAGTCTCCAAAGCTCGCAAGGCAGAATACGTTCCTTCAAGACCAATCTCGGGGATGCCAAATCTGGCTTGATCACCATAAAACCGGAGCTCCGTGGACAAGCTACAGCAACCCAGAGTTACGACGACTTATTACAAGAATTGGCCCAAATTGAACATGTACAATCTCTCCCAGAAACACTTGAAGCGCGAATATCAGAGAAACGATTTCTTGCGGCTGCGGACGTCTTGAAAGAGGCTTTCGGGTTACTGGGTCGCCCTGGATTCGAAAATAATGGCGGACTTGCAGATACACGAACTTATTTTGCCAATCAAGAGACCTCACTGACCGAGATACTCATTGAGGAGTTACATGATCATCTATACCTAAAATCACCATATTGCCAAGATCGCTGGGAAGGACCCGTGGACGATTCGAAAAGGAGTGGCTCGAGTACGCCCCGTGGAATTACAACGTGGGAAAAACCTGTATACAGGTTCTTATCAACACTCAATGTGTCCACGCCCCTCGTTGATGATACGTCGACAAACCCGGAAGCTGACACGTTCTCCTATATCCACCTGCTTATTGAGACCCTAGATAAGATGGGGAACTTGGAGGTTGTGGTTGATCGTATCGAGCAAAGACTTCCCGTTGAACTATACGCCGTCGTTGACAAAACAAGTGCCGAAGTCGCAGCTCGTCACCCAAATACAGCACGCGGAATGCAGAAAGATGCTAGACCCGCAAACAAACATCTGGATGCTATTGAGGAGCGTGGACACGTACTGTCTGAATTCTTGTGGAACTTATACGCCAAATTTGAAGCCATAGCTGAAGGGCACCGTGTTGTTCATGACATCGTGACTGGAATTGCCCAAAGAGAAGGTAATCAAAAGGGGACATTGAAAAACGGGTTCAAGGAGTTGTGGAAGTTATACCAGAGCGAGGTGGGTGGATTTACGCTACGCTAGCATAGGCTTATACTGACAGTCTGTTCAGATGCGGTCTCTGCTGCATGATTATCTTGCAACAGACGGAGATTCATCCTTTAGGACTGCTCCTAGTGCCGTTGACGACCGGTTTTCTCTATCGTCTGTTCAGAGAGACAAGTCGAAGGCAAGTTTTCCGTTTCTATGCTTCGCTACGAAGACTGACTTGAGTCCAGAAATTGTTCAAACTATCTGAAGTTGACAAGAACTCAGCCGATATCAAAACGGAGCAAGCGGACCTTGATGAAATTTTACGATCGTCGGTTCCTGGTCTTGTGTCCAAATCGCGCCAGAAACTCACATCCAGCGACCCTATTCGTGCAAGACAGGAAAGCTCAGGGACAGGCCACAAGCTGCTTGTTGAACCCAACGTCTTTAACATTAGCTTACTCCTACCACCAGCCCTTTCTTTCATTCAGAGACTTACAGACATTGTTCCCACTGACTCTGACATTGACGTTACAAAGTTGACCACGTTCCTGGACGACTTCATGACCCATGTTTTCCAGCCACAACTCGAGGAAGCCGTCACAGAATTCTGTGCCATGTGCTTTATCGCCGCGGACGCATACATGGAGGACCCACAATGGCGCCTGTACTCGACAAAGCCAATCTTCAAGGTATGGAAGCACAATTATGATTTTTTTACTTGTCGAGTCTGACTGTTCTAGGGCACGGTCACATTCATGAACCTCATCAGGAGGTTTAGCTTCATTCTTGACGGTATCCCGCATGATCAGGCATTTACGCAATTATTGGTCACCCAAATGGTCACATACTACGACAAATGCTGCGGTTGGTATAAATGTAAAATTTTGTCTCCATTGAAACGTTTAATTGGCTATTCTAACAACTGCGATATAGCACTTGTGAGCCGAATGTCTCCACAGCAGCCTGGCGGGACCCGGTTGAAAGCAGCTGCTGCATTTGCGGAGTCTGGTGAAACTCGCGACGTAGCAACACGAATCTGGCAGAGTCCTGTGGGTGAACGGCAAGAGTTGATAAACAAGGTAATCATTTTAGTCCTGCGTCTTTTTCAACTCAGTACTGACATAACCAGGAAATTGACTTGTTGATCAATCGTACAAATGAAACACCATTGGAGCCGTATGATATTGTTTCGGACCCAAAGACGGTGTTTTCAGTATCGTTGCTCTACAATAGCATGGTAAATCCGCTTGCTGTCGCGTCAATTGTGCCGATACTAACATTTCTGTATAGAATTGGCTTGTGAGCAGCCTTTCGCATCTACGATATATCACACCTCATAATGTAGATTCGTCTCGAGGACACTCGAGGCAATTGTCAAGCTCACGTCGATGGACATTCTCAAGAGCCAACGCCGAAACCCCCAGCCAGCCTCCCCGCCTCCCTATGACTGAAGAGTCGGTGATTGGATTTGATACGACGCTTGAGTCGATCAAAGGTCTTGCCCTTACATCACTGTTAATGCTGCACATGGACATTCGCTGCGGAGCAATCCAAATGGTTACTCGCAGTTTGAAAGGCAACAACGCGTCTCAACGAACAGAGGCCACCCCAGCCGGCCCTGCAACAGCGGCAGAACATAATTGGGCTCATATCCTCTCCTCACCACCAACATCCGCATCCCCTGCCATCCTCGAACTCAACAACGACCTCATATCCTTTGACGCCAGCATATCTACCTACCTTGGAGCCAAAGAGCACCACTTCATCACCTCCAACCTCGCCAAACTCATTGACCACGCCTTCCTCGCCGGAACCCGTTTCATCGGTGCAATGAACAGCAACGGAGCTCAAAAACTCCAGCTCGACGTCCTCGTCCTCCAACAGAACCTCAAAAACATCATCGTACCCGCTCCTCCCCGTCAACCAACAACTCGCAGCCAACAACTCCGCCAAACATCCAAGTCGCCCTCCCTCGACGGCAAAAGCAACGACGTCACTGCCAATACTAACAACCACCAATACCAAGAAATCATCGCCCTCCCTCGCAGCGCCAAATTCCTCGACTGGTTCCTCGAAGGCGCGGACAAAGCACTGCAGTACGCCAAGGAAGAAAAAGAAGCCATTAAGCGCGGTGAAGTGCACGCTCACGAAGCTGGCAACGGCGAGCCTTTCACATATGACGAGCTCAAGGTGCTGGTTGAATTGTGCTTCTCGGCCGTGCTGAAGGGCCCAAGAGGTGCAGAGAGTCGAGAAGACTTCCTAGCGGCAAAGAGAGGCAGTGGGGACGCGTTGTTGAGATTGAGTGAAGTTATGTGGGATTCTTAAATCGTGAGCGATTTCACTTTGGGAATGGGGAGCTGGTAATTAATGATTGGACTCTTGTGTTCTTGGGGTGTTTGACGTCAATATTACGAATAATTTGGGCTTCTGATGCGATGATTTTATGTGATGGATGAAATTAGATTATAGCGTGAAGTTGGGGCGCTCGTACTTCGACTTTCACGGTAGTCTTTTTAGCATGCTCAAGCTCACTTCCTGTTATGGTTATCCGTTGTTCTTTCGAGATGTCATCGCAGTAATGTCTGCATGTACAGTACAGTGCGATTGTCCCGTTCATGCAAACTGTACTTCACCGTAATCAATACCGATAGATTTGTGTCGCGAACGGCGCCGCTAAAATCAGACACAGTACTGTACATACAAGGTGCACAGACGCTCGGAGACGGGGTCGTCCGGGCCGTACCGTAACTACGTTGGGAACGGGGCCAACGGGCGGCTTCTGACCAGTTGCAGCACGGGCTTTTGCCGCGCATCACCTGATATCACCTGATCGATTTGATGTGTGGGCAGCCACTCCAGGGCAGCTCTTGCCTGGCACTCTGCTAAGCATCAGAAAGTGCTAAGAGGTCCGCGCTCTATATATTAACCGAAAAAGAGTGCAATATAACCATGGATACTCGATGGCAGGATATGTCAGATCCGCATTTCACATTTGCTAATCTCCATGATTTCAATCAAAGAGTAATACATGCATCACATAAAAGGGAATAAAACGAGCTAGAACTGAAGATTACCCCCCCCAGCCGATAATCCTCCGTGAGTAAAGAGACCTTGATTTCGCCGTTGAGAATCATGACATTGTAAAGAAACCCTGAGTCAATCATCGCCATTTAACGCCGCCGTCGGACCGGTTTGGAAAACGGGCATGATATTGGGAAAAAGCACAAAGCATTAGGTATCGTATCGTCAGGTCGTCGACATTTCCATCGATCCGAGTGCATGGATATGACAGTAACGCCGCAGGGCAATTTTCGAGTACCCCATAAACCGAGAATAAACCGAGAAATTAAGAAGTACAAGAAAAGAAAATGCTGGGAAGCCGATAATATGCGCATGAAAGGCTAATAGTCGTCGAGCCTGAAGGCGTGTGTTTGCGACGGCAGAGAGTGCTTCAAACCTGGATGTCGCCCATTTCGATTTGAGAAAGATCCTTGTCATCGTCATAATCAGCGAAGTCCAGACCAGCATCGCGGCATCTCTGCAACCACTTCATAGCGAGAACCCCGCGGCGGTTCACTTCAGCCTTGAGTTTTTCATTCTGGGCACTGATCTCAGCGATGGCCTGGTTAGTGGTCATTTGAGTCGCATCCCAACGGTCAACCAATCCTTTGTTTTCCTCTTCAAGTTTGATAATGCGCGAAACGGCACGTTGTAAAATTGACCCCTTGGCTTTTTCGGTGCCTGGAACAAGTTTTGCGAGTTCATTGATGCCTTCGTTGATAGTTTCACGGCGGCGGCGCTCAACTAGGATCGTGTCAGAAGTAACGCAAAGGACAAGATTGAGAACAAGGATGTTTGCTCAGCACCTACCTTCTTTGTGATTGTTCTTGCGCTGAGTGTGCCATTCAGGGGAACCAACAGGCGGCTTGATTTGACTAATGCTCTGAGCCTCGCGCGCAGCATAAACAGCCGCGGCAGTGGAGTTATGTCCGTGAACGTTGGTCATTGCAACCTGGGTAACCTCTTCACCGAAGGTATTCATATTGTGGGCTAAATTGTTGTTGTCGAAAGCAGATTCGGGAACAGTATACTTGGACTGAGGGTGGGCGGCGAGAGCAGCCTTCGCAGTCATGGCATTGTCATCAGTAACTCCATTCTGTCCTCCAACGTGCTGGATGAGCTGCTGATCGATGTGGCTCAATTCGTTGGGGTTGTTCATTCCATGGGTATCGTATCCTGCCATAACATAATGAGCGGAGGGATTCGAATAGAAAGGGTTATACGGATAATGCGCACCATGAATGTTGCCGTTGCTTGGGTTGTGCATGTTGCCGTTAGTGTTGGCCATGGGAGGGGAGCGAGGCATTCGCTGGCTATCGCCAGAATCGAGAGAACCGCGTTTGCGCTTTCCGTCGGCGCCGGAGAGGGAAGGGTTGATGTTTTCCGACATGGTCGCTCGTACTGGTAGCATGCGCGTTAATGGATACACCATCCCAGGTTGAAAATAAGCCATAACGAGTTGATGGTTGATAGTGGGTTGTGGGTTGTGGGTTGTGAGAAATTGTGAAAAATGTAGTGGGACAACGGTGGGAGAGAAGGGGAAAGGAACGCGTTGAAATTGCGACGAAGAGATTCAACTTGTCATACCAGTTGAACTTATCGTGACAGCGTACGCAAATCCCAAAGAATCCAGGTTGTTTGATTATTCTTCGAGAAACAATGGCAATCCACAATCGCTTGAATGAATGAATCAAAGTGAAGGGGAGGTTGCGAATTGAATAGGATGTCGTTGACCACATTGAGGCTGAAAAAGAGGGGCTTTTGCAAGTGACACATCGGGAAAGAGGTGCTTTGACCGGTTGAAGGCCTGATCACATTGAATAGCAGACCTCATTGAAGGAGTAATAATTCGAGGCCAGACGGCCTTGATGACTCGACGCGCTCACGATCGAATTCCACGATGATCGTGAAGCCAGTGAAGAGAACACCATGTGTGATTTCTCCCCATGATGCAGGTTGCCTTCACGACGCACAACGAGGAATAAAGAGGCATCGCAAGGAACAAACGCGTTGACAAAAACAATGGCAACACGACGATGGATGCTGGGAATGGCGCTGAGATGGAACTCGACGTACCTTTTGATGATATATCAGGTGACGAGAAGTCAGGTGGTCGCTGGTGGATGTGAGTGGATATAGATCTCGAGACAAGTTGGAAAGGAGATGAAGAAAACGCGAGAATGAAATTCTGCAAACGGGAGGATATAGACGAGATGCAGAGGAAGAGGATTAGAATCTTACCTACAGCTTTTCCAGCGAGTCTGGAGGATGGGACGCGAAATAAAAGCGAACAGCAGCTCAGGCCGGGCAAGTTGTGAGGATGGTGAGGGAAGGACGAGTTCACGTGGCGACCAGGTGATGTGGTGTGGGAGCTTTGCGGCGCTCGAGTAACGCCAAATACGCACTTTAGGCGCTAGGCTGCATCGAGTTGGTCGATTCGTCGCATATCGGCTGCCCCATCTTTTGCGCAGCGAGGAATGCCCTCCAAGGTGAGCGGGAAGCAGTCGAAGACAAAGGTCTTGTTTGACCACTTTGGCCGCTTGAGCTCCCAGGTTCCTAGGGAAGATATCCGGAACTGCTACAGCTGTGATCATCCCAGAATTGAGATACAGCAGTAGCAGCATCTCAGTTTTGGACTTGCTCCAGGTCGTTCTACAGTACGTTCCGGTCGGCCATCATCCCACCATGCTGTCTCTCCATCCAGGTCATGTGCTCTGGTCCCGTGGCCTGACAAACCCTTTTCCGGCTCATCTTGGCGATGATGATGAATGAATATTCCAGCGGATCTCAGGTTCTCATTGGCTGTTTTTCACATCCCAATCACGCGGACCCCTGACGCGCTTTGAGCTCGAAATCGGACGGTATCGACACAGGCCACTGCAACTTTTTGATTTACAGTAGAGACGGTGCTCGGCCAAATCAGCTTCAGTCAGGCCTCACTCGTACGGCGACTAGGCAAAGGGGCCTTTGGCAGTGATCGTGATTGTGTCTAAGCTCAGGATCCAAGGCTTTGTGCGTCAAGCTTGAGAGACACTGGTCTCTTGATATAGACCTGCGGTTGTCAGTCAATATGCCTTCTTTACTTTGTGGAAATGGGGCGACGCTGAACGATGAAATACCCAGAATACCCTTGGTCCGACATGCATCTAGCTTTCGTTGCCGTTCGACAACAGAGAACCGAGACTAGGTTGTGTTACAGCCATCCTATGCGGGATCTCTTACTCAAACTTGAGCCAGGGACCAAGGGGGCCTAACGGTAACCTGGATATGTCTTCTGGTCAGAAGGCCCTACCCTATATGCGCGGCAATGCCTATTGTCGATGATGATTAGCCATTGTCACCTGAATCTAAAGAAATCACTTGCACGGAGTCAACTGAAGTATTTTGCCTTACCATGTTGTCAAGGCCGTACATATGACACCGCTTACAGTGAAGCTGCTTCATTCTCGCCAGTTTGGTATCGCACAGCAATGCAGTGGACGGTATTAGTTCTCTTTTAGTCATGACCACCACTACTTTTGGGTGGTGTGCTAACAAGACACTCAGGCAGACAAAGCCCGGATCGGTTTACCAGTCCTAGAACCTTCAAACTCCAAGTCAGATGGCGATGAGCATTGCTCAGGTTGACTTTCAGGAATGGCAAAGATGACAACACACACAATTGGCCAACGCAGCTCATTCTTTGATGGAACTGCTGATGTCAAGTGATGATGAAGATGAACAAGTTTGAACTGCAATAATTTGCACAGTGAAAGACGTTGTGTGCTTTTCTGCTTATTTTGGCGGGAACTATCTCAGCGTGGATCACATGGGTATCATGGGATCATACCGTCCCAAGTTGGGAATTTTCAGGGCGCACGATTCTGTAGCCCTAAGTATACATGTCAGCGATTACATCGTTGCATTACTGCATGTTGAGTATGTGTTTCCTGTGACATAGTAACTTGTAGCCTGAGCTGCTGCATTGTTGCGTGGGAAGAGGTTCAGGGGTAAGTTCTTGTTCATTCTTACAGGGCCATCCCTCCGTAGAGCTATCATGACCCAAGGAGCGGAAGGGGATTACTACTACTACACATAGGATATCATGCGTCATTTGAAATAGTGGTATTTGGCTTGTGGAGTTTTACCATAACTGTGCAAACCGTCTTCAAGCATCAGATAGCAGCCTAAGAGTTCATTCGTCTTGCGCCTTCAGCACTCTGAATGCCATCTTGGGCGGCAAGTCGGTATCAACGAAACAGACGCCTTCTTCGGCTCGCCCAAGTCTTTCCCAGACGACGACTTCCGCATCATAATATCTTTTCCTGTCCTCATCGCCGCCAGCCTTATGATCTTCCTCAGTCTTTCGAATCGCCATCACACAGCTTGTTCCCGCATATCTCGCCGTATCCTTTCCCTCCATCCCCTCCTCCTCCCCAGCCCGATTTGCAAAAACAAGAATTATTTCCTTGCCATCCCAGTCGTCTCTGACAATCAATGGCCAGAATCGCTTGATCCAATAGCGAAAAGTATCTGTATCTGGTGTCTGTGGCTCATTGGAAAGCTCTTCGGAGGTTAACAGAGTCAGCCATGCCATCGAGAGGATCACCAGTTTAGAACCGCTCTCAAGAACGTGGGTGGCGAACTCGTACGCGGTGTAGGGCTCAATGAACTTGTAGGGGTTGATGTCCATGCATATTCCAACTGCAGTGGGAATATGGCCGAGCTTTCCAGCAGCACCGGACGGCTCTTTAGTATCTAACGCTGAAGACATCGGCAGCGAAAAAAATCCTTTACCATTCTCTCCCTCCAGAGCCCAAGGGTCGTCTGTGTAGTAGAGAAATCGTTTTTGATAGTTCAGCAACGTATCACCTGAGGGGCCCACAATAAGTAGGGAGTTGAAGCGTTTGGGCTCGTTTGACTCTGACTCCCCTGCTTTGCTATTTAGAGGTGACTGTCTCGACTGCGATGCCCTAGCATCATATATTTCGGGATATCCAACGCAAACCACGCAGCCTAATCGACGTGCCGTAGCACGAGCCCAATCTGCCGACGGACCAGCAGCTGTAGGCTCAAGGTAAGGTTTTATAGTCTCCAGGGAAGAGAAGTTGTAGCCTATACACTGATTATCATCCAAATCCCAGAGACAGGCATGATAGGGAGCACCACACTGGTTAAGAAAGAGTGTCACAGCAACGATGCTGCACTTTGAACTTACCACTGAATGCCATCTCAGGTAGGACCAACAAGTCTAGTCCCTGTATCCTATCCCCATATACATCTTCGGCTTTATTCAAGACTGCATTCGCGCGTTTAATGTTGCCCTCGACTTCACCCAGTTGTGGGGAGAATTGTAACGTAGCAATCTTCATCTTTCAGCCAGCACCAACGTTTAGCTGATATAAATAAATAATAAAAAAACAAAGAGAGACCCTGAGTTCTATAGCTCAGGACTGGTATGGAATTTGCATTTGGTTGAAGTTTGATGAGGTTGATGAGCGTCGTTAAGCCGTCGAACTAAGGCGCCTAAGGCCGGACGACCACCGAGTACGCACAACAAATTATCGTCAAGCAGGAGTCACAACCAACCTCCAATTTTCGGTGTTTCTCTTAAGAGGCGGAAGAATTGGGTGTGATATTGAAAATGGTCCTACTTCAGTTTTCGATCGACTACGCTTGATTTCAAAGTATCACTGACGTAGAAAACTGCAGTTCGTGCTCGCTTTGGTGTTGATTGATGACTGACGGACAAATTCGCTCAGTTGCGGAAACGGGTGTATTTACAGAATGGTCAAAGTTGAAACCGACCTTAATGCCATATTGACCCAAACAACCTGCGCCAATGCTGCCAAATAATGAAAAAAGTGAATATCAAACATAGCAATCCACCAACTCCGTTGCACCCGGTCGTTGTCCTCCCCAAGTTTTCCTACTCCAAACTCCTTCTCTGCGGTAAAATAGTATAAAGACAGATTGATGTGACAGATAATACTTAGGACGCAGTCTTCTTTCGTTTCGAAAGCTTCTGTTTTCCTTTGTCCTTTGGTGTGGTTGGCAGATTTGCAATGGGCTTATAAGCAAGACCCCTCGCTCCAGTTCGTCGAATGCGCTGTTCTGTCCTTGAAAGTGTCCTGCCCAGTCCCAGTGGAGTTTGCGGAGCTAATGCGACTTGATAGCCATTCACAGTAGCATGCAAACCGTCGACGCTGGCGCTGCGCGTGGATTTGTTCGTTCGTTCCATGAGTGATGAAGAAAATGTCGAAGATGGGGTGGAAGGCCGAGAGAAGGATTCTTGTATGTGTGGAAGACCTTCGAATAGACGAACACGAGATAATTCATTGCCAGCCATACGCGCGGCGTTAAACAGTAATTCGTCTTCGTCGATAAGGGATTTCCGCTCCGTTCGTGGTTTAGGCGGGGTGGTTTTATGCCTCGACATTTCCAGTGCCAATAGTTCCTCCACGCTAAGGGTTTGTCGCTCGCCTAACCTCGCGACTTTTGGTTTGACCCGCGATGAATTCTCTTCCTCGCTCTCATCGTATAATGCTTTGCGCTTTACTACCTCCTTCTCGATGGCTTCCCTTCTGGCAATCTCTTTTTCGGCGGCCTTCTTTTCCATTGCTTCTCTTTTCTGTATCTCCTTGCGCGCAGCTTTCAACTCCTCCTCTTGCTCCTTCAAGGCTTTCGCTCGCTGTGCAGCTTCCCGTTCCGCCGCCTCCTTCTTTTGTTTTTCTTTTCGTGCAGCTTGGAATTTTTCAAATTCTTGCCTTGCGGCCTCTTTCTTCGCTAGCTCTTCCTCCTCAAGTCTTTTCCGCTCGCGTTCTTTCAGGGCTTGCTGCTCAACTTCTTCCTTGCTCGCACTCTCCTGGTCCCTAGCGTGCTCTTCGGAACTTTGCAGAGGTTGTGGTGTTGGAGGTTGTTCTTCGGACGCCTCTCGTTGCGTCGCTAGATTCGCTGGTTGCCCAAAAGGCGACGTCCATTGAAATTTGGATTCGGAAGCTGCGACTGGTTAGCACAAGTGAGCTTAAAACGTGAAAAATGTGCAAAGTGATAGAAAGATAGTACACCAAAAAGTTGATACCTTTTGACTTTAAGCCGCTTTGATCCGGAAAGCTAGTAAATGGAGAAGTGGTGGGAAATGATGGGGCTGCGAATGCCCTTGGAGCTGTAAACTTGGACGGATGGTTTAGTGCTGCGGGTTTCGACGACTCAACACCTTGGGATGGCTGTGGGAAAGGGAAGATGGGTGTCGAGGGAATTCCAGTGTCATTTTGGCAGAAAAAGTGGCTCTGTTTGTCTGGTTGTTCGCTAGCCTGCTGTGCAGAGCTCGCTGAAGAAAGGTCAGCGCAAGTTATATGGATGAAACCTAAGAATATCTGCCTTACGCTGAACGGATTCGACTCGCTGTGGGCCTAGTGAGCTGCTTGTGAAAGACAGAAACGAAGGCTTCTGCGGTTGCTCGGCATTTGAGGCTATGATACAGTTAAAATCATCAGGAATCTCTACTAAAAGAGAGGTGAAGAAACATACTTTTGAACGGGCCACTAGTTGTGCTTGCAAAAGAGAAAGATGGCACCTTCGAGCTCTGGTCTATTTTTGCGGCGCTCTCGGGACCAAATGTGCTGGCTTTCACTGTCTCACTTGCGGGTGCACTAGCAAGGGAGCTAAAAAGGGGCTTCTGGGTTTGGCTTGCACCGACGTCCTGAGCAGAGGTCGGTTTTCCGAACGAGAACGCTGAAGGGGCCCCAAACAATGGTCGGTTTGCGGGAGAAGATACAGCTTGGGGAAGTGGACTATCACTTGGAGGAGTCACACTCGCAGCAGACGAAATGCCAAAGGTGGAGCCAAAAGAAACGGTCGCGGGTGTAGAAGACCCAAATGTAGGTTTGGCTGAAAACGAATGGACGAAGTTTGAAGAAGGCCCCACAGAATGATCAGCTGATGGGGCTATAGGCGGTGCGGGCTGTTGAGACGAGTTCTGCTCTCAGAATCCACCGGTTAGTCGGTCGACAAGAGAAAGAAAGATCCGGTTCTCCTCACAAGATACCGAATCATTCAACTGGTACACGCCAGGAGAGGACAAGCACAACAATAAGGAAACCATGTGCGTACCTTTGTGAAGTTTGTCAAGGCCTGCTTGTTTTGAGGGATGAAAGGGGAAGCGCTTGCCGAGAATGGGCTCGTTTTTGAAGCAAAGGATGTGTTTCCCAGGTGTTTCAAGAACGGATTCGTAGCATTCTGACCGATCCCATCATTCAAAGGCCGGGAGAATAACGATGCTGAGGTCGAAGGCGCTTCCTCTTCTTGTACTCCATTCGAGAGGTCTGTAATGAGCCCGGCTTGATTCTCCATTTCGCCTTCGTCGTCGCTGACAAAAAGACTGTCCGGTTCATTTGATTGACCGGATAGGACATTTGATTCCGATTCTGTACGAAGGAGCATCTTGTCTACCATCCCGTGTTTTAGAGCCTGCGCAACGTTCATACCAAGGATGATTGCTGTTAACGTTCTCCCATAGCGCTTGGATTCCACTAAGGTATCGGAGAATATTTGCTGTGAGGATGGTTGAAAGGCTATTGACAAAAGGTTAGCTCCGGGCATGATATTGAGAGTGGTTCATGATCTGCTGTTAGTAACACGTACCGATAGAATCAAGCAAACGGCTGCCCCAGTTGAGGTAAAGCCGGCCTTCAGGGTCGTTCGCAAGTTCGAGATCCTGATCTTCACAAAATTTGATCGTTTGGCCCTCGTCATCGAAGCATAACGTAGCCGTGAGGTCTTCAACTGTCCATTCCTGATTTTTATGCTGTTGTGAGAGCGGCTGACGGCAATATGCCTTCCATATTGAGCGGATAGCTGTCTGCCGAATTTGGTTAAAGTAAATTTCCGCAACGCACGCCATAAGGTAAGGTACGCTACTGGAACGAATGAGGCTGAAAAAGCGAGAATAAAATCCTTGAGCAATTGCGTTAGGTCTCCGCGCATCAAGAGTTCCCTGATACTCCCAGTTATTCCCGGCAGCAGCAAAGAGTTCCATGGCCACTTGTATCCGCGGTGCTTGACGCAGTTCACGAGGCCACTTTTGTACGCGGGCTTCTAAATCAGGGCGTTGATCGTGAATAGAAAAGAGGATGTAATAGGCACGAAATTCATCCTCGTTTGGGAACTTGACGTGTCCTCGATTGTCATCGTAGTAATACAATAAGGACAAGAGCGTATTGTTGAGTTGTTCACGCTCTTGGTGGTGATCGAATTGTTCTTTGTTCGCGGGGTTTGATAATGAGTGGAGAGACATGATGTGGAATCGGGCTATCCGCTCCAGACATGTAACTGCAATCTGCACGTCTCGTTGCTGTGTGAGTTGTTGAATCGATAAGTCGTTACGAATCGACCGAGTTCGATCCCATACGAACTTATGAATGGTACCAAGGTTGTCATCATCGCTAATCACATATCGCAGTATGTAGTTTAATGTTTGCAAGAGGGTGTTTGGGGTTCTGATATCTGAGGGCAACTGTTCGTCGTAACCAGCGGCAGATCTCCTAAACCTTTTAATCATTCTGCTTTCCATGATTTCGAGCTGCCCCGTAACAGGATCGAGCGACTATCGCACAGAGTTAGACCGCTCGATAGAGACAGAAGCGCAGATGCTTACCTTCTCGCTTTTGTCCACCATCTTTTGGACAATCCGTTCTACTCGTTCATAATCGGGGCACATCTCTGTACAGGTACCAGTAGGAGTAATAGCGCGCTTTAGAGAAGTTGGCTGATTGGGGTCAGCCATGAGACCGTCCTCGATAGCTCTAGCACGTTGCTTAGCGCGTTCTCGTTTTAACTGGGATTCAAGTCGCGTCAGTCTTCTAAAATATCAAGGTCCAACTTAGTAGCATGCAGGTCGTGTGCGGCCAAGGAAATACCTGTTCGAAACGACTCATATAATCCATATTTTTCTCCTTCGCCTGCCCTGCGGCCCTCGAAATTTGTCCATGTTGACGCGGATCTCTTGCGCGGTCGATAGAATTCGTAGCCGGAGCGGCAGCAAAAGGCGATGCTGACTGCGTTTTCCTTCCGCCTGGGCCTGTGATTATGAGTTGGAAAGCTGTGAAACATGCGCGTAATTTTGATAAACTGCGATTTGGACTCGATTCGTGGACATACCTAGGAGAGTACTAGTTAGCCGCTGAACTTCTAATCTCACAGCAAGGATCTTATTGACGTACCTTTAGGAAGGATCTGAGATGGCCTTGAGCTCTCCACTACGGCTCCGCCAGGGGCTCTTTTCCCTCTAGAGCTCATCGCGCCAATTCCTCGCCCTCGGCTAACTTTCATACCAAGAACATTTCCTTGATTCCCAGGAGTACCCATATCCTGACTAGGAGTATTCTGCCTCGACGAAGGTTGGCTACGACGAGACGCACGAGCGCGGGTGGACGGCGCACTAGACCCACGTCTAGGGCCTGAAGGGCCTGCTTGAAACATAGCTTTGGAAAAAGTCGACAAAATCCTTCTTCGTGGCGATCTGAGTGTGCCCTGCTATTGCAAGCAGTTCAGGAAAGCCGCTTAAGTATGACCTCAGGCAGACGGTAACCTCGCGAGGGCTGTTTCAAACGTCCGGCGGAGTGGGTAGACGTTTCGAGAACTGAAACGGATAGGCTATTCGGTATATCGCATCGTCAGACGCCGTGTGCCGCACCGGTCGATTGATATCAGCACTGTACCTTCCGTCTCCGACAGTATTACCGGCGCTGTAGAGATTTCGAGTCAGCTTTGGGGGATCTCCAGCTTTGACATTCGCGTGTGATGTGGAAATACCACTTAAACCCCGAAGCTTGAGACGAGATACGATCCAAAAATGAAGATCCACGAACCTAAGATCATATGAATATTAAGATCATATGAGTAACGCTGTCACCACATCGGCATGTTATGAGAAATTCTTCAACAGGTCCGCTTGGTTGAAGATAGTACAGTACCAATAGTACGGTTGCTGAAAGTGCTGGCAAAGGGTGCAATGTGACAATCGGAGCGACAGCGCAGACTTTAGATTGAGGTAGAAGGTAGATACAGGTCCAGCCCGTTAAACATGAATGGTTTTGTTATAATCGTGGCCCAATTTACTCAAATGAAAAGTATCAATGGCGGTGACAGTGAATTGTCCGGTGTTTACGGAGTAAGGCCGCCGTTGTTGAGCTTGAATGCGCGCTTAGTAACAAGGCGGCACGGCGCTTAACTTAATGACTTTGCTTACGAAGAGCTAGTTAGTTAAGCGCGCGGCACAGACCACCACCTCGCTCAGTGGACTTCGTAACCATTTGACGGCGAGGATACGGGGAGGCCACTAATAACTCTCTAAGTGTGGTTATTGAAGTTGAATCGATCAGTGCCTCAGAACTACTCAGGGTCGAGCCATGCATGGCGAAAAATCAGAGAGGCGCGAGTGCCGTGCGTTGACTCTCGAAAACAGCTCTACTATTGTTACTGATAAATTCTCTACAGTAACCCGAATTGCAACGATACGCTGACAATACCTCGGTCACCCGCGACTTTGTAACGCTAATTTGAATAGTCGATTCAAATGCCGAACGTACTCCCGTTATCATACCTTGATTCGTACGTACTGTACAACACAAAATGAACGGACGTGTTGAAGGAGAAGGAGACTGCAGATATCACCGGAGGAAGAATGGACGAAGTTGCTGGTTTTTACGGAGTATGTCGGCTATGAATTTGCAGCTCGAATGAACCGAGGGCGACGATTTTGAAAGTATAATAAGGAACCAAACTCACTTGTCTAGTTGTTCCTCTCCTGGATTGTATCGATGTCTCCATCCTCCCAAACCACACCCAGTTTCCTCTGAGCTCCGGAAGACCACCATAAACTACAGAGCTCTTAACGAAGGCATGCTAAAGGAAACCCCCGAAGAAAGCCATACCACTGCTGATTGGATTTACAATGCTTGCTTGCCCGTGAAACCAGCTTCTGAGCTCAATGCTCTTCAGAAATTCTGGAAAAGGATGCTCAACAACAGCCAGCATTTTGAACCTACCTTCAAATTTAAGACCAACTACCTCTCGAAAAGACGACAAACACAAGTTGGATCTTATCAGACAGACCAACATCATACTTACAGTATTAAAGGCATTGTGTCATTGCAATGGCATTGGGGCATACAAACAGCAACCCTGGAAACACGAAATACTTTTAACCAAAAGCACATTGCTCGAATCCCCCGTCTGGACCGGTGGATCTTTCGATGAAATGGGGGCGACGAAATGGCAGTGCACGTCTGGGAAACGTTCACCTCAATCGGGCGGCCAAGAGAAACAAGCCGAACAGCAGACAAAGCATAACCGCAAAATAGGCAGAAAAAAAATGAACAGGGACAGAATACAGCTTCACGAGGACCTCCAGGAAATAAGTGCAAAAATACAAAACGAGACAACTATCCGCCAGCTCCGTCCTGTATAACCCACCCAGGGTATTGTGCGACATGATGATTTTGATAGACAAGTTCCAACCAAAATGTATGAAGTGTGTTCAAGAACATTGAAGAAAGTAAAAGACACTAAATATTAGTTCCTGATAGAACGTCATAATCTCAGGATTTATTTATAATGCGAAATCAATTCGCCCCCATGGTGATGAGTAGGGGAATGAAGAAGATGTGAATGACCTATGGAGCCCATTGTGGGAGCTCCCAAAGGCATGAAATCAAACTGGGATTGCATGCGCATATGCATATCAGGCGCCGTGGTTGGGGTCAGAGGTTGTGCTGAAAGGACTTGTTGTTGTGGAATGTTGATGGGAGCCGGTGCATTTTCATAGGCAACGGTGACGGCAGGAAACATCGGCTGATGATAAGACCAAGTCTCTGCGGTTGCTGGAGTACTGATTTGCTCAATGGGCGAGGGTATAAATTCTGGTCCGGGGAGGTACTTAATCGCTGTTTTGCCCTCTTCAACCTCATGGGAATACCGCTCATTGGAATACCCAGACATGGAGGTGGGCATAGTAAAAGGGTCTTTGTTGTCGAAATGATGGCTTTTGGCTGCTGGAGTATGACCGGAGTCTGATAGGCACTCCGAATCCTGCTCATGTTTGTTGGTCGAGTCTCTGTTGACGACATATACGACAGCGTCGGCATCTGAAAGTGTCAGGGCAAATCTCAGAATGGGTTTGAATGTCCGTTTATTCCTTACCGGATTCGCCTCGCTCAAAACTCTCCTCCGCTCTTCTAACAGCATAGATTTCCTCCAGAATATCCCATCGTTCACGGGGCTTAATCTGCCGTCTAACATCCCTTCCTGCCTCCTCGAGTTTGTCCGTCGTAATGTTATGGGACTTGCGAAGATTCCGGATAATATGTACCAGGAGTCGAATACGTTCTACCAACTGTTAGCCTTTGCTTGCATTCTTATTTTAAATGCAAAGAGCGTGCCGCGTACCAGGCTTCTTCAGATGATCTGGTTCTCGATGAATCACGCCCGCGGGCCACCAGTCTGGCTTCGTCTTCTCCGGATCCCCTCTTTCACCTGACGCACCTCGCCCTCCATTATATGGATGCTTCACTTGCTTTCTAGGCTCGATAATTTTGATAAAAGCTTTCGCAATTTGGCGACAATTGATTTGCTGAAATGCGCGGAACGCCGATTCATAGTAGTCAAGGATCCTTTCCTGGTCTCCAACCCTAAGAGGCACTCGATCCACAGATTCAAAGGCGACTTCGGGTATCTCCTCCGGCTCGAGTCGACGCTTCTTTGCCGGCTGCGGTCTTCCGTAAACACCTGTGGCGTGAACAAAGCGTTCCTTCAAATCCGGAGTAAAAATGTGACGAGAGTGTTTCTCAAGAGATGGTGAAGTGTGGTATTTAACGCATCCCCTCCCATCAATGGCTATCAATGCAAAATGTGTATAGGGAAGCTGAGGTATTTCGGCATTCCTGGTCATCACAGGCTGTTCTAAGAGTCAGCTTTGTGGGAAAAGGTTACGAATATCCATGTTGTTACATACCGCTGGCGCTGTCCACGAAAAATATGCATCAGTAAAAGTGTCTAGACGTTTCATTTTGGAGGCTTCTTGGTTCTTAATCCGGGCACGTCCCGGTTCCTCCATCGGAAAGACCATGATTGGATGATAGCAATGTCAAGCAAGTCGCTAGCTCGAATGTCCCTAAAGAATGACAGGAGACGATTTTAAACAGCCGCCTGGTAAACGAGCGATTGAAAAGGATTATAAAACTGTATGGTGGGGGTACACGGAACAAGACCTCAAGATGAAATATAAAAGGCGGACTTATATCATGAGTGCCATATAACGAAGGAGAAAAGAATTGCCTTTGGATATTGGAGGCCCTAGCCGGAGCCATATATTCAATGCGTTGAGCAGCACGAGCAAGTAGTTCTTCACGGGCCTTTGATGGCAAACCACGGTCTGTTGCATAGCACTATTAAGACGTTTGCTTACTCTTTGAGTCGACTGGACTCGACATGACTCTGGGGGGACCGTGCGAGGGCTTAGGGCCCGGGTTCGTCAAGCCAGACGTCAACGCCAGAACCCACTGACGGTCATTCCTCCGTTCTCCTCCGTAGCGACATACGGACAGAGTGCATATGTATCCTAGACCACACAAAGAGATTCAAATTCACCAATAGGATAATCCGAACCGTGGATTCCTGCACATCTCATCTTGGAGGGGCATGCAAAAGGCCCATGCTGAAATCAGTCGCGGTCAGGAAACTCGCGGGCAACAATATTAGGGGCCTCTGGCAGTGGAACCGATGGCATATCAATCGCATTGCCTGCACGCTCGTACTCTCGCGGTCCCATCAGTCTGGATCAATGATGCACTCTCGCTTGGTTGGCGCCCTGATCGAGACAAACATCGCATTCTTAGGTCCACCTTTACATCTGATTTCCCAATATGGACCCGCGCGCCTTTCTCCTTCTGGATAGTACTTTTGCCTCTTGACGCAAAGCGACACGGAGGCAGAGTGATAGAGGGAAGGGCAGCGAGTGGAGGCCTCCTCCCGTCAGTAGTTGAGCAACTCGTCCCGCCCATGCATGATCCTTGCCGCAGGCATACTCGGGTTGCTCTTCGCAGGGCCGTGATTGGGGCTCACAGCGATGATGGGGGTGTTTCTGTTTGGGAGCCAGTTAGCGCAATGCGCCATGGCCCAGGAGGTTCAGCCAGTCAAAGGCCAAGCGGCTCTTAACCCCGGATCCCGCGATCTGAACCTTGCATCTCCCACGGTCCCACCAAGCCGGCACGATCCTCTGCCTCAGGGCTCAGGGCTCGGGCTCGCTCTCATCTTCCTGTTTCGAGTTGAATCCGTGGTGGGCGTGGGATGGGTTTCCGGCTTATTCTTCACCTCAGATTGGTTAGGCGCTTTACGAAATACTCCGTACTGTACCCTTTATCCCACAACAAGAACGCGAGCATTCTTCTAATCGACTGTACGGAGTATGGAGTGCGGAGTTTGGACTGCGAAATTATTGACAGTTCGCAAAGCATCTCTTGACTGTCGCAGGGCCACGGAGTCACAGAGTCCAGGTTGACAACAGCTCAGGGATCCTCGAATTCCGAAAACCGGGAAACCCAGATAGTCTCAGGCTGTCAAGGCTGGTAGTTGCATATGTTCCCTGTGGGCCTTTATTATTTTATTATTAGCATTCTTCCCTGTCGCTATCGCAGGCCAGGGCCCGTTTGACCGGTTCCTGAGCGAGTTTTGTTTGATCAAGAGTCAGGACGCCGGACGGCGAAGTCCAGACCCTCAGCTTTTCCGAGTCCACCAAGATCTTATACAGTACTAACCAGTTACTTGATAGTTAGACGCCCGAGTTCTTCCTTGTTCGGAATTGATACTCCGTACAAAGTATCCATTTCTCAAAGCGAGCAGACGCTGTGTACGGTACAGCCGTTAGCCACCCTTAATAAATTTCATTAATCACCCATGGGGCGGCTAAAAAGCGACACGTCGTGCTTATTAGTTAACTATCTCGGCGGCCGGTCTTGCCAAGGCTAGCTAATTGCCCGCTAGATCATTGATGCGTCGCTGGATGCAGCCTCTCTGCAAGTTGAGCCTCCCACCATATTGGGATCTTCGACTGATCACCAAAGTGTGATTCCCTCATGCATTCTTGGGTTTTCGATCTTTGTCTCAATCAAAGAGCACTCTCAGACTCGCGCCTGATTAGTAGTTATACTAATTATTATGTACGGAGTTCGGAGTCTGTATGGCTTTCTCCCTAGGGAGAAAATTCGGGGTTGTTAGAGAATGTTAGAGGAGAATGCAGGCGAGGCTCTTGTAGTAAAGACGAATAAAAGTTAGTCAGGTCTTACACAACCCTTTATCGTGAGCTCCTTCCAAACCCGCATACGGAGTACATAGTATGTTTGTATACGCTGAAGAGGACATCTCCCTTTTTGAGCAGTGACGCCGTCGGGAGAGGGGAATATGCAGTATTTCTTGGTCAGATCCAAGAGGAGTGCACAGACAAAGAAGATTGCCAACTAAGCAGGCAAAGGATAACGCGGCTGATTGAACGCAGAAAACAAGAGTGTTGGCTGGGAGGCCAATGGTCACTGCATCTTGTCTAGATCCTGGCTTTGTGTGTGTGTGGAATAGTTATGGGGTATTAGCTGGCACTCCAGCGAATTCCGCTCCATGCAGACCTTCAGATTATTGTGGTCAGTCGACACTTCATAACCACGGCGATTCTGCATTCGTTTGCTTCCATTGGGTATCTTGTGTCCGTTCCAACTGTGGCGAAATGAAAGCGCTTGTCAAGGAGTTCAGCTCGATCTCCGGCTGGGACAGAATGCTCTCTCTTTTTTCTTCAAAATGCAGCCCTCTAGTTGACACCACATTTGCATGTTCTCACTAAGGGAGATTTTCTGCTAAGCTTTGCATGGCTGCAGCCCGGCCGGGCATTTATCCTTCATTGCCCTGGGGTTGGAAGATGTTTCTAGGCCATGCTGAAGCCTCCCAGTTGCATCCCACTCTGTAGACGTGGGTATATCCGAGAGAAACAGTTATGGGATCACCAGCAAGATCTGACTGCCACCTTCCAAGCGAACCCATCATCTCTCCATCTGCCTGCAGTTCAATATCACCACCAGAGAGTACTTGCTCGTCTGCAAAGCGATGTTTTAGGCAGCGTAGATATTGGAACCCTCTGCAGCTAACTGTTAGCGCCTCACATATTGCACATCGGCGTTGTACGTACAGTACATACAGGGCCCTGGAAGCTTGGATGCTAACCATTAGCTCTTCAAATCCGTTGGTTGGCTTCTGTTCCCGGGGCCGCCAATGGGCCCTTCGGCGAGTTGACAGTGGCAGCGCGTATAGAATGTACACAACTGTATGGAGTATGGTAGACGAACATAATTCCTGTGTAACCCGTAGTGGAGGTTACCTAGAACGCGGACAGCCCCCAGAACCCGGACACCAGCCAAAAATCGACTAACCACACGGAAAAATTTGGTGGGCGTCCGGGTTCTAGGGGCTGTCCGCGTTCTAGGTAACCGACACTAGAGCGTTCGCTACGGGGCCTCCAGGGCTGGGAAATATGCTCGCGCATGCACTCGCGGAAAGTTCGTGGAAGAATTGCGAGGGACCATGTGAGAAAAGAAAATCATGCAAACAAGCTGGATTAAAAGTTGACTCGTGAGGCATGTTAGTTATCTGATTAGGATAAGCTTAATCTCGCAAGACAGCCTGCAGCTTGGTGCGAGTATACCCTGCGCTTTGAGCCCTTTGCTCGGAAGCACCAGGATTGGATACGTGTGTACGGAGTACTGTGTACAGTACCAGGAGTCCTAGAATTAATTTCGTATCGTTCAAGACGTCATCCTGTCGTTCTTTAAAAACCATTCAGCAAAACTTCAGATTTCGCCCAGGCCAGTGTGAAATGCCCAGATCATTGGGACGTTATCTGTCCTGAGCTTGGGAACTCGAGTCTCTTCACGGACACACTCGGGACCGTGTCTCCCGCTGCAAGGCAGACGGAACAATGCAAATATACTGTACGTAGTACGTTATCAAGATCTGCACCTTGACACTGAGGCATCATCATCGTTAAGTCATCAAATCATGCGTGTCGATCGACTTCCTCCGCACAATGGAGCAGTAGTATCATGCAGGTCATCCATTTCACGCAGCCGGTGGTGAAAAGTTTACGCAACATGGCATAACGAAGGGCCAAAAGCAAACGAGAATAATAAAAGTGTCATCATTGATGGTCGTTTATTGTTTCGAAACATTCGTTCTCCAACGTCCATCATTTGTTCAACAAGTGCGCGTAAAGATTATGTTTGTCTCTATCCGTGCGGTGTAGACACGAAGCGACAGTCCCTCAGAGAAAAACGACATGAATCGAAGTCGATAACCTCCGAGACTAAGACGTTGCCAAGCGGTTTTAGCATAGTACGAAGGCATTGAAACCTGGTTCCCCGATTTAGACCATGATCCTAGCGGCCCGAAGCGGTGGAAAATCCTCGGATCCAGGCGTATGCTCCAGATATTGTTTGGAGTCTGGACCGATAGATTTTGTTGACCACAACCCCACCATCATCTCGACGAATATGCACGTACATACAGTACATACATACCACAGCAGAAGGATGGAGTAGGTCCTCCGTACGTTCATACTGTACTGCTCCTCAGGACAATAATACTTCATCCAGAATAGCGAGTATCCTTGGGCTGTAGATCACGGAGGATTGTGAATCATTTCAGATCGCATACGGCCATCAGACATGGCGCCAGCAGCATCAGCAGCATCAGGCCGGGTTACTCGCCAGGTACCGATGCGCTAACCACATGTACTGTACAGTACTGTACATAGTTCTGGACCTCCTGTAGAATGCCAGACGTCGTCGTCTCATTCACATCTCTCTCTAACAACGATTAGCCGGTGAACGGCTGGAAACGCACACAGTCCCAGAACTCACATAGAGGCTACCATGAGGCTTTTTACCACAGTCCACGGGGCCTTTTCACCCGTATTCAACTCCATACTATTACTTATGCTGGTTTGACCGTCTCACCGAACGACAAGGGTCATGACTTTATTGTTCTCATACCCCACATGTACTGCACGCCAGAAGCCATGCGGCGATCATTGCTCTGGCGTCGGGGCTGGAGGCAAGAACAATGCAGAGTGACTGAAAATTAGCAGCCAATCGTCATGCAGGTTTGACAGTGGGTAGTGAACGATTGGACGCACGAAGGACCTCGAGCTGCAATTTAGGATTCGAGGAACAGCTTCGAGGAAGGTTGCGGACATGTGGTGGCATGGTCCCGCCGGATACAACACGCCACAGATGGGCGGGAGGTGCAGCTGTCTGGAAAAAAGACTCCTCCGGACGCCCAGGAAGTTTGGAAATCAGAGCAAACATTCATGCGGCAAGCCGAGTCTTAAGCGCAACAAGTTCGTCGCGGGCTCTGGTCGGGATAATATGCCCTCAGATCGAAAAGTCAGGCTCATGAATCCGCAGCAGGCGACGTCAGGCGCAGGCAAATGTCAGATGTGAAGCAAACTTCAGTACCACATAGCCGGCCAGCTTCATGGCCGATATTGCTTGATGTGGCTTCTTGTGCACCCCCAAATCATCCTTGAAAATGCCAACTTTCTTGCGGCACGGTATTATTCCATATTAGATGGGAGGAGGATATGGGCACGGAAATATGCTTCGTTCCACGCCCGAACGCGACACTCTAACCCAACAACACATGCTGTGAAATCTGTGAAGCTTGCCATCAAATTTAGAAAGGCTGTGATTTCATGGATTTTGGATTTTGACTCGTGTATTGTGTGGGAAGAAGAAGAGCTGTAGGTAAAAAAAATGCATAAAATAATCGACCGACTGTTGTCGATGGTGATGTTCCAAAGATTGAAGAGCGGAGTATTTTGGGCAAAGCCACGGCCATCTCTGGTAAAAGGCAAGAAATGGATTCTGAGCTAGCTTGTCCCACTCCTACCATATTACGCTTAATTTGGGCTATAAAGCTTGCAACTCGTGGGAGCGCAGGACCATGAGTTCGAACCTCGCAACCACCACCGAGCAAAAATCTTTTTTCTCTCCCGTCGACCAGCGCCAAAGAACTCTGCTATTATTACAACCACGGCCGCGTGTAATTCTAAACACACCCACCTCTCAACTTCCTTCCAATTGACTTTCGCATTAACTACATCGATCCCCCACAGCGGCCACCGCCGCTGGCTCTGTAGCTCATGCGCAGGCGTCAAGGGATTGAACCTGCCTCGCCATCACCCTGTGCTATTTGACGATTCAGGCACAAAAGCATTGTGAGTGGAACTGGTTGATATCCTGACGATGCCTGAGGATACTCCGTACAGTACGAGAAGCGAGATACCCGGTATTTCTTTTGCTGTTGGTTCGGGGATCGGATCAGTTTGAAAGCTTTTGGCTGGCTGGCTAGCATCACAGCATCAATTTCTGACTGTATGCTAAGGTGTCGAGACTGTCTGCAGGTGGACTCCTCGCCGGCGTGGGATACAGTAATCCCTCCCAGGTTGAGTTTCATCTTGCAAATCTGTCCGAACTGCGCAGCAACGCGACTGGAAGGACAAAAGAACCTGGCCACATACCCTACATTAATTCCCTGACAGATTATGGATTTGATCTGAGACAATGATGGCGCAGCGAAACCCTGGTGATGACCAGACCAGACAAACAGCAAGCTATTGATGACGACTCGTTAAACAATCCGAACTCTTATGAATTTCTTTTGATTATTCGGCCGCCGTGGACCCAAGGGGCCTGATGTGAATTTGCCTCCGAGATATTCGTCTCCTTTAAGGCGAAAGGGCTTGTCTTGTGGGTAGAAACCGCGAGGCGAGATGCTTCAAAAACTCGTTACTGAATATTCACAAGATCAATCCTACCTATCCCAACTACTGTATGTACAATACAGTACATGGAAACAGTTATAAGTTCTTTGGAGACTTCACCGCTTACGACTCTAGGAAAACATCGAGAGATGGTCCATTTTCCTCCATCCAACGTTGCTGGGACGGCCCGGTTGGGACTGAGAGTCAAGAGAATGAGTAACGCGGCTGGCTGCGAAGGAAGCCCAGTCCGTACCATTGAGGGTCGAGGATTTCCCTCATACCCAACCTTGACAGCTTGTCAGTCTCTTGCAACTGTCCTGGTGTTCACGGAGCACGGTACGTTCTGTATTCCCATTTGTCAACCACTTGGGCCTCTCTCGTCGTTGATCCGGGCTTCGTAAAGGATTCTTGTTGCCTCGAGAATGTGACTGTTCTATCTAACATGACGAGGCTGCCGGCAGCCTCCGGCGTTGAGAATCAGTCGATATGACAGGAGTAAGCAGTCAGTTGACTACCCCTGAACATCGTCACCTCGGCAGTCGATGTCATAATATTACTCGTATTAGCTCTCAAATCCATAGCTGACGACCTGCCGGTAATTGAGACGTCAGCGCGTGCCTTTGCCGTTCCGGAGCTGAGATCTTTCGATGTTTAGCCAATTGCAACCAAGAGGATATAGAGACTGGACTCTGAACAACGCAAGAAAGCCAGGAAAGGATATTAACTAACCAAATCAAGCGGTCGTTTCAATAGCCGGCGGCTTTTCCGTTCCCATCTAGGACAGAAGGCTTTGCTGGGGACGGTGAGGAGTACGGAGCAGATGACAAGGTGGAAGCAAACAAACCTCTGATGACGTTTATCTCAGGGAGATGATAGGGGAACTACTAGGTTGCCGGAGTGTCAGTAATCTGGACGTCACCATCGGTCATTATTTGCAAGATGGATATATGTGCTGCGCTACTATATACATTCTCCTTGATCCCTGCCGCCGTGGTCTCTTCGTATATTGTCATAGAAATCTCTCTGCGTTCTACTTCGCAAATCGCTTCTGCCTTCATCATCATCGAACCAAATTGGGAGTCGATCGCTAAACTGAGGTGACCCGACAGTCTGGTACATCAAAAGCGCCATAACAACACGGCGCGGCACACACTATGTTAGCCGTCACCCTTATTCTTCCCCCACGTTGGTATTCGTCAACATTCTAACACTATCCTAACTCCCCAAGATTTTAGGATAATCCAATCAACCTCCCACAAAGAGCGAGGACTCGTTTCTTTTTCGTTTCGTTTGAAAGGGCGGGGCTCTCTGCAATTAAGTCCGTTCCCCTTTTAGGACGTTGATACGGAGGCAGACTCGCCGCCATCCAAGAGACCTGCCTCCTTGACTAGGGTGTAGAACTGTCCACCGCGTTTGATTAACTCCGCCGGTGTGTCGAACTCAACGACCCTACCGCGGTCTAGAACAACAATCCGATCGCTATCGAGAATGGTGTTGATACGATGCGCGATAGTGATGATTGTTCGGTTTTGGAAAATACTACTTCGCAGCATCTGTTGAAGGAGGGCATCGGTTTCCACATCAACAGCGGCCTTGCGTGGGGGATTCTCATTTTAGCTGGATGCGCCAATGCGGGCGGCCCAAAAGGATCACTTACAGTGGCTTCATCCAACACAAGAATGTTGCTCGGTGTGAGAAGAGCTCTAGCGAGGGAAACAAGCTGTCTTTGTCCTTGACTAAGGTTTGAGCCTAAAACGCCCGGGGCACCGTTAGCCGTGATTTCATCCAGTTACCCAAATGAGATCGAAAAACTCACCTCCTTCATGCACCTGAGCATCCAGCTGACCGGGCATACTCGCAACGTAATCTCTTAGCCGTGCGTGCTCTGATTGAGATTAAGCATGAGTAAGCTGCATGAAGCTATGAACCTCAATTCTTAATTTACTCACCCAGAACACTCCATAACTCTGTGTCATCGTGGACATGGCGCGGGTCGAGATTGTCTCGAACTGTTCCCTCAAAGAGGGCCGCATCTTGTGGAATAATCGCGAGGCGACCACGAAGATCGAATAACCCGATAGTGCTAATGTTGAGACCATCGATACTGTCGAACGATGAAAGCATCAGCAAATGACGCAACAGATACAGTCAAACAAGTATTCTCCTCTTCAGAACCTACCATATCCTCCCTTCCGCCGCCTCGATGATTCGGAAAAGGGCAAGCGTCAATGAACTCTTTCCAGCTCCTGTCCGCCCGACAACTCCTATCTTCTCGTGAGGTTTGATTTCCAAACAGACGTCCCTGAGGACAAGATCTAGACCGGGACGGTACCGGGTGCTGTAGTGGTCAAATGTCACAGCGCCTTGCGAGGGCCAACTGAGTGCCGGGCGATGTTTGAATATCACATCTGGAGCTTCGCTCGGTAGATTTGCATACTCGAGTACTCTTTCAACTGAGACGATGTTGGTTTCGACTTCCACCGTTTGTCGAACAATCCAGTTCAACGATTGTGTGATATTGAGAGCATAGGACATCGCAAGACCGACCATACCCGCCGAGAGTTTGGTTCCGCTTGCTACAGAGATAATAGCGAACGTTGCTGCTCCGAAAATGACCACAGAACCAATGAGCTCCAGTCGAACTGCCAGCCATCGGTTTGCATTTATTGAGGGGAAGTACGCCCGCAAATTTGCATCTGTTCGCCATTCATTTTCCAGAGCGAACCGGTTTTGCTGTCTGAAAGCTCGAATCGTCGAAATACCCCCAAGCGTCTCTTGAAAATGCGCAAAGATAGGGCTTTTAGTAACGCTGTCAAGGCGTTTGAGCTCCCGAGACGTCCGCAAATAATATTTCTGATAGCTGAAGTAGACGAAGCCTAGGGGAACAATCAAGATCAAAAATAAAGGCGTAGTGATCACGATGACAACCATGGTGAATATAGCACGGGCGGAGTTAGTGAAAAGCTGCAAACCTAATGTTAGTTAGGTTCATGTATAGTTGTCAATAGCGCTTACCATGTTGAACGTGCGGGCAAGGATTTCATCGACTCGATAGATATCACTATGTGTTTGATATCAGGAAATTTTTCTTCGTAACTTCATGAGCACCAAAGATATATCAAAAAAGGGTGCTCACCTGGAGAAACGATTGAGAATTCGACCAGCGGGAGTGGTCTCGAAGAAGCTCATCGGAGATCTAAATATGGCGAAAGCCATCCTCTCATGAAGTTTTCGGGACGCCTACCAGAGGTCAGCATCAACTTTTCGAGAGGCTTCAGTTCGTGGCCCATACCTCGATAGAACAGAATATCCAAAGAATCAGAGTCTGCAAAATGACCAAGGCCGAAGATCCAATACCAAAGGCAAAGTAGATTCCGATATACTTTCCAATGTTCGGGTTGCGGCCTTCAATCTCATTGATTTCAGACCATTTTTTCAGCCAAAAGTTACCAGCAACCTGAATTGTATGCGCCATGACGAGAGCAATGAGATAGAAAGCAACGGCGTACAAGTTGCTAGTTTTGGCGTATTCACCATAAACGCTCCATTTCACTTTGCCTTGTTCCACAAATTCCTTGGTTTGCCTCGTTTTGAGACCATCTTCCTCATCAATCAGTTTTGCTCTGGCATTTCGCGGACTCGCAGTGCTAGCACGTCTCAAGGTAGCCATACTCTCACGTCGAGCAGTGCCACCGTTGCTTCTAATCGGAGCAAGTAGCGTTGCACGCTCTTGGGCTTCTTCTGCTTCTAAAAGATTTTCATCATCGCTGGATTCCAATGCTGTGAACGCCTCGGACGTCCGGGGGCTGTCGTCATCCCTGCCGCTGTCGCTTGACGTTGTGTCATCCTCGTTGATCGCAGACTTGACGAGACTTGCTATTTCACCCTTCATTGCTAGAAGTTGTTCGTAGGTGCCCTTTTCAATGATAGTTCCGCTCCGTAAAAGCCCAATGAAGTCCGCTTCCTTCAGAACAGGGATGGAGTTGGTTGCGAGAATCCTCGTTTTTCCAGAAAGAACTCCATTACGTCCCAGAACACGATTGATAATATGTCTCCCAACATGCTGGTCGACAGCGGATAGTACGTCATCAAGGAGATAAATGTCAGCCCGAGCGTACACTGCACGGGCTAAAGTCAGGCGAGCCTTTTGACCACCGGATAGCGAAATACCACGCTCTCCCACTTCAGTTTGATCGCCATCTGGAAGAATTTGGAAGTCGTCGAGAAGGGCGCATGCTTCAATTGTCAAGTTGTAGAAATGAGGATCCCAGCGATGGCCAAATACAATATTCTCTCTCACACTCGCATTCATCACCCATGCCTGTTGCGCAACGTAAGCAACACGCCCACGCATGATAACTTCGCCATTAATTTTCCATAGATCTCCAAGAAGTGCCTGAAGCAATGATGATTTTCCTGCGCCAACGCGGCCGACGATGCAGCTTAATTCCCCTTTGCGAGCGCTGAAGTCAATGTTCTCAAGAACGTGTCGGCCTTCGTGTCGATTCCAAGTAAAAGTTGCATCGCGAATTCGCACAGCCTCATCACCAGCATGGGAGACTGACTCTTGACGTACGACAGCATCCGGTTGAAGTTCGTCTGCGGTAAGATATGCCTTTAGTCGGTTAACAGCCACAGAGGACTCGATGATAGAAGTTATGACCATGGGCAAAATCGATAACGGGAACGTCAGTAGATTGAAGAGGGTCAAGGCCGGGAAAACGATATCTGTCGTCAGTGGTTTATCATTGGTCAATACGAACACCGCGAAAGTCGAACAAGATACAAGGAACGGAGTGGACGACCATGTAAAGTTGGCTATAGATTGCGTGGCGCCAATTTTCCGTAAAGTGTTCAGCTCCAGGTCGTTGCGAACATGATTTAGTTTGTTCATGAAGGCCGTGTTCCATGCGTAGAGTTTGATGCTTTTCATGTTGTTCAAAATCTCCGTCATCAACCGAGTCCTTTGGTCCTTGTTCCTCATCTGCTTGATCTGAAGATTTTTCATTAATTTTGCAATCAACCCGTTAAGGGGGATCATCAGGACCATGGCTCCGACACCAGCAAGCATGCTCAGGCCGACGAGCTGGTACAAAGACACCATGCAGAGAACGATTTGGAATGGCGCAGACCAAACCTGCATGCCAAACTGTGCTAGATCTGAGAGACGCTGCTGGTCAACCGCCATATGATTAACAATATCGCCAGTAGATTTGGAGGCACGTCCTTCATTTGACAGCCGTAAAGACTTGGTGTAAATCATGGCTGTAAGGGACGACTTGACCCGCATTCCGGTTTCAAATGCACGCTGGAAATACTGATGGAGACAAATTGTCTGTACGGCAGATACAGCAAACATCGCGACCGCAATCGCGACACCACGAGCCACGGGTTGCGGGTTTTCGTGACGATATGAATCGATGAAAGTGATTAGGAGGCGCAATAGTTGCGGCTGGGCAAATGCAAAAACGTCACTCCAGGTTTTTACCAGCGCTCCCCGGAAATATGGCCAGCCAAAGGCTTTGAAAAGAGCTCGCCAGAGTGACGGCCGTTTTTTTTCTAGTTCACTCTCCCAAGCTTTCCCAAGCTGGTCGCCCGTCACGCGAGTGGTATCTCTACGGCGCAAATTCCACAGGTCATCCTGCGTCAAAAAGTTGTTGTATCCGTATTTCATCAACGGGGTCATCCAAGAGAATGTTAACACGGAAAATATGTCAGCATACTCGTATGGACACTCGTCTTCATCTCCCAACGCATCATACGCGCTCTGCTTTTTCGGAACCAGGTATTCTAAGATAAACTCTAGGATCGCAAAACCGAGATTGATGTTTAAAACGATAAAATAAGGTAAGTGATTCGAGTAGACCTTTCGGGAAACAAGTGAACGGAGCTTCACACCGTGGGCAATGGTGTAGAAGAGCCAGTAGAAAAGGACGACGCCGTTCGGTTGTCGACTTCGCCAATGCTCATAGTATTGGACCATATAGATAACCATCAAGGAAGCGAGGAGCATTATCGTCGACCAGAATCTGAAATCCTGGAACCATATTCCAGGTAGTGTTTCGATTTGAAGCGACGCTTGAAGGGCAACCAGGAGGAAGATGACCCAAATGACGCTCTAATGATCGGTCAGCAAAAGCCTCTTACCCACCCTCAGGAAAAAGACAGAATCACGCACCAGCTTTGCATAGAAATGCCAGTTCTTTTGGACGAGCTGGGGCGTGCGTCGCAACAGCATCCACAACGCCCCGGCACCCATCAAAAGACCCCATGACGCGACGAAAAGAATCCCAGTATCCAGAAAGCAAGGAGTAAAATCATATCTGTGAGAGCTGATGGGACCCCATCCTTCGGGATCACCGCACAAGAGCTGGTGGCGAGCTCGAGCTGCGGAGAAGAGGGAATCGACGGAGGACGTATGGTCTCCCAGGATCACTTGGGAGTAAGCATTATCAGCCATTTTCCGGTCTTGAAACTGCCGACCAGAAGATGAATGCTTGCAGCGAGAGCCGTCGACCAGAGCAGACAAACGGTAGACGAGGTCTAGCTACAATAACGGTGAAGATCATTCTCAGGTATTTATTTGCTGTAGGCGGAGAACCTAGTTGGAAAGCCGAAGCTTACAAAGCTGCAGTTGGTGAAAAGTGGAGAACTGCGATGACTAATGGCACGCCTATTTGCCGTTGCAGGGCGCGGACTGGACGAACGGGTTGGTCCGCGTATGATGATAGCGGCTGCATGCTTCTCGTGTCGCGTCTCGATTCTATTGACTCTCTCGATAGCGCCAGTGACTGTTGCATTCCACATGGCGCAACCATGGCATTGTGCGCTGTTCTGGAGAATGCTGATAGTTATCAGACACCGCGACGCGGCTGGAGTTCCCATCTCAACGCAACTGGCGGGATTAGCGCCAGACGCTAAGGATAGCCGCTTGAATTTCGCTCGTGTGCTTATGTAAGCCATCGTCATTTCATCATCACCTGGCTTTGACGGCACGAAACCACAGGCAGACAACGAACTCCGGCAGCCAGAAAGCTACATTCCACATGGCGACACACAAGCAAAGTCCAGACGAGCTTTTCCAGCGACCTCTCTACGGTAAGACTATAAAGAATAATAACTGAAATACCGCTCAGCTCACATTTTTGGTTTAGTGTTTGATCTTCCCAACGAACTCTTGGCAACTCTGTCAATCAAAACCACCAGCGATACCCCCACCCATCATAACGAGGAAGATACACAACAACCTCTGGAGCAAAAGGACACCGGAAGCGCTACTACTACGTCTTGCTCTCTCTGTCAGGTTTTCTTTCATAATGTCGATGAGCAACGCGAGCATATTAGGTCCGATCACCACCGATATAACCTGAAAACGCGATTGCGGGGCAATCAGCCTCTGAACGAGGCAGACTTCAATCGAGCCATCGGAGAACTTGACGAATCAATTTCCGGTTCAGAGTCAGAATCTAGCGAAGACGAAGAGGATGGGCAAAAGACTCCAGACGACGCTCTTGCCGCACTGTTGAAGAGACAGGCTAAACTGTCATCGCCTGAAGCAGATGGAACTGTGGACGGGACGAATCGAGGCGTTGGAAAACAACCACTCATATGGTTTACGAGTGCTCTTTTGCCTCCCACGACATCATTGGGGGTTTATAGAGCGTTGTTCACAAGTCCGCAACAGGAAGAACCGGGTTCTCTGGTGGATACATTGCGCAAGAAACAGATCAAGTCCACAATACGCCAGTCAAGCCCAGCGTTGAAAATTGATGACTTGGATAAAAGAACCAGGCAGTCAACTTCACAAATCTTCATGTGTATGATCGGGGGCGGCCATTTTGCAGCGATGGTCGTATCACTTGCCACTGAAGTCAATAAGAACCCTAGTGGTCTAGAAGAGCGAAAGCCGGTTATACTAGCTCACAAGACATTCCATCGCTATACAACAAGAAGAAAGCAAGGAGGAGCACAATCGGCCAATGACGCTGCGAAAGGAGCTGCGCACTCTGCCGGTTCTGCATTGAGACGATACAACGAGGCAGCGCTGGAAAAGGAAATCCGCGAGCTTCTGAATGACTGGAGAAAAATGATTGATGTCTCGGAATTTCTATTTGTGCGTGCAACGGGGTCTTCTAATCGCAGAATTCTGTTTGGTCCGTATGACGGACAGGTATTGAGGTCATCGGATCCAAGATTGCGCGGATTCCCATTCACTACTCGTCGAGCCACCCAAGCAGAGCTTTTGAGAGCCTTCGCCGAGTTAACTCGAGTGAAGGTCAGCTATATTGATGAAGCTGCCCTGGCGAAGGAGGAAGGGAAGCACCGAGATACCGCCCCACAGTCATTGAAACCATCGACCCAGAAACAGAAACCAAAAGTCTCCAAAGAGGAAGAAGAAGCCATTCTTCATACCTCACAGATACAGGCTCTAATCCGACGCTCCAAAGTCCCTGCATTATTGTCGTACCTCACCAATAATGCTATTACCCCTTCCTTCAGATTCCACTCCTCAGCATCACAGCCAATTCACCGTTGTCCAACACCCTTACACCTTGCTGCTAGTTCCAATGCATCGGCAATTGTGATGGCTCTCCTCACTAAGGCAGGAGCCGATCCGACTGTTTTTAACGGGGAAAACCAACCCCCATTCGATCTCGCAGGCGATAGACCAACACGTGATGCGTTTCGCATAGCACGACATGAGCTGGGAGAAACATCCTGGGACTGGGAAGCAGCTCATGTGCCTTCAGCACTATCAAAGCAGGATGTAGATAAACAAGCGGAGCGCGAAAAGAAAGCGGCTGATCAAGCAGAAGCTGAGAGGCGAAAAGCTGCATTAGAGCGCTTGAAACAGGAGGATGAGAGATCCGCTGCACAACAACGACGAGCTGCTGGTGGCCGCACCCTTACTTCCATGGAAAAAACGGCTGCTGAAAGGCGAGAAGAACAGACGCGCGGGATGACTCCTGAGATGAGAGCAAGGCTGGAAAGAGAGCGCCGTGCGAGAGCTGCAGAGGAGCGTATCCGCAGAATGCAAACGGGCGGTCCATGAGCAAGAAGTACTACGTACCCCGCAGTTTTGGACCAACAGGTTTGTTCATGATCAACCCAGCCGGATTTTTTTCCAAAGATCAAGACACTCCTGCATATGTGTGGAGACTTTACCATCCGATTGCACGGCAATCTGCATGGTATAAATCATTGCTGCCGCATAACAGAAACACGTCTTGTTTCCCCGTAGCTCCGTGATATCTGAAACGTTTAATCCGCTCTTACTCCAAACCATCCACCGATCACAGATCTCAGCGATGGATTTAGCCCAGGTGACATCCAGCACCATGAGATACAATGCAGCTCGGACGACATCTGCTATTCTGTAATTACGTGAAATATCCTTCTCGGCAACGAGCCACGCGACGCAGGCTTTTGCGACAATTTCGTTGCTCAACCTGGTTGAATTCACTGCTTCAGCCAGGCGCTTTTCCTCATATTCTCGCATTTGTGTTTGAGACTCGCGATAATCATCCTGCATCTGCCACAACGTGGCCTGCTCTCGTGCGCGCCTTGCCGCCTCCGCCTGCACAGGTGGCATTGCGTTCTCTAGCTGCTTTTGACGTTGGGTATCCATAAACCTTCGGTGCCTTTTCCACGGGTCGTTGAAGTCTGGTTTGGCGCTTGACCAATGAGGAATCTCGTGTGCCTGCATGATGCCCAGGAGCTCCATGACACCACATGGAATCGCGTCTCGCTGGGCGGATTGGAAGATGTCGGCGGGCAACGCAAAGTTCCATGTACCGGATCTGTCCGTTTGTCCCAGGGACGAGGCGGTATAGACAAACCATTGCCTGACGATTTCGCCTAGATGTCCCATTTCACGGATCATAGCCGTGAGTGAGCTAGACTGTTCAAAGTAGATGCGGTCGAGTGTGTCTCCCTCGAGGCGGAATCTGATGCTGTCGCTTGGTTTTTCGTTGCCGTGTAGTGCTACTCGCTTTTCCTCAACGAGAGCAATGAGAGAAGGCATAGCCGTTTCAGATTCTGGGCTGATGTCATCTTTGTTGTCCTTTGAGTTCTCGATGGGAATATCCTTGGCTGGCTCCTCTATCGTGGTTGACATGCAGTCTTTGTCCACAACCATGGCGCTGCTATCAATCTGTTCATCCAAAGACTTTGCCTTGGTTTTGATGCTGTCTCCTGATCGGTAGCTCGATTTATCCTGATTTCCAGCCGTGGCAGGCCTTAGACTTGGCTGGCGTATTCTCATCCAAAACGGCGGCAAATGTTCCTTACTTCGTTTGTCCCATTCACTGCTCCAATGAACCTTCAAACTCAAGACTCCATCAGAATCATCAGGCACTCCAACGCGCAAAACAGCACCAAATTTTCCCTCTGGGGGACGCAACAACACCGTGCCCGTTGGTGTCCATAGCCCACTCGTCCGTAACATACTCCAACCATTTTCATCCGGCACCGCACCCCGATCCAGCAAGAAAGACACCAGTTCATGAAACTCCATTTCCGCCTGCGGCACCCGTAGCTCATCCTTATACTGAATCCGATACAGCTTCTTGCCCGTCACCAAACGATTCCAATGAAAGAAAGTCCACGTGCCTCCCTTGAGTGACGACCGATCCAGGTTGAGCTGCCAGTATTCTGGATCGTGATCGCGGTCGAGAGGGGTGATAGTGCATCGGGGCAATTCTACTTCGACGATGCCGGACATCATGCTGCCTCTGGTAACTGCAGAGTTGGAATGGCCGTTGCGTGCCAGGACGAGACGGATGGAGCGCAAGACGAGAAGCGCGCGGATGCAGGTGTATATGATAGGCATAACGCCTAGGACGGCGAGGGGAACACCGATGTAGGTGATGATATCGGATGCGCTGGCGGGCATTTTGGCATGAGGCTTGTGGGTTTTGAGGAATTAGAATGGATAGAAAAGCTTTGAGCTATAACGAAGTTAGCAATCGCCTTGATCCTAAAGTACCCGCTGGTGAGCTATGCTGCTCTGGCGCGATTTTGTCGCGTCGTGTCAGGGGAAGCAACAGTCAAACTGCAGGATGAATTTTGTCAGGGTACGGAGTATTCGTGTGGCTTTTAATTCATTTTTCCTTGAGCTCTGCCTAGCACTCGTAAAAACGAGAATGGCGTCTTTGCCCTTGCAATGATTAAACCAGCCGCGTCTTTACGAACTCGCATCTTGAGCGTTCTGAGAAAAAGCCTCGCGCCAAGATCGTCACGCGTCGGATTATTTTGCTGCTTACGGCTTCTCAAGCTCCAAACGTTGCAGTCAACCACGGAGACTCTGTACTGTCTCGCAAGATGCCTTCCCACAGATTCAAAGGACTTGCAGGTCAGAGGAAGAACGCAAGAATTAATGCGGGCTTGGGCCTGGGAAACGCAGAGGCAGTCCTGCGATGGGACCTCAAGTCAATCCGCCAGGCATCAAAGGTTTATTCAAGGAACAGGAAAGCAAACCATGAATTAAGAGTATCAGATTCATCAGGGAGCTAATTGGGCAGTGCATCTCCTACAATAATAGTTGTTACACTTGGGAGTACTGTACGTAGTAGATGCTCTGTACGGAGCACGTGGGTGCGGAAATTCGTTGCGGTCAAAGTACCTCAGTTTTGGTGAGTACATAAAGCACCAAACGAGACTGTACAGTACCACGACCGCAACGAATTTCCGCACCCACTGTGGAGTGTCGCCCAGAAGTGATGAACCGCGCCAAGATTTTGTTCGTTTTCGAATTACCGTTACGTGAAACCTTTAGGGACGCTTAGGGGAGAGCTGACGCCCTTCAGTGCGTGCATCTCGGGAGGATCATGCCCTAAACTGTCCCTAATCTCCAGGTCTCGAATTCGTTTCGCTACGGTAAAGGCCATGTAATATACAGGCGGCTAATCTTGGCGGACCATCGCTTCTGGGCGACACCTCCGTAGACGCCTGTTGTTTGTTGTTGATCCCTCTAGAGTCCAGGCGCCATGGTTGACCCGCAGAGAAGGCCACGGGGATCGCTCGTAGTGACTCAATGGCCTAACGAACCCTAACTTACCCGAGTCCTACAGGGAGCACTAACCAATCCCCAGACCCCCCGCGGACTGACCTGCATGTCTTGTGTACGGTACCCGCCTTTACAGGTAGTTGTCCCTGAGGATGCCCTGTCAACATCCCCGGAGATACGGGGGCGAACCACCCTCAGCGACCGCTAAGCGACAAGCGACATTTACGATTTTGATGATCCAAAGACAAAGGTAATGTTTCTGGTTACGATTTCAAAAAAGACTTCTGTAAGGCGACATTCTACAGTACCATACCATCTACATTAAAATGTCCACTCACTAATCATGGTAGCAGAAGGGAGCAAGTGTCGTCGCCTAAAGCCATCACATGATCGCCGTCCGTCGCCCAGTTACCCGATTCGGCCATGTAGCTAAATTCGACCTCCATCAGGAGCAATATGGATGAACTTCAGCATTCGATCTGCATGGAGGTCGCCGCAACTCACGGCTCCTTGACGCCCACCCAGCTTCGTCCTTCACCTGTCCTTAGCCGTTTAGAGCACATCTTATTGTTCAATGGCGCCGATTGTCGGGGACATCGGATCGTCTCCCAGTCCGAACCAGGTACAGGTAGGGACATTGTATGAATGGAACGACAAAACAAAGACATCTAGAGGTGGATCAATCCCTCTATCATTCCAAGCTTTCGCTGACTCAGGTTGATTAGCAATCGATATACTTGCCAGACAAACGCTTCTAATAGGGCGTAGTCCCAAATCTTGGTGAGCCTTTGTGGTATCATACAAGGAGCTATATGGATATAAAGCACTGACTCTGTATATCTAGTCAAGTTATCGTCGACGACCCCAAGGTGTCGAAAAAACATATTCGAGTGTATCCAATCATTTTCGATCAGGACAATCCCGATGAAGTTGCCCCTCTAGTCTATGCTCGGGATATCTCGTTCAATGGTTCCCTTTGGAATGGCCGTCGGATTGACAAGAGAACCGGCGGCGTGCTGCTGAGTGATGGCGATACCCTGAAAGTTTGCGACCATATCACTTTCACTTTTAGGGCGATAAAAAAGGGAACAGATCCCTTGTCCGAGGTTCAAATAGCAGAGACGAAGGCAAGATATATCTCCATTCCCGAGTCAAAAATCATGTTTGTCATTGATACTAATGCATCAAAGGCGTTTCAAAATGAGTACTTGATCACAGACCGCATGCTCGGGTCTGGAGCGTATGGACGGATTCATATGGCAATCAATCAGCGGGACGGCACGCAGTTAGCTTGCAAAATTGTTGACCTGACATTTATCAAATCTTATCTTCGATCGCTTGGGAGTGTGAAACCTGGGCAGTCACAGACTCCCGCCCCAGCGGCGGATATCGATCCTCACGAACAAATTCTTGAGGTTCGAAAATGGGCAGAACGACGACAGGTGACACAAAACATAGAATCAAAACTCAGGGTATATGATCGGGAGGTGGAAATCTTACAGAAACTTCGGCATGTAAGTAGGCTCTATTCTCTTTCAGCGAGCGAGCTGACCGTGATAAAAAATAGCCGAACATTATAGGCATCGAGAAGGTCATCAAAACCGAGAACACATTGTAAGTCCCACGCTCTTGCCTCAGGTGGAAGATATCTGACGGAAATAAAAGATATATATTTCAAGATCTGATACCTGCCGGGGACCTGTTTTCGTATCTCGAATTCAAAAGAGGCAAACTCCACGATGCAGAAACAGCAGTGATAGTCAGACAAATTGTGATAGCAGTTGACTATCTGCACGAAAATAACATTGTGCATCGGGATCTGAAGCCAGACAATGTCCTCATGACATCGTTGACTAGTGGATGCCGCGTGGTTCTCACCGATTTTGGTTGCGCTCGGTATGTCCCACAACAAACCAACCGCATGGCGTCCTTGATGGGCACCTTCGAGTACACTGCTCCGTAAGTTTCAATTCTGCCAAATGCATTAACAAAATCTGACGAGTTGCAGTGAAATTGACCGATCTAGCATACGTTCCAAGAATGGATATACGAAATCAGTTGATCTGTGGTCTCTTGGATGCGTGACAGTCGTACTACTCACAGGAGGGTCACCATTTCAGCATCCGGACACTCTGTCCTATTCGCGAGAGCTTGCTCGAGAATGTAATCTTGAGAGACTTGAGGCGACTGAAGAATGGGCCCATGTCGGCCAACGGGCAAAGGATTTTGTACGCCGGCTTCTCATCCTTGACGAGAGCCGGCGAATGACAGCCAAGGAGGCTCTGATGCATGACTGGTTCACGAATCAATTTCACAATCGGATTCTCGAGCAGATCTATCAGAATGCAATTGCGGATTGGAAACAAAGACCAACGGATAGTAACAGGTGTTGCGATTCGCACTTGTCAACAGGGGCGTTGCAAGCTAAACAAGTTTATCAGTTGCACCTTTCCAGCGATCGATCGGATTTGTTTTCAAGGAGCAAAGTTCAAGCGGCGTGCATTGGGTCTGGCGATGGGTGCCTCACGTTGAATGAACCTGAGGAGCAACAGGGACAGGAGTATCTCACAACGACGTCTGGTCATGGACACAAGGATAAAACCTCGACCCTTAAATCTGCGAGCGCAGATGTTCCTGACCATCCGTATTGTGAAAGTGGTCAAGCATGGCCGGACAATGCGATAGCGTACACTGAAGACTCTTCCGCCATACAAGAGATCGATAGCGGGACTTATCCCAACATTGACGCTGCTGCCCCAAGCTGTCATGCGAAGACGCATCGTTCTTATATTTACGCGAAGCTTGCCCCTGATAGTCGCCCTGCGACAGCAAACTCCCAGATAAGACTGCCCTTCAGCCCAGCAGCATGGAATGATGTCGCCAGTAGCTCAGGGTTGTCCACCAAGCTGCAGCAACCAATGGGCCCACCAAGCAAAGCACATGTCTGCAGGCCAACGCAAGCAAGCGGAGAGCAATCGCGATCAATGGTAAAGCTCTCTCGACCAATCAGCAAAGCTGCACAGGGTATCTCCAGTTCCCGTACAGCAGCCAGACCGAACTATGCATTGAACCAGGGTAGTAAGAAACGTCCTGCGGATGTCTTTGAGCTGCCAAATAATGATGGCCTGTTCAAAACTCCTGGACATCCGATTTCCCGACATTGCCTACAAAATTAGAAATGAACAGGTTCAAAAACGTGGTTTTTGACGGACCTGAAACACATTCAAAGTATAGTTACATACATCGGAGCCATGACCTGTCCACACTTCGTAAGGGCCATACATAGGGAGTTGAAAAGCCTCCATTAAATTGTCGTCATTGAGTTTTGCATTTCCGTACGGAGTGTCCATAGAGGCAGTCTTTCGCAGAAAAATCTCATGAGACATGGACGTGACCACTCTCTTTGTAAATAATTAATCAATGCAAGATTCCGTGAAGAGAAGGCAGTCAAGAACAAATAGCACTTTGGGCAGCATGTGCTCCGATGCACTGAAATCTCAACCGCTGATATTATTTTTGGGAGGAGAAGCGTTCGGGCAGTTCGTCCGAAGCAGCCGGAATCCAAATCTTCACGGGCAAAGAAAAAGCAATCATGCGCAAAGCCAGGAAGGCCTGCAAGATTCCAAACGCATGGATCAGGGCCCGACGGGAGCTAATGTGCGCTCAGCCATGGGAGGATTGCGGTGGTGTGATTGGGTAATAAAATGGACCCACAGGCGCGGTTTGCAGTTGGAACGCGAAAACGTAACGGTCGGCGCGTCGGACGCGTGTGAGCGCGTTAAGTTTAATGGGTTTCTCCCATGCCACGCGTAGCGATGGCCCAGAGACTCGGGCGCAGGGATAGGAGTAATATCAAGTGGCAAAAGGCTTTCGTCGAAGACGCATTTGATTTCAGAACGGATGAATAATGGTGATAATTAATACGGAGTAATGGGATGTGGACATATAGCGCCCACGACTTTCCTTCCTCCGAGGAATCAAAAGGACCATGGATTTGGGAGTTGCGCGGTGTTCTTATCTTCCTCGAAAACACCTCTCCTTCGCCATCTGATATTGGCGAATTGCCCTCTCTCCCACAAGGTTCTGGCGTGTGCTACTATTGAAGAGACATGTGGATACGGTCAGGTCTGGAGGATTGAGTGATCGATCCGTAAGGAGCACGCTGATGCAATGATATGTTATTTCCAGTTTCTTTCTCATGAGCAAAAAGCCCTGTTATGACATGCTGTTGTTCCCTGTTTCTTCTTCCCTTCTCCATGATTCCATTCCTCGCGGCTCGAGCTGTTTCCCGGGCCCAGGGAACGGGCCGCAGTAGGGAGCACCATGCCGCCCAGTCACACACGCACCGCGACCGTTGAAGGGTTGTGATCTGCGGCCTTAGTGTGACAAAACCAAACAAGGGCAACCAAGATTACATCTGTATGAGGAGTACGAGTAACTTACGGAGACCTTTGCGATTGGACGGACGGCCGGACCAGCAATCTCAACAGGTCGCGCGGCAGCGCGGGTGACTCGGCGCTGGAAGCAAAAACAAGCTTCGTGGTGGAAGCGGTGCAAGGGTCAAACCAGAGGGCGCGAGATAACGATCATGTGCGATGATTTGCATCGTGATACAGCGGTTTCTCGATCCGTGCTACCGTCGTTCCAAGGACAGGGGTGTTATCGAGGCAGCCATATATGTAACAGTGCATGTTTAGAATAATGAGTTCTATCCGTAGTAACGACTTCGACTCTCCGGTACATACATACAATACCAGCGCAAAGCTGATTCAGTACCGCATTCAAGACAGTTCCTGGACTTTCTTGGACAAGGTGTTGATTGCTAGCATCTCATCGAAAATCGGGCAGCTCCTGAGCGGGGCTGGTTTGCTGGTTTGTGTTAGCAGCCAGGTCGATGGCAAACATGAGTTCGTCTCCACCAAGTTCGTACAGTACACGAGGTATCTTAGAATATCGTTGCTATAGCCAGACCCCAAGGCTGACAGGATTCTAGCGTTTTTGGTCCAACTTCCAACCTCCCCGGAGATATATTACGCGGTATTTCACTGAGACAAGATATTGGTACGGCGCGGTACATGGCAGAGGCCTGAGGGTGTCTCGGGTGCTGGAAGTCGTGATTTAAGTATGTATGTACAGTACGGAGTACGAAATATTCTTTTGAAGAACACATATCCCTGCTAGAAGATTGGAGCTGTCCACTCTGCGGTTTCGTGTTGGCTTTTCTTGAGATTTGAATGTGTTTCATTGTTGCCTGTCCCTAGCAACAATCATCAAAACAATCAACCGTGAAAAGGGGGAAATCGCGAATAACAATACCACGGTGCCAAGCCCATTTTGACACTATGCGGGACCCACTTCTATATCCACTAACCTTTTTCTGCTGCGCGCTGGAGCTGTGATTGGACGACAGCTGCATTTACACTTTAGCGCTTGATCCCACTAGCGCGCGCAGGGATTCAGCCGATTCTTTTCTTCTGGTCGTTCCTTCCTCCTTCCCACTTATCCCTCCTTCCCCCCATCTTTTTCCTCCCAACCTCTTGTTTCCTGCCCCAAAGCGCCTGCCGCGACCGCCCGGCCCCCTCTTTCCGCACAACAGAACTGTCGCAACGTTCATCGCAAACATCCAGCAGAAGCGCATTGATCGCTCCTATCCATTGATCGCATTTTATTGTCGCATTTCCTCATTTCCGCCCGAAAAAGGTCTCCGGCGCATAATCCTCGCACCGATCGCAACGGCGCCGCATTAACCACCACCCTCTCACACAACGTTTTCATCAACAATATCATATCGCACATCATCACTTGGCCTATTCATGATGCTTCTTCCATCCGCACTGTCGTGTGATTCACGACAACCCTCTACCCGGTCGATATTCCCTTCCAGTCGACTGTTTCCCGACACCCCTCCGTCCTCTGACGACGGTTTTATCGCGGGGAACGGACTCCTAGGGACATGTCGCGCACTTCAGACTCTTCTTAACGTCTCGCCTGCTTCGTCTCCTCGCCGCTCAAAGCCAGATCGACTGCAAAGCCCGCTACAAGTTCGTGCGAACACCTTGACTCGAGTCGCAAAACCAACACCCAAGCCTCCGCGCGGCATCAACAAGAGAAGAAGAGATGTATACGAAGACGATAGCGACGATGACAGAATTGAAGGCTCACACAGAGATCAATTCTCTACGCCCAAACGACAACGTCGTGCGCCTCTTGAAATACCACTGGGTTTAGACCTTTCAGATTTCAAGTCTTTAGAACCGCCAAGCGATTCGAATCTCACATTTTCCCTCCCACTCCGTCAAGCCGAAAGCCTACCAGATGATGACTCTCAACAACTAGATTGCGAGTCGACGACGTCAGGTCCAAAAGAAATAGAAAACCCACCCTCGCCTTCAGATACAAACTCAGAATGGACCAGTGAAGATGATGGACGACTGGTGGAACTAGTACTTGACAAACTGAGACTATCGAAGCGAGATTGGAACGATTGCGCGCGAAAAATGGGCAAAGACAACGATAGTGTTGGAAGACGATGGAAAGCACTCGTTGGCGAGGGCAACGTCGGCTTACGGCGGGGGAGACGCATGGTTCGATCGAGAATTCACGAGAGTTGGAGATGATCCCTTTTCGCCTTTTTTCATCCTTGTATTGTACTTTCCATTGTCAGCAAGTAGGTTGGTCTTCTCGTGGCTTTGAGCCGGTTCAGTGAATGTTTCCTTTGTATCCTTTGCAACCGCTATGTGAGCGTTAGGTGGGCCCGGTTGGGACTGGTGCTAAGAGGGTGGCATACCTGGAGCTCTTTTCATCTCCCAGGAATCTTCTTTTCATTTCCTTTTTATATCTAATATCTCGACGCCTTTTAGGTCTCGTTCAGAGAACCTTGCCCTTGCATAACTCTTTTCCACTTTGCGTCGTGGATGTCCTTATCTCGGACCATTTTACTCCTTTTCTTATCTTTCCTGCGTGCTGATGAATTTCTTATTATCTACTGTACACTACAACCAACATTGTCTGATAATACGGCTTATGAGAAATATGGCCTTGATTAAACGTCGCTATATCTCGAGCAGTTATATGTGTTTGCAGGGTTTCATCAGTAGCAGGGCTAGAATGACTTCATACCGGTGGTTCTTTTTTTGCGAGTGAAGTTTTTATGATGGAAGCAAGCTGTCAATGAACAACACCTACTCCGTCTTCTCTCCGTGCTCGGATTAGCAAAGCCAAGCATTAGCTGTTTTCTCCGGGAGTAGTTCGAACAAGAGTACTCAGAGGTACTTGGATGGATCTCAAACTGACGCTAAAGAATGCGGAAAAGACCAAAGGAGGATAGCCGTTGGTTGCAGACTGCTATAATTACGCGAGTGCGTTTACGATGCGACCGCCATAAGAGCGCCTCTGCGCAAAGTAATCGACATTGATGGTTCTCACTGTGCATCATCCAGTAATGTACCATCCCTTAAAGTGCATAGGGTATGATAGGGATTGCCATTTCAGTCTATCGCAAAGGGGCGCCCCTACGGCGTTGGGTGTGGGAGTCGCTTAGAGAGTTCTTACAGGGGTAGTGGGCCTATCGTACGGGTGCCGTCGCGCCTGGCTCAGTTTGCCCCGAGGGTACGGAGTACTAGACGCCTAGAAGCAGCTTATCATGGCTCACTTGGGCCTCTGCTCCGGGCTTCACTTAGCGTGTTCTACTTACTGCATCGTAGACAACGGACCGAGGCACCCCATCAAAAACCAGTCGATTATTTCATGGGGCGGGGTTCCAGGCGGTGGTGTGGCCCCCGGAGCCCTAAGCGCACCCCGTTGCGGACCCCAAAGCACCGACAGGAGGCCCACGTGCCGCCCATGGACACCCATTATTAGTGACACTCCTCCACGGCACTCAACGACTCTCCCATACTGTAACTACCCAAGCCATCCCTTGGGCCTACAGGTCCGATTTTCCATTACTGTGTGAGTCGTGAATACTTTTGGGTAACAATGTCGACTGACTACTTGAATTCCGATAAACTTGCCTCTACGAAGTTATGCTAATGTAGCAGAACGTCGACTCATCTCACGAGGGTCCGTGGGCTGTAACTACGCTATAAAGGCGCGTTGCACACGCGTCACTTTCGCGTGGTAGTCCGCGCGGTGTTTAGCGGAGCTCGCCTAATGAGCTTAACGACTTGCGATACAACCAGTCTGCAAAGCTCAATATCAACCACCTGCCATTGTTTACAGGCACTTTCGGCATCATGCGGAGGTTCTTTTCAACGAGCGTTTTGCGGCAAGCATCCCCTCTCCATAAGAGATCCGTCGTGCTGAAGTGCAGAGGTTGGTACTGACAAGTCCAAAGCGAAAGCCCATGATGCTGGTTAACTCTCCCCAGACACGCCCATTGCAATTGAGGATCTATTCCGCTATACAAATGGTCGCTTTCTAGTTAATGAGCGTACTGAGCTTGAACAGCGCTACGTCAAATTCAATGTTGACAAACTATGTGAAGTCGTCAGATCCGTCGCCGGCGACGGCGTGTCCGAAGTTTGTGAGATTGATAAGATGGAAGGGGGCTTCAACACGGCTCTTTTGATGACACTCACAAATGGGAGACAAGTGGTTGCAAAGATCCCTTGCCCCATTGCCGGACCAGCTACGTATTCGACTGCCTCAGAGGCTGCTACGCTGTCATATGGTACACAATCTCTCCATTTTCCTCATTCAGGGCAATTAACATTCTGGACAGTTCGATCACACACTTCCGTCCCAGTCCCAAAGCTTCTAACGTGGAATGCAGACAAATCAAGCCCTGTGGGTGCTGAATATATGATTATGGACAAGGTCCCCGGAGTGCAGCTTCACAAAATCTGGAGCCAGCTGTTCAACCGCCAGCGGCACCAACTGATCAAAAATCTTACGCGTTTAGAGTACCAATTATCTTCAATCCGCTTTCCTGCGCACGGTAATCTGTATTTCCGGGCTTCGGTATCTAACGAATTCAGCATTCCGCTTGATGCATCTATTGACCCTGATGGCTCCTACTGTATTGGTCGCATTGCTAACCACATTTGGCACGGAAGTGTTCATGAAACGAATGCGCATCCTGCTGATGTTGGCCCTTGTAAATCTGGTTCCCAAACTCGTCATTATATCATCTGCTCATTGTTTGCAAAGGGTCAACTCTATCGGATTATGTTAAAGCGACTGCTGCTCATAGTCTTTGGAGAATTGAAAATCACTCTCAGCGGCAGTCACATTCCAACGTGCCTTACTATGGAAGCCCTGCAGAACATAAACTCAATATACAACACATAAACTCAATAAATGTCAAGGAAGCTAGTCTCACCATGCGAAAACGCCTTCGACGCTTCGTCGTATTCTTCAGGATAGCTCGTCTGTGGGGTCGCTGGAGAGTTCAGGCTGGCAGTCGAAACTGATGGTGCCAAAGAGTATGAATAAGCATGCTCATCTTCTCCTTGCTGTTGCTGCTGTTCCTGCTGAGGTTGACGCTGCTGACCCTTGTTTTGCTTCCAGCTCTCGCGAATCACCCTTGGATAGCCAAATTGTCTAAACCCACTCTGTGGCACACGGACTTACATATGGCAAATATATTCGTATCTGAGGATGATCACACAAGGGTCGTCAGTCTCATCGACTGGCAAGATATATACATCGCGCCTCTGGTTTTACAAGCTCGTTGGCCCACTTTCCTCGAGCCTTCTGAGAAGTACATCCCAGGCCCCAACATACCCAAACTGCCTGATAATTATGAGGATCTGGATGACGACGAAAAACAAGTTGCTAAACTTGAGGAGAAACAAGCACTCTTGGCAAAGGCATATGAAATTGCCACGGAACGTAACAGTGAAGAGGCTCAGGAGGCGTTGGAGTTTCCGTGTCTTCTGAAAGACTTCTTTACTCGCTGTGCAAGCGCGTACCGAATGGGCGTTGTCCCGCTTCGTCGCAGTCTGATCAAGATAAGCACAGCTTGGGAAGACCTGCAGCTTCCTGGTAAATGTCCAGTGGACTTTACAGTTGAAGAAATGGAAAAGTATGACGAGAAGGATACAGCGTATCAGGATTGGGCATTTGTGCGTAAAAGTGCTATGAGCCTCCTTGAGACAGATTCCGACGGCTGGGTCTCGCCAGAAGCCGACTGGGCAGAAAAGAAAGCAGAAAACAAGCGATTTTACAAGATGTTTGTGGAAACAGTGTCATCGGAAAAGTCTGAAGAGGAGGCACGGCTTTTGTGGCCTTTCCCGGTGACCCCTGAGTGACATCCATATTTCGGCCCTGTTTCCTTTTTCGAGCTGCAATGTGTCACGTTCGAGACAAGCCCTTTTCGTTGACTGCGCCACCTTGAAGTGTCAAAGATAAGGGACTTACCTGGAGCATGGATAGGGTATCAACGTCTTGGACAATTCCCAGGATGCATTGAGTTGCTTTGTCTTCCTTGACGGAGAGATTACAAGTGCTTTTAAAAGCTGGTACCTACGCACACAGCGTGTAGTGTGCGCATCCGGACTGGTTAGTGTGGAAGGTTTACCGCACCACAGACCGAGTTCTTGGTACGGAAATAGGTGAATGTGCGTCCAGGTTATGGAGCGGTGCCGTCCTTTCCACTGGGAAGTTTCAGCCTCTATGAAGAACCCAAGCTAAGCATCTCTAATGCCGACGAAATAAACTGCCCACTACGTTTATCTTCGTGCTGCGCAGAGCCAAAGCTCTTGTTTGACCTTGGTTCAAGTGTGGGCTCTTGAGTAAGGAGATGTACGGACACGTCTTCTGGAAGGCATGCCTTATGGGAATAGAGCTGTCTTTGCCCTAGAATTCTGCAGGATACCCACGATTGTCACTCTACAATTTAGACCGAGCTCAACGGTTGAGGAGTGTTGATCTTTCTTGGTTGGATCGAGAGGTAAGAGCGCAGCCATTATGCCGTCGCTCTCTCTCACGCGTTATCCGTGTTGTGCTTCCTTGTAGGCTTTTTGCCCTCTCCTTTGGCGACGATGATAGTTGCCGAACGCTTCAAGAAGTTTGCTGCCAGCTTGGTGCCGGCATTCTTACCAAGACCTACATGGGCGAATCACGTACTTTCTTCTCAGATGGGAGCACACTCAGAATGAAAAATGCCAATTTATATCATATTTTTGGAGCTGATGCTGAGGGACTATTCACTTTTAGAGTACCAGTATTTGCATCCTTTAAAGTTGGTACTTTCACGGGGTTGCCTTTTCTAGTTGGTCCGTACAAGGTCAACCGTAGCACAGTGGAAAGAACCGCCAATGCTGTTCACATGCTGGAAAGGACACATAATGGGTTCCATATCAAATTTCTCTTTGACCCATTGTGCAAAGACCGTGTCTTTCTCTTCCACCATAATTCGCTTTTCATCCAGGCTCAACGCGTTGAGAAGAAGCCACGGGGATGTCATATAGAGCGGGGGACCGTCCTTCACCTGAGGCTCGAAGGGATACGCGTGGAGCTCCCAGTCTTTAAACACCTCGTGCTGGCGCAGTGCTTCTTCGGTGACTCTTTCTGGATGATAAACCATGAGCTTGTTTCGGAGAGGGAGAATGGTAGCGTCGATATGCATAGCGTGAGGATCGTCGGTTTTTAGTACTTCCACGGTGTATCCTTTGGGTATAACGGATCTCAAGTACTCGACACCTTTCATATTAGTAACGTTGCTGAGCTGCCCGATGATAACCTTGCCAAAACGCATAAAATCTGCCGTATCGAACGCAGGCCTGCTGTTATTGATGGCCCAAGTGTGCGCGCCACTCTTCTTGTCAGACTCGACGTCGTCGTATAGCGTATCTCTTCCCATAATTTTGGGAGACCTGACCACTCTACTAACACCATCGCTTGCCAAAGTGGAAAGGATGCCGCTGTATCCAAGTTCCACTTCATTTTGACGGCATCCCCACGCAAACGGTGCTTCGATAACGGTGTTTCCCACAGTCATAAGGCTGTCTCGTGGCATTGCGCCCGTGTACCCGCCGATCTTGAGCCAGTCGACCTCCTTTGGCCGGTAGACGCGGATCCCTTCACGTTCGAGGATTGACGCGAAGTTGTCCAACTCTTGCTGAGCTTTTTCAAGGATTTCCGCCGGGAACGGGTTCGAAGGTTTGAAGAGGTGTTGGTGCTCATCTGGCATTGTAGCTGCAATCATGTGGGGAGGCTCAGAGGGGAACGCAGAGTGTTCTGCACGCCCAACGATGACGGCCTGGAGAGGAGACCATTCATCCTCAGCGGAAACCAGGTTCATTCTTGCGGATGGCATGATTCTGACGAGATTTTAGACACGGCTGACCGTTGAGTAGATGACGAAAATGAGGGTAACGAAGTGAGGATAATGTGAGATGGAGTGTGGAACAACTCCCAAAGTCCATTCCTCCTGCCCTTCCCCTCGCTCTTAAGCAAAGAAGAAGCGGCCATCACTGACCTCGCAAATCACCTCCAGATGTGGAAGCTGCTGCCATGATTGCGAATCAGTCTGCGTGATGTTCGACGCCGTCGTGAATGGCTCGTCGTCATCAACCGCCATCACACAAGCTGACTGAACCTGGAGCGCCATATGAGGGGCTTGCGCATTTATCGCTCCGTCAGAGGCCCAGCGCGCGCATCAGGGCTGCTGGTTCAATCCACCGTGATCTCGATTAAGGCTGGGTTTTGCATCGCACAGAACGAAGTGTGGCGGGAAACAAGCGAAGTGGGACTTGAGATAAGAGGAAGACCTGCACGGAGTACGGCCCATCCCAGGATGATGATGTTCGTGATGGACGTCCCAAAAAACCTTGAGGTTTCAGACGCGAACGAATTGCTGCGCGACACTGGAGAACGGTTCTAGGCTGGTTGGGAATGCCTTGCGTTACGCACTGCGATAACGACATCTTCAGGCCTCCACTATCACCTTTCAATGCCTGATATCACTTTGGATATATGGAGTAGCTAACTCATAAATTCACAAGACGACATGTCAGATTTGGTTCCTGGGAGGGTTGAGCTGAAACGTGTTTCTAGCGTCCCAACATGAGCTTTGTGCATTTCAAATTGGCCTGGGATGCGTCCCGTATCTGTAGGTTAGTGGTCGTGGAAACTGATCTCCGGGTCGCGATCGTGATGAGCTCACTTACTAATATCCTACTGCTACTGTATCGATCAGCTTCTTCAGACGTCATCTCTTTTCGAAGACAAATGCCCTCCAAATCTCCAGGACGACTCCCTGAGGTTGATACACTCTTAGCACGGTTACAAGAGTTTGCTCACGGTCCAATCAACAAGACTAGATCACAATACGGAGTACAGTACCTAGCACTGTTGATCTCTCGGTGCAATTGCAGCGAGAGTGAGCAGAATAAACTCCGTACGTATTCCGCATGTACGGCATGCATTGTTGCAGGAATCGACTAAAGCGCGTACTACATTTGTACAGTAGTCCGAAGTATCGTCTCACACTCCACTCTGTGTCTGCGCGCTAAAGAGAACGGGTATCCGGCATTCAACTCAGCAACTACGAGTATAGTCGGGTGAATACCATTTCGCCTTTCAATCCGATAGGCACCGCTTCTATCGAACCACACTGCCACATTGGACCCGGTTTCCCGTCACCCATTCTCAGTGTCGCTTCAATCTGATATCGCAACAGCAAAAACGCAGCGAGCAATTTCAACCTCCATGATCCCAAGGGCCTTCCCTAGACATATTCTGGCACCGTAGCCAAAGGGAATGAAACTATTTTCCATTTGCCTGAGCGATTCAGGCGTCTGGTTAAGCCATCTTTCTGGACGGAATTCTTCCGGATTGGGAAATATATATGGGTTCTGATGCAGCGCGATAGTCGACGCCGTGACGCGAGTTCGAACGGGGAGATGTATACCACCATAATCCATTTTCGGATCATCAATATACCGTTCCTGTCGTCCGCTCGCACCTGGATTGATGCGCAGAGCTTCACGCATGAATGCGTCAAACAAGGGCAGCCCATCGATATCCGTCCATTTTGGAAACCCGTCTGCGCTGATAGGTAGGCTGATAAGCTCATTTCGAACTTTCTGCTGCCAGATCCCTTGTCTTGCAAGGTGGAAGATCAAGTATATAAGTCCAACGGCCACCGTTTCCTGTGCTGCATTGATGTTGTCGTAGAGTTCTGCGGCAATATATTCGGTCGTCAACGTCTGCGAGTCCTTTTCCTTGCAAGCAAGCATCCGTTTAAGGAGGGTATAATCTCCCACGGCGTCTAAGTCGGCTAACGCGGCTTGCAACGCATTCCAGTTCCAAGTAGCCATTTGGTCCTCGGATTGCAGACAGAGCTGCAATGTGTCCGGCAGGACCCGACTGACGATTCTGCCTGGAAGTATTTCCGTCGCCTTGGATGCCATCCAGCTGAGCACCGGGAAATTGAACTTGAATGGTCCCCACATCTGTGCTTGTTTGATCCCTAAGAGGAGTTTTCTTTCAGGACAGTCCAGTTCAAGGGTCTTTGCCCCATATCTTGAACCAAAGAGGATGTGCGTGATGTTATCGAAAGCAAAGCAGTTGAACAACGGATAGGTATCTAAAATAGCCCGCTCGCGCCCTTTGCCGTTCTTCGGCGACTGCTGTTCAATTGTTGTCTCAATCTGCGTCACGAGTTTGGTGATATTCTCCCTCAGGAATTTCTCCGTGGAAGATTTCGTGATATTCGTTTTGTGATAGAAGGATGATATCAACATCCTCTTCTTCCTATGTTCCCAACATGGTCCAATAGAGAACAGTGGTTTCTGACCATATACCATGAAGTTCTCGAACAGTTCACTTTTCGTGTATTTTCCCGCCGTTCCGTATATTTCTCGCATCAGTTCCGGGGAGGGAGAAGAAACCTCGCCGTGTCGAAAGCAGACGATGGGCCCGTACCTCTTGTGCCATTGTGCGATTTTCTCATTCCTCTGCAGCCAGAAGTCGTACCAGGCGATGTAATACCAGGATACCTTCCCGAGTCTAGGACCGGGAACATGACTGTAGGGTCCTAGGTAGAGGGGGTAAATGATCAAGATCAATGCGAGCAAGATTGCTACCCCGGAGATCAGAACAAAATGAGATTTCTCGCTCGACAACTCATCGAGGTCTGCCATTTTGAGCAGGACGAAGGATGATAACTGAATTTCGCAGCAGGGTCAAACAGCGCATGGCGCGCACTTCGTAATTAACAACCCGACATTGAATTCAGGACTCTCATCGTGGCAATTCGCATGTGTCTCAGTGAGTACTCCGTATGGTCCGGATATACTCTTGAACTCCGGGCTCAACTCGTTTCCAATAGGGTTTGGCATGAATCGGCCGGCCAGCAAACATACATATCGTATCAAGCCTGTGAGTCGTGATCACTAATAAGTGATCGCCAAGTAGTGTAACTTGCGGCTTGCCCATGTTTCTCAAATCATACACAAACCGTCTATCGCTACTTTTCTTTGCAAGCTTGCTGCCGCATCCAAGTGTCCAGTCTGCAATCAATCGTCAGAATTAGGGAGATCGCATCGATTCTTCCGGAGCCCTATTGATCAGTGCAGAGTACAGTACATGGTCTGTGACCATGCAATGCTGTTACAAAATCGTGTTTGGAGGATGAAGTAGTACATAGTTGTCAGCATGGTGGGCTTGCAGTTGGTTTTCTCGTGCGATCGACTTTCCACGGAAGATCTGTGACGAGCACAGGTATGCCATGCATTTATCAGCCAGCCTCTGCAGGCCCAACACCTCCCACAGTAGTACCGTTCAGGGCGGCGTGCAAACACGACGGATGATGATTCCAACTACTGTGATTAGCTGGCGATTTGAAAGGCTCGTCGTCTCGACGACCTTTGCCGGAGATCAGCAACGCCCGCCGAAAAAGCTGAAGTGGAACCGAGACGTCACAATCGCGAATGAACTGGGTTTCATCGTCGGCCATCTTAAATTTGAAAGAGATCCGAGTTAAAAAACTGGAGGCTGTTTAACTTCCGAGCGAGTCTGGTCGAATTGTCAAGCTGGCTTCTTCCAGGCGCAGGAACGGTGTATGACCTTGGTTAATTATTGTTGTCGCTTTACCAATTCCATATCCCCAGTTATCGACAAGAAACAAGTCGTGGAAGATAACATAGAGGATCCTCTACTGAGTTCCCGCCGTTGAGGTCCATGAGGGGTGTGCGATCGAACGACGTCAGACCCGGAGAAAGGGCAGAACTGAGAAAAGGATGGTGTTGCACGATTCGAAACCGGCCCGAGGCCTGCGCAAGCCACTTCTAGGAGGGCGCTCACCAGCGCCGCTAAACTAGCCACCACTAACCAGCTCATCAACTCAAAAGCCGGGTCAACACTCGCCAGATCAGCACCAAGCAGCACTTGACAATGGCTCACTCCGTATTCGAGAGAGCCAGCTGCAGATGCAGATCGCATCAGGAACGAGCCTGAGAGGGTTCCCGCGGAACGGATTTTACCAAGAGGCGCAGGAGCAAGATGGGGTCTTTGTTTTCATTCCTGCGTCAAAAAGAGAGCTCTGTTACTGCTTGCTTTGTGGTCAAGTAAGCAGAGGATCGAGTCTGTTTCTTTGCTAGGCAGTTATTAGAGCATCCAATATGTTGTTTCTCTTAGGGGCCTTGATTACAGCAGCGTTTGTCTTATACAAAAAAATTCTGTACCCGGTATACTTTTCTCCTCTCGCCAAAATACCCAGCGCGCATCCGCTAGCATCCATAACTTCGCTATGGATTCAATGGAAACGATTAACGAACAAGGAATTCGATGCAGTGGTAGGCGGCTTTCGTCAAAAAGGGCCATATATTCGTCTTGGGCCAAACGAAGTAGCAGTCGATAGGATGGAAGGTGGTGTTAGGAATATTTTTGGAGTTGGAAGTGACAATTTCGACAAGGCTCCATGGTACAATTTTTTTCAAAACCACGGGTAAAAAGCTCCTGACCCCCCAAATCACTTGCATCTCTAAGGTTGTTGACAGTTGTTGATTTTCTGGTGGTAGATTCCGAAATACCTTTTGCGCGTTAGGTGCAGACCATGCTATACACAGGCGCCGAATCAGTGGAGTATACTCCAAATCCTTTCTTCAGTCGTCCCCTCATCTCCGGGTAATTCTTGATGAAGTTATACAACGGCGGATTCTCCCGATCTTAGCCAGTACAGCTGACAACGAAGAACCAACAATCGATATTTTGGCGTTGAATCTTGCGTACGGGCTGGACTTCGTTTCAGCGTTCATTTTCGGTTTACCTAGGGGGGTAAGATTCCTGGAAGATGAGGCCTCTCGCGAGCACTGGCTTGATTTGTATGACCGTACGCACCCGTCCAAGGAAATGTTCTGGCTGACAGAACACCCCGTTCTGTCTCGACTGGCATCGAAAATTGGCATTCCTCTCGTGCCAAAGAACTTTTTGAAGGCAAAAAGAGAATTGGAAACCTGGGCTTTGAAAAGGGTTAAACTGGCGGAGGATGTCCTCTGTGACAACCCAACAGACGATACAATCCGTCCAGGAGACATGCCTCTCCTATATCACGCACTCAAAACAGGAATGGAGATGAAGCAAGGCAAGAAAATAAACGGCAGGTTCGAGCCAAATAGCATGCAGCGACATGAGCTCGCAAGTGAATGTTTGGACCACTTGGGTAAGCTGACCTTTATATTACTTCACCACGACAGAGAGAACGCCTGCTAACCTTTGTAAGTGGCCACGAGAGACACATTTGGTAAGAAAGGGTTCCTATTTGGCTACTAGGGTCAGCACTAATTCTCAAGGTATAACTTTCTCGTACGTTATTCTCAATGTCTCTCGAAATCTCGAGATTCAAGAGGAACTCCGGCAAGAGCTGCTGTCAATTGGTAAACCTTTCAGATACGACGGCGAAAAGAGAGTAGAACTTCCGGCGCCTCAAACATTGGAATCACTACCTCTGCTAAATGCAGTGATCAAAGAGTCACTCCGTCTCAGGAACACGAGTCCCACTCTTAACCCACGCATAACGCCAAAAGGGCGAAAGGTTACTATTGGTCCTTGTGACAACGTCCCAGCCGGTACTCGCGTGGGTGCATATGCCTGGAGCCTTCACAGAAACGAAGAGGGGTATCCTAACGCAACGACTTGGGATCCTAAGCGCTGGACCGTGGACCCAAGTGATCCCAGGGCTGGCGCGAGAGACCGTTGGTGGTGGGCATTTGGCAGCGGGAGCCGTCAATGTTTAGGCCAAAACCTGGCCTTTGAACGTAAGAGAGCCCTTTCACAGAGCTTGAGTATAATTAGAAAGCAGCAGCTAATGCGAAATAGTGATGCGGTTTGCCGTTGCTGGTATTTATACCAATTTTAAGACCTCCATTGTGGATGACACGGCATTCGTCGGCGACGAAACCTTTGTGACGGGTGATGGCAGTGAACAGTTGATTCTCAAAATCGAGAGGCTTTGAGAGTCATAAATCTTTAGATTAATAAAAGGAGCTGACTATTGACAGCTTTAACGGGTAGCTGGTCGTTATTAATGATGGTGATGGTGTGTGGTGAAGTTCAAGTTGCGTGGGAGTCAAGGTTCCCCACGGAATTGTAGGTGGTGGAAGTGGGGATCGCTGGCCGATGACGTCCAACCTCTCCAGCTCAAGGACACCGTAGACCTCCAACATAACTAGACCGTGAGTGATCAACTCAATTGACATTGCTCTTGTACCTTGCAGTCCGCAGCATCTCTTTTCACACATTCCTCTCTGTAAATTATACCGACCTCCTCCTCCAACAGCTCGAAACCCGATCCAACGCCCTCACTTCTCATCGAAATTATCACGAACCCGACCAACAATGGCGTCCCAATTCCTGCGCTTTATCCAACGTCCTCTCCTGTTCTCTCTACCTATCTGCGCTTCGTTCGCCCTTCTTCGTCCTCACCAATCCTCCATAATCCACTGCCACTACGCTCCGCGAACTTCGGGCCAGCCGAGCTTCTACACCCGACCCTCCCCATTCGACGCCAGCGAGAGCCCGTTTGGCAGCATAAATCCGCAAATTGTCCGCCAAGTCAGTTTGGGCAGTGTGCTAGGACTGGTTGCGGGTGTTGGGCTTAGAATATTCTCGCGGACATTGACATTTTCTCTCGGAGTTGCAATTCTACTCATTGAGGTGGGTGCATATTCCAGCAAATTACTTTACCTGTTCAGTCAAGTGGCTGTTTTCTTGGTTCGATTGGGTTTGATAGCAAGTGCTAATGGATATTGATTGATACAGTGGGCGGCATCAAAGGGGTACAATGTTGTTCCAACCCAATTCTTGCAGAGATACGTAAAATCTGTGGATGTCCGACGGGCAATCTCAAAGAATCTGGCATTCAAAGCCAGCTTCGGCACGACGCTCATGCTTTCCGCCTTTTCGGAATTTTAAACTAATTAGCTTGCACTTTTGCATACATAGCAGGGTGTTGGGTTTGGAGACTATGCGGAAGATCGAAATTGCTCTGAGTTAAATAAAGACAAACACAATGCCGTATCTCGATGTACTGGGTATCAAGCATAGACTAGAAGACTAACAATCACACGAAGAATAACAGTGTCATTTCATTGGTCAATGACTAAATCTTCAAGAACACTCTCCATTTCCTCCTGTGAAAGAGGGACACCAAGCATTTCAACTCCACTCGCGTCTGTTCGCGAAATGATCATTTGATGGTCATAGAATTCTTTAAGCTGCGTCCGAAACATCAGCTCGGAAGAAGAGATGAATTCTTCCGTGGCCTTGTGAAATAATGTGCGCCATTCAATTGCAGCATCTTTCGGCCCATTGCCGCTGATATCTCTTTGAGGAGCGTCTTCTTGATCACCCTCATCCTCTGAGATATGTTGGTCGCCCATGATTGTTAAAAGTTCAGTGATTAGGAGACGATATAGTTTCCGCGTATTCTCCGGAAGACTCTTGAGCACGAAGCCAATTCCTTGCTTCCCTCCAATTCGACGAACCTTCCGCCCAAGAAGGCTATGTACTTCATCGACGACATTCAATTCAGCGTCGTAGGGAGCAAAAGTGGTACAGTCATGGAAAACAAAGTTGAACTGGTCTCGCAATCCAATATCCCACAAGAGCAGGAAGTTAGGCGTATCTGCGGTGGCCACGATGTTTATATATGGTATACTGGCGAGACGTGCCAGAACTGCCTGGTAGGACTGTCGGCGCAAGGGCAATGCGTCGATGGAGTTTATCATAACAGTAATCGGCCGCTTTGGTGGGTTCGCGTTGAGGCTGGATTGGAGCACATCCAAGATCTCTGTGGGCTGTGTCCCGGGTTTTGAAGGGGTCTCAGGGCCCATTACTGCGCCGATGATGGTGGCCAGGATTGATCTGAGTGTGATGTTTGCCGTATAGCCGTTCACGACGACAATTGTAGGCGGATCCCTGTACCATTCATGTAGCCAATCCGCAAAGTTCAGAAGTAGTTTTCGTTTAGAGCCATATCCATACAGACATATGTTGAATCCTTCACTCAGCTCGAAGTTCCATTGTGGAAATGATCGTTCATGAATATCTAACAGTGCGGCCTTCTCTGTGGAATGCTGATCAGGCTGCTGTTCGAGCTGGTCAAAATATTCCTCATGAGTGAGTAAGGTGAGTTTCGAAAGTGTGTTGTCCGACGTCAGCACCGGTCCAGGTCGATTTTGGAAAAAGTATCGCTCATGGGACGGAAGGTCGCCCTCTGGAGTTGGAGTCCGCCGGCTGGCCCTGGGTTTGGGTTGTTTCCCCCGTTGCTGCCCAGCAGCAATGCCATTTGTATTCTCCCCAGCATTTTGAGGTGGATTCTCCGTGGATTCTATAACATTTGCTTCCTCTTCGCATTCACTTTCCTCCTGAATATCCCAGATCTCACGTGCCAATTTTTCACCGCCATCCCAGACGTCGTCTTCATTCGGGTTCAAAATTATACCAGCGCTCTTTTTCTTCGCAGATCGATCCGCATTTCTCGTTCGAGAGGGGGTATTCTCGACGGTTCTTTGGGTTCGGGGTGTTTTTGTGGGCGTCGAGACGGCGGCTTTGGTTTGGCGTGTTTTTGACGGAGAACCGGACGGCGAACTCGTGAGATTGGGCTTCAACCGACTTCGCAAACGTGTTGATGGAGTGCTAGGTGTCGGAGTTTCACCAGAGGCCCTATCTTGCTTCGCATTTGCTGCTGCCCTTCTTTTCCGTGGTGTTGTTTCTTGTGCCTGTAGTGGATCGTCGTCAGGCGACGCCTGTTTCCGCTTCATGTTTGGGCAGTCGAAAGAACTGAGAAAGTAGCTATAGTATCATGAATGTTAGCGACTGATTTAAACAAAATTTTTTAGACTACTCCGAGAGCCTGCATCTCAAAATCTCAATGTCGCGTCGCGAGTCCGTGAGGTCTTGTTGACATAAGCGGCTCTTATCTGATCTGCTGATAAGATTAAGCTTCAAAGTCAATTCGTTATCAGATCGAAACCCCCGATTTCTTTGTGGGCGAGACACGCTGCAGATGAGTGACTCACTGACATCGCGCTTCCATTTACAGGTCGGTTTGAGAGCTTTTGTTTCCTTCTACTATTTTTGATATTTCTGGTGAGCGGCTGCTATGATGGGACCCAATACTCCCATAATAGTGACCCTTGGTCGCTACCCCAGAACTCGAGCAGGGGTAGCCAGAATCTTCACAGCTCAAATCCGTCAATACTCCACGCCCGTTGATACTTCGATTCCAGACTCGAAACGGAGATTTATCCCATCTTCAGGAAGCTATCCAACAGGCTTCCGCGTCTCAGGCAGCCATGCTGGAGTCAAACGTTCGAATACCTCTTATCCGGACGTTGCGATCGTGTGCTCCGATGTCCCATGCTCTGCGGCCGCTGTGTTCACAACGAACAAATTCCAGGCTGCACCTGTACAGGTGAGCAAGCAGATTTTGCAAGCTAGCTCCGGACGTGGGATTCGTGCTGTGGTTGCGAATGCTGGGTGCGCCAATGCCGTGACAGGTAAAGGGGGTTTGGAGGATGCAAAGAAAATGAGTGTGAAGGTGGATGAGTGCAATGGACTTCATACCACTGGCGAGAAAGGTGACTCGAAGACTCTGGTTATGAGCACCGGTGTTATTGGCCAACGGTATGTCTCAATATTTGCCATTGGTTTGATTGCGTTGAACTATGCTAATGCGCTCGAACTAGACTCCCTATCCAAAAAATCCTCTCCACGATTCCTACCGGCTACTCTGCACTCTCATCTACCCACGCTGCCTGGCTTAAAACTGCACAAGCAATCTGCACAACGGACACATTTCCCAAGCTTGTATCCCAGTCGTTTACCCTCCCTTCCTCCCCAGATCACACCTACCACATAGCCGGAATGACCAAAGGCGCCGGAATGATTCATCCCAACATGGCCACCCTTCTCGGCATAATCTGCACTGATGCACCCATTGAGCCGTCTGCACTTCAATCTCTTCTCACTTACTCCGTCTCCCGCTCTTTCAACTGTATCTCCGTCGACGGCGACACCAGCACGAACGATACTGTAGCTATTCTCGCCAATGGCGCCGCTGGCGGACAGCCAATCTCCTCCCTAACATCCCCCGATTACGCAGCCATGCAATCCATTCTCACGAGCTTCAATCAGTCTCTCGCGCAACTCGTCGTCCGCGACGGCGAGGGAGCCACAAAATTCGTCACCGTACGCGTACGAAACTCACCTTCTCACTCTGACGCCAAACTCATCGCGTCAACGATCGCACGATCACCACTGGTTAAAACAGCCCTCTATGGCAAGGACGCTAACTGGGGCCGTATTCTGTGCGCAATCGGCTATACTCAAGGTATCAGCGCAGGAACTGTGATCCCTGAACGTACCAGTGTAAGTTTCAAGCCCGTGGACGGAAGCCCAGAGCTTAAATTGCTCGTAAACGGGGAGCCAGAGGCAGTTGATGAGAAGAGGGCCGCCACGATACTTCAAAGTGAGGACCTGGAAATTGTGGTGGACCTCGGTGGCGGAGACAAGGGAGAAGCTGGGAAGAACGGAGAGGATGCTCTATATTGGTTCTGCGATTTCAGTCACGAATATGTGACCATCAATGGCGATTATAGAACGTAGAATCTAGGATCAGATCACAAGACGTGTAGCAGAATTTGTCCTTTCCCTTCTATCTGATCAACTTGGCACGCATGCACGACACTTTTGATCAGCCGAAACCTCTCGAGACCGTCATTTCTCTTCAAATCCATGATCATTAGGGAGATTTCATGGGCAACAGTTTATATACACAGAAAGCTTTACTTTTGAGACGCTTGCTCTGGTAAGAGGAGAAAAAAAAACATAAAAATCTCCTGGATATTCGCACATAGTTCAGCCGAATTCTAAGTAGCTCCATTGCCTAGCTCCCAATCATCAACATGCATCAGAGCCAAAACATGCCCTTTAAGATATATCACCCACTGTGCACTAATACAAGCTAGAATACTGAAGAAAATATCCAGGTTTCACCCTGCATATTTGTCACTAGATCTACTATCTAGTTTCCAGGCACAAGGCCTTTCAAGCCTGCGCCAAAGTCGCCTTCTCGAGCTGCAATTTCAAAGTAGCCGTAGATAATACTAAAAATTTAGATTAGCGAATGCACCAATAACCCAAGGAGTCCAAACTTACGTGACTGCCAACAAAATACCGGTTCCACTTCCCAAGGCACCCAGAAGATCGCTGGCTACAGACAAAGCACCAATACAGGCACCACCGAAAGCCGCAGCAGTAGGGATGACGCGCTTAAGCTCCTTGTACATGCTCTGTTCGCGGTGACCGGCCATCACAAGTCCCTGGTCCTTGAGCTGCTTGGCAACATCTCTGGGAGCTGAACCTGAAACCTCAATCCAGGTCTTCGAGAAAAGAGCACACGCGACGAGCATGAAAGCGACATAGACGGCCGTGTGGATGGGGTCCAAGAGCGCCTCCTTGAAGTTAAGAGGGGGAGACATGTAGTAGGCAATACCGGAGGCAGCGTGGAGTTGAGCGGAGCCGCCTTCACGAGGTTCCCAAACGCCGAGAAGTCTCACCAACAAATTGTCAGAGAATCGAGAGTAGAGCATCTGACTGATCAAGAAGATGTTGGAGCAAAGTGCGGACTGGAGCATGATCGGCATGTTGGATGTATAAAACAGACGGACGGGGTAAGATCCGCGCATGCCACGTTGGCGGGAGGACTTGACGGGAATCTCAACGCGGAAGCCCTGAAGATAGATCACAGCAGCGAATACAACAAGAGTTGCGAGGAGGTTCATGATGTTGGGCAAGTTCTGGCGATAAAAGGCCTCATGCAAAGCTCGCTGCTTGTCTTTCCATGTCAGCAAAAGGTGGAACAAGGCAATGACAGCTCCTTCAAACTCAGGTCCTCGGCCTGTGTTGTAGGTGGTTGGAGAGAAAGCTTTCCACATGATAGACTCGCAAATGTTCGTCGCAATGAACAAAGAAATGCCGCTTCCGAGTCCATATCCCTTCTGCAGCAACTCATCCAAGAGAATGACAACGAGACCAGCGACGACAAGCTGGACGATCAACAAAACACAGATACCGGCACCGAGGTCACTGGGCTGGCCATAGAGACCAGTGAGAACGTAAACGCAGGCTTGTCCGAAAGAGAGAATGATCGCGAAGAGTTTCTGCGCAGTCTGGTAGAGTTCACGGTCCGTTTTGAGGTCGAGGTTGACGTCAATGAGGTGAGTTCCAGCGAGAAGCTACCAATCTGTGAGACAAGAAACAGCGCCACTAAAGCAACCGCTCATACCTGGAAGACCATGCCTGAAGAAATGATAGGGGTAATGCCCAATTCCATCAAAGTACCACGATTACTCGCCAGCATCATGCGGAGCCAGTAAAGTGGATCGGAGGTGTCTGACGAGACGATACCGTATAGAGGCATCTGACTCATCACCAAGAAGATCAGGAGGGTCAACTACGGTATTATATTAGCTCAATCCTGCATTGTCGCGTGAGTTTTGTTTGTCTCGTACCCCCGTCCACATGAGCTTCTGGTTGAAGGGCACCTTGGTTTCCGGTGCAGCCACCTCCGGGAGGAGGGGCGTGAAGGGCTTGATCAAGTCGAGGAAACGTACTGCGCAAGTCAGTCGAATGTCACAATCGGCAAATCCAGAGCCGGGTTTCAATGGCTTCTCTTGGAAAAACGAAGGGTTTCAACTCACGGCCGCTCATGATGGGTGGCTTGTTCCTCGATGACCCGAGAAAGGCAAAGAATTAAAGAATTAGGTTGAACGAAGCCAGAGAAAGGAGCGATTACGGTCAAGAAACCAAAAGAAAGGGAAGAAAGAAAGGAGAAGAGAAGAGGTTGCGGAGGTTGATGGGAGGTTGGAGCAAGGGGAGAGGTGAGATTTGTGGACGGACGGATTGTTGCTTGCTTGTCCATCTCGAGCCAGCGCGCTAACGCCTTTGAGGCCACCTAACGACGAACAGGACACTCTGTCGCAATCACGCCCTGCTTAGTCAGCCCATTCGATATCAAAACCTCAAGACACGCAGCTTCAGGAAACATCTGGCACTTCAAGTCTTCACGATCTTCTTGGGCCGTCTAATTTGATAATCCATCGTGGAATATGGGAGCTTTCCCGCTCTATTCCAGCTTTATACTTGCTGTATACTGGATGCTACCCATGAACACCCTTTGTCCCATCTTCCAGCATGATCAGGAATATGTGCCATGATACCTTTGCTCTATCTTTATTAGGTGCTGTGATACAATCTCAAAGAAAATGGGATTTGCAGCATGCTCCTGGTCCCTTCAGGACATTGCTTCTGAGTATATATATACCCAACTCTCGGGAAATCTCCCGCAAGTTAGACAGATGGTTGCTTCATAAGAGACCTCCGAGTCTCTTATTTACGCTCGGCCTTTTCTTTCCTTTTACCTCATACATTCATGTACTAAAGCTGTTTGTTGAGAGTTGTTACTATTCTCTTTATTTGACTGGCCATAATCCCGAAGCTGTGCCTTTTATAAGAACGCCAGCAATCCATTATTGACACGCGTGGAGAGATATCCTAAAAGGCTGCATTCGACGCACAAAATGAAGGACCTGGCCATGACAGGATGCATACTGGAAGAAGAGATGAAGGGTGAAAGATCAAGACTCGACAAGTATCGACCGCGAACCATCCTGAAGTTGGCTTATGAAGGGGTTTGTTCACGTTACATTCGGCCATTCTTGTCGAAGTTCAGAACTGGAGTATCTTCGAGCACTCCAAAGACTACCGGTACGCCCCCTGACCGTGATTCCAGGTTCGAAGGGATTTCACGCTTGTTCGAGGACATCCCGGTGCCGGGAGAAGCAAGTGGGTTTCGTAAACCGGACTCGGAATTGGGCGTCGGCGCTCCCTGCGAAGACATATGCGTCAACCCCGAAACCAACCAGACCCTGACCTTTCATGCGGAAGATGAACTTCCAGATTCTGTGATTGATGCCCGGCTGAATGGAGGGAATCAGCTAGGTACCACTACCACTTCAAATATGATTCTCCAAAGAGTCATTGCGGCTGGCCCCCAGCCTCCTCCAGAAAAAGCCGAAGCTGGTATTGCGGCAGCGGTGAACACTGAAGAGGAACTCATGTTCCCTTGTGAAAAGGAGAAAGTTCTTTTAGCCCAGGTAGAACAAAAGCGAGTTCGCAACCCTGAAGAGCTAGAGTTCAAAAGCGACAAAGATCCATGGGAAAAAGTATTCACTCTGGAGACAGAGCTAACCAAGTGGATGTTTGCTTGGGAAGGCGCAAATAACGAAGTCAAGAGGCTTCGAAATAACTATGCTACCCTGCGAGGAACAGTCGATCGTCTTAAGTCTGAAAGGATTACTTTCGAAAAAGAGCTCGAGTCGCTTAAAGAACTGTTGGTCGAGCACGGAATGGAGGAGTTTGATTTGGATTACAGAGAAGGCCGGGTAACAACAAAAACGGCGTCTCTCCCCTTGGAGGATATACAGTTTATCCGAAATCATCTGTTGAGCCTCGATCGATGCAACCTTGAAATAACTAATCTTGAGGAGCAACTTCAACGATCTCGTGGAGAGATCATCTCTCTTGAAGCCGATAACAAACTCCACAATGGGCGCCTCACTTATGCCAACGCCAGAATCAATGAAGTGGAAAAAGAAAACGCTGAACTGAAGGAAGCCCTGGAAAAGGCAAACGAGGAGAAATCTCGCCAATTGGAAGAGGTGCAGACACGACTGGATGGGTTATCGCGTTTCTCCATGCTTTCAACCCACACAGCAGAAGAGATGTCTACCTTTTTGGAGGCTTGGGAACCCATCAAATCGCAACTGGCTCTGAGTATGACACGCCACCGAAGACACTTGCTCTCTATATTCTCGATCAAGCATAACGAATACACTCCGAGTGTCGACAGTGTCGACAACGCCATTCAAGTAGTCCTAAGCGACTCCATTAGCGCAGAGCTGGTTTTGAAACTTGGGGATATCCTAGTAAAAACGCTCGAGCGCAATGAAGGCCTGGAATGGCTACTTAATTACAATTTTCTGTCTAACGCGAAGGGCGATTCGAAGGGTAAGGCCACATAGGCTTGTGGAGTAGGTCATTCCGAGTCGGAGTCTGTCTCATATCTACGTTCTTTATTTCGTATATTAGACGAGTAGATGAATATAAATTCACGTTGCGAGGCCGAAAACCCTTCGACCTTAGTATGTATCCCTGCCGTGAAAAAGGATTTCGGCATGAAACTTTCCCGTGCCTTCAACCTCTTTTGAACGAAATATTGGCCTTGCCGGGACACATTAACAATGCCAGAGTCGTTAGAAAGGCTTCCCCAAGCGGCTTCCTCCAACAGTCCCCCTGAACCAGGGACGAAACCTGAGCCACGAATCCATACGAAGACCGTGTCTATGAACGATCATAACCAAAATCTTGAAACGCATCTCGCCATCTTTTGTGATATCCAAAGCCGTAAGCGTAGTTGAGTTCAATCTGTCTTCTCGGTAAACTCTTTGACTGTCACGAGACCGCCTCTATCCTTCCCCCTTTTCTCATCCGTTTCCATTCCCACTGTACGGCGCCATTCCAGCAACCCCGTCCTGTCAAGCACATACCAGCATATCCACGCCCATACCCAGGTCGTCAGTCCCGCAAAAGTGGTAATCATCAGAATTGGTACCAGCACCAACAATGCCAGTCCCACGCACACGCTGGTAAAAATAAGCGCACATATCGATCCAATGACGATTGCAGTTGCAAAAGAGAAGAAGAGCACGCTGACGATGTGCAAGACCAAAAGGAAGAGCGGAACGCCTGAGCAGACGAGTTGGGCAGCCAGAAAAGATGCGAGGACTGGTCTATCTTGAGCAAATGCGTATGCCCGGGATTTTATGGCTGCATGCTGGGACGGAGGGATTTTCTGGTCGACAACGGAAATAAGGGTGGACAAGGTGTACGTGAAGGTAGATCTAATTGCAGAACACAAGCCAGAGACGAGCGATTGCTGCTGAGGATTGGATGAGACGACCATGGTAGGAAAATAGCTCTAGGGCTCTTCAATTCAACTGCGAAGTCAAGAAACTGGGAATGCGACCGGAATCTGTTAGCGAAATTTATTCACAGAATGACGATTGCTAGACCTCCCGAGTGAGATTATCACCATCGGGATATGTCTGGGGTTTTGACCTCGCTGAAGGTGAAGCTCTTGGTCGTTGTCGTCGTCATCAAAATCCACATCGAGTCAAAATCTCCCAGAAAGGCCAAGGCTGATTCAACCAACATCTCAACGTCAAACATCAACAGCAACCAACATCGAGCAACGTAAGAAGACATTGACATCACCGCAACACTGTCGGCATTCACATCCGGCATACAAAGTAGGTCTGGCCCTTCGAATCCATTTCTCCGGGAGTTGAACTAAACATGGCCTCTTTTGCAGGTATGCAGAGACCGGTAATCCGTCATTCTCGCACGGGTGTCGACGAGTTCTCCGCGTCGGAGTGGCATTGTTCCCGCAGACTATTGTGTTCTCGAGATCCAAGCTGATTAGGCATTCATCCTTCACCCTGGGTACCCAAGGTTCGACTCGCATTAGACGTATAGCCCGTGACGGCTTTGAACTGGGCCTGAACCCGATGGCTGTGTTGCCCACCGGCTGGCACAGATATCCAAGGGACAGTCACATACCCAAAGAGCGGCACTCTTAGACGTGTGACGAACGCGTTCCTTACTCAGTAGTCGCTTTAAAATTGGAAATTCTATGTCTGGCGTTCGGGGAGCTCAGGGGGGTTTCATCAACCGTACATGAGCAGAAGATGACCGGATTTACACAAAGGACAATTCTCATCATTGACGGACTATCAAATTTTTTGCAGTACATTGCCAGCCTCGTCACACGCAAACTTGAACTATGAAAAACGGTTCTTATGGGTTGGGGAATTCATTGGATCGAACGCGACTGCATCGTATAACTCCACGAGCCTCAGTGTCGATGTGTTGTCAACGATTTTCAGTAACGAGCGTCCGCAATAGCCACAGTCGTCCGCCGAGCATGCTGTGAAATCCTTGGAGGACCCGTCGGAGTCGTTATCTGATTCCCTTTCCATGAAGTATGCCAATTCATCCTCAGAGGATTTTTCAACTTTTAGATGAGACCCCCCCCACAGTATCGGTTTGCTGGGTTTGCTCTTCAGGCCCGTGTCGGCCAGTCCAGCTCTCCCTCATCTCGGATGGCAGCGCTCCTGGCATTTTGTCTCTCGGTCTTCTGATATCAAGACATCCATCAGTAGAGTGGCAAACATCGAGTCTAGTGCGTGAAGTCTTCGCCAATTTAACCAGATCGTGCACCATTGAGACGAGCTTGCGAAGGCTTTCTTCATTTTCTTCCTCCCATCGGGCAATATCTTCTTTGACCTCTTCTATGCGAATGTCAACAAAGAGTCCTCGAAGATGAAAGCCGATGATTGGCTTCGGGGTTTGTGTAAACCAGAGCTTGGGCATAATCTCTGCCCTAGTGAACTCCGTATTGATAGAACGTGTTTTGATTTCAAAAATGTCTTCTTGAGAGACAGGCTTGCCACCTTCTCTGATCTCAATGCCTTCGCTTCTAGCAGGAGTGACAGGACTGCCAAGGGACGCGTTTTGAAGCTCGTTAAATAAAGAACTGGGTCTCTCTTCCTGCCCGGTTGTTTTTCTTTCCTGGTCCATGAAGCCATCGCATTCGAAGCGCAGGAGGAAGTCCAGCCCACCAAATTTGTATTGGATTATTCGCTGATGAGACCAGGATCCTTTCACATCTCTCTGCCATGATGTGTACTCCTCTATAAACCTATTTCCATAGCCGCGGATACCAGATATCAACCGGTTTGGGGGGTCCACCTTTCGAATGAAGAACACTGTGTTTCCAACTCTTTCAATAACGAACCGGAACTCTTCGCTTTGTCCACGGACAAACCGGTGGAGGCTGCCCATAATACTTGCGCAGGCGAAGACGTCTATTTTTTCGGTTTCAAATATGAGGTTCTGCTGCAGCACAGCTCTGGCAGCTGGTTCCATTGGATAGCTTGGGTACTTCGCCCCATTCCTATCAACCAAGTATTCTCCTTGATCTGGCTCGAGTTTGCGGCGATCTGCAGGTGGTGTCCAAACCGGAGGGGTTCCTGGGTGAAATATGGTAAGTCAGTACTCCGTACCCGGTGAACTAAAGACCTGACTTCTAAGGGCATAATACCGGGAATTATTATGGCTGGGGCTTTTTGGTTTGTCCAAGTGTAGGACGCAATATACTCGCAGTCCGTTATCTTCGCATCGTTAGCCGAAGGGGTGATATCCTTCACTTTGAACTCGGTTATGAGCTCCCCATATTGTGTCGCCGCAGTATTTAGGCTTGACTGCTCGTCCCGTCTCCGGGAACTTGCCCCATATGCCCGTCCTCTATTGCCGCCGGATGTTGGTCCGAAATCACCTGAGCCACGCCATGGTGTCGTCGTTTTATCACTCATGCTGAAAGTACCGCTTGTTAGGACCTGCTTGAATGGCCGTGCCGGAGTTTGATGGAACCCGGTTTCAGGTAAATGCAAATTCAGCTCTGAAACTTGTCAGTGAGATTATTCTGAGTTGAATGGACGTCGGCACTCACTATTTTTCGGCCCCGGAAGCGGTGCTTGAAATCCTCATGGATAGAATAATTGGTGAGCTACAATGTTTAGATTGACATGTCTGAAAACTTGTCAAGATGTCAGGGATATGATTCCAGCAGCGCCTGTTGTTCTGAATGGCAATTCACGCCTAGCTTTTCGCAAAGGCCGGCGTGGCATCTTCCAGAAAATCCTAACGCAAAATCACACTGCTCTTGGTGTTTTTGCAGGATCATTCCATGGCGAGGAACCCTCCGCACACACCGTGCAGGAAATCGCATCTACTGCTTGGTGGAAATTTCTGACTGGTACTTCCCATCCGACAAAATCTTGACAGCCTTTCTTCAGAGGATAGATAAACACACGCAGTGAGCTTCTGACACATTATCCATCTCCCCATTTTTTTGAAAAATTTGTTTTGATAATCCGTTATCGCTTCCGCTGAAATGTCCTCTTCCAACAGGTCGGCGTATCTTTCCAGGTACTTCCGACAAGTCGAGAAAGGAGAGAAACGTGTTCTAAGGGCGGCACATGCGAAGCTGTTCCTGGAGGCTGTTTGCGGTCAGGATAACCGTTTTAGTTGCGTCGAAAAGCTGGTCTCTCATTCTGTTATCAGGGATTCGTTCCAGAAGAGCATTCGATTCGATCTATCTCTGACTTTCCTCAATGGGCCGGTGTCAGCGTTATTGGTGTAACTACAAGAGCCCAACTTGGAACAATTCTGCGACGGTCGACTCCTCCAAACACTTTTCGTATCAATCATGGACCCCCCGACGTTATGGGTGGCCCTTGCGGAGACTCATCGCAAAAGATCACTCACGGAGATCTATGAAGCAGCGTTTGGATTGCTGATGCTGCAGTTGTTGAGATTACCATCTTGTCCCGATGTAATCAAAAACGATGCCAAACAAACGACAGCTGATCGTTTGTTTCTTGATTCTCCCGCCGCATCTATCAGGTCATTCGGGTATAAAATTGAACACGTTTTGAACACGACCTCGGCCTTGGTTACCAAAAGCGACGAGTGTGCACCTGGGGGCAGACATGACAACGATTTCGCGGATTTTCGAAAGATATCTATCCTCCAACTCCTGCCGAGCTTTCTGCTACTGAAGTCCCATTCTACCGCAAAGCCAGAGAGGTATTCGACGTTCCAGATATGTTACGCCCTGCAATTCATTACGACAACCAATTTCGGCTCCTGAGAGAAGATCTTCTAGCGGAGCTACGTAACGATTTGCAAGTGGCGCGCGGTCAGAAAAAGGGAAAAAGGACCTCTATCTTCATTGCTGGGCTTGTGTTAAAGGACATTGACTGTGGAGTTTCAACTCGCCGAAAACCTTGCTCGCTAATCTTCGAGTGCGGGGATGGTATTCCAAGGCTTTCCAACATGTCAAAGAGTGAGAGGGCAAGGTCAATCAAGGAGAATCGAAACTTCTTGACACATGAGTCACTTGGATGTCTCCTCAGCGGAAATGATATCATCGCATTTACTTGTGTTGATCGAAATGAATCTCTTCTTGTCGAAAAGACCCCTGCGCTCGTCTTGCAAATCCCAGAAGCTGAATCTTTGAAGAGAATACTGCTTCGTATTACCGCAGAAAAAAGTGTAGATTTTATTGCTGTGAATACGGCCGTCTTTGCGTATGAGCCAATTCTTCGACGCTTGCAGAGAAAGAAAGAGTTTCCGCTTTCAGACAGCTTGTTGACTACAGAACCTTCGCTCCAAAGTATTGACATCGACAAAAGATTGTTGGATGTAGTTGACCAGATCAAAACTTCAGGGGGCAAGGACTTAGAAAAGATACTCCATACCTCAAAAGGCATTATTAGACAAGTCGCGATTTGAGTCACTTCTGACTGGCTTGACGCGCTCCTTGAGCCTTATTCAAGGCCCTCCAGGTAACATTAACCCACTTATTTGATTCGAACTCGCCGAGCTAACCCATCCTCTAGGAACCGGTAAATCGTTCATCGGAGCTCTCCTTGCGAAAGCTTTGAGTGACCATACGAAAGAGACCATCTTAGTCTTATGTTATACGAAACATGCATTGGATCAATTCCTCGAGGATCTTATGGATATTGGCATCTCCGAGAAACTGATCGTTAGGTTGGGGTCAAAGTTTACTGCTAGGACGAAGAAGCTTTGCTTATCCGAACAGCATGGTCGAATTGGGTCAACACTGCCGTGGGCTTTCGTGAACGGTAAGAAGGACCAGCTAAACGAGTTGGAATCCGAATTGCGGTCGGGTGTGACGCAGCTTTTATCGAAGCCTTCTGGCGAGGCCATTCTAGAGCACCTTGAATTTTTCGACCATTCGGGTTTAAACTTCTATGATGCATTTTATATCCCGGAGGATGAGCATGGCATGGAGAGAGTTGGCCCGCAGGGAAAGAAAATGGACAGTTACTATCTGTTAGACCGCTGGGTTGACGGCAAAGATGCTGGCGCTCTTAAATCTGAGGTGTGCAAAGGTGATAATGCTAAAGTCTGGTCGATTGAAACTGGCAGCCGGCGAGATTGGCTTAGCAAATGGCGGCTTGAAATTCTCCAAGAAAAAATAGACCAGTTTGCTTCCACTTTTGGGACTTTTAACGAAACTGAGAAGGAGGTCGACGACTTCTTTTACTTTCGAAAACATTCGGAGGTTCTGAAAAAAAAAAAACCGCAGTATTGGATGCACAACCACTGCAGCCGCCAAATATGCAACGGCACTTCGTTCCGCGAACCCAGGCATTATCTTAGTTGAAGAAGCCGGCGAGATCCTCGAAAGTCATATTCTGACTGCTATGACGGAAGTTACGAAACAGTTGATCTTTATAGGAGATCACAAGCAGCTTCGTCCCAAGATCAACAATTACGAGTTGACAGTCGAAAAAGGGAACGGGTTTAATCTTAACATGTCAATGTTCGAAAGGCTCGTCGTGAGTGGTTTTCCCAATACCACTCTTCTGAAACAACATCGAATGCGACCGGAAATATCTCAGCTTATTCGATGCCTCACGTATCCCGATTTAATTGACGCCGAGCGAACCCTGAACTGACTAGACCTTAGGGGGTTTCAAGACAATGTTATCTTTGTGAGCCATGAACATCCGGAGTCAGAGCTACACAATGCCATAGAAAGGAGAGACCTGACAGCTAAGTGCAGCAAGCAAAATGCGTTTGAGGTTCAGATGATTTTGAAATGCATTCGGTACCTTGGGCAGCAGGGTTATGGGACAGACAAGCTTGTTGTCATTACTCCATATCTGGGGCAGCTGCATTTACTCCGAAGGGAACTGGGCAAGAGCAGTGATCCGGTCTTGAACGATCTCGATTCCTTTGATCTTGTCCGGGCGGGCCTCGTCACTCAAACCAGCGCCAATATGACGAAACGACCAATACGGATTTCAACCATCGGTAAGCCTGTCAGTAGCCCATTCATGTCACGTTGTCTTACTTACAGCTTTAGATAACTACCAAGGAGAGGAGAGCGATATCGTACTTGTCTCCCTTAAACGCAGCAATGAAGCCAACGACATAGGGTTTATGGCCTCTCCGGAGCGTGTTAACGTTCTTCTTTCTAGGGCACGAAATGCGTTGATTTTGATTGGCAATGCAAATACCTTTCTCAACAGCCGGAAAGGGAACACTGTCTGGAAATCCGTTTTCGAAAACCTAAATCAGAAAGGGCATGTCTATGATGGGTTCCCGGTAAAATGTGAACGACATCCGGGGCGAAAAGCAGTCATACAAAATCCTGAGGACTTTGATCGAGAGTGTCCTGATGGAGGGTGTAAAGACAGGTGGTGCGTACAATTATCCCACTCGCAATTGGTACTGGTCACTAAACATTCAGTAGCTCTACGAAACTTAGTCGCGGCATCCATACTTGCCCGCAACGTTGCCACCAACTTCACGATCACTCCAAAATGGCATGCGCTAGCGTTGTGGAGGATGTCTGCCCGAGTAAGCACAAGTACACCTGGAGGTGCCACAAAGGGCGCCCAACACTCTGTCCCAAATGCGAGACTGAGTCGCGTGTCAAGGAAGAGAAGAGGAAGAGAGATTTTGACTTGGAACTGAAGCGACAAATCCTTCAACAAGAACATGCCAGGAAGTCGGCTGAAATCCAGGAAAAGATCGATGACCAACAGCGCATTCTAAAGGATGTTGCCGACGACAAACAGCGTCAAAACGTTCTCACTCAGAAGTCCAGAGACCTTGATGGACTCAAAATGGCTGCCCTGCAAGCACAAGACCCTCAAGCTAGCGTCTCCCCAGTACAATCCAACATCGCTGATACTCCCGTTAGGCCACAGGCTCCAGTTCTAGCCTCTGATATGATTAAGGAGCATACTCCGTCGGAGCACCAAGTGAAGCAACCTGCACCCTCCACGGCAAAGGATGAGTGGGAGTATTACAAGAGGGCTGAAGGGCAGTCGAACGAATTCTTGGACTCGCTCATGGACATGATTGGGCTTGAGGAAGTCAAAGAGAAATTTCTCTCCGTCAAAGCCAAGGTTGATACAGTTGTTCGGCAAAATGCCAGCCTGAAAGACGAGATATTCAGTGCGGCTCTGTTAGGAAACCCCGGAACTGGTAAGTCGTACCATATTGTCCTGCCTTGAATATCCAATTTCTTACCATACGTAGGCAAAACAACCGTCGCTCGATTATAGGCAAAGTTTCTCAGCTCGGTCGGGGTTATCCCAGGGAGTCATTTCGTCGAGACCTCTGGATCTCGGCTGGCTAATGAGGGCGTATCTGGCTGCAAGAAGCGCCTTGAAGATATTTGCAATAACGGTGGGGGCGCACTTTTCATCGACGAAGCATACCAGTTGGTTTCTGGTCAAAGTTCCGGAGGTAGCCAAGTTCTTGATTTCCTACTGGCGGAAGTTGAGAATCTTACAGGAAAAATCGTCTTTATCATCGCAGGATACAACAAAAACATGGAGGATTTCTTTTCCCATAACCCAGGACTCCCAAGCCGCTTTCCCATTGAGCTTCAGTTCAAAGATTACACCGATGTTGAACTGCAAAATATTCTTCGCCATCGACTCAACCAAAAATACGATAACAGAATGAAAGTCGAAGGTGGCATGGACGGGCTCTATGTCCGAATTGTCGCCCGCCGCATCGGAAGAGGCCGTGGCCACGTTGGGTTTGGAAATGCTCGCTCTGTTCATAATGAGGTTTCAAAAATCACAGATCGTCAAGCTAAGAGATTGCAACATGAGCGTCGCCTTGGAATGAAACCGGATGACATGCTACTCCTTAAAAAGGACTTAATTGGCCCAGAGCCGGGATCTGTTCTAGAAAACAATGCGGCCTGGAAAAAGCTACAAGGCCTCACAGGTTTAGGCTGCGTTAAGGACACTATCAAGGAATTATTTTGCACAATTCAGTCCAACTACGAAAGGGAGTTAAAGGAAAAGCCTCTTGTGGAATACTCCCTTAACAAAGTCTTTGTCGGGAATCCTGGCACTGGAAAAACAACCGTCGCAAAACTGTACGGGCAAATCGTTGCAGATATGGGACTTCTTTCGAGCGGAGAAGGTAAGTTTTCCCACACATACTAAAACAGTTAAAACTCCAGACGCACTAGCAGACTACAGTGGTTGTCAAGAATCCATCTGATTTCGTGGGTGATGTTCTTGGTGCATCGGAAAATATCACCAAGGGCATTCTGGCTGCGACAGTTGGCAAAGTGCTTGTGATCGATGAGGCATACATGCTTGGCGCAAGTTCATCGCAAGGTCTCTCCGGGTCTGATCCATTCAAGACCGCTGTGATAGACATGATCGTAGCTGAGGTGCAAAGTGTGCCAGACGATGATAGATGTGTCCTGTTGCTAGGGTACAAGGCGCAAATGGAGCAAATGTTCCAATCCGTTAACCCGGGTCTTTCGAGACGTTTCCCAATGGATTCGGCTTTTCAATTTGAAGATTACAGCGATGACGATCTCCAGAAGATTCTACACTTGAAGCTTGAGCAGGCAGGCTTTAGCGTAACAACGGAAGCGAGATCGGTTGTCAAGGAATGCCTTATTCGTGCGAGAAACCGTCCCCATTTTGGAAATGCAGGCGAGATAGACATTCTCCTAGACAAAGCGAAGCTGGCACACCAGAAAAGGCTTTCGGCGCGACAAACGAAAAATGTCGATATTCTAGAACCGATTGACTTTGACCCGGACTTTGACCGTGCTGATCGAGCTACCAATTGTGCGAAGCTGTTTGAAGGGGTCGTCGGATGCGAATATCTCATTGCGAAACTGGAGGGCTATCAGAGAATCGTTGCGAAAATGAAGAAGTTGGGGATGGATCCGCGTGAGCAGATCCCGTTTAATTTCCTATTTCGCGGTCCTCCAGGTAAGTCACTCCCATACATGATCACACGGAAGACTCACCATACTAATCTTCGCAGGAACTGGGAAAACCTCCACGGCGAGAAGAATGGGCAAGGTATTCTACGACATGGGATTTTTAGCCACGGCTGAGGTTGTTGAGTGCTCCGCGACGGACCTTGTAAGTTGTTGGTCAGTACGTGGGACAAACAGGGCCCAAAACTCAAAACTTGTTGGAGAAGGCATTGGGCAAAGTGCTCTTTATTGATGAAGCATATCGACTTGCTGAAGGCCAATTCGCTAAAGAAGCTATGGACGAATTAGTGGATTGTCTTAGCAAACCGGCCTTCGCTCAAAAGCTCATTGTGATTCTGGCTGGATACGATGATGATATCAACCGGCTCATGTCGATAAATCCTGGGCTAACAAGTCGTTTTCCTGAAGCCATCAGTTTCCACGATTTAACTTTGCCCCAATGCCTGGAGCTTTTCCAAAAGTCACTTGAAAAGAATAGGCAACTTGATATCAAGATCGTTAGCAATCGCTCAGAGGACTTTGAAGATACCCTTCTGGACTTATTTTCCCAATTGAAGAAGCTTCCAGCTTGGGGAAATGCGCGAGACATTCTGACGCTATCAAAATTGGTTACTACGAAAGTGCTTGCAGACAGTGAAGATAATGCGGCCACTGAAGATATGATAACGTCTGTCATACGATCCATGATCTTAGAGCGGGAAAAGCGAAAGGAGGCCGTGCAGTCGCCTCTTATCAATCTCGTCCCCGAACAAGCGCGTCTCCCTGAACATCCACCAAGTGCTCCAGGTCCGCCAGGTCCGCCAGCTATCGGAACAGGCATCGCCACCAAGAAGTCGCAATCTTCACTGCCAGATCCAACCCCCCAGACTCCGGAGGGACAATCTTCAATCCGTGATCCAGACGTGCCAGATGATGTCTGGAATCAGTTGCAGGCAGACTCACTGCTCGCAGAAGGACGGAAGGAAGAGGATCGTCAGTGTGTCGCTGCGGAAAATGAAGCAACACGGGAACTCGCCGAAAATACTGCTGCAGAAGTGTTGATTGCGATGAAGATCGAGGAGGCACAAGTTTTAGAAGCGCGACGAGTGCTTGAAGAGGAGCGCCTTCGGAACCAGAAAGAACGGCACGAATACGAGGAGAAGCTCGCTCGACTCGTGCGTGAGAAAGTGGCAAGGGAGGAAGAGAGGAAAAGGAGCAGCTGGCTCAAATGAAGATGCGGCAGATGGGTGTTTGTGTTCAAGGTTACAAATGGATTAAACAAGCTGGAGGGCATCAATGTGCGGGAGGGTCCCATTATATTTCTGACGGCAGGTGTGGTTAGTATGTTATGCTTGAAAGCATTATGTTTACTATTCCCTCGACGGTCGGCTAAAATGGGAAGAAATGTCTGTATTGTACAAAATTTGGGCTTCATGTTGGATTTAAGGGAGCGGTATACAAAATGATTTTAATCTCGGGGATTGTTGACAATTTTGAAACCCGGGGCAGACACGCCTCAGCTGCACAACTATATGTCTCAGGAAAATTTCAATCAATAATGGAGGGGTAATCAGTTAAAACGATAGGAACAGCTCGTGAATTATAGGACTCAGCAGTCGCAGCCAAATAGCCATCTAGTATGATAAGATGTTCCAATGCTCTGCCAGAACTCAAAGAACAATCACGCGCGTCAGAGGGCAGTGGTGAACACCAGACCTCAAAATGGTTATCTGCTTGGGTCCAGTTCACTGAATCTAACCCATCGTCTCACACATTCATCCACCATCCGGAGCTGCTCCGTAGTGGCCTCGATTTCAAAATATTCTTGATGTCTCTTGCCACATTGCCCACAAGGATCTTGTAGTTTGAACCTTCGATCACCTAGCTCAATATGAACTAATCTTTCTAGCCTATGAATATTGGGTGCCTTTCGAGGAGGCGGTGCGTGATGTGACGACGGGGAGTAAGGGTAGTATCGAACCAAAGTAAGGTTTTGCGCGCATTGCTGTGTTAGACGGCGTGATACGTTGACCGCGCGCCCTATTTTGAGGGTAATTGTACTCGCTGCAGGGGTATGGTTGTCTTTGCGGACTCGATTCGGTGGAACTCCTGCTGAACGCAAGACTTCTGTCGTTGGACGGCTATTTTCTACGCGGTGTGGGATAAGCGAGGGGATAATGTCTGCGGAGGGCACGGTCTTTTGTGGTGTGACGCAGTAAATGTATAGGTAACCCCACTCCTCGGAAGGTGAGAGAGGTTCAGAGAGTTTTTGAAGCAATTTCGAGGTTGTCTCGGGAGATAGGGACGTTGGAATCCATGATAGAAGGGATTGGGTCTGCGACGAAGAAGAGCTCGTATGCGCTAGCATAGTTGGCCTCAGCGGAGTTCGCGATATCTCCGAAGGCAAACTTTGCCTGTGTCTATTTTGAACTCGGGCGTCAGCTGGTCGTAAAGTATGGATTATGCCGGAGTTACGCTTCTCGGTTTCAATTCCAGCAGTCGTTGGTCTGTTTGCGTGTTCAGGCTTATAGTTGGTTGGAATCCGGGCAACTCTCGGCTCGGAATGAGATGCGGTTCGTCGATGTTCAGGTCGACGACGGATGCTCAATTCTGGAACATCATCTGGGGCAACCCCTGCGATAAAGCAGATCAACCGTCTTCTAGTGCTCAATTTCTTTGTTGAGACAGGTGGATCCATAGTCAAACTACCTGTGGCTTTTTTCGACGGTTGCGGAGGAGGACGAGGAGGTGACTGTTTATGGCCTTCCTGGGTCCTCTTTTCACGACGTGGCGTGTATGAATTCCTTGGAGCTCTTGTTTGCGGTTCTTTGGTTTTCGCAGTGGTCGCATCGTTCACACTGAGTAGACCAACTCTTTCAACGATCGTATCAATACTTGATCTCCCTCGGAGTTTCGTTGTAGTTGCTGTTGCGATTTTCGTTTGTGCTAATGTAACCTGGTCTTTGTGTTGCCAGCAGAATAATTCCTCTGCTCGTATTTCGAGTTTGCCACCATTCTTGCCATTAAGATGTTTAGCAATAACTTCTTTCTTCGACGCATCCTTCGCAGAGATGACGGTTCTTCGACACTTTCGGCCATCGGATGTCACCCCTTGGCAGGTCGTCAAGGGGTCTTTGGAATCAGAACGTGTAAGGCGAAATTCAGGGGAGTCCCTGATGTGAGACATTGCAAAAGAGGCGTAGAATAATATAGATATGTGAACAGTGAAAAGGAAGTGGATAATTCTCTGGGTATCTCTGTTGAGGTTGGGGATGCGCTCAGGTCCAAAAGGCATAATAGTGAAGATAACGCAGTTTAAAATGTTCCTCCTGCTCTTGTGCACTTGAGGATCAAAACTCTAATGCAGTCGAAGCAAAAAGGGTGAGAATCACACTTTCTCCGAACGTCCGAAGTTCGTATATAACAGTAAAGATGTTCGATATCACAGGTCATGCAGGTCATGCAGCAAGCTCAGCAGGGTAAAATATGCATTCTTTGAGAAAACAGTGAATGATTTGCGTTCAAAATAGGTGATTCTTTGCAGGACCATATCCTGAATATAAATACCTGAGCATGGGCACGGGGCACTCCGCCCTCAATGGAGCAGTGAATGCTCGCGGCCATAATAAGGAGCGAGGCTGACTTGACGTTGGAAGTTAGCTGTGGCTGAGATGGCGAACAAGCCACAATGTCACCAGCCTCACGCGGCAACAAACACTTGGCGCTTAGAACGGCGCGCTCCGTCCCGTCGGGGGTTTGCATTGTTTGTCTTCTTCAATCCAATGGACTATCAGATGAGCAAAGATTAGGACGAGAGAGAAGGGAATGTCTATCATTTTCTAATAGGTAGTGTGTGGAGAAAATTTACATATATGCAGAAAAGAGTAGTAAATATGAATAGTGCCCCTTTTGGTTCCCAACCGCCAATAAGGTGATTCCCCCAGATGATATAAGAATAGATAAAGAGGAATTAAATCGGGCTATATGGTCTCCGACACGAGGGTATCTCAAAGAAACAAATATCAAAAATGGTGCCACCACGAAGCGAGACAGACGCCTCAATGTGTTTTGCCCAAGCTCTGCAAGTGCACGAGCTCATAATACCGGCCCTGCCGTGCAATCAGCTCTGAATGCGTGCCACTCTCAACGATGCGACCTTGGTCAAAGACATAGATAACGTCCGCCTTTTGGATTGTGCTAAGACGATGGGCAACGGCGATGGTAGTGCGGCCTTCAGCTGCGGCATCAAGTGCAGCTTGGACGACCTTTTCGGATTCTGAGTCGAGCGCAGAAGTAGCTTCGTCCAGAAGGAGAATTTTAGGGTCTCGAATCAGCGCTCGAGCGATGGCGATGCGCTGCTTTTGTCCTCCGGAAAGCATGCTTCCTTTGCTGCCTACGACGGTGGAGAAGCCATCACTAAAACAATGTCAGTATAAGAAGAGAAGTAGAAAGACAGATGGGTAGGGTAACTTACGGAAGCGACATGATGAAGTCATAGATGTTCGCCGCCTTACAGGCCTGAACAATGGCTTCTTCGGGAGCATCTTCATCGTTAATACCCAGTAAAATATTTTCTCTGATGGTGCCCTGGTAGAGTGTCGGTTCCTGGCTGACAAGAGCCAAGAAACTCCTGTAGGCGTTCACATTCCAACGCGTGATGTCAGTTCCATCGACATAAACACCGCCCGCCAGAGCATCGTAGAATCGCTCAAGAAGTGCAATAGTTGTACTCTTTCCGCACCCACTAGGTCCGACTAACGCGACATACTGGCCTGGCTTGACCGTGAGGTTGAGACCACGCAACACGGGCTGTTCCGGTCGGGTTGGGTATCTGAAATGCACGTCACGGAACTCAATCGTGCCTTCAATGTAGTCAATATTCTCACCCTCGCTGGACTGAGTATCGATGGCCGGCTTTCGATCGAATAGCCTCTTGAAATCCCCAGCGGCGCTCTTCGCCTTACCCATATCAGGAGCAAAGGAGAAGACGGTACCGGCGGATTGCGCGCCAAAAATAACCTCAGAAAATGCCACGAAGAATTGGAAGAGCGAGTATTGCCCTTTACCCAGCAATGTGCCACCATACCAGAACCCGAGAGCAAGGACGAAGAACATAAACGACTGCGAAGCAGCATATAGTGTCGACGACTTTAGCACAGAGATTAAACTCTTCTTTCCCTGAGCAACCAGTTGACCATGATAGGTGCCAGCGACATCGGGTTCTCGAGTCAACGAAGCAACGGTGCGGATTGCGGATGTCGCCTCACAAGCGTAACTCCCAGAAGCTTCATAAGCCTTTTTAGCTCTCCTCTGGAATGCAGCCAATATCCAAAATCTGTAGAATCCACAGGCCAGCAAAAGTGGGACACAGGAAATGCAGACAAGGGCAAGCTTCCACCCAATCGCAAGGGAAACAACCATTGCAGCGACAAGAGTGGTGGTGACGAGCAATATAGTTCCAAGGGTGACGCCGCTGATTCCAGACAAATGCTTGGTTTCTGTTGAAAGGAACGATGTCAACGCTCCTGTCGAGTTCTCCTCCTTGTCGAAGAATGAAATATCTTGTCGAAGCATCGATCTGAATGCCCTACTCCTCGCCCTGAAAATTAACTTCTCAGAGCAGAAGGCGAAGATGGCGCCCTGTATACTATAAGCGAAGAACATGACGATACCCAGCATTAAGAACATCAATGACCAAAAGTTCGCGTCATGTCTGAGCTTTCCGAACATCGAGGGTGGCAATGCGAGAGTTGAGATACATTTCGCGAAGAAAACCGCCATCGTGGGCTGTCCTCCTCCGCAAATAACGGAGACAATAAGACCGATAACCATTATTTTCCACTCTTCCTTATTGAACGATGAGATGAACTTGATCAATGTTCCGAGGGAATACTCTTTCTCCTTGCCGGTTTCCCGTTTGGAAAGAATCACACTCGATACGGATTTTCCGGTAGCGGTCCGTTGAAGCTCGAGATCCACCTTTTCGTCTGCGAATTGTCCGGATAAATTGCTGCCAGATGTGACTGACCTTTGGAGACGGATCTTGTCGTCAGCGCGCGCGCCATGGTCAGTGGTCTCGTCATCGGTCATAGCCTGAGCGTCACGTTCCTCGTTGATCCTTTGAGCCTCCACAAGTCGAAGATAGGTACCATCTCGTTCGACAAGTTCGTCGTGAGTTCCTTGTTCAGCAATATGGCCGTCAACTAGGACAACGATATTATCAGCAGTCTTGATGGTTGACAGACGATGTGCAATGACAATAGTCGTTCGTCCTTTGGATGCTTCGTCCAAAGCGGCTTGCACAACCCCTTCGGATTTCGTGTCTAACGCAGAAGTGGCTTCATCAAGCAAGAGAATCTTTGGATCGCTGACGACAGCACGAGCGATAGCAATGCGCTGTTTCTGTCCGCCGGAGAGGAGAAAACCACGTTCGCCAACATTAGTCTCATATTTTTCAGGCAACGCCATGATGAAATCGTGGGCGTTTGCCATCTTTGCTGCATTCTCAATGCGCTGTCGGATGCTTTCATCGGACTCTGATTCGAACGGTGAACCGATGAGGCCTTGTCTGATGTTGTTATAAACCGTGGTGCCAAACAGAGTGGGCTCCTGGCTAACGAGGGAGATTTGCTGGCGTAGCCACCTGAGGTTTAGAGTTCGAATGTCATGACCGTCAACGAGAACGGATCCACCCACAGGATTGTAAAACCGTTCAAGCAATCCGACGACGGTACTCTTACCTGATCCAGAGGGGCCAACTAGAGCCGTAGTCTTTCCAGCTGGAACGAAGAGATTGACATTATCCATAACAACCACCTCTGGACGAGAAGGGTAGATGTGGCGAATATCACGGAATTCAATGTTCCCTTCTACACTATCCAAAATATCTCCTTCGTTTGACGTGGGGTCGATTGGCGATTTCCGGTCGATGGTGCTGAAAATTTTCGCTCCTGCGGCAACGGCAGAGGTAAAGGCTTGGGCGTTTGGGGTGACGTTGCCCAAACTGAAGGACCCGATGATGATAGCAAGTAAAATCGTAACAATGCTGGATAGTTCTGTTTCCCCACTGACAATGAAACGAGAACCCATCCAGAAGCCCAAACCGTAATTCAAGAAGATGATTGACATCATGCCGCCAACCATAATTCCAATCGTCATTTGTAGCTTGACACCCCATTTTTGCGCTTTAACCAGATGTGAATCGTATTGTTTTGCGAGCTTCTCCTGGGTACCAAAGGCCGTAGCGTTGCGGATGGAGCTCAATACCTCTTCAGCTACCGTTCCGCCTTCTCCATAACTTTCGAGATTGTTCTTGCTGAAAAGGATAATGAACTTCGAAGCACCACCCATCATGGTCACAAGCGCCACAACCGTCGAGCAACAGATCAGAGTCAGTTTCCAGAACTTGATAAAACCGATCACAAAGGCTGTAACGAAGGTTGCTATTGCCGTCAGCGTCAACGCAACTTTCTCTGATATACCATCTTGAATCAAGTTGGTATCTGCCGTAATTCGTGTTGTAATCTCTCCAGCACCCAACTTGTCGAAGAACGCAATGTTTTGCCGTAGCACCGCATCGAGGTAATTTTCTCTAATCTTCTGCGCAATGTGCTCTCCTGTATAAATGAAACCAACGGTGCAGATATAGATCAAGACAAATTCGGCGATTCCTAGATAGACAAAGTAAAGCGCATGTTCGGACAAAGTATCGTTGAATTCACCATACGTGATTCGTTTCAACAGTATATCTTGAAACGTTCCGGCCATAGCACCAAAAAGAATCTATAGATGAATATTAGTAGGTGTATAACTTGGTGTAGGATCATACGTACAGTAAATAACGGTAACGCCGCACCGCCCGCGATGGCTGCAATGCCGCTGACAACCAGGATAATCAAATCATTAGTCGTAGCATATCGATATAGCGTGAAGAAGTTCACTTTGACAGCAGGAACTTCGAGCTGTTCTTTTATGATCTCGCGTTCATGTTCCGGAAGATGAGCCAGAATGTCGTCCAAATTGGACTCCTCCTTCTTCGCCAGCTGCGAGTCTAACTTCTTGAGATTGTTGTTGTCGCGTACGCCGCCCGCAGACCCCGACGACGATCCGGTGCCTGGCGAGGAACCGTCTTGTATTCCCCAAGCTGGTTGTACAGCAGCGAGACCGTGCGGACCTGGCTTCTCGGGGTCTTCCGCCATAACTTCGAGGGGTCACCACACTCCCCGCATCCACTTATGAGCGAGCTCCAAACGTCAGCTGGGCAGTAAGAAGCTGGGAGTATCGTTAGCGGGGGAATCGAGAAAGAGAAATACGTATTTTCAACGACTTTCGTAACGCGTTGCTGATTAATACCGTAGGGGATACAAATTGACTCAGGGCAATGATCAACGCGATATATTTGGCGAAAGCAACATCAATTATGTTCACGAAAGAGTACTCTTTTGCCAGGCAGGGGAGAGCAGCTAGCTGTTATAAAGAAATATTTATATCAAAGAAATGCTATTGCATCATGGACACAGATCGCCGCCGCACGAGGTTGTTGACAAACCCAGGATGGTTCGCCGCCAACAATGGAAATTCGAGAAAGGGGAGTCACGGCGCCCACCACGCATAGTTATGCAGATTTTGGTAAGATCGGAAAAGCATAAAACAATGACCCGTCAATACGAAGACAAGGGGCCATCTGATTGTGCTGATTATTGCTGCAGGTGCTGTCAATAATTGCCTTCTCCCGCTGGAACCACTGCTCAATGCAACGGCGCTAGCGGCGCAAGAAACGCGAACCGAGGGCAAATTTACCGTAGGCGAACCCAGATACCGTCCGATACGCAAGCTCTCTCCAGACTCCGAAGCCAGGTAGCTTATTTGCCTCTCATCGACTGCCTGATTGGCTCTCCGGTCGCGGGGAGCGCTTTGGCGAGATGAAACATGACTAATACACGGGTGCTTACCGACGCAAAACGGGGCATTCTCAATGTGTCTCGTTTATCTCGTTTAGTCTTCGCAACACTAGCCTAGAATGGTAGACGTTGCTCTTGTTGCGAACATACAGCAGTTATCCGCAGTCGGACAACGAATTAACTCCCCGACGAGCGTGTATCATGAATGGGAGCAACCAGAGGCGGATCAATGTCGCTATGATGTTTTGACCATGCGGACGGTAACAGCAGTAGTGAAGTGCACCCAGCAAGACCTCGCATGTATACGAGAGATATCTCATGTGGCAGAGCTTAAATTGGCGGTGGTGCAGTGGATCTGAAACTGTCACTTGGTCTGTGCATCTCGAATCGGATCAATATTGGATCGGAAACTGTCCATCGGTCTCTAAATTGGGTAATGAGGCTTCAAATACTGCGTACTCTCCTTGATGTTGCAAATCAAATGGACTCGTTTCGGTCCAAGAGCTGAATCGCCTTGATGATTCGAATTAAGATACGGAGTACATCCTGGATTATTGTGAAATCAGGCAGATCCATTTTTTGCTGCTCTCGGAGCTTGTATCAGTGACCATTCCGTCTGTTTTATGCATCCGCTCGTTCCCGATTCCGAACAGGCAGCCGGAATACAGGTTGGGCCGTCGGGGAGACTTGACAAGCTCTGGCGGTGCAAGGGACATATTTGAGAGTATCTCTCGTGACGCGTTCAAGGCCGGCCTTGTGGTAAGTATGGCGTCCGCAAACCGCAAGGCACGCCCTTGTCGGGCAAAGGTTGACTTGATGACAGCAGTTTAAGTGTCGTATAGAATCACAACTTGCAAGGCAGTCACACAAGGCAATCTCAAAAGCGGTATACTCGTAAAGTTGCAGCCTAAGTTGACCTCAATCCTGAACAAACATCCTCTTTGATTCAACGAGCAATTTGTTTTGTTGTGAATCCCCTCGTTTTTCATGCAAGATGCAACACAACCTTGTCAGGTGGGATGTCGGGCGGGAGTTGAAGGTTGTCGAATCGGGATATCGGCGACTTGTGAGGCCGAGTATGCCAAGCGTTATATCACATGATGCACTAAAGCCCAAACGGGTAAGCGAGGGACCAGCAAGCCCGCCCACACAAAAGATATCCCAACCTTGACACGCCTGACAACCGTTCAACGCCAAAGATCGCAAACTCCAGCTCGACGAGTCATTGCGAATAACATCAGTCAAGATGCCGGTAAGCTGACTCTTTGATACATTTTTGCTGCGATAAAAAAAACATAAAATGGAAAACTGACCTCATATTCCCTAATCTATAGAGCCAAAAGTCCTTCCGCACCAAGCAGAAGCTTGCCAGAGCGCAGAAGCAGAACCGTCCTATCCCTCAGTGGATTCGGTTGAGAACCGGAAACAACATTAGGTAAATACCTATCACTCTTTTTTAAATCGCTTTCTCGAACGTTGCGTGTGTGTATGCGGTTGGAGTTGGATGAGTGAAGAGTCAAATGGAAAGGCACGGCAGATCGAAAAACAGACGACACTTGGATTATTCTCAACTTTCCTACCCCGAGAACCGAAATATATGACGAAGAAAGAGAAAACGGAAAGCATATAGCGAAGGACCGTCATCGAAACTTCCCATACGCGGCAACGACCACACACCCACATGCACACACAGCCCGGAGTCATAGCGAAGCACAGAACATAGCTAACAATTGCTCTTTCACCTCTCAACAGATACAACGCCAAGAGAAGGCATTGGCGCAAGACCCGCCTCGGCATCTAAGCGTATCGACCTCCCACTTCTTTCCACACCACAAACCCGCTCAAGCTCGACTGTGCCAATACGCGAACACCCTCGTCCACGTTTAATTGCCGATTCTACGTTTCTCCCTGCTCCCTACCTCATATGATCACTTTATTCCCGCAAAGAAAGGACACCATGGACTCCGCCGTGTCTTGGTCGATCAATCTTCAATGAGAGCTTATCAATGAGTTTGAGTGGGAGTTGAGCAGGTGTGGGCACTGGGAAATACACCGCGGTTGATAAATCATGGAAAATAAAAACGGGCTGATTTTGATGTCGGGAATAACCCCTTGGCGAGGAGGGCGTTCTGTGTGTATGGAACAGGAATAAATATTTCATGAAACGTATTTCTCATGTCCCAGATGCAAGTTTGTCTTGTTGCTTGAAACGAAGGAAGTGTAGCGAATACCATTCATTTCTGGAATTCGCGACTCAAGTAATCAGCTTGGAGCCGGACAAAGCGTTCAACATGCCGTTTTCTTTGGCAGGCAGTTCTGGGTCATTGGGAGACGATACGCTTCAGGTTCAATTATCATTGATGACAAGATCATCTTCCTCATGACATCGTCGCGTCTAAATACTTCCTTGACCCCTTCTAGCGCGACTCTCCTGAATCAACGTCAATAACTCTTCAGCATATGGGCCACGCACTCGCATTGTTCAAAGCAGTCAGCTTGATTGAAGCTATTGTCATTATCCTGCGTATCGCTTAATCTAAATCTGAGCCCTCCTCAAAGTCAGGAACTGATTACCATAAGTGCACACCTTCCATTTTTTTGGCCCTATCCACGCAGGTTCATTTTCAACCCCATAAAAATGACACCGTTATAAAGAATCAATTACACAATTCCGTGAGCTCGATATAGCGCCATAGTCCAAACGCCGGCAGGAGACAAAGTCATGAATTCAAAGTAAAGCGTAATCAGAAGTAATAGAATTCGCCAGACGTAAGTATCATGTTAAGCGCATCCTAATATTCCCGCTCGAAAACACCAATGACATGAATGTGCTTTCAACGAACGGAATTGAGGAAGGAAGCGCAGGTACGCATGAATACCACTAATTTAACGGCTGAAATGATATCAGCAAGGATTCAGAGATAGTAAATGTTATGTGGAAACTTACTCCTCGGCCCATTCGTTTTCACGGCGGATCTGATCTTCTTCCTCTGGGGTGAAGTCGTTCTGGATGTTGAAGGTCTTCCTGATTTCCTCAGGAGACTTTCCTTTAATCATGTTTGCGACGGTCTTGCAACCGACATCGAGCAAGGCCTTGATGTCAAGGTAGTTGGCAGCCTGTCACAGGTATATGAGCATGCCTTTCTCAAATCTTCGCCTGGGAATTGATCATACCAAGATAATTTCAAAGAGCATCTCCTGATCTACCTGCATGAACTTCTGATCCCACTCATCAATATCAGTGGTCTTGCGTCGGGAATCGTTATCTTCGTCGCCGGTGCTGGGAGGATCGTTCTTGTGGTGCTCGCACCATTCAACAACCTTTTTCAAAACAGACTCATTGACCTTTTGGGGAATGAGCATCAGCACAGGAAACGGCCCAAAAGTCATTTGTGTCGGAATTTGCGAAGTCAAGAGGGTCTCACGTTTGGAATAGGAATGGCCTCTCCGGAATCACCGAGATCCTCGAGCATGTTCTTGATCAGGATGGATCGCTCAGCAACCTGACGTTCTATCAACGTGCTAAGTCAGTAAAACCCTCTGATCACCAATCAAGAAAGGCTTGCTTGATACTGAATAGGTCTTGCATACCCATGCTAATCTCAACTCCATCGGAGCTGGTAAGAGTGATTTTGCTTGTCGCGGTGGACGCCATTGTAAAGTCGAAGCTTAGTAGACAGTGTCTGATGTCAAACTAGAACGCATCAAACAATCAGCCACATGATTCCTAGATATCAAAAATGACACTTCTTGTGTGACGCGGACGAGACTCACAGTGACGACGTGAGGGCTGTGGGGGGTGGACTTGAAGTAAAAATTGCTACGACAGCAGCTAACGAAGTTTCGTGCGTGTTGCAAAATATGTGTGGTGGATGAGGTGGTGCGAAAGAAAAAGAGGCGAGGATGAGGACAAGGCAGAGAGACGGAGAAGTATTTATGCTGGGCCTCTTGATGTAAAGAGGAAGTCACTTCGTCAAACCAACGGTGGAGGTGGGGAGAGCAGGCATCACTGACCCTTCACGTGACGCGTTCCGCTGGTCTTAATTACCGTCAAATTCCGTGCAAACAATTCAGCGTCACGTCAAACTACACTGTCAGAATTAGTTAGGTCGCTCAATAACTTTACGGATATCTACTGAAGGCATAATCACTACGGACTCTTCACTTCTAGAAGTCAAAGATGGTGAACAGAAAAGGACTTGACTCAGGCAACAATGCTACGCGCTGGGGGCGAAATGAATGAAAGAATGAAACGCGTCCCCAAAATCAGCAGTCTTTCCGGCGCATCCATCGATGACGGTGGCTCAACGATGCCTGTCAATACCAAGGATCTGGCTCCGAAAGTTTGTCGTAGCCGCCTGGTATCCTGGGAACGTCCATCCTCCAAAGATCTACTGTGGTAGTAGGGTCGAGGAGCGCGGATCTGACAGGAGAAAATAAATGATCATAATGATTGCAAAATTTCATCACCATAATTCCTTTCCATCTATCTGACTCAAGTGAGAGAAGACGAAATCCAGCCTATATAAGTTCAGCAAAAGAAATACCGATAAGATAGAAACAATGTCTAGTCAGTCAAGGGGTATATCAAGGAAAACAAAGCCAGACCTCCCACCTGGACCTGGGTATCTGCAGAAAACCTAACATTAGTAAAAGAAACCACGAACAATGACGCCAATGAAGAATGCCCTCCCGAATGCCCTTTCTGTTGAAGATGAACTGGACCGCCGATTATCCGCAGGCTCGTGAGACAAGCCAAACACGCAATCCCCGTCGACCAACAACCCGTTTCAACGTCAGCAAAACGCCGTCGTCATCAAACTCCATGTCGTCTAGGTTTAGGTGTTTATCATACCCCCAAAGTTGGTTCAACTGAAGGTCACCAGCGTTCGCATCTTTGCTGTCATCATGTTGAATGTACTGGTCCAGGAAGGTCGCCGAATTCGGCGCAACTAGGAGAGTTGGATTGATCACATTGCGCTCCTCATCAGATTTCGCACTAGTGAGTCGATATCCTAGGATAGAACCGTCGTTGCATTGTGGCACACTCTGCTCGAGCTTGGCCAGCATCTCTGGGCCCGAAACACCCATCAGATCATGAGTTTTGACAGTGATGTTTGCCGTCTCCCCAAGCAGCCAGAGCGGTGGAGAGTAAGTCTTCCACCAAAACACATCTGCTGTTTCGTTGGGAACCGGTGTTTTCTCCAGTCCATCTCTCAGACCCGACAGGATGGTCGGCATTTGAAGCTGTGTGGGAACAACACCGCCCTGATGATAGACACCGAGCAAAATGCCCATGATGCTATTAAACATTATCCAGGCAACGAGAAATACGCGCGATTTTGGCAAACGGAAACAAGTGAGTAAGAGAGGAATGCACGGAATCAAAAAACGAGGTTCTTGATGGGGGAAAACTGAAAGAATAATGGTTCCCGCCAGAGCAGAAAGTGCTCGCATGTTCCGCAGCGAGAAATATGAGCGGCATGAACGCGAGAAAAGAGATGCGACCAAGAGAATGAAAACAGGGCCTAGAAGCTGCGGCGCGTTGACAAGAAAATGTTGATAGTGGGGATGGAGGCCATGCGATGCCAGATTAGATTTGTTGGAGTTGTAAAGGAGGTTGTTGAGAGGAGTGATTATCGGTTTCCGAAAAACATCAGAGAGCGAAATGGGAATAGAACTGTAAAATCGCGTATCGGCGTAGACTGCGATAAAGGAGAATAAGATCCCGGATAGGGCAAGCGATACAAAAGCGAGTGGTCTACCAACTCGTCAGTATAAATGCCCGTACATCCTCGTCAACAGATATAAGGGCATACCTGTTCAGAAGATGAGGAATCAATTGAATTGCAGGTATCGCAATGAACGCTGGAAATGTAATTCGGTTAAAAACACCCGCGACCGTGGTAAACGCCAGAATTGAGCAAGCAAGTACGGAGGAACGCTGCTACATCGGACGTTAGCCAGTATTCTCTCTCCAGTGCCCTATCATCCCAAGAGCAGCTCCTAGCTCCGCAGCGCAAGCATCCAAAACATACCCTATTCTCCAATATCCTCTGAATCACCACCAAGCTCCACGCAACCAGCAACGTCTCCAACGAGTTTGAAAACGTATGCGTTTGATATGTCCACGTAACATACGACGAAGCCACCAGCACCACCGCCTGGCGTCGATGTTTTGGCGACGCGATCAGCTCATGGATCGCCCAGTCCTCGAGCACGAAGCTCAGTCCAAACATGGTCGCGCGCAGCACATAGTAGATCAGATACGGAGGGGTGTTTCCGGTGCCGGCCTCAGTCCAGAACCATTTCAGGACGGTCATAGGTAGGCCGTAGCTGAGCCATAGTGGGAAGATGCTGCGGATGGGACGGGCGGAGGTGAACTCCCAGGTGAGATGGGCCGGGTAGGAGTAGACTTGCTCTAGAGAGAAGCGCAATAGTTAGCATGCTTGTTCTTCTCCCTTATCTTAAAGATACTTGGTGATCGCGTTCTCCATCTTTCCTCCTCCCCGCCGCCGCCGAAACATAACCCGTCAACACAAAATAACACGGTGCAGTCACAAGGAGCAGTGCGCAATGCATACAACCATATCCACAGACAGACAGCCAGAACGATCAGCACATGTGCTTACCAGCAAAGACCTCCGGCCCTTGAAAGTTCTCATCGGGATGCAGATAGCTCGGCGACAACGCAAAATAAACACGGATCAGCAGCAGGATGAGGTAGGTTCGTCTCCACATTGTCAACTGCTGGGATGGGGGAATGGGGGAATGGGACACGACAAGGCCAGGTAGGACTAGGCTAAGGAACTAATAAGCATAAGCATGCTCCTCCGGTGACCTCTGGCGACTTCTGAAGTACCGGTGCTGGCAGAGCAGCTTCAGCATTTCCAGAAAAAGGAGACGAGCGAACGAAAGAAGATGAGTTTGCAGAAGCAGAAAGAAAAACAAAAAGGAAGGAAAAGAATTAATTATTTTTAGGCACGCCTGAAAGCATAAAAAAAACGAGTGTCATGGTGTCGGGAAACTAACAGATCTAACCAACAGCGTGAGAAAAAGACGAGTGACTGCGCCGTTGTAACATCCAAAGTGCATGTGTTTCCCCTTGCTCCCCACTCATCATACGACGCACCTTTTCCCGTGACTCCAGAGTTCAACCCTTGGGATAACCGACGACTCAATTCTACGGTGTATGTAGACCTACTCCAGTGTTGGAATCGTACAAAATGAGATGACAATGTATTACAACATTACTGCTTCTCTATGAATCATTCTCCAGGTTTGTGAGACCTCGAGGAGAAGAGTTTCCCACTAACGGCAGCCACAAGCGAGAAAGAACTCATAAACGCACTTCATAGTACTTTGAGACTATAGATGCGTATTGATAAATAGCTATCAGCACCTCAGAATCTGATATTAGCAGGAACCGCAAATTACTTGGGCCGATTTGAATTTAGTACAGGACAGCTTTGAAGCCAGCGCTGAAGACGAAAAGCCAGAAAAACCATTAGAAAAGGATTTCACAGTTTATTTCATGAGAAGTTGCCTGCTTTGTGATGTTGGAGATAAAATGTTATGGAGCGAGCAAACGAATTCAAGGGGTCGGGTTTGGGTTACGAGGGGAATGTGTGACATTGGCGGGGTGGGTCAGTAGGGAGTTTGAGACAGTGATACTATTGATTGTCGCCTTCTTCGTCAGGTTGGTCGAAGAGAAAGTTCGCAGCAAGCTCTTCATTCTTGTCGCAGGCGAAGTATGCTTGGATCACAGCATCCCGAGGGAAACCCAAACGGCAGAGCTAGGAGTTGGGCACGGTCAGAAACGCTCACGCAGTGCAAGATCAGAACGTCAACTTACTCTTTCAATTGCGTCTCTCTCCTCCTCAGTAACACTAATTGCATGGGCGCCAGGTGGCACCTGAGTCTCATCATCAATATCCTCACTCAACAGCTGCAAGAACTGGTCCTGGTTTTGGCCAATGAGTTGCGCAAGCTGTGGGTTTCCGGCGCCGACCTGCTGGAGGATCGGCTCAAGCATCTGAGGCTGCTGCTGTACGAGCTGTCTCAACTGTTGGAAGTGAGGGTTGTTACGTAGGAATTCGAGATTGCTCAAGCCCTCGAGTCCAGCCGCTCCGGTAGCTCCAGATCGAGCACCACGGGCAGCAGCACCGCCACCTTGAGCAGCTTGAGCGGCGGCCTCGAAAAGGTTAACTGGCTCCTCGATGTCAGGATTCGTGGCAGGTTGATTCGAAGCAGGGGCAGCGGGATTGGAGGGCGCGTTCGCGCGAGCCTGTTGTCGAGAGGCCTCTTGTTCGGCAGCTTCCGGGATACCCTAACAGAATGAGTAAACAATCACCGCAAGCGATATGTGAGTGGTAATAAACTCACGTTAAGTAGATAGTCAATGGCGCGACCGGGATTGAAAAAAGCGGCACGCATAGCTCGATCAATATCAGATCTTGGGAAACCCATGTCCTCCATCTGCTGGATAGCGGCTTCGCTCTGAGCGCCCATCAACAAAGCGGAGGGGTCATTGAAAGCAGGCCCGCTACCCGCCGCTGGAGATGGAGTGGCTGGTGGAGCTGAAGGTGCATTTGTGGCGGGCGCAGGAGCAGAAGGGGCTGCAGGTGTAGATGCCTGGACGCGGGCGGGGGCGGGGGTAGCTGGAGCCTGAGAAGGTCCGGAGGGGTTGGACGCGGCGGGCTGAGCCTTGGGCTTCAGAAACAAAGTATCAGCAAGTGCAGAGATTGTTCAGCAAACAACCATCCTTTACATACCTTAGACACCATGCAGACTACGAATCCCTTCTCCTCGATGTTGTAAGATTCAATGGTGTTAGCATCTTGAAGGATCTTGCCTAATCATTGATGTCAAAAACTCGTCTATCAACTTTGTAGAACAGTCACATAACGCACCAGAGTAAATAAGTTTCTGCTGCGCAACATCCCAGCCTTTCTCTTGGGCAATCTTCTCCTTCACCTGGCCGATCTAAAGAGGGGAGTCAGTCTCGCGAACCAAGCAGATATGTCTGCGCCTAGAACTTACCGTCTCCGACGGCTCAGCATCTATCGTGAACTTCTGCTGTTTCAAATCCTATGCGCAATAAACGTCAGTTGACATTGCAACCTTCAGTTCCGGAACCGAGAATGCTGATATCTTACCTTGAAAGTGAGCTTCATGGTGTGGCGTTGCAGGGAATCGATGAGCTAGAGAAGAGGCGTCTGAGGAGATGAGGGGTTTGCAGCAGATGATGGTCAGCCACGTAAATCCAGAAGCAGACACAGCTGAAGCTGATGAAGAATTTTGCAAGATGTGTAAACTGAATGGAGACAGATAGCCAGAGATGCGAGGTGGAAGAAGGGAGGTCACTTTTTGAATGCGGATTCACGAGGCGGCGTCTGCCTTCTTTCGTCACTCAGGCAGATCCACTAGCGCCCCTCGCTAGCAAACGACAACCGTGCTAAGCTGGATGCAGACTAGCACTACCATTATTCTGCTTATGTAACGCGGCGGCGATGCCAAGAGTGAGGGGTGCTGTGAAGCGGCATCTATAAACCACCTGCGAACAGCACGACAACATGAAACAACACACTCTTCTCGCATTGTGTTTTCCAGTCTCAAGTCATGACAATATGCGCTTTGAAGGCTGTTCCCTTGTGAATGTTATGCTTCAGGAATTGGACACATTGCAGTTCATTATTCTTTAGAAAAGCTCTCTTAGACACTTATCTACAAACGTGCTCCATACAAACTCACTAACGTGAACTTGACAGCACAGCAGCGCAATGACCGACAAAAATCACTTTCAATCGTGCTTTTCCTCGGATTTATCGCACCGCCCGTATACATCGCACATGCACTGCTCGTACGTGGGGCATCTAAACGGCAGGGGTTAGCTCCGGACCATTGCGGGCATGCTCTTGAAGGTGCAGGATCTCAGAGAAGAAAATAACACTTACAGCATCGAATCATTTTGGAAGATGATGTGCCAAATCATCTCAAACACCCATCCTATTGTCTGGCTGTCGTACTCCGTCGACAGCGCCCAGTCTCTCATCCGAATATAGTCCTCCCTCGGCCGCTCGCGTATTCGACTTCGAGTCACCACGAACTGCGCGCAGCAAACGGCCCCTATTTTTTTCGGTACCTCTTCTCGCGTGACGTTGAACAGTTGCATGTAGACGTCCGGAAAGACGGCTCGGACGTCCTTATTCTTGATATCGATTTCAGTAGGGTTGAAAGGCGTTATTGAGGTTGGACATCCAGGGTTGGGATTGCAGCGCAAGTTTACGTATCCCTTTCGTTCAACTGTGCTCATGTATAAGTTTTTCAGGATCGTCGACGTCCACGAACCCACCCCGTCATTGTGCCACTGGTAATGGCCACCGTGCAAGAACGCTATTACCTCCGGAAGTCTGTGGTAGTGGTCGATGATAAAGGTAAGATAAACCATGGCTTCACGACCGCGATTAGCGGGGACATGGAGAGTGAATCCAGGTTCTTCGTTGATGGAATATACAAATGGTATCCATCTACATAAGCTGTATCAGCAAACCGCCATGACAATATTCGAGGAAGCACTACCGTGGCCGCAAACTGTACGCCCATCGTACGTTCTCTGATTTCGTTTTTGGCAACACCAGCGCGCGCGGAATCGACTCTGAAACCGGTGGAGTGGGTGGAGGGAGTGACGGAAACCACGTATCTCGAACAATATAGACGATGAAAATGAGGGCTAAGCACGCGCTCACGAGTAGGACACCGGACTTGCGGGTGTAACGTCCACCAAATATGGGCTGCAGCATGCGACCGGCCATTTTCAGCGAAAGAATGCAGCTTGTTAGACCGTCATTAACGACGAAAACTGCTGGAATAATAGTCGTCCTCCGTCTTCGTCCGCGAGATCATAGCTGCAGAATGGTCTGCCGCAGATGAATCAGCAAAAATAATGAGAAATTTTGGCTTTGTTGCTCTGGAGTAATCTTGGTTGATGCAGACCTCCTGGTTCGTGAACTCTGAATTTCGGGTTGAATGGGAAGCAAAAACCTGGTCCCAACTGAGGACGCCACGCAAAGTAAATAGACCTGGGCTCACCCCGGGCAATGCAATAGAGTATCCAAGACAGATGCTACCAGCATAATGGGAGAAATAACCATACCAAGGTCTTTGCTCGATTCTTCGACAATGCCAGGAGACGCTGCAACTGCGCTGCAGGCCAATCAGGAGACTCCTGCTTCAACGCCATGACGATAGGATCACACCTTATTACTAAGAAATACACGGTTGAGCTTACGCGCTAAGCCCAGTACATACTAGTGTCCCGTCATCCGACGCGCCGTTTCAGAAAGCGCGATCCAACCTCCAGGGGTGGGCCAGAAGTGGCTATTGCGTCGACGAACGTCATCGCGCGATTGGACGCGTTTCGACTTCAACTTTCTTTTTTGAGAGACACGCGTCACCCCGGGTCTGCACAGCTTCATGCTCGGTGATTACTGAGCTACAAACATAGCAATGCGGACGTCGAAGACAACCATGATGATCAAAATGATGTTCAATGTTGAGTACGGAGTAATTGAAGGAGTTACAGCAGCTACCGCACGGTTGCTTTGACCGGATGCGGAATGTTTGAGGCCAGTATGCAGGACGACCGTGGACTGTCAATTCACTGCAATTCACTCGGGATGTTCCTACAAAAGAGGCTGCCAAAACACGCGCAAATTGAATTAGTTTGTTTACCGGTTGTGACCTAGAAACAGCATAACAATACAAACATCCCAAAATACTCCCTAAACATCACGACTACCAGTTTTGAGAATGCATCAGTGAAGATTTGGAAACAACAAGAAGACCTATAAGTAATATCAAATGTTACTTATTGCATCACGGACAACATTCTTTCTGTTTTTCCCATTTCGATTGTTTTGTTCAGTTTGTTGATGCCTTAAGACCTTTCGATTTCTTGACATAGGAAATATTCCTCGTCTCAGTAACTCTAGCGTGCGCTGCACTCACACCGACTCAGAATGCCCGTCGAATTCAGAAGAGCCAATATGCTTGCCGGGATTGGTGAACATTTGCAAGGAGTAATGCAGCAAACAAACAGTGTTAGTACCGCGCGAGCGCATCTTCTTGGGCTCCCGTTAGAACTTGTGCTGGAAATCGTTCGACATCTACCTCCAGCCAGCGCGAAGCTGCTCTCTTACACATGCCAACAGTTCTTCTACTGGAGCAACGCTTGGTTGCCACGATTGGATTTCCACAAAGCAGATCACTTCGAGATGCTCTGCATCCTCGATAGGGCCAACCAAATAGGAGCATTTGCATGCCGAGGGTGCTTGACTCTCCACTCCAAGAAGATGTTTGTGCCGGAGGAACTAAAGCAACCCGCCATCGTGCGCTCCTGCATCGCGACGATGCCGATATTCCCCATGTGTTCAAGGTTCAGCTTAAGATTTCGAGACCTTCAGGCCATGAGTGAGACTCTTCGCAAGCTACCTCAATATACCAGATTTGGATGGGCATCGGGTCCCGAATGCTGCCACCACGGGCACAAGTACAACGGCATGTACAACGATCAACAGCTCGTCGTATCGTGCGACAAGGAAGGAATCGCGTTGCTCAGCTTTGTCAACATCTGGCAGGGTGCCGTGGACAAGCCCCCCAGCAAGGACATGATTCGAAAACGGCTGAAGGGTACGCACATGCACATCTGCCCTCACATGCTCATCACCGATACACGAATCGCGGACACTTATAATCAGAACGGACTTGCTGAACGAGGCGTTTACGACGGTCAGGTGGCCACGAGGGGATTGTTCCTAGACACCAAGGACGATGAAGTAGTTAGGTGCGAACACGAGCATTGCGAAACTTTTGCGCAGTGGTACTATACTGAGAATTACTCCTACGGCTCTGAAGGAGGATGGATACAGATTTTGGGCTTTCGATATTTGGGGGATATGAGGGACCCGTTGGATCCGCGGTGGTTGATTCATACGCCGCTTGCTAGTACTATGATACCGCAGCAGGGCCGTATCACGGATTGAATAAACGACTGATTCAAAATTTTGATTTGCGACTAGCCTTTTGAGTCCTTAGACTTGGAGCTGTTGTCCCGCCAAACGTGGTCCTTGGTTACTGTACTAGATCACTTATTGAACTGAGTATATTGAAACTCCTTAACCTCGTTGTTATTATAACCAAGGTGAGATTTTGAAATGCAAACAAGATCAACGAACTATGCGTCTTGAAAGTAGTAGTTAGTTGTTTAAATGTTCTGCGTTCCTTCGGGAATTCCCCATGAACTCGGCATTGGAAACCCCACTTGCACCTCAGATTTGTCCGAACCGCCACCTGGGTTCAGATAAGATGACATTGACTATAGACCCTTACAGTATCCATCGTTGACTAAAAGAAACAATAGATCGAGTTTATCGATTTATTGAATTGCATATATCCCTCTAGCAAAGACAGCGAACGAATAGGAGAGAAGCATCTCGGTATCAACGTCCATGTTGTAACGGCATGTCAAGCAAAGGGCGTCAACTATAATAACTTGACACGGAAGACAGTCATATAAAGCGAGAAGTCCGCACAGAGAAAGGCGAAAACAATTCAACGAGTATCTCATATCTATTTTTCTAAATTAAGCGGAGGCCGGAATACGCGATATAAGCGTGCCTTGTGGGATAAGCCAGCAGCCATGGTTCGAGTCGCACCTTTTGCCGTGGAACAGGTATGTCAGATTACTACCTTGATATTTGTATGTAAAAACGTTTTCCTAGGTGCTAAAAGATCACAATAGTGGATGGATGAGTATGAAACATGGGCAAAATACAACATCGCCGAAACATGCAGCGCATCCATCTCTATTGACGACCTGCGCTCCTTTTCTGCTGACCCATCGGAGAGCCCGTTCTCGACTTCGACAAAGCTCACGTATGGAGCAATTCGGGGATCAGAAAGATTGCGATCGAACTTGGCGCAATTGTACCCCATCACCGCGGGTTCTGAGTCGTCCGACACTGGCCAGGCTATCTTGCCTCCGGAGAACGTCTTGATCACGCCAGGCGCCATTCATGCGAATTTCTTACTGCTGTACACCCTCATCCATCCTGGTGATCATGTGGTGTGCCACTTCCCGACATACCAGCAGTTATACTCCGTCCCGGAGTCGTTGGGTGCGGAAGTGAGTCTATGGAAGACGAAACGGGAAGATGATTGGAAACTAGACCTTGAAGAGTTGAAACGTTTGGTGAAGCCTAACACCAAGATGATCATCGTGAAGTGTGTACCCAAGTCTCCCATCGGCATTAAGCCACACAAGGGTTGTCATGTACTGACCATGATCAAACACTAGCAACCCGCAAAACCCAACCGGCGCTCTCATTTCAAGGGAAGTCCTCGCAGGAATCATCGACATCGCGCGACAGCATTCCATCCTCGTCCTCTGTGACGAGGTCTATCGACCCCTCTTCCACTCCATAGACGACAAGGCTGAATGGCCACCATCCCTGCTATCCATGGGCTATGACCGGGCGATTGTGACGGGATCCATGTCCAAAGTCTACAGCCTGGCAGGTATCAGGGTTGGATGGATTGCCTCCCGCAGCAAGAAGGTCATCGAAGTCTGCGCGAGTGCCCGAGACTATACCACAATATCCGTGAGCCAGGTGGATGACCAGATCGCTGCGTTTGCGCTGGATCCCTCGCGCGTCGGAAAGCTGCTGAGCCGGAATCTCAACTTGGCGAGGACGAATCTGGTTATTTTGAAGGAGTTCATTGACGAGCATCAGGGCATATGTGATTGGGTCATTCCACGGGCTGGCACGACGGCCTTTGTCCGGTTCTCAAGGGATGGGAAGGCAATTGACGACGTTGCGTTCTGCAAGAAACTCCAGGAAGAAAAGGGGGTGATGTTCGTGCCAGGAAGCAGATGTTTTGGGGAGGAGTTTCAAGGGTATGTTCGGATTGGATATGTGTCGGAGACAGATGTACTCAAAGCTGGGCTCAGTGAGCTTAGAGAGTTCCTAGAGGATGGACATAAAGATGTGCCTGCAGTTTAAATGTGTGTATATAAATACACACAGTTTGTGGAACCACAAAAGCAACCAAACGATGTTGAAAAGCAAAAGGGGAAGGAGCAAGATGAGTCGTATGACTGCAGTAAGATACCAAGTAAGGCCACTCAGGCGGTCTCTCTTTCCTTTCGACCTTTGTTTGCAATCGTCTTGTGACTTCCAAGTATGGAAGGAGCGATGAGGTCCGCTGCAGTAAAGCGGCAAGTTTACATCACGGATCGCGATTAAAATTTAAAGCGGCATTGAATCTGAAGCTCTCTGATTGGCTGCATGACTTCGAGGAACAAATTTCAGAAAACGGCCTCACGAGAAACTGAAATTGAACGCGAACCGAAATCGAAACCCGCCGCCCCGCGCGTTCTGCGTTCTCAATATAACAGCCTTTCTCGGCCTTGAGAAAAGTTCATCGTTATTGATAGCAATTGAGTTGAGGAACGAAACATATAAGCCGTAGGTGGCGGCTTTGAACCGTGTATCTCTGGCACAGCCGTACGACGATCCGACCCGGAGGTCCCTCCCACTCACTCCTGAATCGATGATGGAGCTGTCAGACACGAGAGCTTCTAGCCTTCTGCCATGTCGCAGCAAATTTCCACCGAAACTCCCAATATTCCATCGATATTGCAAGGATACAGGTTTCAACAACAGGCATCCTATGGTGATGTTACCTTGCACAATTGGTTGTTCGTTGAATGAAGCCAAGAACCTGACACGGCCGTCGTTTGATCAACGGCCTGTTTCCCACCGCGTCGACACACGCCCCCAGGCCGAAAAGGTGATAGAAAGAAATACGACAAATCTGAAGGACGAACATGTTCATTTTCCTGCATTCATCGACGCTGTCTAGAGCTTCTCGAATGTGAAGCACCGCTGCTCCACGCGCCTTGCGATGCGGCTCCATGTGGCAGCCAGGTTCACTCTCAAACCATGGTGTCATACGGAGGACAATCAACGCAGCTCCGTGCTGGAGAACGGAGTTTTAGCAGATCCTGGCAGCATCATCACTGCGACTCACAGCATCATAGAAGTTGTCAACAGAAACAAGATACTCGGAAATTAGGCCATTTTCTCCTCTTTCTGCCTAGTCTTCCGATGCTGAGCGGTCTGGCCTAGGCATGAGTAAGTTGCGCTCGTTCTAGACGAAGAATTACTGACCGCAAACAAGATCATGATTGAAGAAATACGGAATAGCGTGGACTTTGGGGGAATCCTCTCTCTCGTTCTTATGTCTCATCCAGGATCCCCGTACTTGTGACTCCTGCTCCGCTTTCTGCGCGACCTCCAGAGAGCACGGCCATTTGCAACCGTCACTGGCCCTTCCCCCGTCTTTTCCTTTCCACAAGACGACGGGGGGCTCATTTCGCAGTCCGTTCGTTTTAGTTTACTACTAGTTACCTTGACCAATTGTGGAGCTGGGCGAAGCTTGAGAGCTTGGTGTAGGTAACCCATCTGTTGCACCATGATATTTGGGATATTATTACTTGAGGCCCTTGATACCCTGCGTTTTCTTGACTCTTCGTCCGTCCGCTTTTTTTCGTTCTTCTGATCTGACCTGGTTGTCAGTTCACTCTTTATATTTCCCATTCGTGTTCAATATTATCGCTCTTTTGAATTGAATTGAACTCCAACTCCAATTCCCAGTACCTTTCTCCTTCTTTCATAAGGCTACTGGCACAACTTGTGACGGCGCGATTTTTCTTTCGAATTTTACGGTGAACAGGCTGGCCCATCAACATTGCCATTTCACAGCCATTGAGCGCGATAGGACGGATATCCCCACACGAGCATTGAATGGCTGCTTTTTCCCACCGTTGAAACTCCTTTAACAGGCGGTGTGCTAGGGAGATGTACGATTGAGAGCCCTCTTTTTCATACTCGTGTTTGCGCGCGCCATTGAAGGAGGGAGATTTTTTACAGACGACGAGTTCTAGGCATTGCCTGTAGGCAGCACACGAAAAGGCATACCACCTGCCCTGCTTTCTCTTTTCCTTACAAATTTATGGTTGCCCCCTTCGGATGCCGGACGAGATGACCAGGATCGGAAAAATATACGTAGCGGGCACCGTGTCCACGATATTCACTCTGCTATCAACCGTCGCAAACGGCGTCTTTGCAACGGCGATATCGCGAGAACTCTCCGATTTAGGGGGCCTGCAAGTGGCCAGTGTGACGGGCTGCGCGCTGAGCTGTGTGATACAAGGATTTCTTGTCTTTTTGTTTCGCGAACGAATTAAAAAGGGCTTTCGTCTTCGAAGAAAATTAGAATGTTGGCTGCTCGTTATCGTCGGGTTTATTCTCTGCCTGATGGTCGTTGTTGAGGCCATGGCTATCAGGTGGAGCTCGTTACGGCTTGGGGACATTGAGGGTGCGATCCAGCGACGGGAAGCTGGAAAGTTATTCTCCGTCTGGTGTGCGCTTTGGGCAGTGTCTGTCTTCTCCCAGGCGACGTGTTATGGGATCTTGATATATATGGATAGGAAAAGTGGAGAAAAGGAGCCCGATTGGGAGGTTCCTACCTTGAGAGGACGAAGGTCAGCCTCACGGCGACTACATGACGAAGAGACCGGAATCTTGACGACTTCTCCGGAGCAGCGCCGGTCTCTGGACCCAAGGCCCCAGGAAAAGATGAGCTCAGAAACTTTGTCAATATCGAACGCCAGGTTTTCTCGTTTATCCAAGGAATACACGGTAAACAGAGATCAGCCAGCTGAGCCGGTCATTAATCGAATGTCAACAGAATCCCATCCCTGGGTTCGACGATTCTCCCGCCGCGTCCCCGATCTCCACGACGAACTCAGAAAACTCGACGCAGAAGAACAGGAAAGGGAGGAGGAGACGGATCGCCGTCAATCCAAAGCCAGCAGTCGACATCGCGCCTCGCGAGACCAGTCACCAGACTCCCTCTTCGAACGTCCCATCATCCCCGATGCCCGCAGCATCATCCGAACCCCCTCACCCGCACTCAGCATAGCCAGTTCTCTCCACTGCGGCTCCGGCGCCGAAGTCCCCCAAGACCGGATCCACCCACTCTTTCGCTCCGACAGTCCCTCGGCCCCGCCCTTCGTGTCGCCAGGAACCAACGTCACGGCGTCACCACTGGCAGGCCACACGATCTCTATTGAGATATTGAACCAAATCCGCTCACGCTCGTCGCTTGCACGTCCACGGTCGCGGAGCTTGCTGTCACATCTCAAGGAAGATGAGGAAGAAGAAGGAGACGAGGACGACGACTGCTGGCGAGTCAGTGTGAATGGGATACGACGACCCTCGCCCGTTGGGTATCCGTCGTCGGTATACGGATCTGGACGAGCGTTCGGCAGCCGTACCAGTCTTCACGATTATGGCAACCGGAAGAGCAGTAGTGGTCAGGTGCGGAGTGGGAAACGTGGTAGCTCCTTGCCTCCCTGCCGATAATGCTCGTTAGCGTTGTACTTCTATGTTTCCCACGTTTGGTTATTGATCAGTGTCTCAATACATGTTGTTTATGTTGGATTTTTATGTTTGATGTGTCTCTGAGATTTCTTGCTTTTGGCATCATGTCTCTTGCCCGCGGGTTTTGTTGTTTTTCCTACGATGCACAGTTGTTCTCCCTAATCTACTGGTTTTCCTTGCTTTATGATGTTTTGCTAGATACCTCTTGGTGGAATTGTTGGATCTCTGCTTATTACTGGCGTTTTGTGTCTACTTCGCTCTCGTGTGTATATATAGAGTAGTAATGACCTCGGAGGCCTCTTTCTTTCTGAAGCTGTCTTCGGATTTTGTCCGCACGCTTGATGTTCCTGCCTGATTGAATCAGATAAATCCTGCTGTTTTTCCAATAATGGTCGCAGTGGATGGAAGGCGCGACCCCCAAATGAATTTCCCCCGACTGCCAAGGCTTGGACCCTCGGCAGCCAGTCCTAATCCGGTAAAGCGTACTTTCCCCTAACGAAATTTAAAGTGAGATTTTTGTTTACGGCGTCTCTTTGTGCTCAAAGCTCATGCAGTTATTGACCGGTTCCCAGCGTCGCCAGCGAGCACAGCCCGCTGCTGATTGTAACCCTGACATCCTGTTCAATTCCTCCCATCATGGCTACATTACGGAGTAATATTGGCTATTGGTATGGTAGAGTATCCGAACTGTTGCCAGCCAACGCAATCATTTTGTGGGCTTCTCCTCGTTTGAGCTCATTTCCAAAACTCCAACGTTGAAGCTGAGAAAATATCCCGATTGGCTCTCTGCCCCAAAACACCGTCCAGATTGCGTAACTTAACGCCCGTTATGCCGAAACTCTAACACCTAAAAAAGGGGTTGAACGACGTTTTCAGGCACAGTAACAAACAGAATGCCTAATTTTCTGGTCAATAAACAGTCGATTTTCAGACAATTTCTCGCTGTGAAGATGCAAGTATGAGAGCCTAATAACAGTCCGTGCCTCCCAGATCATGTCAGCACTTTTTAAAGGGCGGAGAGGCTCCAAGAAGAGCAGTTACGCGGCTCCGCCACCAGCGCTTTGTTGCATGGTACCACAACCCCCCTAACCCCCTCACCCCGGCATTATTGTCATTTTTATCATGTCTCTCGCAGTTCTTGTCGCCCTAATCATGGTTAGTCAGGGATATTAACCGCAGACCATACCCTATACGGAGTAACACTTATCCCATAACGGTCTAACCGCAGCATGGATCTGCGCGTCAGTGGGACCCCCCGTTAGCAGTCAACGGACTTCCTCCTCGCTGTCGGGAGAATCCATCATGGCAAAACAAGTGACTTTGTGATAACAAGACCTGTCCTGTGTGAAAATTATGCTTGTCCCTTAACTTTGACCTCCTGTTCATGACACAGGAACTATCCAGTATGTCGTATCATTACTCGACCCGTCGGGGTCGGTGCAGCTGTCTGCTGCTGCCATGCCTCGGCGCCATGTTGGGAGTCTTCGTGTTTGCTCTGTGGTTTGGCATGAATTCAGACAAAGACAATGTGCATCCGATCCTGAATCAGCTCATTCCGGCTGGTCACTGCGCCTGCCAGACATCGACCACGTTTAACTGCTCGAGCTGCCTGACGTGTTCGAGCGCACCTCAGGCGCAATCAACATCCTCTTCGTCCGAGCACTGGATGTTCCAATACGGCCGTGATGATCGCAGGACAGACCTCAACAAAGCACAATGCGACGCTTCGTTCCCAGGTTTGTTCGAGGACGTGGGTCGCGGCGTCACCTATTGGGAGAAGAGAGGTTACATCACCTCCAAACATCTCGACAAGGTCGAACTTCAAGACGGTATGACGCGGGCCATTATTCACAAGGGGGAACTGTATGTGGTCGAGACCCGTTCCGCGCAGGAAGATCATCGACGGAAGATGCTGGCGATTCTGAGTTCGATGTACCGTGCGCTCCAAAGTGTGCGCGATAGCCAGCTCACCATCGAGTTTATCTTTTCGATCGAAGACAAGGTCGAGGACATTGGTGGTGCAGGTCATCCGTTGTGGGTGCTTGGCCGCAAAGCGACGGAGGAGTCGGTGTGGTTGATGCCGGATTTCGGGTTTTGGGCATGGGACAACAAATTCAACCACATCGGTCCGTACGGCAAGGTGGTGGACCGGATCCAAAGACTGGAGGATAAGACCCCGTGGTCCGCTAAGGAAGACAAGCTGGTCTGGAGAGGCAAATTGAGCTTTGCACCAAAGATGAGGCGTGGACTTTTGGAGGTTGCCAGGAACCAGCCATGGGGTGATGTCAAGGAGCTGGTGTGGAATCGCAAATCGAACTTCATCAGCATGGAGGACCACTGCAAGTATAAATTCATCGCCCACGTCGAAGGTACGTAAAGTCGATCTTGCCTTCCTATTGTGTCAGTAAATAAACTAACTGGATCCCACCTTCTGCATCAGGCCGCGCATTCTCCTCCTCCCTCAAATACCGTCAAGCCTGCCGTTCGATCGTCGTCGCACACAAACTCCAATACCTGCAGCATCACCACTACCTCCTCCAAGCCCAGGGCGAGCACCAGAACTATGTCGAAGTCGAGCGTGACTTCTCCGACCTCCCCACCAAGATGGATGCGTTGCTTGCGGATCCTGCACAGGCGGAACGCATCGCTGACAATAACGTCAAGACATTCCGTGAACGATACCTGACACCGGCGGCGGAGGCGTGTTACTGGCGCGCGCTGTGGGAAGGTTGGAACACTGTGTGGACGAATGTGGTTGGGGACGATGTGACGGCTGAGAAGGGGTTGATCTACGAGTCGTTTTTGCTGTTGGAGAGTAAGGATATGATGAGATTCGCTCACCAGTCTTTCTTTTGAGTACAAATTTGGCACTCTTTTTCTGCCTGTTTGATCAGACGTATTGACGGGCGTGGGGGATAAGGGAAAAGGCGTTTGGGAAGGAAATGTAATCAATGACGAAATATAGATGGGAACTAAAATATAGACCTAATCACTCGCGTGTGGAGGAACCACGGACGAAACGTCATGATTTGAAGGCGTGCAAGGAGTATTCCAGTGTATCTAAAGAGCTCTTTGGAATAACGATCAGTTTCGATGATGAAGAAGAAGAAGAATGAGAATCTGGACAGTTGAAGACTGGCTGGCAGCCAGCACCGGATGCGCCGGGAACTATATCGATGCCTTGAGGGCTGGCGATTGGTCGGAGACTTGTCAGCTCGGATGTGGGACGGACGAAAGTTCCGTGCACGTGATGAATTCACGGAGCCGCGGAGTAGATGCGTGCCGGGTCTTGAAGACAGAATTTATACTATCTCTCTGCTCAGCATTTGCAGAGATGAATGCTCATTCTGAGTGTTTGATGTTGGGGAGCTGGTGGGGAGAGTGAATTATACACAGTATGCCCACGGGTTCGTGGACGCTGTGTGACAGTGAAGCGGGTTTTAAGGATGAAATGTTCAATGAGTGCTGAGACACAATCAAGCCCGTTCTTGATACAGAAAACTCGTCAAGTCGAACCAGTCTTCATATCAAGTGACCGGCTCATCCCCCCCGAAGCTCCTGTCATCATTTTTTGCTCTTTTGCTGCTGGCTCCAGATCTAAGTCTCGACGTAAACAGACGAGCGGTGAGCAACTCTTTTGTTTGAAGGTTTGTCACGAGCAAACCTATCTATATATCTAGTCTGAGGCTGAGAGCTATGCGGTCAGCGCCGAACACCTCCTTATCCCGCCTTTTTCGACTCACCGTCCTTTGAGGGCGACGACAAAGTTGAGCTGCCAGGCGTGAAGTCGAGAAAGGATGGAGCCCGCTTATGTCATACCCCGGATCTTACATAATGATTTAATTAGGGTTTAACCACGTTTATAGCGGAAAGCCAAAGAACGGGGTGGGTCAAACCCTAACAAATTGCGTGCAGCGAGCGGATGGAGAGCAGACGATGATGGAGGTCATGATTCATCAGGTACAGAGTAGCTAACGCAGAGATAAGAACACTCAAAGAAGCTGTCGATTGCTCGGGGAATGATGATAACATGCTACGGTGAGTTGTCTGATACATTTCGGGCAGATGGCTGGATAAAAAGTGTGTGTGCGCAGTAGCGATGCGGTTAAACCGCGCATTAACCATGCAGCATGGATTGGGGCCCAAACTGCAAAGACATCGAGATTGATGCTCCGTAAGCGACTCCTCGTATCTACGGAGAAAATGCCTTAACGAATGAACTTCCATTCAACACTAACAATGAATCCCACAATCGATTGACATCTCACGAAATGACATCTTTTGACCTGAGCATCTTTGGCTCGCGGTAACATCGGCGTCCACGCGCCACTCTCATTGACACCGGAGCTTAATGCCTTTTTCTAGGTAGCGGGATACTACTCAGGAAGATGGCCTTACATAGTATAATCAATGGCATCATGTCAAGCGAGGGCAATATCATGTTTTGAGCGGGGATCAAGGCATTTTTAGTAGTCGTCTTCTGCAGGCGTTTGATCCGCGACACACTGGTTTCATGGTGCCTGTACTCCGCATCATCGTCGCGAGTTACATGATCAGACATAGTTCAACTTCTGGAGTATTGGTTTACCGTTTTTTCTGTCCCTGTTCACGATCCGATTGACTTTTGCTTGCAGACCACGGATGCCATGCAGCCATCATAAGGGCCGACGTCCATCACAGTCTTCGACAACAGTAGAGCTGTATTCAATATTAATCTCAATTCACAGCCTGACAGGATCAACAGTGTCCTCAGGCTCAATTGCAGAGCGGTGGGCCCAGCGCTAAAAACCCTGCTGGGACAACAATAAACTCGCTTGGCGGCGTATCGATCCAGACCAAAGCCCGCCGCCCGCCGCTCGCCGCTCGAGCGAACCGGAGCAAAAATCCAGAACAAGAAATCATTAAAGACATTCATTCTTCATCTTCTGCAGTTTCGTCTTTCCACGACACGGTACTACTACTTTGTGCGCTGCTTGATCTCTACAGATACCGTTGATCTGCGTTCGATTTCTGCAGTACTTGACACATACATGCTATGTTCGCCGTCCCTGGATGATTTCGTCGACGCCAGAGGTATGTAACTCTACGTTTCCTCTGCCTCGTCTACCTACTCCCAATTCTCTCCTTGCGCCGTGACTTGCTGTCAAAGTCTCACTCCCGCAGTTAAACCAACTACTACTGTACATCTCTTATCCCCAGATCTACCACCATTATCACCATCACTATCACCGCCACACACTTCCTTACTGTTCCTTTCTCTCCTCTCCATTCTCCCTCCCGCTCCCCTGTCTCTTCTCCGTCTCCAGTCTAGATATCCTGGTCATCAAAGTTTACCAGCGGACACACCTTATCTCAGCCCAGCCAATCATAGCAGATGAAACCTTGCTGTGATTTTTTTCTTTTCAACTTCGCACGTCGAAAGTCATATTCGTCCTGATCAATGACCGTCTGGCCTCTAATCCCTATTCACGATCTTCTTCTTTTCTTCAAAGTGTTTCTGTTCCTAATTACTCATCCTTCTCAGACATCTTTTCTGCTGACCTTGCATCTATATCGCTTCTATTCGTCTATTGCTTGTATTGTTCTTTGAGAATCTATTAATTCTGTGGAGCCCACGAGCATTGTTCAGCATGTCAGCTGTTCTTCATTGTGTTTGTGTCTTCTTCAGAATCTAGCAACACAACTCATCTCACTTTGATACCAGTTTTTTCCTTGCCTTCCCCTCTCAAGCTTCTATTTTCTTTTTCTTCTTGCTCTCTCTTCTTTCATCTACATTCGTCCTCTTCACATCTACAACATCATTTCGTCTGCACTACCTATCGTCTCTGTACTTCGCTACTTGTTTCTACACTACACACTATACACCAAGTCAGTTTATTCTCAGAATTTCCCTAATCTGATTCAACCCACAGTCAGCAAAGATGGGGGGTGTTAAGCGAAAGCTGGAAGAGAGTCGTGGATCAAATGGTACATCTCAAGGTCACGACTCTCGTTCCACTAAGGAGGCTATCGAACCAACTCAAAGTAAGCTTTGTTCCTTCCCAGCATGTAAACCACCACCACTAACAAATCTCTAGTCTCATCGTCTCCTCCTACATCTTCTTTCACGTCTGAAAAAGACAACGATGTCAACAACTACGCAGCCCGTGGGCGTGGCCGTGGTCGTGGTCGGCCCAGAGGTCGTGGAGGTTCCAGTAGCAGCCCAGCCTCGCAACCTCACACCCCACCACGCAAGCGACGAAGAACCAAAGAGGAGATTCTAGCGGAACAGTTTGGTTCTGCTCAGACTCCGCGTTCAACTCGACAATCTGCAAGAATTCTCTCCAAGCGTCGAGCTACTGATCCTTCGCCAAATGTAGGCCTTGCTGCTGGACATCTGCCCAAGGCTGCATCCATGGAGCCCCGTTTGCCCCCTTTGACCTCTATTGACGACTCCCATGAATCGATGCCAACCGAGCCAGCTATTCCTGATATTGTACCATTTACGGCCTCTAACATCACTTCCGCACCAAACGGCCATTCGACTCACCAAAAGGCCGCTAGTACCGAACCGAATGGTTCTGGCGATGGTAATGATCATATGAATGCGAACCGGTCAGACATCTCGCCAGTTCCGTCCATCAAATCGCCAAAACAAGAACAATCCGACGACACTCCAGAAATCAAGTCTGACAACGGGTCAGGCGAGAATGAAGGCAATATCGCTACGAACGCTGAGCCACCCAGATCCGTACCAGCACTGACTCTATCCACCGACCTACCTCTCTCTCAATCAACCGATGCCGAGACTCCCGTTGGACTAGAACTCCCAGCCTCCGCAATCTCCATGTCCCCTCCTGCAACTCAATCTGAAGCCGCAGATCTGTCCGCTAGCACAGTTCCCATCACGACCACAAGAAGTCGTGGTGGTGGCAGACCTCGTGGTAAAGGCAAAGCAAGAAAGGCGGCTCCAGGTCGCAGATCTGGTGGTGTTGGGAAGGGTGCTCCCAAGTTGCATCTTCATGATAGAAATCTATCGCCATCAGCCAGTGCTGCAGTGAAAAAACTCAGAGATCGACAGAAGGAACTCCACCATGCTTTCCGCAGAGTCGCATCGGTCCAGAGAGCTGCTCTTGTTGTTCTCGCCACCCGTTCAGAGTCTCGTCTCATCAAGGACCCGAAAGCACACATGGAAACACCAATTTATAATGAAGTGCTGGATGATCTGCAGGCTAGGTTGGAGAAGAACAAAGACATGATCGATAAGGAATATGAGCTCAAGGCCCAATCCCAGGATAAGACTTTGGAGGCTTATGAGCATTGGATCAAGTCAACCTTTAGGGTCAGTGATAAGATTCATTTTTCTCTTCTATTTTTACTAACTGTCCAAAAGGAGAAGGTTGAGTCGATGAGAGACGAACATATTCTTGCAGCGCAAGGAAGTTTCCTCCAGTATCTCGATCAATGCCGTCAGGCTGGGGATGAAGATCACACAGAGGTAATTATTCCACTACATTTTCTCATTGCAACACTTCTAACAATATTTTTCAGACGGAGGAGTCAGATACTGAGAATACAAAGATCAATCGCCGCGTTGCTCATCAAGCTGTTCGTGGTTTTGACAGTTCTTATATTCGACGAGCTGGTGGAGCTGCCCTCTATGACCGTGCCGACAGTGGTTGGGATGAATTTGTTCAGAGAGCCAGGATCGGCGGTGACATTTTTGCGCTGCTTAAAGACATCAACGAAGAAGCCAAACGCGACAAGGAAGAGGAGCGGAGAAGACGCAACGAAGCTAAGAAGAAAAATAAGGAAGCTATGGCTGAAGGCGACGAAGACACCGAAGACGAGGCCAGCGACAAAGAGGATAGTCGTCCACGATTTAGCGATCCGCGATTCAAACGCCTTATGTCTGCTCTTGCTGATGCATGTGAACTTGCAGAAGGTCGAGGTGCCCCTAAGGAGGAAGAGGAACCAGAGGAGAGGGTTGAAGCCGAGGTGGTACAAGAGGCCGAACCAGCTCCAAAGCCTGAGCCCGCACCAGACGCATTAAATGCACTTGCTGAGATCGCCTTGGGAGGTGCGCGGGAGAGAGACAATTATGAACGACAAAGTGCCTCGTACGCACCCGGCCCGCCTGCTACCAGTCATCTTCCTGGCCCTAGCATTGGGCAGCCTGCTGGTGTCCCTGCAGAACGTGCACCTCAATTACAACCACCGCCATATTTGACACCACCACAGTACGCCGATCAGCATCAACAGCGAGGACTACATCGCACAATTCTTCCACAGCCTATGCAAGGACAGGTCTTACCTCCTCCCCCAGACCACCAGCAATACTATTCACAGCCATATCAAGGCCCTTCCTCTCACCAACACCCCGGTCCTCCGGGTCCTCCAAGAGCTTATCCAGGCATGGCGCGACCCATACTTCCAGCAGCCAGACCACCACCACAGCAACAGCAACAACAACAGCAGCCGCAACAACAGGGCCTCCCTCCCATTCGCGAACAGTTAAGCGAACAGCTCCGACTCCCAGACCCCTTCTCCTCCGCAACCCCCCACCTCCCAGCCCTCCCAGGAATGCGCTATGGCGGCCCTCCTCCTCCTCATCCACCACCACCACCACAACCCCACCACCGCCCCTCCCAATCGGGCGGTCACTACCCTCCCCCTCCCCCTCTCACACCACAGTACATGCCGGGACCCCCCGTCGGATACCCGCACCCGCACCCACACCACGCGCTTCCTCCACCGGCACCGTACCATCAACAACCTCCCATGTATGCGCCACAGTATTACTCGCCGTATCATCCTCATTCGGCCCCCCCACCACCTCCCAGACCACATCAGGGATTGCCTCCACAGCCTATCCACCCGTCGCAGATGCAGCATGCGCAAAATGGGTTGCATCATGGTCCTCCGCCGCCACCGCCTCCTCCTCCTAGATATTGATGATTGTAACTGTACTGATGAGGTGAAGAAAGATTTCATTGCTTTGCGAATGGGTGTTGTTGTGTTCTATTCTATTGTTATTTCATGCGGATTCGTGATTTTAAAGCGCAGAACACAGGATGTTGACAGTCCTTGTACTATGTCGTTGCTTCTTGCTGTACTATGATGAGGTTTATGGGAAACATGGGGCTGTTAGTACTAGCGATTTCTGAGAATGCATACGACTTTGATGATTATCGATTTCGGTGCTCTGCGAAAACCTGGGTATCGTTTTAGGGGTAATCTAAGGAGGGATAGTCGTAGCGAGGGGAGTAGACGAGATATTGAACGGACGCATGTCTCATTTTTGCGATAGAATATGGCCATATACATATCCATAGTAGACGTGCAAAGTACTCAGACAGATAATATTGACTTGAATTTGGCTAAGGAGCTAGAAGCACAAAGCACAGGAGGCGCGAGGTGGGAGGGATGAGTTGGTATGACTAACGTCGGCTCACCGGCGACTGTTGCCTGCGGTGGAGAAGAGAAATCTCCTGAAAAAATAGGTATAATACTTCTGAATAACTTGTCTGACTCACGGTTACTCATTTCCACATTCTCATTCTCACTTGAATCTGTCGAGACGTTCGTTGCCATTCTGCTGTGCTGAGCTTGGGCCGTCGTCCATACAAAACCATCCCACTTCGACCTTTTTCTCGCCCCGCTTCAAGCTCTCTCTTTTCCAACTTCGTCCACCACCAGCCCCTCTTCGCCCTTCACTCTTCTCTAGCAGAACAGCACACACAAAAAACACAGTTCAGACACCAGACAGGACATTTTTGGAAACAAAAATAATCCTTCCAGCAAGTTCTAAATAGCAACAAGGAGAAAAAAAAGTCAAAGATCAGAAATCATGGCTGTGCGCGCGCAGTTTGAGAATTCGAACGAGTTGAGTCTCTTTCCTGCTCTACCTATCTCCGTCCGCAGAGGTTGCTTTTTTCTGCCTGGCCCTGTTTTACGGGGATTTTTACTTGCCTTTTGAACCCTTTCCCGGATTGGCAGTATCAATAATCATGTGCTGACAGTGGGGTGTCTTAGGGTTGGAGTTTTTGCGACGTTGACAAACTCATATGCTATCGTGGCTATCGGAGGATCAGAGAACTTTTACAGGTTGGTTTGCTTCTTGGTTTCTCTTGAAGGGTTTCTTTCCTGCCGTTTTCGCATTCTCTTGGAGTGGGTATATCCCTGGGTTTGTCGTGTTGAAATCGACGAGATATGGGGAGCGCAGTACAGGAAAAATTAAAACGATCACGGCAAACTCAGGGCGGGGGTGTAACCAGGACGATACAGGATGCTGTCCATTGCGTTCAAAGATACTTGAGGAAATTTGCATAGCAAGAAGAAGGCTAACCCATGCTGCGATGTTTTTAGTGTATTCGAAGCTGAATTGCAAGACGTCATCCCCATTTGCCATGCCACAATTGCTGGTACAAGGATTGTTGGAAGATTAACAGCTGGGTAAGCATTCTTTGACTCCTCAAACCAACCCGCTTCACACTCCAAGGCGCATGTCTAACCAGCTTCTCTGCTCCAGAAACCGAAAAGGTCTCCTCGTCCCCACCACCACAACAGACCAAGAACTGCAGCATCTCCGAAATACGATCCCAGATACGGTCAAGATACAACGTGTAGAAGAAAGACTATCAGCCCTGGGCAACGTGATTTGTTGCAATGATCACGTCGCGCTCGTGCATCCAGATTTAGAGCGGGAAACTGAGGAAATGTGATTCACATCCAATTTTCAACACAGAAACAGCGGAAATTAGAACTAACATGTCTTCCAATCCACAGAATATCAGACGTCCTCGGCGTCGAAGTCTTCCGCCAAACCATCGCCGACAACGTCCTCACAGGCTCCTACATGGCCCTTTCCAACCAAGGCGGCGTCGTCCACCCCAAAACCTCCATCCAAGACCAAGACGAACTCTCCTCCCTCCTGCAAGTACCCCTGGTAGCCGGCAGCGTTAATCGCGGTTCTCCCGTGGTTGGAGCTGGTATGGTTGTCAACGACTGGCTTGCTGTGACGGGATTGGACACAACGGCGACGGAGTTGAGTGTTGTGGAGAGTGTGTTTAGACTTGGTGAGGCGGCGGGACGGGCGACTGGGAATGTTAATAAGGAGACTCTTGTGGAGAGTTTCTATTAAATGGTTGCTTGTCTTTTGGACTGGATGATTTTATGATTGGTATCTTATGAGCATAAAGGCTTGTCTCATCTACTTATCAGATAGACGGATATGTGCTCTCTTGGGCACCGAAGTCCAAATGAAAGTGTCCAGCGACAGAAGCTCCTGTTTCCGTTATAATAACTAATAGGTTTGGTTATTCGCTCTATTTATTCCTATTAGAATGTCAAGACCTGGAAAATTGTGCTGGTAAAAATGCTCTCCAAGCACAATAAAACGAAGACTCCGCACAATGGCCCGCTAAAAGACTCGGTATCAAAAGGCAAGAAAGGCTGGGAAGGTAAAATATTGGAAGGGGAATATACACAGACAAGATAGCACCAAGTAAAGTAAAACGATTTCCTCGGCGGTATTACAAGCTAGGGATGCCCACTATCCTCCGCTGTACACGGTGCAGAGGTATGGATGGATATCGACTGATTCGGGAAGGGCGAGCGGGAAGGAGATGGAGACATCTCGTCCCCATTCTGCATGACATCCTGAGTAGTGCCGTCTTCAGCTTCGTCCTCGTGACCATTCTGATGCTCCATGTTGTCGGGGGTCATATCCGCCGGTGGAGGAGGAGGAGGTGGTGGGGGTGGAGGGGTTTCGGATCGTCGTCGTTTACCGGAAGATGGAGCAGTGTCGTTTCCTGATCCATCATAGTAGTCTTCTGGATCCTCAGTGCGTTTGCGTTTCAACATCTCTGCAGGTGCATCGTCGGTGGGATAAATGTTGCTGGGAGGACTCATAGGCGGAGGTGGAGGCGGTACGGTGGGTGGAGAAGTGGATCGTTGTCTCTTAAATGGTGAAAGGGAACCATTTTCAAGTTCGTCTTCGTTTCCGTCGTCGGGGCGTTTTCGTTTGAGACCATCAGTATTTGACGAAGGACCTTGATCTTCTGCATCGTCGTCCATTTCTGCATCAGATATTTGGACGTCACTATCCTCGTCCTTGGTGTCTGCAGTGCTGTCTAACTGCGCTGGTCTGGTCTTGGCCGCTCCAGCTTTGTCTGTTGAGCTGGATGCCGGAATTTTGGCGGCATCTTTTGATTTCCTTTCTGCTCTCTTTGCTTCATGGGCTCGGTGTTTCGCAACCGCCTTGTCAAAGTATTCTTTGCAGTACTTCTTGACCTTTTTGGTCTGCTTTTCGCTGATCTTCGTAGGATCTTCAACCCGACCATTTTTAAAGTCAGAGTTCACTAGCTTTTTGGAGACCTGGTGAAGGGATATTAGTGGACGGTTGTATTAGAGATAAGACATAAATCAGTCGTACTTCTTTTGCATAGCGCTTCAAGTCGTCCTTTGGAAGCTTATGTTTGAACTTGTCCACCATATATTTGACATGTGGGAAAAGCTATGACTCCCATTAGCAACTTAGCAACCAAGCAACAGGGCTGCACAATCACTTACAGTATTCTCGTAAAGCTTCTTCTGCTTCTCTTCACTATAAGATCGCCACTTTTCTTTGGGCTCTTTTTTCTCAGATGGTAGCTTCGCATCAGCAGGAGTTGCGGGAGTTGCAGATTTATCTTTCGCTTTGGGAGTGTTTTCCTTTGCATTCATAATACCGTCAATGATATCTTGAAGTGTCTTCTCTTTAGATTCGCGTTTAGGTGGTGGTGGTGGCTGCGCTGCTGGTACGGTTGGCCGTACCCATGTTGTTTCTCCGCTAGCTGAGTAGTAGTAGGTTCTTCCATTTGATTCTGCACTAAACCAGCCTTTCGGTAGTGGGAATTGTCGGCGGAAGGGTCGTGGACCGGGACGATAGGAATTTAGGTGATTCTTGCCACCTCTGGTGAGGGCCGCTGGACCACGGGGAGCGTTGCGAGTAACGTCCACAGAACGTGACCTAGATCGAGACCTAGACCTTGATTTCGCATCTGGTTTGCGTTCATCTTTTGTCGTTTCTCGACGTTCATAATGGTTAGCAGCAGGTGTACTATTGACCGCAGCTGGGTCCCTTTTCATCCGGGGAATTCGATAGCCAACTTCGAGGGCAGCCCATATCTTGAGAAGTGCGGCAGCTTTCTCTGAAACTCTCTCGTCAGGACACTCTTTCAAAGGCTTAATGGTTTCCTCAATCTTGGAATCAAGAATCTTGTTCCGCGTAAGCCTTGGAAATTTGTCCAGGATATCGAGAATTTGAAGCACGACATTAAAATCGTCTTTCCAAGTGTTTAGTTGCGAATTCAAAATCTGATAACCGTGCATTCTCACAACCCGGTGCCGGACGCGTTCATCTTCACAGCGTTGAATACGGCCAAGCAACTTGACTGCAATCCACTTCTCTTTGCACTGCATCAGAGCAGCCATGACCTTCGTGACGCCACTCTCCTCCAAAGATTTCGGCTGCAAGCTATCCACATATTCTTCGTCATCCTCACCAGACTTCTTTTTCTTAGGCCGTTTTGCGACAGCAGTATCCCATCCGTCTGGGTCATCAATGCCCAAAGCCTCAATAGTCGCGTTGGACAATTTCGTGGCACGTTCCGTCTGCGTTTTGCCGCCGATAAAACCTGTGCAGTTGGGTTCTCCGCAGTAACACGGTTGCGGGTCAGCTCCGTACCGATCAACATTGTAGTTGAACACAAGCTCTTCACCGGCTTTAACGTAGCGCTCCGCAAATATTCCCATCCGAAGTTTTTCGCCAACAACCCATTTGTCCACGTAACAATTCGGATTGCAAGAGTGATTGCAGAAACGACCTAGGTTTCCTTTCTTTGTCGCATCAACGAATTCTCCTTTGTTAAGTGACATGAAATAGAAATGCTTGATGCCTTCTTCATCGTAGTTAATCATACGACGACGAAACTGGGCTTCATTGATAACCTCTCCAATATATTCGAAAATGAACTCGTTGGGGCGCAAGTCACAATCCGCTCGAAGACCATAGCCTTTCTTTTCAGTCTTAATAACCGACACTTTAGCATATTCTCGTCGTTGAAATCGTTGATTCTGGCATCCGTCACCGCATCCACAGTCGCCTGCACACTCCATCTTGGTGGCACGGTTGATGCAGTCTGAGTCTTCTCCACAGGCCGCGTTTTTGGAAGTAGAGGCATCTGTGCGGTGCCATTAGCATCGTCATCAACACACTCTCATCCACATGAGTATAGTTAACACTCAGAAAGATTACTCTATTTGACTTGAGGGGAAGACAAGAGATTATGGGACTGATGAGGTGAGGTTGGTGTTGGACGTCAGGGATTGCCTAAAGGGGAAAGAGACTTACCCCACTCCTCAACACAGTCACAATCCATCGCATGCTCAGTATATCCCATATACTTGTTGGCATACGTACACGCTTCCATCACCTGGAAGGTGCTCGTAGCCTCCGCAGTCTTGTCAGGCAGATCATTGAACACCGGTGCCGGTCGAGGAGGCAACTTTTGCGACGCAGAACGAGACAGCTTTGGCGGTTGACCAGGCTCTTGCTTGACAGTGATCTCACCACCGATCTTTTCCTCTGACGGCTCATCTTTGACAACTGCAGGCGTAGACCGGTTTCGGAACTTTGATGGCTTTAATGATGGAGTACTGGATTGGCTGGGAGAAACATGACCATTGGCCTCGTCCTTGGGAGTGATAGTGTCTGAGATACCGTTTGGAGTGACGCTTTCCGTCGATGACTGACGCTCAAGTTTCAGTTCCTCCACTGCATCTTTTACTGTGTCGATTTTAGCTTCTGCATCGTCATGGCCAGCCATGATGGAAACCAGTATTAATGCAGAAGACCCGACTCGTCGCCGGAAGCACTGCGGTCGCTGTGAAAAATAAATGTGGCTTGTCGCAGGGTCTCGGGTTTTGGTCGAAATGAGCCTGAATCCGTGGGAAAAAGCGCCAAGAGCCCGAACCTGATGTTGCTGCCGTTGAGTGGCAGATGCGGCTCCACAGCGCTGAGAACGCGTCGACGGTGAAAAAGTGCAGAGATTAGGAGAAGGGGGATGCTAGATCGCAGAGAGGAGAGTATTTGTGCAAGGGAGTGTTTTGACAAAGAGAAGAGCGAGAAGGGCCCGTTCGTTGCTAGGGGAAAATAAGGTGATGGGGTGAAGGAAAAATGAAGGCAAGTGAGTGTAGCCCAAGGCGAGATATGAAAAAGTCTGTGAAGAAGGTGAATGGCGACCCTCCCTCCTAACGGCAATAGCCGAAGACAGTAGAACGTAGGAGGAGTGAAAAAAGATCAAAAGATTGTGTGAGGTTGAACTTCCGGTTCGCGAGAATCTTCGGTTGAGGTTGAAGCTTGCCAGAAGCGAAGCGCGTGCAGACACTGTTCAGAAAACAAAAAGAAAAGAAAAGGAATTCTCTTCCCCCTTCCTCCTGGAGTAGGATGAAGTCTTGACTTGTTTGCTTCCCCTCAAGCCTCCTCTTCCTTGGATATCTCTGAAGCCTCTTGGTTCACACAGCATGTGTAGGAGGCAAAGGACGTTCTAACCACCACCCTGTAGAGATTACCCAGCTATGAGCAGCTGCTCTCTCTCGGTACCGAATCCGGAACAGAAGGAAAGTATGCTCATCAAGAACATTGAACCAATCTCATTGAATTATTCCTATTTTCGTCTATCCTTTGTCCAACAAGAAAAAAAAAGCGATGAAAATGGGCAGAGGGGGAATGATGAGTGGAAGTTGGGGCGGGAGACGAGAAAATGAAGAGGCAACATGAAAAATGTGAGGTGGTGGAAGAGGATCGTGGTAGGGCCGCGGGGTGAGTGGAAATAGTGGAAATTCGCCAACATCTTTTTTGGCCAGGCCAACACGCTATTGCTCCCCAGCCTTGATGCGCAACAACCCCCAGGATCTCTCAGGCTTCTCGAGAGTCCTGGTCAAACAAACTGCAAATATCCCGATTCGCCAAAAACAAGCCTTCTTCTCCAGGAAAAACTATGCGATCGCTCCTATATTAATCCAAACCGTGGATCATAGGATTTCGATGATTCACCTTGTCGAGTGAGCCGAAAGCCATAGCTGTCACTAAAGTCAACACTTTCCAGTCCAAGCGATAGGACTGTGCCACCACACGGCGTCACAGAAGATCGAATCCTCTGGCTTCATGTGTTCCTCGCAACTGCTGGCACTGTGCTTTATGAATGGAGTAAAAGCGGCAAGCCTATGTTACAGTGAAAACGCCAATTAACAAGGAAATTTTGGCCTGTATCGAACGAACACCTGCCCAAAATCAGTATCTCTGGAGTAGTGAGCTTTCCTTAGATAAAAACAATGAACGAGAACAGAACGCGTTTGTTAAGGGTATAAAACGCAGTTCAGTCAACCCGCAAAGGTTATATCTGGCTGGTACGCGCTATAGGGATCTTGCAGTGAGATCTGTCTTTGCTCAACCCGCACAGTTTGGGCCAGAGAAATTCGTCCAATGGTGCGAAACAAGTAAATGCAGCGTAGGATTGAATGCAGGCAAAGGCAGCCGAGCTTGAAGGGAAAACTGTAACTGGGAGCGCAAGGTGAGAGGTAGGATCATGATTCATGCATCAGCAACCTGTTCATAGTCTCGTCTTCGTAAAAAGGGCAATTAGCGTCTATATATGTAAACCAATTTTAGATCCGAGGGCAAGAAAAGACGTCCACAACACGAAGTGGTCGTGGACTTGATGCTGGCAAAATAAAAGTCGGTCGGTGGGCGGTGAGGTCGGTCAAGGCTGGGAGCTGAACTACCCCGCCATCGAACCCGAGCACAACCCTACGGTTAAAAAAAGCTCCAGAACGAAGCATCAGTAGTTTCAACGGTTACGAAGCTTGGAGAATAGCTCTTGACGTAACACGGCGTATTTATAGAGGGTAGTATTCACGACTTGCTCGGAAGGTTAAAGCCCAAAATAGAAGTATATGCAGTCGGCGCGGGCTTCGGCCAGAGGTTCGTCGGCAGATCGTCGTCTTCTCGTATATCTCCTCGCAGAACAATGTCAATGCAATTCCAATCTGAGTGAAATACAGAAATAGTTCGACGTCGCAAACTGACAACCCTGAGAGCCAGCTGGAGAGTGGTCGTTTTCATGGTAGGCGTGAAAGATTGCGGGTTTTGTGGACGAAGAATTTGGGTACAAGAAAAAATAAAGTGAAAAAATGGGCGTTGTGGACGCAGGCACAGACCAGCCCTGGTCAGGTCTGGGCGAATGGTTTTCCCTTGAACCCCCATCCCCAGGCGGCTCAGATTCATTCTCGAAGGTCTTGTTGGTGGAATCAGGGACTTTTCGTGGGGTGGTGCCGGGTAAGGCTGGGGAAGAAGACGCTGGATCGACCAAACAAACGGCGAATCGATTTGCAGGAACTGGCTGGGAAGTGTTTAGTTGTTAGCCAAGCAGTAATGCAGAGAAAACAAAGGTTCGCGATGATGGTAATATGAGGACGTGATAAGCTGGTGACCTCCTTGCGGGGCACGGTCGTCAGTAATACGGTGAAGAATAAGCGCCGCCTCAGAAAAGGTGCACGAAGACATTGCCACGCCGGGAGCGAGTTGCGTCGAAGCTGTGGAACTGACAGACGAACGTCCGTCCCAAGGTTCGCGCGTATGTGTGTGTGGGCGCGCTGACAGAGAATTTGACACATGCCATGCCACTCAGAGGCACTGATCAATGCTCGAACCCGATGCTCGGTACTGTATAAGCGCTGCTCTGGTCTATTGCATGGATCGCGACTGGTGATGAGTCTGGGGAATGCAGGCAGAAAAAAGTCGTGAGAATTTTGCTTTGTCTGCAGGTACGCACCTTGCGCATGTCATTTGTGTTTCATCTGTGGTTGACGCAGCTCAAGAGGTACACAAAAGTAACCAACCCCGTCACGCCGTGACAATACAGGACTCTTGGTATGCGACATGTCACTAATTTACCGCTCTGGTACAGTATTATTCTGTCTGTTTTTTCAATGTACTGTATATCCGTACAGTACACCATCCTGACATCGACAACATAGGGCATCGCCCGTCCACCCGCCCAACCCAACGCCCATTGTTTCATGGCTGAACGAGAACATTCAGCACAGAAGGTGACTGCGAGGGTTCGTTCCATGCCACTGTCCTGGGTTTGTCCAGGCGGTGTTATCTGACATGTCTGGTTGAGCTTTCTTTATAACATCCTGACGAGAGTCCGTCTCCTGCATGAACGGGATATTAGTTACATCCAACCAGGCTGGGGGAGCAAGGATGCAATCTTCTGTGTATCTGGCTTTTCTGTCCATCTTCTCTGGGCCACTTCGATACACGGCCAGGTTACACTACAGAATTTACGATATCTTCCCGCGTGCCCTGTCGCCAATCAAATCCTACGTCCGTGACATTGGGAGTTGAATGCGTACTGGCTATTTCACCTGCCAGAATAGGCACCCGTTTTGGCAACATGTAACTCTGCGCGGAATATCTGCCGCCTGTTACATTATTCAAGACTCATCGCCATGCCATTGAGGAAACAACCCTTTCAGTCTCTTTTTCTCCCATTTATTTTCCCTCATTCACAAATTTTTAACTTGTTTTTATCGCACTTGCAGCGACGGACATAACCGCCCCCATTGTACATATGTATATATGCAACACATCTCTCCTGCATAACGCCATCGTTCCTTTTGAAGTCTTCTGACCCAATCAGTCCCCTTGATCAGTCTCCACCTTTTTGTTCTTTGGCTTCTAGCTTGGCCGATCAGGTCAGAGAGCGCGTGAAATATCGATCTGTTCGTTTCGTCTCGCGCCCGACTTTTGTGTCTTTGGTTCAAGGCAGCTCATCTGTTGCATGGTATAACTCTACAAAGGGCCGTCTGACTTCATAGAGGGAAAGAGTTGCAGATATCCGTCAAGTGCCCTTTAATCGAACAGTCACAGCTCGGTGCTGGCCGTCTGATTATCCCCGGGTCAATCCCCGGGTAAAGAAGTAGGCACACGCGTCCGACGATTCGCGACGTGTTGACACCTGTTTCTTGCGTCAATGGTTTTTCACCGTGGTATTGGCTGCGCTGGCCAAGAAGTGATTTGACTTGGGCCAATGTCACGGGGCCGATTGCACCATCAGTGCGGAATTGCTGGCAGCTGGTTCCGTCCACCAGGCCAATTGAAAAATGAAGAAATGAATAAAATAAAGATAAAAAACATCTTAGAAGATGAACGGGTATATAGGAAGGATGTCGTTAAGAAAGGATTTGGAATTCCTGTTCCATGCCTGTAGATTCGAGGGTCTTTCCGGACTCCCATGTCAACCGAGCAGGACACATGCTTGATTGCCCTGTTCTTGAAGACGACATGAGCTTCCAAACGAGAAAGTATATTCGAGAGGTCAAAGTCCAGGTGAAGACCACATATTATTCCAATCGAGGCTGTGCAACTGCCACTGACGATATCCTTAACTCTAGCAATCCATCGTGCCTTTCTCCAGCATACTGGATAGGGGGGGATGAATGTCTCAGATCCATAAAATCCCATGCGATGCTGAATTATTTGCTCGTCTGGGAGGATGACTCCAGATCCCTATGTGCACATAGCAAAAGAACCCCGTCCCCTGACATGTTTAGTTTTCAAGCGCGAGCACGAGCGCTTCACGGTCGCCGTGCAATATCTCCGAGCATGATCTCCAGGCTAACGGTTTCAGAGTCAGACGCCGTGATCTTGATGATTGGAGCTTCAAAGCTTGTGTTCCTAGAGCGCAGCCAGTAACTAGTCAAATCCTTATAGGAATCTGCAGCTGTCCTGGCCCGATATGACCACTGACTCCAAGCTTGTGCCTGCTTTGAAGCCTGCCCTCCTTCTCGGCGTTTCAACGTGTGTGACGACAACTCATCACCCAGCAAACATAACAGCGTGGTCCAGGACAAGACCTGTCAGCCAGGATGTTGCACATCCTGTGGGTACGCTGAGGTATGGCCCTTCGACGGGGAGACCAGGGTCTCTCCGCTGGGGGGGAAGAAGGAGGGATAAAGTCTTCTTAAAAGCGACGTAAGGCTCGTTTCAGAGCAGGATGGGTCTTTTACTCACTGGCGGTTAACGATTCGAGATTAATTCTAAAATTCAAGCTCTGCAAAAATTCACCGTCCCCTTGATCGCCTTTACTCCCGCGACGCCGGCTCTAGAACAAAACGAGGTTGGCGCACGACGTTATTTTCTCTTTGAAGGTTTCTGTTTCATTTCGTGTTGCTTTTACCGATACGTGACCGCGGCCTCCGTCACTCTTCAACGGTGTTTTTCGGGTATTGAAACGTGAATTTCGCGGTTATCGTACACATCGTACTGTGAAAGGTACCTGGCAGTACTGTATGTACCTGCTGCGGTGCTTCCCCCCGTTCTCCCTCTCGTCTCTGCCTCTCCGTCTTCCTCCTCTCTTCTCTCCCTCTCTCTCTTTCACCCACCCGCTGCTCTTCAACATCGCGACCGTCAACGGCCTCCCCGTCACTCGTTCCGCCTTTCCTTCTTTTCCGTTCCTTTTCTCTCTTTCTCCGCCCTCCCTCCACCCCTTTCTTCTTCTTCCCTTCAGTCTCTCGCTCGTTTCGTTCACTCGTTGTTTGAAACGCCTCTCATTCTTTCGGTGTCTGGGGTGACCGGATTCTCATCCTGGTGACTAACACCTTCCCCCCAGCTGTTCCCATTGTTTGCACCTGCCCTTGTTTATTTTTGTGTCTCGTCTCCCTCTTCGTCCCTTCCTGCGTACGGCCGTGTTCTCGTTCTTGCTCTCGAGGTGTCACGTCCTTCCCGTTTCGACACGCGTTTAACAGCAACACGTCCTTGCCTCTCCTAAGTCTCGATGTTGATGGCTTCAAAAGTGCAGTCGCGTCCCTGTCTCCTGTCTTAGACTGAAGCGTTATAGCGCCGTGCCGCCGTCCCGCCCGTTGCGATTCCGCTTCCGCTTCCGCTCGTTTACCACCCCGTACCGATAAGTCGCATTGCCTGGCGATCGTCCTTCGTTATTATTATTAACTGCACGCCGCTAAGCCGTGTCCCTTGGCCCCCGTTCGTCTTCCCGTTTGTGAATCGAGGGCGCGTAATCCCGGCCAGCGCCTCTCTGTCCGTTCCTGTTCGCGGCTTACATTCCGCTTGCCGCACTGCATAACGGCTTCATGTCCCTCGGAGCCGGTCTTGCGTCACGTCGTTGAAAGTTGTCTCTGTTCCGGGGCGCTCCTGGGACCTCTTATGCGAGATTGGCTATTGTTCTTAGGTTGATGAGTTGCTGGATATGTCGAACCAACCAGACAAGCCATGGACTGAGGAGGAGAAGGTAAATTCTCGCCTGTGCGACCGAATTTGTGTTGTTGGCGTCGCCCGTGGTGTTGCGACCATTATTTGCATTCTTCCGACGCATATTGACTGAATGTGTTGGCAGAACTTTCTCCTCACTGAAATCCTTAAGAAGGCCCCAATACCGTCGTCGTTCCTGTTCAGCATGATACAGGAGCACAATATATCTCCCAACTGGATGGAGATTCCTCTTCCCCAAGGTAAGACCGGTCTCTCTCCTTTCTCTGTCGGATATATTGGCGTCATGTTATGAGCCAGTTTATAGAACGTTTGTTCGATCAAAGGCAACGCGTCCAGTAGGACCTTTGCTGACCTTTTTATCCAATGTAGGGCGGTCTCTTCACTCCTGTCAGGCAGCTTTCTATCGTATGGATCATGAGTACTCCCATTCTTCGTACAGACAAAATTATCCAGGACCACCTGCACCAGTCCAGACATCTCCTGAATCGAGAAAACGGCCGCTTCCCTCCCTTGCGCTTGACAAAACAGCGTCTGCCCCACGTGCAATCCAGCCAAAGCCGACACCGCCAGGTGACACATTTCAAATGCCTACGGCAAGGGCTCCTCTTCCAATTCAACGATTGAAAGACCCTGGGAGGGGGGAACCGCCACGAAAACGAGGAAGACCAAGCAAAGCAGAGACACTAAGACGAGCCCAGGCAGCTCATGCCAGAGGCGAACCGTATCCTCCTCCCAAGAGGCCAGTCGCTAAGAAAAACTATGGGGTTGGGTCGCCGATGATGACAGGGGTTGAGCCCATTCCATCATCTGCAGGACTGATTCAACAGTCTGTATCCGCACACCAACATCATAGGCACGAAGGAGGCTCGTTCATGAATTCTCGCGATGAACCGACGACACAAGGAGAAGATATACAAGTACGTCGACTTACTGGACCACACAATGTATTGAGTGGACCAGTATATGGGGATCCAACACCCGGGTCAACGGTAAAGGAGTCCATGCCACGAACCATGGAGAGCCAAATAACGCCCTCGCCAACTACATTCGGTCAATCGTTCAGGAGTATCATGCAATCCAACCCCGGAATTCCCAGCCCTCGCCATGACAGTGATCTTGTCTCAAATATGGCAGACGCAGAAGGTGGGGTTGAATCTGCACATTCCATGTTGGAGGGACAGAGGGGGACTTGAAAACCGGCTGATGATAATGAAATATTGCGAAAGGATAGACACATGGCACCAAACAAGGGCGACCCTGACGGCTAACAATGGGATGGCAAACACAACAAAGAGACGCTCAGGCACTGGATCGAAGAAGAACTGACGATTCGATTGACAGAGGCCGTTGAGAAAAAGCGATGTGTGGGACGAAATTTCGACCCCTTTTTGCTCTTGGACTTGAGCCAAGAGCCGTCACGGCCGTGATAATAAAGATTTCTTATGTTCGAATAAACAAGCGGCGACGATAATGAGGAAATGTGTGTTCCTTAAGACTTCCCAGAATGAGTCCTATGACCTTTTGGTAGGCAGTTTTGACGAATTTGCGATTCTTATATTCCCCTTCGTCAATGCCTAGGCACCTATTCAATGACGCCTTGATTGGCTTTTGGCGCACCTGATAATAATTAGCAGCTACGAAAGTCCGGGCGTCTATCGATCACTGGATATAATCCTTCTAGATGGGCCCTTATGAGACTAGCTGGCGAGAGGCCATCCCAACGCAAGGGCCTACTATTAACTACGTCGTGGGATATATGATTGACCCTGGCATTTTTCTCCCAATTTGGACCAGCAAATTTTGGATTTCATTTTGCTCCTGAAACGTATACCATACAACAAAATTTATGTCCATTGCTTTGATCAAAATTTTCCCCAACTGTCATTCTCTCTCCATCCTCGCCTTTCTTTTTGCCCCCATTTCCTTGCCGCAGGAGTCAATATTTAACTTCTAATGATATGTATGGATATGATACTCCGACCTTGTCACACTGTCACGACGATGTCTTTCGATATTTCACTTATTTTCTCGGTGCTTGTGCTGAACCTTTTGGCGGTATCTTCATCGTCCTCGACCCCTCTGTTTCCTAATTGGCGTGGGTATCCTGTGCAAAGCGGCCCGCTCTTCGCACATGTATTGTCTTAGAAAGGGGATACTTTGCCCCGACTCTACAAAAGATGGGCAACAAAAGTAAACGCTTTCTTTTGGTTTCACATACAAGCAACAAAACTACCCTCTCTTTCACTTGCGCTTGTGACGGACCTCTCTTGTTTGGCGCTGTTTTTCGTGGGTCCTTTGGAGGAGCGTCTTTTATTTTGGCTGTGATTCCATCCGATTTGGTTGTTTTGGTTCGATGGATATACTGGACATCGAAAAAGGGCATTATGTTTCTGTATAACATGCATCGGTAGAAGAGAATGATCGATGATCTAATTTTTTTAGCATTAAGCAGATACCGTGAAGGGAACCTTGCTTTTCCTAATGCTTGCAGGTTTTCTTTTGGCAATCAGAGAGTCAAATAGGTCATAAGACAGCAGCTTATGGCAATGCGTGTAGGGATGTGTAGTCGGCGATGAAGCGCCGTGGTGATACTGGGGACGTTTCTGCCGCGTGAGTGACATGCTTGGTTTTTCATGCCATGCGGTAAAGAGAAGGAGGATGAGATTACAGAAGATGAAATCAAGCACCTGTAATTGAGGAAAAATGAATGAGCTTGTTGAAAAAGAGAGGAGTGGTGATGTCAAAAAAAGGGAAAAAAAAAAGAAGTTGTCGAAGTCCCCCGAGCCGGAATCGAGCCGGCGACCTTTCGGTAGCATAGTAACCTTTACAGCCGAACGTGATATCCAACTACACCATCAGGGGTTTTTGGTTGAAGGACTGAGAGACGTCACCAAATTATATGGTCTATCTGCATCACTTGGCATTAACATGCTCCCTCGTTGATATTTCAGCGGTTTGACGTATGTCACTTCTAAAGCCACGAGGCCTCCATGACCAGAAATATGATAACGCAAGACTCGAAATCAATCAGCTTACTGCCTACTATGGTTAACGATCTTTCCCCTACTCTCAAAATGCAATGTCCGCTTTTTGTCAAAGATTAAAGAGGAGTTCTCCGCGGTAAACAAATCAGACGATACCCCGTGGGTATTGCGTAATAATGCACTCGTAATTCCCGTACGCACAGACAACCATTTCGCATGATATCCGACGACCAAATCCCGATCACCAGAGCTCAGTTAATTGACTTCCTTTTCTCTTAGCTTTCCGCATGCAATTCTGAGAGAGATAAATGATACCCCAGGACCCCATGATCGCCTTCTGAAACGCAGATGCAGGAACTGAGGAGGGATTGAACGAACGTATGCGCGACATATGCTCGTCATTACGCCTGGAGGACAAGGGGCCTTGTAATTATGGTATTAATTACGGTGATATGAGCGTTGAGCTGGAAATTCTACCGCACGGTATAGAATATTACTAGCGGCGATCATGCTTGACGGACCTGTGGACGTCTTGACGGGCGTTATGTAAGCGGCCTCACGCCTTTTTTGAGCTCTTATCAGCTTCCTTGTCATGACGATAAAATGACAACGCATCTTCAGGCCTCAGGTCCATGCCGGACGTGTGAGTGTCAAGTTGGCGATGAAGATCCCAGGCCGAAATACCTTTCTTTCGGCCATGATCTCTCTTATCCGATAGTTATCCGATAACTATCCGGGACATCGCAATGCCACCCTGCCCTGGTTGATACAATGATCTTGAGCCTTGCGCAGTCGTCTACTATCGATCATGGTTCGCGAATACCCATGAATGCACCTTTTCCTACGGAGTACTATGATACTCTATTTATTGTCAAACGCTATTGCGGTCACTGCTATCCCTGTATCATGTGGGAGACCCGCCCATCTGTGAAAGGATTCCCCGTCTTCAATAATTAGTACCATTGTTCGACAAGGCACGCGACATCATTTTACTTGACGCATCATCTTTCAACTCTACATACTGCTAACGCGGCGTAGAGGTCCAGAAAAGACGTATTTTGGCCATCACGGGGTCGTCCAAGCCGGGGTATCAAAGCTTCAAAAACAAACATGAACAAGCGTCGAGACTCCGGTGACAAAGTTAATCCCCGCGTGTCGGCAACTGCCGACGGTCTGAGGGTGTCCTCGCCCAGGATTTCAACGTTTTGATCGACCGTGGGTGATGTCAGCCATATTGCCCAAGCACAAGAAGGGTGTCTCACAGACAAACCACCAGTCGGAAAGCTGCGAGGATCGATCAGGAGCACATGAGAGAAATTGAAGACGCGCCATACTATAGACATAGATACTTGGCACCGGGAACCAGGAGCAAAAGGATTAGACGACAAAGCAGCCCAAACGGAAAGGGAGATGACCAAATGTCAAGTATGTACTGGCAAACTTCGCGGAGTACTCAGTCCGGATATGACATACTTTTGGCGGAACGAAGCTGCGGGTTACTGATGATCTCATATCTGGTGAGGGTTGGCATGGAGATTCACAGGTTGCCTTTGCAATGTGCATATTCATGCATGTGGAACGCGTGTGGACGTTGTATGTACTGTAACTACATAGTTAAAGAACATCCCGGCTGTGAAGTTCAATGGTGACATGAACTGCAAGCTTGTGCTACGGAGGTGCTGTATGCATATGTCTTGGACAAAAATAAAGAGAACTATATCTCGAAGTAAAGCAACCTGCATTATGAATCACCATGGCTCGTACAATCGGGTATGAGAATCAAAGAACATCTAGAAAGAGAAATGCAAGGATAGGAGAACGCGAAGAGAGTCCCTGCCCCAATCGCCATGTATAAAGAGGCGCCGAAAAATCGAACAACAAAAGCTAACAAAGTATGCAAAGCCCGTCTTAAACCGTGCCCGCAATACTCAAATCTCTGATTTCCTGCAACACCTGCTCCACCCTGTTGTCCAGGTTCCCAGACGCGTATTCTTCTCGTGTTTCCGCATCGAGATACTGCTGTACCTGTGCCATTCGACTGTACGCTTCTGCACAGAATCTCAACTGAATCTTCACCAACGCCTCAAACGACGGATCCAGATATGGCACGCGCAAATCAATCAATTGCGGAAGTTCGTTAAATAACTGATCGTTGAGCTGGTCGTACGCTTGTTTTGCCATTTCTGCTTCTTTCTCGGCTCGGGGCAGTTTGGTGGCGTCCTTGTCAGGCTTTTCGACGAGTTTCTTAACTTTGGCACGCATGGCGTCGTAGTCGAGGAGTTTGTTGTTGCGTTTTTTAATGCATTCGTTGATGTCGGGAAAATATGCGCAAAATCGAGAGATGGGTTCTAAAACTGTTGTTCTATATTTTGAAGCGTGTATTAGTAAAAGCGTACTATGGCTTTTCAAACAACGTAGATGAGAGTGTACCTGTATGGTCCATCAAGAGCTTTAATAGTTTCCGCATCGAGATCCTCGACAGCTTGTTTATAGCTCCTGCTCACACCGTCCTTGGCACCTGCATCACCGTAAAACGCATCGATTGTTTCCGCAATGCGCATCTGAGATGCCGTCATGGCTAATAACAACATTTGGTTAGCTCAAAGTTTAGCACAGCCGGTGCACTGATCCGATGCGACGAACCTCTGAGCGAATCTAAGTATCCCTTTGCCTCCTTTTGTAATCGATTCGCAGCCGCTTCCATTGTTCGATATCGCCTAGTCCACGAATATCAGCATCCAAACACTACCTTTTTTGAATCCATCCTCTCATACCTTTCCTCGATTTCATAATCTCGATCGTTCGTCTTCTCCACATGTCCTATTGTATCCAGCATAGATCAGCATCAGGCGTTTAACGGAACCCCCAGCTTTAAATTATCTCCCAAAAAACAGTCGCATAGATGGCGCGTAGGCGCTCCTTTAGCTGACAGTCGATGCAAACAAAATGGAACGTTGGCGTACCGGTCTTCATCATAACCTGGGTCGTCGCCCGGTTAACATTCTTCTTAAACCCTACGTGGTCCTTGTGAGCTTCTAACTCTTCAGGTTTGCCAGTATCGCTTTCGTTATCCTACATACCAGCCCAAGACATCGTTACTCGTTATTCCTCGAATCGGGGATGGTGGGTGTGCTGTGCGGATCTATGCGCTGGCGGATCGCTATAACACGGGAACGGCGTCAAAGATGTTGACTGAGCCGTAATAAAGGGAATCGCAACGGCAAGAAAACGTAAAGTATGGTATATGCGCAGTGGGTATTAAAGAGAGCTTAGGGAGTCAAGAGAAACAAAGCAACCTGGACACCAAAACGACGTCGTGATTGTCCCTCCTCTTGATGGCTTGGCACTGTAATTCATTTGGTGGAAACTGTGGCTGTGGTGCAAACATCGCGCGCTGTGCACGGGCGGCTGAACTCACACTACGTAATGCCAAGGCCGGATTAATTTGTTTCCGCAATTCACTCAGAAACACTCTGATTGGACAACGGATTAATTGCATGGCAAGACTATTTGCCTTGAGCTGGTGTATTTCTCGGACTACAGGTCAAAATTCTCCAACTCCAGATTCGCGCCCCCAAAATTAGGATATCCATTTACATAAAAGGATTGCTCATGAGGGTATCTAGTACTCCTAAAGTTGTTATTAGGCCCTATTAACTATCCTCCGTATCACGTAGAGGGCATGGGGGCGGGAAAAGCGCACCATGAGGCCTCGGATAAGGAGAGAAATCAAGGATTATCTTTCATGCGGGTCAGCAAGTTTCTCAGGCCACTGCGGTGCTCCCCTTGATCCATTGGAGTCGTTATTTCTGCTGCTGCTGCAACCGTCGTTGTAGCCGTCGTGGCGATCAGGGAATCTGGTGACCGAACAATTGACCCTCCGAGCTCTGAGTCTTCCCCAAGACCCGTACCCGGAGACGCTGTACCTTCGCGCCGTCCTGACGCCCTTAGAGAAGATACCGCTGCCGCAAGGGCGGAGACACTCCGGGGCGGCAGTTTCCGGCGCTGGCCTGAACCTTGGGGAGTTTCTAGTGTTCCTTCTTCCTTTGCTTCTTCCAACAGTGCTGCAAGGTTGGACTTGCCACTATCCACCCTTCGAGTCAGGTAGACTTTGGGTGCGGGAACGTGTAAATTCCGTGTTCTATTTCTTATTCTCTCGATTTCTTCTCGGTAGGCTGTCTCGTAGATGTCAATGTCGGCGGCGCTAGGAGATTCACTGACGACTGGCGTTGAATATATGTCGATGGGTGGGACATCACCGTCCTGGTTTGAGATAGGGTCATCAGCGGTATGTGTAGAGAAACTCGAAGGTCCAATATACAAATACGCCTGTTCCTCTTCCAGTGGATCACGCGCATGTCCTCGAGTTCCGTCGTAAACACTGCCTTTGCTCGGGGTACCAGCACGAGAGACTTGAGACACAGGAGTATCAGCTCTCGACAAGCCAAGAAAGCTTGACCTCGAGGTCGTCCTACTCGGGCGGCCTGGACTTTCGGCAAGCTGAGAAAAAAGACCGTTCTGCGGTTTAGTATACTCTGTCGCCGTGCCACCTGATGTGGGTAAATCACTGGTGACGGGTAAATCCGGTTCAACGAGCGCCTCCGCCTTGTGTTTTATCCGATCACGCGAAAGATCGTAGGCTTCTGACTCATTAATGGAGAGTGGTGGTTGAACGAAGTGCGACGACTCGTCTTCACCCAAGATACTCCGCATAGGGCTCGGACTCGCAGGCTCAATAAGCCTTTTAAACTTCTGGACCGCTTTGACCTGCAGAGAAATGTCAGTTTACCCGGAACCTGACAAAAGGCAGATAGGATCATTGCCAGGAACATACCACCGTTATAGCATGCGAGATATTTCTCGTGATGGCACTGTTCATTTCCTCCTCTGTTGGAGCCTCAATGATATCGGCGGTGTTTTCTTCAGCTGAAAGGAGCATATCCGTGCCGTCGTTTGTCACCCAGGGATGTTCCTAACCTGTTAGCACCGTCATCTAGCACCAGAATTGATAGGCCTTACTCTCAGCTCTGCCATTGTTATTCGCTTTTTAGGGTCCTTTTCTAAGATCCTAGATATTAGATCCTTGAAATTCTCATCCGTCTCCCCGGGGCAGACGATTTCGTCATTCCGAATGGCCGCATATAGTTCAATGATACTTTCCATCTCAAAAGGTATTCGTCCGTATCTTAAGCAATATAGAGTCACTCCCATCGACCATATGTCGGCTGCCCTGCCAGAAACATCGCCATGTTTCGCAACGCATAATTCCGGCGGAAGGAATGCAGGTGAACCAGCCGATTTAGCTGTGTACATGTCAGAGTCTTTCTCGAACATCTCTGATACGCCAAAATCGACAATTTTGAGCACGTCATCACTAGTTAGTAGGCAATTATCGGGCTTAATGTCACGGTGGGCGATGCCTTGAGCGTGAAGATACTCAATCCCCAATATTAAATCACGGAACCAACAACGACAGTTCTCGTTATCATATGGATCTGATTCTTCACCAAGGCCAACCTTCATTACCACGCCCTTTTTGCACATTTCCATAACCATGTAGAGAGAGTCTTCCGTCGGATCGTCCAGCACTTCGTATAACGAGACCAGATTTGGATGGTTGAGCTTCTTCATGATGGCAATTTCCTGCTTGATCAAGTGCAATGAGTTTCCCTCTTCAAGATTATGGCTTGACGGGTTTCGATGAAGAGGCTCGTTGAAACCAGTCGAAGGGGCTCGCGCTCCGGGCCGACGAGGCCCAGCTCGATTTCGTAAGACATGGGACTGTGCACGTTTCCTTAACCGTGACTTTGAGAATTCCTTCACTGCCTAAAATGGTGCTAATTGTTAGCCATCATGTAAAAACTCAGCTTAAATTCGAAGGTCACTGTCGTCCGTTGCATAGAGGTACCTACATATTCCTGGCCGTACTGGTCTACAGCCAGATGGACAGCACCAAAAGAGCCTCTTCCAATCTCCTGCTTTATCAGGTACTGATTGATACGATGTTCTGCCGTGCCGTCATCTTGACTATTGGTGTATTCGGACCGGGCGTTGAGAGTTTCCTTTCGAATTTTTTAGTTTGTCTTTTCGTAGATGGACATCGAGATTGAGCAGGTCAACAGACTTTCACTTTTCGTGGGAGTGTAGGATTTCGAGTGCGATGCCGTAACGGGCTGTTCAAGGAGTGGCTCGAGGATCTGTTGAAACCGGAACAAGTTTATCAGCATTGAATTGTGATGAAAAGGGAACGAAGCGGGGACAAAACAGTCCCCATGCTCTTTTGCTTCGGATTCCAAAAATACAACCTTGAAAAAGATAAATCAATGATAGAGCCGGAAATTTGATACGCACCTAGATGTGTCGCCCGTTCGGAGAGGTCGTGGTCGCGAGCCGTCTGTTGCTGTGGCTCTTTCATCTGCGGGGGGTAGCTTTTGCGTCACTGCAGGCTCACTCCGGATTCTGTCGTCTGCCATCTCATGATTGGGGTCACAAACAACAATGGCAATGAGGCCAATGGTCAATGCTGAGTAACAACAGAGAAAACAATAGAGCTATCAAGATGCTCTTGTGATGTTATATATCAGTTGAGACAGAGAAGCAATAGGGCTGAGTGTGGGGTAGGTTGGTGGTGGTTCATGCCCAAGACCAACGAAGTCGCTCTTCATTCCAAGCGAGAATGTGTGTGAAGGCCGGTCTACAGTGTATCGCTTAAAGAGACGCCTGTCTTGCTGCTGCTCACCACCGCGTGATCATATCGCCCTTCTATGTGGCACTCCCCATTATTCTGCTCTGCGAAATATGCCTTACCGGGGCGGATTCATTGGCCGTTTGGCATGGACCAGCAGGCAATGGGTGCCGCATGGAAGACCGACCCTGTCCTGGTCTCACTACCGGGGCCAACGACAGTTCACTTCTCCGGTTGGATACAGGATAGAGACCATCCACGGGGCATGGGGAACTGGCTTTGGCAATCCTTGACTCCACGGATGGTCAGTAGTGGGACCTTCGCGTCGCCGTCTGGTTCTGGAGACAATCCGTAGATGCTGTTCCTAGCGAGTGGACTTGGTGGAGGAGACGAAGACAGTGACCATAACAAACTAGTGGCTGGAGCATCACTTGCCACATCACCAGCCCCAGCTTGGCGCCATCAGCCCGACATCATCAATCAACCTCCGGCGTTCGTGATGCTACAGTACAGCTACAGTCCTGCAGCATCGTTGATAGCTACGAAGTTTTGTGTCTTCCATTCATTTGTTAGTTTCGTTGGCGACGGTGCCGTGTGTTCTTTCTTGAACAATGGTGGTCTATTCGTTCTACATTTTCGATCGTCATGGTAAGCTTAACAGACACAGCCCCCTAGCATTTGGAGCTCACAAGCTTACCCATTTTCTGCTGGCAGCGGAGTGCATCTACAAGCGTCGCTGGCTCCCCCGCCCGACATCTGTGCACAGCAAGCCCTCCCGCCCAACCTCCAGCACCACCCCTATCAGCAACGGCGTGCCCAGCACCTCTTCCCGAGGACCCCTGAGCGCCGAGGACGACGCAAAACTCATCTTCGGAACGGTTTTTTCTCTGCGGAACATGGTCCGGAAGCTTGGTGGAGATGACGATAAGTGAGAGGACCCCCTCTTTTTTCATTGGAGAAAGGCCGTGTTGGACACATGGCCCAGCCCCCTCCCCTCCCCCTTCTGGGAAGCAAATAATGGGCTGACCACAAGACGATGAATATGCAGCTTCCTTTGCTACCGCACGAGCCAATATAAATTACATTACTACGAGACGCCCACCAATATCAAATTCGTTATGCTTACCGATACCAAGTCCAGTAATATGCGCCTGGCCCTGCACCAGATATATGTGAATCTCTACGTGGAATATGGTTGGTCCTTTCTGTCCCCGCTTTCTCGTTTATCGCAACCTGCTCATATTGCCGTAGTTGTCAAGAATCCACTTTCTCCCATTGAGCACGCTGGCGGTCTAGGGGTGAATAATGAACTTTTCGAAGAATCCCTGGAGCAATTTGTGGTATGTCTCGGCTAAGAGTCCTGTCTTGTGCACTGCCTGTCTTCTCCGCTCCACTCTGGTTCTGTCTGACTCGTCTTCTAGACTCGGGTGCTATCATAAGCTAGTATTTTGGGCAAACGCGATCATCATGTGTTCAGGGAATGGGTCATGCCAGTCAACTCCGAAGTCGCCTTATTGGTGCAGATCAGCCCTACTAGGCGTACGGATTCTTGGGTGCGGCGCCAAGCTGCCTTAAAGCAACATATCTTGACGTCGTATCTCAAAACTGCGAGGATCCCTCAGCTGGAATGGGCTGAGATATTGCCTAATGGGGTTAACGACTGGAGAATACGACCCGTCACCTATGGAGCCCTGTGGCACGCAAATCATTGATGTGCTTCCGGTCGCAAGAAATTTGCGACGAAAGACTACTAGCCATCGAACATTTCCATGTTCAAGCCCCATCGGAATCGTGCCGGATCGGCTCTCTTAGGCCGTTGTTATATGCTGTGCCACACCTTCCTGAGCCTGGACTCAAGATCATTTTGCCGGCTTCGCTGATTGAAATCTTGACGGATAAGGGTTGGGACAGCGTTGCAGATTTCGAGAAGAAGATGGTATGACCGAATTCTTCAAGAAAGTGTTCAGTCGTCCTTGCATAAAGTTCGGCCTGGTCCATGAAAAATGTGGCTGTTCCCCACAGGGGTGATGTGGCACAGATGTGTGGCACAGGTCGCGAATTTCCATACTCCATACATAAAACGCATGGACCTACAAACCTAATTGGCCATAGTTAGGCAATAGTATGGGTCTTGCAAAGCACTATGCGATATGTACGGAGTAGAGATGGCCAAGGCCGCAAATATGTGCTCCATCATCGTGGGCAGAGCGGGAAGCGCCCAGGGATGGCCCGGTTGTGGCTTGAACCCTTGTCGTGATAACGTGGGAACGACGGTCTTACGGAGTACTCCAAGGCCACGGAATTTGAGCACAAGTCACAACCCGTTCTCCCAGCCGTTTTCTGGGCAAAAATGCTTGACTTGAGCCATCATTTTGCTTGATTCATGAGCAACTTGCCAAATGAAGGAACGTGTAAACTGTTGAGGGCAAATAGAGCCCGTCGATTGGGCTCAATGGTTGTAGGGCGAATATGTCGCTGTAGGGCAACTGTGGCGTTTGCTGTCAAATCGTCCTTGGCGATCGAGGGGAGCAAAAAGCATGATTTTCGAATCTGTTTGTCAGTGATATCGGTTGTTGGCTTCTTGATATCCATGTGCACCCTGATCATCAGTTTCGCGAGAACTGATGTCATGACGCTGGTCGCTTCTGTGATTTTTACGGGAGAGGAATCCAGAACAGTGCCCTTTTGCTTGCACTTTGGGATTCCTCTGGAAACAGTCCAGTTGCCGATGCGAATGACGATGCGTTGCTCCTCGTACTATACGTTCTTCGACAGTGTGTGGCGCACTGGCCCGACGGAGGACTGTCGCCGTAGTCTACGGAGTACAGCCGTTGATTATCCCGCATCTTTCTTGCTCTACCGCTCAGAGCGGGTCGTGAAAATGCCCCGACTGTTGAACCAGTTGGATAGAAAATTGTGTACATTCACACTTTCACACAGTTCTGAGCAATCCAGAAATTCCTTGGGCAATTGGCTCGACCTTTGGTATGCCCATGTGCCGGATGGGAGCCGCGGCTCAAGGAAACAGAAACAGAACTGTTGATGCTTCACGACGACGACGGTGATGAAGATGGAGACAATAGAAAAGGCCCCTCCATAGTAGCTGCATATCAGCCTCACGAAGTGGCATCCGGTTCAATTCTCTTTTGGTGGATCCAACCAGTCTCTTGTAGAGGCACCGAACTTTGACGCTGTGTAATATTGAGGATGGAGGTATTGTGCTCTAGAGGTCTAGCCGTTAGCGGCCAGATCATGGGAATGAGAAGCAAAGAGTGATGAATAAGGCAGCAATTCTTGATTGTAACCCCGAAATCGGTGCTTTTTGGGCGTGAATGTGGTTCTCGTTTGGGGAGGTTGCCAGTCTTGGAAATTCTGACCGCCAGATCGCGAGTTTCTGATAGAGAAACAATACGGTATTTACCGAGACATACGTAACTTTGTGTATGTTCCGTACAAAGCAAATACGGCTGTATGCACTCCCGTATTGCTGTTATCAAAATCCGAACTGGTGACGTTCAAGGCCCTCCTCCCCATCGCGCGCTTTTATTTAGTGCATACAGTAAGATGGATGCATTTGAAAGAGGACTTGGAGGGCAAATCAGAAAAGAACAAAATTCCCAGTGCGGATGCACTCTTTCCTTGCAGCTGCATCTGCTTTACCACAGTAGTTAATCAACCCTTAAATCAAAACCGCACTGCACAGCCACCCCGAGCTTCCGTGCGTGTGTGTTTGTGTAGCAGCGCGACCACCCTGACAGCTTTCACCGCATCTCTCTCCGGATACTTGCCAGGTTTTTTACCATTCGGGGGAGAATAGACCTTGTCAGTCAACGGTGCTGTGGTATGTAGGAGCGGGGATTGAAATGAGTCCTAGACAAAGAAAAAGACGCAAATTCAACCCCCGAAAGTCCAATCAGCAAAGACCGAATGTCACCGTGAATATCCTGATGGCTGTGAGTCTGAGATTTGGAGATGCGATCGACCTGCAAGAGCCTCAGAGGAGAAGCGTAGCAGCAAGGGGGATACTGAGAATGGACCCCAATACATACGCTCCGCTCCCACGTTCGAAGTCACCAGCGTTTTTTATTTATTGCAACAATTTACCGGGCATGCCGTGGTAGCACCAGAGCCCCGAGGAATGGTCACGATGACCATGAGCGGGATTTCTTTTTTGTTTCCAGAAGAGTTTTTGTTGATATCATCATTTTTTGCCAGGCAAAGACCCGGGTCAACTTTATACGAAAAAAGAGGGGGAACAGAGAGGAGACTGCGGCTAAATGCGATATTTCAAGATCACAAGAATGGGCAACAACCCTGGCTATTCGCGACCACAGAAGAGTCAATTCGGATTGGATGCGTGATGGGCTAGTTGTCCATCCGGGGGTGGCTTAATGCTTGGTAAAGTGGATTCAGTCATTTTGTCGTGCCCTTCGTCCAATGTTTGTTGTATCATCGGTCGTCGACTTGGGCTTTGCTTTTTGATCGTGAGGGGTCGCTCTTCTGGCCCAAGCTCCCCCGCCAATGCGACGGCATTTTTTGGCTTCGGCTCAGACGCACCTCGCATGCCAGCATTCAATGGAAGACGTGCTCGTTCTGGAGATGCAGCAGCCGCGACGAATGATAGATACCGTGGATCGCAAGGACAGGAGTGTTCAACCTTTGAGAAGCTTTTCGGCTATCTCAACACGAGGGCAGCGTTTTGTGAGCCCTCGATCCTCCAATCCTCACGCTGGTCCATATTCTATGCATTAATCCAAAGTGGATAAGTTCAGCGTCGGAGGACATCCATCCCATCCCCATCCATACCTGAAGTGCTCCGTGCTCCCACCATGATCGGATTATCCCTGTCCGGCTCTACCTCGCGGTCGGCTGCAGAACACCAGAGCTGGAAATATTATCAATAAACCCGTTGTAGGCGTTCCTTTCCTCTGGCTGTGCGACGGGATGCTCTGGGAGAGCGAGAGTTGTCTGCACTTTTCCGTCTCAGCAGCACTCTTTGGGTGTTCTGGGCGCATCAACGACATGTCGGGATATCACCGCATTGCCCCATGCACTAAAAGGGGTGTTTTCTCCAAGAGCGGTCTCCATAATTATCATTACTGTATGTCGCTGTCGCGGATGTGATTCACACCAGGGCGTTGTGGAACGCTTGTCGTGGTGGATTGCAGGGTCTCATCATCGACGACTGATCCACGAAGCCAAGATAGGACGAAGCCCTCCGGCAGTTTGGAGCGTCTGAGGCGCTAACTAGCTGTCATGTCGAGTGGCTTGACGGTCGGTGACAGTACAGTACGGGACGTACGGCGGAACATACCGTGGTCGTTATGCGGGGTACGAGGGCAGTTTACTCCCGTTGTCTTTGCTTTTTTGCTCGCTGGCGATGGATGGTGGTGGTCTTCTCGCTACGGAGTTGTGGTTGATTTCTGGGGTATGAGAATGCTCTTGATCTCAAATTAATCCAGTTGTGATCAGGCCCATGGAACCATATCAGGAACAGCATGGTTGTGCTCTGGGTTTAGCCACAGACGATTGCTATCAGTCCCAATCATGTCAGCCCGGTTTCTCTGACATCATCAACCCTCATCACGATTTTAGTAGAGCGCACAGCGCGAAACCTGGTTGACGGCTAAGGTATAAAAACTTCAACAGTATAAAAGGCTGCAATCCGGCCACCTCAGAATGCCCTCAACGGTGAGTCACTTGATTCGATTGACTTGGTCCATAGCATGTGCCATCTCGATATAAATTTGATGCCAATCTTCCTGCTGAACGTGAGCCTGCTTACCCAGCTGTACGGCCGAAAACGCAAACTTTCAAGTGCATTGTGGTAATAAAACTGTCCTGACGCTTACGGTACACGCAGCCCCTCTTTCGTCAAGCCACCGCTCTGGTCTGTTCTGCCCGTGGTTCACACGCCAACACAAGCTTCGGCCAAATCTTTCGCGCACCGCCAACATCAGAATTATTTCAGCGCCTCGCCTCCCCGAATTTTCTTCCATCTCTTCACTTCGACTTTCTCGCATATTTTGATCTTCTTAATTACTCATCCAACATTTGAACCTGGAATTATCTGGAGAGATCGTGCGCAGTCTCATCAGTGTCCAGATCTTCTACCGTTTTGTCGTCGTCACTCTGACCACTGGGGTTCGTCCCATCTTGCGGGCGTCCCGTGCCTCGTCGAGGCGGTTACCTGATTCGGACTCTCACCGTCACCTGCTTATTCCCCGACCTCATCACGTTTGAACGTCAACCTTTATATCTTGCTCCTGTCGACCGCTGGAATACGTTTGATCAGCTTGAATCCACCCTTCTAAACGACACTTTGGCTCATCCACTCGCACAGAGCCATCTTTCGCTCGACGAAACCCGTCCCCCTGACCATCTACGCACATGAATTCATCCGCCCCTTTATCGACTCATTCCACAAGATCCACGTCCTCACACCCCTCACACTCTTCTGATGGCGAGCAGATAACACGAATGTTGGAGGGAACGCACCTCCCTGCTTCACGGCAAACCAACGGTGCGACCGTCCCTCAAAAAACCCCAAGACCGAAAATGGCGAACCGATTCTCCCGCATGTTCTCGCACAGTGCGAAGGCAGCACAAAAGGAGGTCGAAAGTTTGAAAGAGTCTCCTTCTGATACTACCGTCGAGAGCAAGCCATCCTCGAAAGCGTCACCCCCGGTAAACGGAGTGGAGAAGAATGCCAACCTTAAACCTTTGTCAAAATCCCCAGGTGACAAAAAGAACGAGGACAAGAAGCATGGGAAAGAGGCCGTGCAGCCGATGAAACGCTTCGAAGTTCTCCCGGATGGAACCCACGTTCACTACTTGAAGAGTGCCAAACGACAAGAGAAGCTCTCTAGCATGCTTCGGGATATGCTGGGAGGCGGCAAAAAGAAGGATGAACATGTCGACGATCAACAGTTGTCCTTGATGTCGAGCTGGGTGGACCAGCTCAAGACTGAGCGAGAAAAACATCCTGTAGACAAGAAGGGCGGTCCCACCACGGCAGCATCCTTGGTGGACAAATACGGCAAGTGCCAGGAAATTGTTGGCCGTGGTGCGTTTGGAATTGTCCGTATCTCCCATAAAGTTGACCCCAAAGACTCGAAAGCGGAGCAACTGTATGCTGTCAAGGAGTTTCGTCGTCGCCCCCAGGAGACTGCCAAGAAATACCAAAAACGCTTGACATCCGAATTCTGCATCTCTTCTTCCCTCCGTCATCCCAATATCATCCATACCTTGGATCTAATGCAAGATTCCAAAGGTGACTATTGTGAGGTTATGGAGTACTGTGCAGGAGGCGACCTGTACACCTTAATCCTCTCAGCTGGGAAACTGGAAGTTGGAGAGGCCGATTGCTACTTCAAGCAGCTCATGCGAGGCGTCGAATACATGCATGAGATGGGCGTCGCGCATCGTGATCTCAAGCCTGAAAACCTGTTGTTGACTACACACGGTGCTCTCAAAATCACGGATTTTGGCAATGGCGAATGCTTCCGTATGGCATGGGAGAAAGAAGCTCACATGACCGCAGGGTTGTGCGGATCTGCCCCCTATATCTCTCCTGAAGAATATACCGACAAGGAATTTGATCCTCGTGCTGTCGATGTATGGGCTACCGGTGTCATCTACATGGCCATGAGAACTGGTCGACACCTCTGGAGAGTCGCGCAGAAAGACGAAGACGAGTTCTATGAACGCTATCTTGAAGGTCGAAGGGATGAAGATGGTTATGCACCTATCGAGACATTACATCGGGCATGTTGTCTCCACCCCAGTATCGCTAATATTCGTATGGACAATTATGACTAACCGATTACACCTTTAGGCCCGATGCCGTAATGTGATCTACTCCATTCTCGATCCAAACCCTGGCCGTCGTATCACAGCCTCGCAAGTCCTAAAATCCGAATGGGTCCGCGAAATTAAGCTCTGTAAGGCTGGCGAAGAAGGATTTTAACACCTTGTCATTTTCGTTTCGACTCACGCACCACATATTCAAGACAACTACCTACCAACCGGCCCTTCCATCTCAGATCTCCGATTTTTCCTTTTGACGAACGCCCAAGAAAGATTTTTGCTTGCTGTCTCAAATCACAACGTTCACGGCCTGTTTTCGTAGACGGAGGTGCCACTTGTTTTCCCACTTACTGCGTATCCTCCAGGCTCACCTTGGATTTATTACATCTCTATTACGGTCCGCTCTACACTGCGACGATACTCTTACGACTTTTTGCTACGTATTTACTTCGCTAGCGTCCCCCAAAATCTGTCTCTAGTCAGGTACCCTGGCGGCGTCCGTGCTTGTCCACGCGTCGAATGTCCTGATCAAAGGTCCTCTACCGGATATGCGTCAGTTGGGGCTAGGAATGGGTCTGGGCTTGCAGTCGTTCTTTTGTAGTTCGGCTTTGTTAGTTTAGACCTTGCTTTAGCCTCGATGTAATTTTTATCCACGAGACAGCCGCCCGTTCGACGTCGGATGAAAACGTGCGTACGCGCGGCCCCAATTGTCTTGCTATTAGTCTTTTTTCTGGATTGGTGGCAGTGATTCCTCTTATTTGGTTTATCTTTTTTATCTTTTGGCTGATTGTATATACGATTCCTCCCTTTCTTTTATGATCATGAAACGACTTTTCTTAGACCCCAAGAGCACCCACGAATCTCCTTTTTCTCGGTCTGTAAATTTTACTTTTCTGGTCCTGGTTCTTTGGTTTTGTTCTCCATTGTCACGGCATGATACCCCTTCTGACTTTCTTGTTTGCGTGTTTGACTATTATACCTTACACTTTCCGGTGACTTGAACGTTCGAGGACCGAGTGTTGCGTAAGTCAACATCCCCAGCATACTCGGTCGTTTCACTCTATCCAGCAGTTCAAGGAAGCCATTGTTTGCCCATTCTACATGTGCAAACACCCAGTGAGCTTCGTTTCTCTGGCTACTTTTTCTATATACAGTAAAAACTGTATGTCCTAGGTTGAGTCTTTTGTTTTGGTATTGACGGCTTTTCCCTCGTGAGCCTTCTTTTTGCGTCTGGCCAACTCTTGGCGAGTATTATCACGAGTCTACGATGTTGGCTTTTGTATCTGCATTGTTGGAGTTTTTGACATTGAAAGTGAAGATACAACATGATGTTTTATAGTATTGGTGTATAAGCGCGGTTGGACTGAGCTTCTCATGCTGTTGGTTCCCTGAGAATTTTCTGCGAATTAGTTGGCCTTCATGCTTGGATATTACATTTTTTTTACCACTTACCTTATTCAGTGCTTTTTGAACATAGAACACATAGCCGTTGGAAGAGGTAGAGTCATTTTTCACGCAATGCATCTATTTGGATTCCGATTGCAGGTTTTCCATGGGGGTGGCCGTGAGGTGCGGAGTATCTGCAGGAGAAATCGCTAGCACAGAGTGTTTCAACTCCCCGTTTCTCACAGAAACCTGGTACTCACTCGATCTCTTCTAACAAAGTCCCTCGACAGCATTCTATCCATACAAGACCACGCAAAAATCAAACCTCGCGAGAATGCATACTACAGAGGAAATCAAAAACGCATAATCCAATGATACAACAGACCAAATCCAACAAACATGAACGCAATGCTGTCAAGTCAAAAAGCGGAAAAAAAATCAAGAGAGAGAAAAATAAGAGCGGCTGATCACAGAATAAATCAAACAGTAGGGATCTTACATGCGAAAACGATATTGGGTATGTATGGCGCAACGGATACTAACTTCAGCGGTGTTCGATGCGAAACGTCTATTATAAACCCCACCAACATACCTCTCTAACCCTCTATGTTAGCTAGGCTTATATCGCAGGCCATTCAAGCTCAAGATCTCCGCATTGTCGCTGAGCAGGTGGCTGATCGAGTGACCCGCTTGATGATCGACGTCGCTTCAGGCCGAAATTGGAGCGCTTGATGACAGTCTCGAACTCAGAGGAACGAGGTTCGTAGCTGTTATCAATATCGGGTGCACAGGGCGGTTCAACAGCTTGGCTAGTAGTATGGTTAGACGACTGGATCACCGTTGCCCTGTCAAATTTATCGGAAAGGGACGAGTCGCTAGCTTCATCTTCGTCCTCAACATCAAGCTCGGGCGCGCTACTGGCACCGCGAGGTGATGCAGTCAATGTCCCTGCGTTGGACTCGGGAGAAGGAAGGCGATGAGTTGAAAAAATGATTTCCTCGGTTTCCCCGTTGGGCGTTTCTGTCCCCTTTTCTCTGTTGAATTCACCATTGATTTCGTCTTCGCCTTCACTCCATTGAACTGGGTCGTTGGTGACTGGAAAGTAGCCTGTGCGATAGCCAGGGCTTCTGTTGCTGTCGGTCTATCGTTTGGATCGATTTGCAACATCTCTTGCAGGAGAGCGAAAAGTGGTTCGTTTGGATGTTTTTTGGCTAGCCTCCTAGCCACGCTGACGGTGTACTCGTGCCAATTCCGGGCTTTCGGGCCAACTCTTAAACGGCTTCTCAAAACGACCTCCAAAATGACTTGCCCGAGGGCCCAAACATCGACCTTCCTATCATAATAACGGCGTCCGTCGGCGGCTTCTGCGTATCTCATATAGTGATTGGTGATCTCAGGGGCAAAATAGTACAGAGTCCCGCAATCCGTTTTCAACGACGATGTGTCTTTTGCAAGACCAAAGTCGGCCAATTTAACATAGAAATTAGCTCCGCGTTGTTGCACAAGAATGTTCTGCGACTTAATATCTCGATGCGCGATGTTCAAAGTATCCAAATATGCCAAGGCATCAAGGCATTGAAGAAGAAGCTGTCGAGTTTCTGACCGGCTGAGTGAACATTCACGATACTGGGTCATCAAGTCCCCCAGAAGGAAGTATTCCATTGTTAGTCGGCAGTATCTATCCAAGAAATCAGTGCCGCTTCTGAATTGCACATAACGAACAACGTGCTTCTATAATCATTGTCAGATTTAGTTACAATGACCCGAAAACGGTCAGAAGTGGTACTTACATGTGAGGCTCGCAGTAAGATATCGTGCTCTTCGGCGCACGTAGACCCTGAGTATCGTTTCTAGGCATAACGTTTCCCAGTTCTTGCGTCCTCCATCAAAAAGACCTGGCTAAAGCCACCACTACCAAGCATGTGTGGGCGGCCATCTTTGAGTACTTCAATGAACTCGTAGGTAGTCTGATCCTGTGACGTATTTTGCGCTTGTGTATGGTTTAGACTGCGGTCCTCAAGAACACTCTTCAAACACGCTGCTTTGCGCTTCTTCTCGAGGTAAGAATCAACGTTAGCTCGGTACAAGCTGTCGGAGGGATCGTGTTGGGCAACTTCTATGTCAATAGAGAGTTTATGCGTAAGGTGCACGGTAAATTTCTTCTCAGAGACTAATACCCATGAAAAATTTCGTTCGAATTTTGGGATTTTGTTATCATCTTCGGTAACTGCAGTCCCGTTCTTCGATATGTCTTCGAGCACAATCCTACCCTCGGTATCAAATGTAATGGAGAAATGAAACCCGCTTATACCATACTTCCCTTTCGCATTCGCCAAGATCACATCACACGATTTATCGGTCCCAAATAGGAACCCTTCGGAGATGCGTCTCGGCGGCAGGTCGAAGGTGAGACAAAGTTCACGGGTTTGTTGTGCTGTACAATCGCGATCCATCGAAGGAGTGACCTCGCGGGTGCGTGTCTTGTCGTTAAGGCGAGTTGGGGGAGCATAGCGGCGCTTGTTTTGAGGGAGCTCAAATATGTCTATAAGATAGAGATTGTCGGTTCTCAGGGACAGGATAAGATTAGGGTCCGTAACCGCTCCCATTTCTTCGAAGCACTCCGTAGAGTAGTAAAAATGATGAAGGGAAGCGCCAGATGTAGATGCTTCACAATCGCCGTCAAGACCCTATATATATCTGAGAGAGAGATTCCCACCCCCATCCTCTGAGTCTCCCGGCGCTTGCTAAGGAAACACATCACAGGGGTTCAATGTCCGTGTCGATGTTTGCGCCATGAGCAACCCATCCCAGCCAACAGAGATAGGTTGGGACACCCTCTCTGCTCCAGTCAAACGTGCCTCATTCTACCTGCTCGTGCTAAGCGCTCTTGCTGAGCGCCAACGCAGGACAGAGAGCCTCCGTGCGCCCAGGGCCAGTTGTTTGTTACTCAAACTACCTTGCAAAGTTGCCATCAATCCCTGTGATTGGAGAATGTCAGCATAATGTTTCCCCTTTCCCTTCACGGACCCCAAAACATTGACACGATCATACCATTGTTGTTTTCAAACAGCCATTCTTGATCTCAAATCTGAGCACCGCTGAGGTGGACTGCAGGCCGCGGGGGCCGGCGCGTTGAAGAGCGAATCAGCTCGAGAAGCTAAGCGCTGGGGTCTATAATTAATTGCTTCGATTGTGACTGAAAAGCGTTGCCGCTGGGATGAAACAGTGAGGTGGCCATTCACAGCTTGACGTTGGTTTGCTTCACGCGCGCACCAGCCAAGTCACACGTCGCACCCCAGTCGTTTGCCGGACTGTCAATGATCGCACACTTGAAATGATACATAAATATCTTTAAACGCCAGAGTAAAGACAGCCATCATCAACCTCTTCATCAGTTGTATCAAGTTTGCTGCTTTACATCATGGTCGGCGGCTGCGTATTGGTGGTCTCGGTGGGAGACATAGACAAACTGACCGCAGACGATCTGGAGGAGGTTATGTGAGTTTCATCATCCATCACCGGTGAACTCCATGCTAACGAATGTACAGTTTGATCGTTAGGCCTGACAGGGAAAAATGGACAGAGGAACTGGATATGAAGCTCAGGTGAGTATCCTAGTTCTCTCAAAGTCATTTGGAGGCTCTGTCTGACAACTTTCTAGGGAGGCTGTTGAAAAATGCAAAGCCGAGCTCCCGCCATCTGATACGACACCCTTGATACAAAAGATCCCGTAAGGCACTCTCCAGCTATCACCTGTCCAGACCACAGCCCCCTTATGTACTAATGTGGTTATAGATCGCTTAAAAACCCAGAGAACAAACATATATGGTCTCCATGCTCCTCTCCATGCTCCTCTCCATGCTCCTCTCCATGCTCCTCTCCTGGCGGTACCCCTCCGTACCGCCCAAGCCCAGAGGGGGAAGCAGAGTCTTATGCTTACGGTTCTACGCGCGCAGCGAAAGAGGATCATGACGATGTGGTAAGGGCTGGTGGCCGGCCAGTGTTTCCCATTGAGCTTGTGACTGCTCGGAAGGTTGGCAGCTTCAAGAAGTACTCAGAAATCTCCCGTGCTCTGGGAGGAAGAATGGCATATTTCCGACAACTACGGCAATGGGGTAAGTTTCGTGAGGAACAGCAATATCCCCGCGAATCATCACAGGGGTTTTCCTGGTATTCCCAGAATGTCCGTGACCACTGTGTGTCACAAGGTCTGGGAGACATCCAATTGCTCTTTGACTACAAGCAGCAAACTAAGCTGGACGAGTGGAAGGAATATCATTACTTTGAGTATAGTGGGTTAAGATTCGCAAAGTCAAACGCGAAAAGAGAGCGCGAGATCAGGGAATACAAGAGAAAGAAATGGGAAGAAGCCCATGGAGGCAGGGCACCTCGACCCGACGAAGAACCCAACCTTCCTTGGATGCGCCCTACCCACCATGAAAAATATCTGGACGAGTTACTCATTTATCTGCGCTGGATTAGGCAGCAAATGCCGAAATAGCCCGAGAAGAAAATGAGCCGAAGACAGCACAGTCCAACATCGTCGATGAAGCGCCTCAATTCTATCTTAGGAAAAGAATACCCTCACCCCCCCACGAGTTCAAAACGATAGGTAGATTCTGTGTTGAAACACGCCGCTTTGTCCCCGTTCAAGAATCAACTCATCAAACAACGAATCGCATCACCAAACCGAACAATGGATCACGGAAGAAGGCAAGGCCGGCAGTACCTTCAACTCGTCAAAGTCCCCCAACTCGCCAAAGCCCTCCAACTCGACAAAGTCGTCCAGCTCGCCAAAGCCTTCCAACTGCACCCGCAGATGCTCCTACTGAGCCAATCTCGCCACGGAGGAGCCAACGCATCAGAGATCGGCAAACTAAAGCTATCAAGACAGACGAAGCCACAGCTAAGACATTGGTCGAACCGGCTCCAGCTTCAACTCCTGCTCCCAAACGTCGACAGGGCCGTGCAAAGGAAGCGCCCAAAAAAGCTGATTCGGTTCTGCAGACTAAGCAACCGCAAAGGGTCAGCAAGTCGAAGAAGGAGAATACCGACGTACGGGTTAAACGTGCCCGAAGAGTGAAAAAGGGTTGAACGTTGTGACTGAAAGATCTGCTTTGTGCGACGGACACTCCTCACTGCTATGCTTTTCACATTTATATGCGCACATTAGCAGATTTGCAAGTTTGTTTTATTTGGTTACGGTCTTTTTCTTATACCCCTTGTTGCGATATACTACTTGAGCAAGTTTGCGCTTAACCTACTGATATATGTTTCGGATGGATTGGGAGTACGCTATGATAGTCATCGCTTTCTCCTTGTTGCTTTAAGTCAACTTGCTTGGGTTCAGATACCGGCGTACTATAATCTGATAAGGGGGGTTTAGTTTCGATTTTCTAGATGCTCGAAGAAAGAAGATGGATGAATCAATGAGAACTCCATCCAATCTATTTCATTTATTGGCTAAAGATTCATTAATACAAGGTATAGAGACCTAAAGAAGCACATGAAAGTCATAAACATCGAGCAATCTCGAGACTCGTTCAACCGTCCCCTTAATCATCCCTGTTCAAATCGGTATTATATATGCTCCTCCTTTGGGTTATAAGTGACTTCGATGTTATCCGTTCTTAGAATAGTACCATCATCTCTATGAGACTGATCCAGCGGTACTGAACTCGAGTGGCTATTTTTATCCCACTCAGCGGATGTTGTACGACGAATACTAGTTTGAAGGTGATATGAATTATGGTGTGTGTCCGAAGAACCAGTGATGTTCTTCGACCAGCCGAAGCTGTGTATCGGGTAACTATTGCCGGATATCGTGCTTCGGAAGAATCGTTTGAAGAGTGGCCGGAGAGGGGGTAGACATGCACAGATGATGCCGAGGAGGCATTCAATGAGGGTCCAGATCCACACCGTGTAGGCGATCCCTGTGTCAATGTTAGAAATTTTCGAAAAAGGATTGCGGGGTATGGAGAAATCTGGGGTAATGATGAGAGTCTTACAGGTGATATCATAGGTGCGATAGAAGACTGCATGATTCCAGTACAATCGCATGACAGCTGCGGCGCACACACTGCATGGTGGTATAAGCTTCGGGCTAATGGTTGCGTTGAAGAAGGACCAAGATGTAAAACTCACATGAAACCAAGGCCAAAGACAGCCGCGAGGGACAGTTTTTCCCTGAGTGGCAGCTTTAACTGCACAAAGAGGAACATAGGAAGGCAAGTCGTTAAGAAGTCGGTGAAGACATTGAAGATTGCCGAGTACATGGGCAAAATGCCTTGGTCCCAGCAAGTATGATCCGTCGAGGGTTTAGTATGGTGAAATTGCTCCCAGTAAGCATTAAGTGGCTTGCAAATGAGGCAGACCAAAATAATTCCGGAGAGCATGTATGCAGTAAGGAGCCCGATGGCGCCTCTGACGATATTGAGGAAGATCTTGTTCGCGGTGCCCTGGATCACTCGCAGGTACAACACAAGAACCGAAATCTTTGTCAATGAGGTGCTGATATGGAAACTGGACGAAGATTAGCGTTCCGCTCTGCAACATCGTGGAAACTGACTCGAGCCATGATCGAAAGGCAGGTATACGTACAGTAGTTGAGATATCCAGCTTAGCTGCAGGTGTATTGTTAATGAACAGAGACAAGGCTGGCCAGGGCACAAGGTATAGGGGAGGGACTTAGGTGGATGCTCACCCTTTGGATGGGAACTAATGTGTCTGGTGGAGTGTCCCAAATGTGTCTATTCCAGCTTTGAATTGGACTTACTGCAGAGGGCACTCGACTTAGCAAAAGAGCTCTATAGCGAATGGCCACACGGTTGGGACTTACATATACAAAGGCTGATGACCAGGCCGACTGCTGGCAACTGGACGTGAATGTCAGTGGCATATTGCAAGATATCAAGTGGGATTTGGACACCAACCACGGCCAGAGCCATAATGTAGTCGTCAAGGCCAGGTTCACGCTGGATCCTGAAGCGCACCCATAATCGTGCAGACGCAATGGCCAGCATCAACACACCAAAAACGACGGCCACGATAAGCATCCCAGGACCTCTGTCTGGCGGGTCGACATAATTTGGCGTTGGCCAGCTGGCGACAACTGAAGGAGGGGGATAGAAACCACCAGGCATGGTGTTCACCGGGCGGAGGACGGGGAGCAAACAGATAAACGTTCCATACGTCTGGAGAGCCGCTGTAGAGGATCAAAGGATGACATCGACTTCACTGCAGTGAAGCAGAGGGGGAGCAGGAGCAAAGGTGAATTCGATGGGACTTTTTCTCCATCATAATATCAAAAGCATTATTGCGGAGTTGAAACAGGGAGCCCAACCTTTCTCCAGCTTCCAGGCAAAGATTGAAAATTTTGAGATTAATACTGGTAGAGTCGCCTCTACTTCCCCAGAGCTCCCAGGGATATCCCGACCAAGGAGCATGAACTTTATAATGTGGTGGCGAATGAGCCAAGTTCGATGTCGTCGTGAGACGATTATTGAGATCCTTCGATCTGTGTGGATGTCCACAAGGCGCAAGAGGGTCGCCGGTCCAACCGATTGGGTCTGTATCCAGGGATCAACCTCATCACTCCGCCCACCACGTCCAAGGGAACATGTTGTTCTCCAAAGGCTTCACTCCAAGACCAGATAGGCATCACGAGATGAAAGCAGGAACAGACATACACGAGTAATATACGTATATGATCTGCCTTCAGTCAATAGAGAATCCAACGTCCCGGAAGTGTGCACATGGTGCAATTTGACCATGAGTTGTCCACGAATATCTCCCTCAAGGCATTCCAATTGTCATCGACTCGTCAAACACCGGGAGCATGGATCCTTCGTTCTAGAATAACCTTAATTTTCGTGGGTTGGGGTTGATCCGGGTCATGTTGAAACAACCCCGAGAAGCTAACGAGCAAAACACGACGCTGGCCTCGCAGAGAAAGACGCCATGAATCGATAGTTGTAAACCCTCTGTTCGTAGTACGCGGTACTAACGCGTTTGCGTCGCTTCGATTGAAGTCTTCAAAATCTGGCCGATCGGCATGGGAATCCGACAACAGGACGGCGGGATTTCGGAGTAGGTAGCAATAATAAGGGTAATCGGAATTGGGTGGACCAGGTACTGTACCAGCTTAAAAGCGCCGCGAACCTTTGAGAAGCCATTGGTGAACCGTCAACCAATTCTTGCGACATACTGTAGTTGAGGTTACATCGTGTTGGGAGTTGTGTGGAGGATATGCGAACTGCAAGTCAAGAGCTTGCGACGCGAGGGATGAAAAATTCAGAATACCCATCCGACTCAAGGCTCCAAACCGCGAAGGATTGCCTGAGCGAGACATACTGACATCAGAATGGTGAAATGTGCATGATAGAAGAAAAAAATTAGAGGAGTATGAGTCAGGAAAAGTTCAATGTGAGTGACGACTGTTCATTTGGGTGCACTTGTTTCAAGACAAAAAGATGTTGAATTCTCAGCCACTTTGCCATTAGCAGAGGACTCTCTCAAAATAATAGTATAAATCCAATTATCAATAGAATCACCACCTGTTTGATAAACGTTGCACAGGTAAAATGTGTACTGTGTAGTTGCTCCGTATGGACTTAGACGTTCAGCTCTCATAACGCACGTCTCCAGCAAAAGGATTGTCCGGGTCGCATCAGTCGAGTAAGGACGCGGAGAAGATTCTGGGACTGGAAGGTCAATTATTTTCCCCAATTGCGCATCCCTAGAAGAGAAAGGCGTCATGAAAAAAAAAGGATACCAAACAGTGAACAGAAGAGATTGCCTCCCAATTCCCCCCTTGTAAGTCGTAAAACGTCGTCAAAATGCTTTTCAAAAAGGCGATATGTCCAATATGAAATGCAAAATTATACATTAGATTCGATGCGCTCGATCATTCCGCTTCCACTGGTTTCCGGGCAACGATGACCCGTACCGTTCCCATTTGCCCTTTGGAACAAACGACTTCCAATTTTACTTTCTCACAAAGATCGATCACGTCTTCTGCCTTCCATCCAGTGTGCCTCGTCAGAAGGCGTAGACTCAGTGCTTCTAGACTCTCTAGTAACACAATCAGAGCCATTTTGCCCATTGTTTTCGATTTTGGATCGCTGGGCCACGTCCCAATCGGTATTTCAATATCGTAGGTGCTTATGTCCTCGAAACCCGCCGCTGCCAGAGCGCTGGGTCGAAGATGTCCGAATCCTGGTATATAACCTGCCGCATCACCAGCAGAGCGCAGAGCGGAGGTGTAGATATTAAAGTAAGAATCTGGTGGGAAGGATATGGACGATATGTCCCCGTCAGCTAGTTGGATGAACCCGCCCGGTTTGAGGTGCTCAAAGGCCTGTCGATATAGACGGGGCCAGTCAGCAATCGCCTGTGCAAGATCGCGCACATGGATAAAGTCGAACGGTTCGTGGAATGTCCATTTGCCTTCTGCATCATCTATCTGAAAAGTCACGTTTGGTGGAGCAATGCTCATGGATTGAGGATCGAACACGCCGATGTCTGTGGCGATGACTTCAACTTCTGGATTCTCTTCGCCAAATGCGATTGCCCAGTCGCCTGGGCCCGCACCAAGATCTAAAACTCGTGATGTAGAGTCGGGAAGCGGGATTTTGGTCAAGTGGCCATCTAAAACAAAAAGATAGAGTTGATGAAGAATGCTGAGGCGAGTCTGTTCGTTATCGTCGTTGGGCATGCAATATACATCATTGCAGTAACGACGACCATTTTCATAAACAAAATGGACTGTATGTTCAGATAATGATTTGGTGGACCTGCACAGCGTTAGAAAAAGTAATCAATACTTTCTTTGTGATACTTTCTAGACCCGAGCCCGGATACATGTTTTGAACGGTTGCATTTTGAACTTCATAATAGGAACCAGACTGACCCTGCATGCCCAGTATCATCTTCTCCCTCATTTGATCCAGAGGAATCCAGTTGAGAACTGTCAGAGTGATGCCCACATAGCTTCTGAGAATTCACGGCTCGATGCTTGATATTTGTCGGCATATTTGCCGTTTGGTCCTGGAGAACGGGCCAGCTCGCTGCATCAGAGCTTGCTTCGGCCATGACATGACTGGATGAGGATTATATATAGTAGTTCAGCGCGTTTAGATTAACTGCATGGAGAGAAATATATTAGTGAAATATTTTTAAACAAGGATCATCTGCTTCGCGGGTTCAGATGATACACCAAATAAGCAACGGTTACTCCATGTAAACTGTTTACTACAGGCATGGTAACAAATATAAGGCGGGTGCCTAGGCTGCAAAATCCTGGCCAGTGAACGCGCTGAGGATGACTTCAATAAACAGGTGGCTCACTTACATTTTCGATGACTTGATCAGAGGACCACTGTCTATTTGAACGCCTCTGGTCAGCTTTGTCGTCGACAAAAGTCCACTTTTGAGTACTAACAGAACAGTGGATTTAGCAACTCACTTTAGAATGCTGAACTATTGAGCAAGGAACAGGCTCTTAATATCTCACGGACACCTCATGGCGGGGAGGTTAATAGTGACGGTCTGGGAGCTCCTGACAGGATGGAAGTGAGGTACAAGGCTGCACAGGATGCGACGAAATCGCGTTCGCACGAAGTCTGTGGGTCGAGATATTTCACGACGCGACGAGATCGGCGACAGACAGGCTTAGAAGATCACAGAACGCACGGATATCAATTGCTCTTTAAAAAGAGTCGATGAGGAGAAGACGACAACGGAGAAGAAAAGGAATCTGGTGCTCCTCATGGCCCCGACTTCAGAGTCGAGGGGAGGGTGATCCCACCCCCCAACGCGCCGCGGATTTTATTCCCTGCATCTCCCTGCGTTGCTAGCTGCAGCAACACCCGACGTTAGTCGCAATAGTTCGACGGATTTCACAGGCTGTGGAAGTATAATCTGTATTGCTGCTCCACTCCCTAATTCGCGTGTCCGCGTTTGTTCGACTCAAGGTTTCTCGCACACGAGCTGGATCGGATAACTATGACGCTCAAGCGATCATTCTGGTGGCAGGGGACCCTGTTCTAGTTGATCTGCCTCGCGATCGCGGCGCGACGGAGGAGTGAGCGACCCGTCAGAATACTGTACATACAAGAAGACGAAGGTGCTTAGATGAGATATCTGACAGCAAGTTGAGAGATATCTTTTCGAAGTGGAGGCTGCGCATTGACTGACCTGCTAACCACTGCAAGTCATCTCTGAGCTCTGACCCCGTTGTCAAAAGATGAACCGAAACAACAAAGTTACGGGCAGCGGTGCATCAGTGCATCGGTGGGTAACTGAACCCAGTCTTACTGCCTCGGCCCATGGCGGAACGACAATCTACTAAAAAGGGAACACGCCCAGGAATCTCACTTACGCAAACTCAACACGATGCAGACGTGCAAGAGTGAGGCCAGACACAGTAGTAGTGAGGCAAAGAGGAGGTGCATGCGCAGAGTGCATACAAAGGCTGCCCCGGACCCAGCTCAATGGTGCATGCAGGAACCCCAGTACATAACGGTCATCTTGTGGACTGTATTTCTGGAACAGAGCGTTGACCCAAGCGCAGATGTGTAGCATGCCACATCTCTGGGTCAATTCCCCGAATGACGCTCAGACGAGACTCAGATATCTTCAACAAAGCAAAAAAAAAATCCCAAGAACATGGTCGTGCACATGGTAGCATCTCTATCCACGTTCTCGGAGCATCAGTCGATCGCTTTGTCTATCGGAACCTGTTTGCACCCATATTCTCTTCCGGGATATTGGTCTTGACGATGTGTGAGATTGCTTCTTGGATCGCCATTCAGTCTGCATTTTCATGACCATGGAATACTACACGTATCGACTGCACATACGCATTTCTGAGCCCGCACTTCCGCTTTTGTCAAGTCACTTCACATCTCCCACCAACGTCAACTGTTGCACGAGAATGCCAGCCTGCTGGAATCTGGGACAGCAGGCAGTTGAGCGTTGCATCTCGACCAGATGACTTATAATAAATGCTCGGTTCATCGAGAAAAGAGTCCTTTAAAGACAACCAATCTTATCAGGTTCCGCTTGCCGGTGCATTAGGGCTTCATACGCGTCGCCAATCGCATCCGTCTCCAGGCTTGACTACCCTGGCTGAAGCGCCGTGCCACCCTTGATGACCCCAGGGTCCAGGCGGGCTTAGCCCCGGCGTTTGGTTCGAAATTGGCTCTGTTGTGTTCACCTCTCCCGTCTCCTTGGGCACGACGTTTTCCCAGGTCCATGGATGATGAAAACAAATAATATTGATAACTACTAGTTACAAAAAAGGGAATCCTATGAGCGCATGTCGCATGGATGCACGGAGTGACGAGCCATGAAATGTTTCGGCCGAACCAACTCTCCTACTCCGTACAGTTCACTCAATTTTCAGATTCCCAGGCTTGCATATCCTCAATTTCTGGGGATACAATTAACGAGCCATGACTTTGTGATGACGCCAATGCAATATGGCGCTCCACTACGGAGCCTAGGCCTATCTTCCCGCCCGCGCCGGACGGATAATGACATGCATACGGAGGGACAATCCTTGCTCTAGTTTTCAGTCCCCCTCACCGTGACAATCTCAGTCTTGGATCTCCCATGTCATCTGTTGACCACATTGGGTTACGACTCTCAACCTACCCTTTGGGATCGTGGGGGAACAAGCGGTAAAAGCATGTACTGCGGCCAGAATTTGCACTCCGTGCATCTCATTCCTATTGAATCGAGCTACCGTATAGAGCAAGTCGAGCAGACCGTTGCGTCAAAACTAGCGGATCCCATCCCGATTGGAATGGGGAGTGTCATCTAAAATGATCGAAGGGTCGCAAACGTTGGAACCGGTGATGTGGATGCAAATCCCGCTTCTCTCCCGCCTCACCGGTTCTTCACCGCAGGGTACTCACGGTTCCCGTTCCAGAAAAGTCTGCATACATAACAATGTACTCTGTATGCCTTTAACATACATGCAACATGAAAACCAAACGTCATCGGAGTATTTCTAGCTGGAATCGTTAACCACCGCTCACCACCGTCTTTTGAAGAACCGCCAATCTGGATCCCGGAAACGGAGGGAGAGATTAATATCTCAGCCCTCCAGCGCATACCCCACCCCCTCGCCGGTTCCCATCTCGACCAATCGCTGCCTCATTGCTTCCGCTCTCGGTTCTTGTCCGTCAAACCTCGCATCCTCCCTATTCACCCACTTGCCAACACCGTGCTGCAGGACGACCCTGGCCCTGACGCCCTTCTGACCCCTCTCTCCAGTTGGACCTGCCGCTAGGCCCACGCTGCCATGGAGTGTCATGCGAATTCCCTCAATTTCGTCAGTCTCATGAGCTGTGATCGCAGTACCCTTATACACGCCTCGATGGAAGATGTTGCTGTCGTAAAAGACGGCATCTCCTGGCTGCAGTGCTACGACCTTTTGGCCGGGCATATTGTCATCAAAGGGGTCTGCGTCACGCTCAGCGTGTGTGCGTGCACGAATATGAGAACCCGGAACGACGACGAGTGAAGTATCCGGGTACAAAGCGATGTTGTACTGAGCATGGGATGCGGGTCGACCAACAGCACATTTGGCCTGTAGTTGTTTCAACTCTTCATCGGCAGTCAACGATGGTGGCGTGGGGATGTCATCACGGTGCCAGCGAAGAGCAAAGTCCCTGCAGGTTGGAGAAACCAGGAGGTTGAAAAGCTCCATGGTCAGGGACTCAACGTCAGAGACAGGTGTCCCTTTGAGGCCTACAAGCTCTTCAACGACGCTGAGAACTCGTGGAGAAAAATATACATTGGCGAATTCAGAGCGACCTAGGAGGTGAGGATGTAATAGGTGCTGAACACCCCATATCCCTCCTTCTGACGCAGGCGGTGGTGTAGTTGGGAATGGCGGGAATTGTTTTGGAACAGTTCGAATGTATGGCCATTGGCCGTTGCGTGCCATATGGGTGACTTTTGCAGCAGCACGGCGGAGCGAAGCCACTTGGTCAGGCGGGATGAGACCTGGAATCAACACGAAACCATCTCTTTGTAAGGCTGTGAGGTAAGGCGTTCCATCCGTGCCAATCTGGGTAGACGCCGTTTGCGTGGTCATGATGGCAGATCGGATTCCAACTATGGAGTTGAACGATGGCGCAGAGGTTTGTCAATCTGATGTAGTTTGTGAAAACGGTCCCTCAATCGATCTCACGAGTCTTAATCAAGCTCCACGACCCCCTAATTGTCATAAGGACCCTTGACCTCCAGGCAGTGACTGCTAAACGCAAGATTTAATGGGTGCTTTGTTAGGGCCACATACAGCAGACAGGAACGTCGCGATAGGCTTGGCGGAAGCCCTTAGCCGGCGTATCTTCCTAGTGCTGGCCGCAGCGCAATAACGTTTGACCTCTTGTCAGATCACAATCCCGAATTTGATATACAGACTACGGCGTGTAGTTCAAGGAGGCGAAATATGGGCATTTTAGTGAAGAGGAAAAAGAGCTCTGGTGGCACACGACAAGAGAAATTCCGCCGGACTGGCCAAGTAAAGGGAACGACTGAGCATTCCTAAGATCATCGACATCATCGAATGTGGTATCAAATGCGGATCGAAACGAAGCAAAAAATAACTCCTAGAGCTGGAACATCGTCCGCTGTTTCTCCATACGACCTTTCCATTCCCATTCTTGACCACTTTTCCTCTGTATCCCTTTATCTATCCGTCTCAGTTTCAATGTAAACCTGGGACCCAGCTCTTGCAAGCCCGCTCGAATGTCTTCGACGCCTTTCATCTCATTACCATCGGCGTCCACGACACTCTTCTCTGTTTCTCGCTTCTCTCGGAACACATATCGATGTCTTCGTACAAAGATGTAATCTCGCTGGTTGTGCAGGGTGACAACTTGTCGTCCGATAATGTCCGGTTGTGGTGGGAAAAGGGTGCGGAAAAGGTGTGCTGTAAGGAGACCCAACGGAGTACGGAAATTGTTCAGTATCAACTCCGGCCAGTGGCCCGTAGGGTTTCCATGTCCGGGTAGCTTTTTCCCTTCAATCCAATTGCTCACGGTGAAATGGAATGTCGGTCCAATAGGTAGGTGTACGATTGTTAATCCTGACACTCGCTTCTGATCTTCCTCCACAACCACCACCGCAGTATAGTTCCGGTTCGATGCGAACTGTGAAATTTCTCTTACTGAGAATTTATGGCCGTAGCGATGTGCAGAACGGCGGATATAGACGCTATTAGGGAAAAATTCGGTCAGGATGCTTGCTTGCTCATGGATTGTAGAGTTGATCGAGGTTGTGATTAGGATTTTGGGTGCAGGAGGCGCTTCCGTCGGAAATAGGCTGGGAAATTTGGCAGCGAGGGCATCCGGAGCAAAGTCGAGGTTGGTACTTCTGGTCGATCGTGTAGGACTCGTTGCGCGTTCTGTCGCAGACTTGACCTTCGACCTCCTGCACTCTTTCTTTCGGTCATTGTCCCGCTCATTTTGTTCACCCTCGCTCTCTGAGTCGAGCATGCTGTCAACCTCATCTTTCTCGTCGTCGTCCTCTGCCCCTGAGACCTGGCCATCGACTTCGTCTGATTTCGTCTCCTCCTCCTCCTGCCTTCTGCGCTTTATCCTCTCGACGTCAAAGCTCACGCCTAGTCCGTCTTCCACATCGCTGCCCGCGTCGTCCCATACTCTCTTCCGCTCCAATGTCAATGGTATATTTCGCTTCAGCCGTTCCGCCTTTAATTTGGGATCTTTAGCTTCTTCTTTCTTCCGCGCGAATCGTGCTTCTCGTGACAGCTTGTCTTTAATTTGTTTGCGCTTCACGTGAAGCATCTGGCGCTTTAATTTATTGGCTGGCTTGTGTTCCAGTGCCCCCAAGGGGGTCTGCTTCCCTTTCTTGGACGGCATTATCTGTGATTGTGTGTCAATTGTTTGAGAGCTGTCTGAACTGTTGTTTCGCAGCTTTTTTTTGCGCGGAAAATAATATTCGGAAGATTGTTCCTCCGGAGCTCTCTGCAAACAGTGCAAACCCACCCCTCAAAGTCTGACTCGAAACTTCGAATAGCGAGTCATTCGACGAACGAGACAAAAAGCGACCGTCTGCAACCCTCCCCGCCCACTCCCGCTATCCGCATCCTCGTCTTTCGTTTTCCCCTCTCCTTCACCGTGCAATCCTGGCCCTAATCGCCATTAAAGGCCTTGAATGAATCGTTCCCCCCTGTCACGGTTCCTTTTTTCCTTTTCTCGAATCAGAACAAACCCATCATCCAGGCCCTTCTCGAGCACTTCGATTGCGAGCAAAGCGAAATCAATTAAACCACTAGTCGTCACAACCATGGCTACCACGAAAACTGGTCAGCCGCTTGACCGGTCCATCTTAGACTCCATGCTCCGGCGGCGATTGTTCTACACTCCTTCCTTCGAGATCTACGGCGGGGTATCCGGTCTCTACGATTACGGACCACCGGGATGCGCGCTCCAGGCCAATGTGGTGGACATGTGGAGGAAACACTTCGTGTTGGAGGAGGACATGCTGGAGGTGGACTGCACAATGCTTACTCCCCATGAGGTACTGAAAACCAGTGGGCACGTGGACAAATTCGCCGATTGGATGTGCAAAGATCCGAAGACTGGCGAAATCTTCCGCGCCGACCACCTGGTGGAAGAAGTGTTGGAGTCGCGATTGAAGGGCGACAAGGAGGCTCGTGGGCAAAAAGTGGTGGTGGACGAAGAAAAAGAGGCCAAGAAGAAGAAGAAGTCGAAGGAGACCAAGGTCGTCAAGCTCGATGATGCAGTGGTGACTGAGTACGAGGAAATTCTGGCTCAGATTGACAACTACAGCGGCGAAGAGCTTGGTGCTTTGATCGTTAAGCACAAAATCCAGAACCCCGTCACTGGTGGTGATGTGCTACCACCAGTGTCCTTTAACCTGATGTTCCAGACGGCAATCGGGCCAAGTGGGCACATTGCCGGATATCTTAGGCCTGAAACCGCACAGGGCCAATTCCTTACCTTTCAAAAGCTCTTAGAATTCAACCAGCAGTCTATGCCGTTCGCATCTGCATCCGTCGGAAAATCTTTCCGCAACGAAATCTCTCCCCGTTCTGGCCTCCTTCGCGTGCGTGAGTTTTTGATGGCAGAAATTGAGCACTTTGTCGACCCTCAGGGTGGAAAGAAGCACCCTCGTTTCCATGAAGTCGAGAAGACTGAATTGTCTTTCTTGAGCCGGGAGATTCAGCTCTCTGGAAGCACAAAGCCCCTTCGGATGACGATTGGAGAAGCTGTCTCAACTGGCCTCGTGGACAATGAGACGCTGGGCTATTTCCTTGCTCGCATTTACATGTTCCTCCAGAAGATTGGCATTGATGAGAGCAAAATCCGCATGCGACAACATATGGCAAATGAAATGGCCCACTACGCCACTGACTGCTGGGATGCTGAACTTTTCACCAGTTACGGCTGGATTGAGTGCGTTGGATGCGCCGACCGCAGCGCCTACGATCTTTCTGTGCATAGAAATAAGACCGGTGCCCCATTGGTTGTTAGAGAAACACGCGCAGAACCTCTTCGAATTGAAGAATGGCAGGTCGATATTGATAGAAAGAAGTTTGGCCCGCGCTTCAAGAAAGATGGAAAGACGGTTGAAGCAGCTGTCGAGGCTCTTTCCCAGGAGCTTCGTGAGAAGCTGGCTCTGGATCTCGAGAAGGATGGAAAGATTATTGTCGACGTGGAGGGTGTTAATGATGGAAAGGTGGAGCTTGGCAAGGATCTCGTCAAGATTGAGAAACGTACCCGAGTGGAAAACATTCGCGAATACACGCCCAATGTTATCGAGCCGTCGTTTGGTCTTGGTAGAATTCTGTACTGCTTGATGGAGCATGTCTATTGGTCAAGAGAAGGCGACGAGGCCCGTGGTGTAAGTACTTCCATGGTCTCCACGATATCCATTGTATCAATTTTACGAGCCCAGTTACTAACATGCATTATAGGTGTTGTCATTTCCTCCCGTCATTGCCCCAACCAAGGTTCTTCTCGTCCCTCTCTCTAGCCATCAATCCTTCCAGCCACTCATAAGGCAGCTTACACTTAAGCTTCGCCGTATGGGTGTGTCCAACCGCGTCGATGATAGTTCCGCGAGTATCGGCAAGCGATACGCTAGAAACGACGAGCTTGGCACTCCGTTTGGTATCACTGTCGACTTCCAGTCTGTCAAGGACAACACATTTACCTTGCGTGACCGAGATAGCATGAGGCAAGTTCGTGCCAGTGAAGATGAGATTTGCAAAGCCGTCAAGTCTCTGGTTGAGGGCGAAGAGACCTGGGAGGATGTGAGGAAAAGACTTCCAGAGTTCTTAGGACAGGAGGTGGATTAAATAGAGCCATATAAGACTGTTGACTATAGACTAATTTCTCCGCTCTACTCGAAGCAATACGAATTGCATTCCCGGGACTTATCTCGTTATTGAATGTTCAGCAACTGTATATAACTTACATCGTGTTCTAGACTTATGGCGTTCCAAGTCCATTGTTGGCTGCCCTGAATTGGGGCCAGGCCGCTAGTCACATGTTTTTCTTCAAGATGACGTTGAGATGAATGGTTAGCTTTACGGCCTTGTTGGCATCAACAACATCATCAAGATCGTGAGCCAGTTTACAGTATTCTACCACTCTGACTTTTTCATTGTACATTTACAGAGAGAATCAGATATAGTTACTTTCTTTTGTGCCGCTGCCAGTGCGACTCTGCTCGTTTTGTCGCCTTTCCATGGCTCCCAAAGTCTCCTCAATCACCCTCTCATGCCCACTCTTCGCCGCAGACTTCGATCCCCGGAACAATGGCCTTCTCCTTGTCAGTGGCGGTGGTGGTGAAAGTCGCAGTGGCGTTGGAAACAAAATTGCACGTATTTTCAATGTCGTAGCCAGCTTCGCAACGTGCAAATCTGCTAACAGCCGAATTTTGTCGCATAGGCTCTGCTGAGTACATCGCACCCGGACAGAATCTCGGAACTCGTCGAGATCGATCTATCGCGAGATGAAGACTCCGTGATGACATTGGGCGTTGCCCAGTCTTTCGACGACTCTCTCATCGCATTTGCGGGAATCAACAGCTCGCAGGCTGAACAGAAACGGAATAACAACCAGCACCTACGATCCTTTAAAGTCGACTATTCACGCGCCAAATTAGCGGCGGAGATCTCGAGTGCAGGCGACGATATCGTATCCAGACCAGAGAAGAGTCCACAAACCACACCGTTGTCGCGTGCATCGCTGTTTCGAAGTAGGGCGAAGGAAACGGGAGAACCGGAGACATACCAAAGGATTTTGCGATTGTCTCCTTGGAAAAAGGAGAATTTGCCTCGAATCGCTGCCATAGCCACAAGCCTTGCGCCTCAAAATGAGATTGTGCTGTTTAATGCGAATACACCAACTCCTCAGGAAGCCGATGTTATTGGACGGGTGACCCTGGCAAACCAGGAGGAAACGGAAGATCTAGATCTTATGGATATCGACAGCGAAGGGAACTTCCGTTTAATATACGCGAATGGCTCCTCGTTGTATATGTGTGATGTTTCCTCGTCGAAAAAAGCAGGACCTCTTGAACCCGTTTGCATATATACCCTCCCTTCAGATGGTGGAAAGAAGTCGAAAATTCGCGCCGTACGGTTCCTTTCGCTAACGACTTTTGCCTTCCTCATCAATCTGCCCGCTCGTTCGGGGTGTGAGTTGGTTGTTGTCTCCTTGAAGGGCCCTAAGGGATCAGTCGTAAGGAGACGACGCATCGATAAGTCCATAAAAATCGGCGTGGGCTTGGATGTTTGCCATCTAACGTCCACATCCAACCATGACGTGCAGCATGTCATTGCCGTGTCTGGAAACAACCAGTCCATCGAGCTTCTTACACTGGATTACTCTCCGAAACAAGGCTTTGGAAAACTCTATCATTACGAGACTCTTCGAGATTTGCACCCTTTCGCCATGACCAAGATCACCTTTTCGAATTACATTCCGCCTCGTCATCCTGTCACCGCAGGCGCGAAGCCGCCATATATCAAACTCGCCTCCGTCAGTGTTGGCAACACCGTTACTGTACATACATTCCCCCTCTCCCCGTACCCAGCGGATTCGAAACGTCCACGGTACGTACTCGTAACGCCTGGACCCTCAGAGATCCTACAGACTATATTCAGCGTCATCATGGCCCTAGTCGTGATTGCACTAGGCGCCTTCTTCCTACAAGCGTTCACGGAAATTCGTGGCGCTACACCAGAAGTCCTGGGCGCCAAGGAATGGTTACCACCCCGTCTGCGCGACATGATCGCAAAACCTTACATGTTCGCAGAGGGAGAACAGCAGCAGCATCGAGTCTACTCTTTGAAATGGTTCTCGCCGTCTACGACTTCTCAGACTTCCGCACCTCCGGTTGTCCAGACAACCCTTCCACTCCAATCGTTGCTTTCATCCAAAGACGACTCGCAGACGCTGGTCGTTCAAGACCACGGTGACGACGTTCGTGTGCAGGCGCACTCGGGAGAGGAAGGTCGCTCAAATGCGAGGAAATGGGACGACCTACCTCTCGACGAACGGGAGGCGTGGAAGACCAAACTCGTTGATGCGGGACACTGGGCTGCTGAGGAAGGCGAAGCCATCTTGAAGGGTGTGTTTTTCGGTGAACTCGCAGGCTTCGTCGGGAGGGCGATGGTTTAAGCTATTGTCAGTTGATGTTAGGATTGATGATGTAGCTACTTCGCGTATATTTTTTTTGGGAGTTGGCTGCCTTCTCTTTTATTATACACTTGCTATTAATCATGCTTGATGAATGTGCGATGAGGGTGGAAAGGTGGGAAGGGGTTTCTTGGTTGGGAGCTTGGACCATCTTATATACCGATGTCACCGACTGCTTTTCGCTTCTGCCTCTTAAGGGACTTCTCCTCACTTGCATTCAAAGACGTCGTACTCCGTGGATAGATAGCACACAAGACTTAAATACATGTACGTAATTTTTCTGAAATATGCATTTGAAGTTTGTCAATCATACTACCCATGTTTTTGCCTTCCCCTTTTTGAGATGCCATGGAATACCACTCATGATAACTACCGACCTATCTAATTCGATGATAGGAAAAGAAAAAACTGATAAAGCAAAGAAGGGCCCGGGAAAATGAAGAAACCCAATTAATAACTAAGCCTAGGAATTTGGAGACATGGAACCAGCAGACTGCGTGGAATGGGTTAATAAGCGGTGTTCGAACGCGTGGAAGAATTTGCGCATCAACGGGGGCCATCGTTAGTCATCGTGGACGGGCATGGGAGAGGAGCAAGATGTGTAACGAGCAGAGCAGGGAGAACAAACAAAACAAGTTGACTGCGTGAGCTGACGGGCCGTCCATATGCGTTTCATTTAATTACAATTGAGGGGTTTCATGAGTCCAACAACGCCTGCCGGGATTTCTTGTGAGCGCCACCGACTCAGATAGTAAGAAAAGAGAGGTAGGATGGGAAGCATTAACAGCAGAAATGGAAATAGAAAAGATGAACGAGAAAGCGGACGGGATATACGCTGAGAGGAGGAGAAATATGGGGTGGAAAGCGGGATGCTAGATATCGGTCAGACAAATTTCATTGTTGTTGTCGGTCACTTTGTTACTGATATGCTTTGTTGCTGATATGGTACGTTCTCGCAGATGTTTGCAAGGCTTGGTATCCAACTCGTAGGGAAATATTCAAGGTCATGTATAATAACTGATCAAGCAGACAGCGCTGCCATTGATAGAATCAGATCCCCAGAATGGACTTTTCCAGATAAAGATTTTAGATGTCCAAGGTCCGAGTAAATGACATTGTATCGATGATCAGAGCAAGAATATGCCAGAACAGATAGTGAACTTCGCATTTACTGAGCAGCGTTCTTCTTCCATCGAAGCAATTCCGCCAGGCTCGCCAAGCTACAGCCGTTGCGGAGGAATTCATGCTGAAGCAACTCATCGGAGGAGGCACGGCAGCGCACGTCGACGCACAAGCAGACGCTCAGGAAGGACTTAAGCTCTTTGCTGAGTTTCTCTGGTTTCTTGAGACGCGGAGTTCCGTTGGTGGCAATCAGGTACAGAGCCTTGAGCGGTTCCTCGTTCAGGTACGGCGGTTCAGACTCGATCATCTCGATGGCCATGATACCAAGAGACCAGATATCGACTCGTGGTCCGTATTCCTTTTGCTTGACGACCTCTGGGGCCATCCAGTAAGGGGTTCCAACCATAGTGGCACGTTTGCTCTTTGACTCGGTGAGCTTGGCGCAGAAACCAAAATCGGCTATGCAACTGTTAGCAGGCTGGGAGCAGAAGCAATTGTATCCAAGATCCAAAACATACTAATCTTCACGTTTCCTACACGGTCAAGCAAAACATTGTCACTCTTGATGTCACGGTGAATAATGGATTGGTTGTGCAAATGAGCAAGGCCCTTGCAGGTCTATAATCACTGTTAAATCCCGCTCAGCTGAGAAGCGGGGCCTTCAAACTTACCTCGAAGCAAATAGTTGCAATCTGATCTTCTTGGATGACAGGGTTATTCTCAATCACGTCAGTAAGAGCACCACCTTCCATGTACTCCATAACGACCCATAGCTCATTGTTCTGCTCCTGCAGGAAAGAATCCAAGAAGTTCACAATGTTCGGGTGCTGGCTGTCCTTCATGACAATAATCTCATTCACAATGAGCTCCTTGCGTGGCTGGCTCTTGAGATCCATCTGCTTAATAGCGACCTGGGCTCTTGGGCCATGCGTGCGATAGAGCTCACGAGCAACAGAGGATGTAGCGGTTTCCTTGATGCGGGCAACATACACCGACCCGGAAGCACCTTGGCCAATCTTACGTTGCTTGCTGTATGATTCACTGGGGTTATCCTTGGAAACGACCTGCTTCAATCTCTCCATGACTTCGCCTTCTGACATGGTGGACATTCGAACATCCTTGTGACGTGGGTCAGCTTTCTTGCTAAGAGCAGCCTCTGCTTGTCGAACGCCATCTGGAACGCCCTTAGTCTGGCCGCCAGTGGTTTTGTTCGTAATGTTGAGAGGTTTAACAGGTTGCACAGGCGCTGGAAGGCGGCTAGGCGGTAGACCTGGACTATTGAGGTTTGGACGCTTCTCTGTTCCATATCGATCGGCTGGGGGTTGACGAGACACTTCAGGACGAGGTGCTGATCGCAAAGATCCTTGGCCATTTGGAGTCTCCCCAGTTCTTGGACTGTTGGATGAAGGAATGTTTGTTTTGGGAGTAGGAGGCGCTGGGCGTTGAGCGGTGATCTGTTTAAGTGCCACATTGGGCTGTTGGCGGCTACGATCAGTGGTAGGAATGCTTGGTGCTGGGCGGGATGGGTTGAAGCGAGTGTTGGGGCTTTCAGTGCGACCACCTCCATATCCACCAAGTTCCTGTTGCGCAATTGGCGTACGTGTCTTTGGAATTGAAGCGTTATATGCTTCCTGCTCTCGACGATTCTGTTCTTCTTCACGCTGGCGCTGGATCTCCCGAATACGACGAGCTTCTTCATCCATGCGACGTCTCTGTTCTTGGTCTGGCATCTCTTTCGAACGGTCTTGTTGATAGGGTGAATAGGTGCGGTCGGCATCTGAGGCCTTACGCTGTGATGCTGGAGAAGGACTTGGTGACATTTCGCCAAACTGTCGTTGAGATTGGTTGGTCTCGTTTCGTTGCATCGCTGGTCGCTGTCCAGGGGAAGACTGGCCTGAACGTTGAGTGGGGGAATATCCAGGACCCATCCCTTGATAATACTGCGGGTTCTGCTCGCGTCGTTGGATATCTGAATAGAATTCCAAAACCTCGATAACAGCCTGTGGATTTTTCTTGTAATCTTCCTTGGTGATCGCAGATGCTGTCAGTAGTTTCTCCCACTCAGCTGGAAGTCCAACAAATGCTCCCGTATGAGGATCGAAGCCGACATGTACACGATGACTGAAGTTAGTCGGGTTGCTGACACCACCCATGCCAGGGCAGCGTTCATAGATTTTATCGATCCATTCGTAGATCTCATCATCACTTTTGACTTCACAAGTAATGGTCTTGGTTGCAATGTCTCGACTGACAAGCGCAGCACGGTTGTTTACATCCTTGGGGTTGGCGATGCGTGTAATCTCGAAAGCCATCCTTGTGTCCTCTGAGCGGGCAACGTTGGTGATAGTGTTCAACTGGATAGACAGCACCACCTTGCCTGTTTCATTTTTCAAAAACTCCAACTTGAATTCGCGAAGGACGAGGTATCGTTGATTCCAGCTGGCCAAGAATTTATCTTCCTTGCAACGGACGTATCCCTCTTTGATCACGGCAACCCCGCCTTGACCACTCTTCTGGCTCAACGACAGTGTGCTTGAATTAGGGAATATCGACAGTGTTGGCGTAGACGGGGACGTGAGGGTCATCTGGCTAAAGCTTGTGGGAACGCTTGATACAGTTGAGGATGTATTGATGCGGGGTCGATCTGTGGGTGGACGAGGAGCAGGACCCGGATTCATAAACTGGTCGCGCGAGTAAACACTAGAAACAATCAATCAGCATCACTAACAACAGCCAGGCTTGAGAGATAGCAATAGCAAAACAGTGTGACCAGAGCTAGATGGCCTCAGGCACCGTTGCGGCTGGCTAGTTGGAACCTTGGAATGTCCATGGAAATGAGCACGACTTACTTTTGGGACGCCATTTTCGATCACAGAATCACTTGCTCAATGTAACTAGCGAGGGATTTTTGTAGAAATAGAGGTTTTGAAAGTCGAAAATAATGATAGAGGGGTTGCAAAGTGATGACCTAGCGTGAGACAGGATGTCAGCAATGGCAGGACAACTAAGGGCGACGCGTCAATTAGAACGAACTCAGATCACGAATGAAGATCAGGGCTATTGAGTGTATAGTAAACAATAAAGAGAAGTGATTCACAGTCAAATTAAGCGTGTTACGCCTCAACGTACCTCGTGGTTTCACCGCGATGGGAGATATTGAGATAGATTCACGAGACCGGTTCAGGAACACGCCAGGCAACCTATCCAAAATGAATGGATTGACATTCGACAATTGAGAGAATCAACAGTAGCACGCTCAGCTATTGATCGTCGTCAGAAGGGTAACGCGGAGTTGGTTAAGTGAGGGTTCAGCCATCAAGATGAGGGCGTCTGCGGATGGGATTAGCAAGAGGGTGAAGCCAAACGCACTGTGGGCGAGAGGAGCCAAAGAGCAGCGGCCCCAACAAGACGAGCAAGTGAGGATGATGAGAGAAGAGGTGCGATCTCACGCGTCCGGAAGGATTTAGAGTGAATTTGGTGAATTCACAACCTTACAACCCCCTTTGTGAAGGCTTGAAGGCGGATGGATGGTGGTTGGCAGATCGCAGGTGACGGACTCTCGTTCTCTCTCCTAAATAATTAGTGAACATGGGGCGGGACTAGCGTGGCGGGACCCCCCATTTAGCGTCTCTCAGCGAGACTTGACAGCAACAACAACGCCCACCGCCGCTTATATGAGATGAGGGCGGTCTGCTGCGAGATACAGATACAGACCCGGACTCGACTACCATCTATTGCTCTACGGGACTCTCATCTACATCTGTATCCCTTTGACTTTACGAACTAGACGTCTTCAAGCTTTACGTCCACTGTCAACGATCTTTATGTTCCTGATCCTTTCCATCAGGCTTCTGAAACCTAATTTGTTGTGTTCCCTGGATAGGACAAGGGGAGCGCTTCTGATGACCTGGTTCTTAGGCGGTTATTATTAATCACACAGAGGCGGCTTCAAGACAAGAGGAGGAAAAGAAAGCTCCGCGTTGGCGGTGATTCGAGCGCTGCTTACAGTAAGGCGGTCGGTTACCTGCCCGGAACGCCCTAAAGGATGTCCAGGGGTTGGGGGCAACGGGTGAGTGCACACACCAGACCAGGAGCACGGAGATAAATAACCTGCTTGCGTGACTCGGTTTTTGCAGTTTGTCCAAAGTAATACGAGTGCCACTCGCGGCGACAGCACAATCGTGAGCCCCCGTTGGACAGGAGCTTCGTGCAGCTGAAACGTTTGGCCCCGGAGAATTGACCCACGTAAGCCCAGATAAAAAGATTCCATCGCTTCAACTCCCAGATATTGAGATCTGGTCTCGTTTCAAAATTGCTCCGCTAGACAGATTTGGGTAGAGAGCTTGATTAGGCCCGGGGTAAATTCGGTTACGTTGAGTCCAGAGGGACAATTCGTACGCAATCCTATGTATGGCATCTACAAAATCTCGGGGGTTTCAAAAGACTATGGCCATGATTCTTATTGCTCCGCCCCAAACGGGTAATTGAACTTCAACAGTCCGTTGAGACCTCCAACCCATCCGTCGGCTGCGTCTCCGTTGCCAACAGTCTTGCGCATCACGCAGGGAATGCCACCGTGCCAGGCCCCATCAATCACCCTGATATCTTCTCCCCAGACACGGATCTCCATACCAACTCTAAGGCCTTGTTTGATGAGAACGCCGTCAATGCTCACTTCAACCTCATCACCACGATTCTTCTCGCTCAGTCGAAGGGTCACTGGCGTGCTTGACGGAATGACCAGTGGTCGAAAGCTTAGACTTCGAGGGCAAATAGGGGTCAGGAGCAGCGAGCGAACAAGAGGGTGAATGATACTGCCTCCTGAGCTGAGACTATAGGCAGTACTGCCAGTGGGTGTCGATACAATCATTCCGTCCGCAACTGCCTCGGTGAGAAAACGTCCGCCCACGTACACCTCAACAATCGCGAGATGCGGTTGAATGCCACGGTGGATCACGACCTCGTTCATAGCATACACGCCGGCATCATCATCTGCAGGTGACGACATCGTCACGCCGTTACTGCGCACTGGTTTTCCGTCCGAAGTGAAGAGGCCGACTCGGACCCGACTTCTCACTAAGATCCGTGCTGTTCTGGCCTGTCCCATGGACATGCCACGGAGCGAAGACCAGTCGCGTCTGGCATCGCTGGTTTTATCTCCAGAGTTGACGTTGGGTGAATGTTCAAGGACAGGTGCACGCTCGCCTAAACCTGACCCAGACATGTACACTTCTCGAAAAGCGCTTTTATATTCTGAAAATTTCCATTCCCCAAGAAACCCCAAGGTGCCCATGCTAAAAGAAAGAATAGGTGGAACCGTTTTGGACGAGGCGAAAAACGATGACGCTCGCAAAATGGTTCCGTCACCACCCAGAGTAACCATTAGATCAACTTTCTCCGGTGGCATACTTGTAGATGTGACGTTGGTATATACGGGAAACGGCAAGGATTCGTGGATCTCATTGGCAGTGTCTTGCTCTAATATGATAGAGATTGGGGAGTAGGTGGACTTGATATGACTACATTAACCATTAGCAAAATGGCACCTGAGCCAGGGGAGGTATATGCGGACTTTGCGAATTCGACCACGGACTGGGTCACGGCGGGCGCACTTTTCTTCCGCACCAGGAGGATGTTTCGTGGCGGTGCTGGCCATTGTAGTGCTAGGAGGTCACTCCCTTCTGATTCTAGACAGTACAATTCCCGTCAGTAGAAGAATCACTCGTAAACGTTCCGCAGGATTCTAACGCACACCTTCGTACCGGGGGTAAATGCGATCCGATAGAGTATTTATATCTTCGATCTGCCGTAAGCTTGAGGATATGGAAAACTCGCGATATTTTGTGGTAATCGTTCGAAGCGGGGCCGCTGCCTGTCTTCCCCCTCGTACGAGCAACATCGCGGCTAGGTTGGATCCGGGTGGTAACAATGCAGACTGCCGACTTGGTATGTATACTCTACTCCTAGTAAACTATGAGCACAATGTTACACTGTCAGCATCTCAAGTGACATACCTTTTTGACTTGCCATCAGCATTCCTAAATATTTGTGATGACTCTCACGAGCTTAGCTGCGCCGGATCCACAATAGCTGCAATCAGCTCGTGCAAGGGTATCCAGTTATACCAGAATGCAGTATCCAACCATCATGAAAAAAAAGGACGTAATACAACAGTAATCAATCCTCTAAATACCCAAATCACCCTTGTATCTATGAATCTCGTCTGATCGCAGAGCTCCGCAGTTGGCCATTTGATGCCAAGGCCGATGCGCTGACCAGTCACATGCTCTGACGTCGTCAGTGCGCTGCCTCGACAGAGCCGCGCCACGATTGGACGGAAAGCACTGAAGCTCCCAGCACAGCTTAAGCGACGACGGAAAGATGGAGATCACCGCCTGGCCGCCACTTCACGTCAACTACACTCCAAAGCCGTTGACATTGTGCTCATGGAGAATTTTGCGTTCTTTGTGCTTCTCTTCACCTCATCGATTGGAACTTCAGGCGCCGATTTACCTGACACCCCTTGTTGGAGGCTTCTTCCAGCACTAAGGTTGTTACACCTGACCCGGCACGTGGTCTTGTGAGGAGTAGAAAGAGGGGGGCTGACCGTTGATACTTTATGCTTTTGCTGGTTGATTTTGCTTCAGCAGCGCTCTGCGATCGATTCACGAGCTGACGTTAAGAGCTGTTTTTCAGCCTGAGTGGTTGAACCGACCAGAAGACGCGACTCCCCGAGCGAGAGACTTCAGAAAGACCACCGTCCGCTTCCCTACCTCGTCAACAACGCAACGGATGGTTACCATGCCGTCTAACGGTCCGATACGGCGCAAGCCTCTGGTGTCAGATTACGCAGCGTGTCTAAACGAGACCGTTCGAAGCCACAAGTACGCTCGTCCGGCAGGAAACTATGGCATATTTCTCCAAATAGTACGCAGCGTGCTGATTGTGACATGGTTTACATGGTGCTGCTGTTTGATTCTAGCCACACAAGCCATTGGCTTGCCGCTATACTTGATCAAAAAACGGTGGTTTTACGCATACATGGCAATGACGAAACGATTCTTTGGCATCACGATCACCGCGCTCACGGAATGGTGCAGTCCTACACCGGTTCGAATTAGCGGTGATAGCAGCGTACAAGGACAGTTTAGTCTTTTGAAGGATGGAAGAATGATAACCAAGTTCCCAGAGCGGTTGATTTTGATCGCGAACCATCAAGTTTACACAGATTGGTTGTATCTGTGGTGGATCACATACACAAACAATATGCATGGGCATATATACATCATTCTGAAAGAATCTCTCAAATATATACCCCTGATTGGGCAAGGGATGATGCTATATGGCTTTATTTTTATGGCTCGCAAATGGATCGAAGATAAACCACGGTTACAACATCGCTTACGGAAGTTGAAGAAGAAGTTTGGAACCACTCCTGACGGTCTGCCTATCTTTAATCCGATGTGGCTCCTTATTTTCCCAGAAGGTACAAATTTATCTCGGAACACGAAAAGGAGAAGCGATGAATATTGCACGAAGCAAGGAATTACTCCACTCAAACACATACTCCTCCCACGTTCCACTGGGTTGTTCTTTTGCCTTCAGCAACTGAGGGGCACAGTCGACTATGTGTATGATTGCACAGTGGGCTACGAAGGCCCTCCGTACGTAGTCTCTCCTTTAGCCGTATATTTTTCCGTGACCACCTACTGACTAGTGCCACAGAAAGGGCAGCTATGCTGACGTTTATTTTGACCTCCGTTCAACGTATCTGCGAGGACGCCCTCCGAAGACTGTCAATTTTTACTGGCGGCGCTTCGCCATTGTGGACATTCCTCTCAGTCACCAAAAAGAGTTCGAGGAATGGATATATAAGCGCTGGGAAGAAAAAGATAAACTTCTGGAGCAGTTCAACGAGACTGGTCGATTCCCGCCATTCGAAGCCAGAACCCCTTCAAACCGAAAAGGCCCGGAAGCCAGTGTCACCGGCGACGAGGGTTATATCGAGAGCGAGATTAAACTCGGCCACTGCGCGGAATTCGGGCAACTCTTTGTGGTTCTTACAACGGTTGGCCTCGCACTCAGATCCCTATCTCGTCTTTGGAGTTGATGATTATTGGCTTTTTGAGCTTCCCCTCTCGCGGGAATCTAGGGTAGAACTTCTGCCCGGCGTTTGTCTAATGGTTATTATGATACCTGGATAGCGATTGGTTTGGCTGAGTTTCTTGACAGTAGCAGAGGCGCTTGGCGTCATTTGAGCGATTACAGCTTATTGATCTTTTTTTACTATTGAATGCAATTAGATTCAAGGCGCCTCGCCTGATAAACTTCAATGACTTTGGAGTTTGTGCTAAGGGCTGTTGTCTTCATCAGGTACAACATGGTGTGGTGGTCGAGAGGGCGTTAGGGGACTAATCAAAGGTTCCAGAGATTGACCCCCTGCTATCATTCAGCCAGTTTAGATCCTGTGTGCACATTCCTGAGGTCTTCGCAGCTGCTTTGCTATATTCTAAGGGATGACTAATCGGGAAGCTGCCCAGTGGGGTGAGCTTCCCATCAACGCGTGTGCAGGAGGAAAACCGTACCGCCCCGAAGCGGAAATGAAGCCTGGAGTTTAGGGATGAGTTTAGGCCCGAGCCCCCATGCTCAGGGGCTAAAGAGCCTCATCATCCCCTAAGGCAGCCCTAAGACTTGCACGAAACGGTAATCCTGATATCATCACTTTGAGAGACACCTCCATACCCCATACTTAGCACAAAATGTATGCAATAATGATTCCCAAAATAACCTTGTCAGTCAAGCGTAATTCCTGATTGATAATGTGCTTGGTGCTCACTACTGGGGGCTCACAGACACCGTCAACATGCACCGTTATCGCGATCATGGCGCAGTCGCCACATCACGTGAATGTAGCTGTGGCGTCGATAGCTTTGTGGCTGGTGCCGTTCAGCCCAGCGAACTTCGCATCATGAAGTTCGTCTCTCACATTCCTCACGCAAAGGTCAGGAAGAACACTGAACTGACGTCTGCCTCTCCCTTCACCGATCGCGTCTTTTTCTCTATCCGCTTCGAAGCTTTATTCTGAAATGCATGCCTAATTGCTATGTGGTGATGATCTGAACGCTTTGCGTGAACTTATTCTCGCATTCGTGTGCTCACGTCGCGCGATAGCTCCGCGCAACCAACCTTACCATGGCGTCTCTTCAGAACGGGCACGCGAATGGGAAGGCTGCCACAGGTATGGTGGTTGATGCACATCCTACAAGCGCTCGTTTCTCCGATATCCCCTCTGCCATCGATATTCCCGCTTCCTCATTCGACACCGAAGTCGAAATCAGCCTTGAAGAACTCCCCGAAGATCCCACTGAGCTCTGCACTCTCCTCGACAATGAGCAAGCCTCGAAGAACTTCTGGGTCATTATTGCGCTCGCCTATGCCAAACACAACCAACTTGATCTGGCCGTGGAGATCCTCAACCGTGGAATCTCGTCCTTACCTCATACCGCCATGAAAGAGAAACTCGGCCTCCTGGGCTGGATCTGCTGGATATACTTGCTCAAGAGCAGACAATCACCCAGAATTGCGCCAGAAGGACAGTTGCTATCCGAAGCGAGAACCAAAGATTATTATCTCCAAGCCGCGACCGCTACTCTCAACGAAGCTTATCGTTTGAATCCTGCGTTTCCTCCGTTATTCCTCGCGCGCGGTGTGCTCTCCATCCTACGCGCTTCCTTACAACCTCCTGCGAAAGCGCTCAGACCCGGTACTGTTGATACCTCTGAGAGGGTAGAATCGTTGCGACAAGCGCTGAAATGTTTCGACGAGTCGTCCAAAGCGTTTGGGAACAGAAATGTCATGGCTATACTTGGTCGCGCAAGAGCGCAGTACATGCTTGGGCGTTACAATGAGGCTTTGGAAGGATATCAGGAAGTTTTGATGAAGATGCCGAATATGAGAGACCCGGATCCTCGAATTGGTATCGGCTGCTGTCTCTGGCAGTTAGATCTTAAGGACCAGGCAAAAGCAGCATGGAGTCGAGCGCTGGCTCTGGTAGGAATTCCTTCCCTTTTTTTCTTCCCTTTGGATTAGTCTGACCTCGTTTAGAACCCTGAGTCGAAAGTTGCAAATATCCTTCTCGCCGCATATTATCTCTATGACAGCTCACGTCACCCGACTAGCGATCCTGCCTTCGGCTCCCTCTACAAACTCGCCATGACGCAGTACACTCAGAAAGCGTTCAAACTCGATAAAGAATACCCTATGACATGCTCTATGTTTGGTGGTTACTTTCTTCTCCGCAGACACTTTCCAACCGTCGAAGCTCTCGCAAGAAAAGCCATCGAACTCACTGATGTCAACGCCATTGCCAGCGATGGCTGGTACCTTCTAGCGCGAAAAGAACACGAAGAAGGCGATCCGACCAAGGCACAAGAATTTTACAATCGAGCTGATCAAGCCAGAGGTGGTTCAGACAAAGGATATCTGCCGGCCAAGTTTGGAGCTGTGCAGATGCAAGTCAGCTCACAAGATAAGGATGGCGCGAAGTTCCGACTAGAAAAGATAGTCCAACAAACGAAGAATCCAGAGGCAATGACGCTGCTTGGTTCTCTTTACGCTGAAGAGGTATTCGAAGCTGCCGCGAGTGGTAGCAAAGAGGACGTATCGGTTGAAACTAAGAAAGCCATCAGTCTACTCGAAGGTGTACGCGCATCATGGAAAGATGAGAAGAAGAAGATTTCTCCAGATATATCTGTCTTGCTTTATCTTTCCCGGCTCTATGAGACCAGCGCTCCCGAAAAGAGTATGCAATGCCTTTCTCAGATTGAGCAAATACAACTCGCTCAGATTCCAGAGGAGGATAAGCCCGTTGATGTGGAAGACGAGGAAGCTAAGACTAACCTTCTCAGGGAGAGCTTGGCTCCTCAGCTCCTCAACAATATGGGCTGTTTCCTTTATCAATCCGACAAAATCGAACAAGCTCGTAACATGTTCCAAACCGCTCTTAATGCCTGCGTGAAGACACAGGAAAAGGATGACGGTACCGATACAGACGCGCTCGTCACGACGATCAGTTACAATCTTGGCCGTACCTATGAAGCTGCGGGGATGCTTGAAGAGGCCGAAAAGGTCTATCAAGGATTGTTGGAGAGGCACAACGATTACACCGAGGCTAATGCTCGACTCACGTACATGGCACTTCGCCAAAACCCCACCGATGAGGGTCCAAAGAAGATGGCAAAACTGTACGAAGCAGAAGCCACAAACCTAGAGGTTCGTGCTCTCTTTGGATGGTACCTCAACAAGTCTAAACGTCGCGCTGCCAACATTGCGGAAGATCATGAACAACGTCATTACAAGCACACGCTTCTTGGATATGACAAACATGATCGATACGCACTCACTGGCATGGGTAATGTCCACCTGATGGCGGCGAGAGACATGAGACGCGATGCAGAGCAGGATCGAGAACGGAGACGGAGGATGTACGAAAGGGCAGTTGACTTTTTCGACAAGGCTCTTCAGCTGGATCCCAAAAATGCATATGCTGCTCAAGGAATTGCCATCGCGATGGTTGACGACAGGAAAGACTTTCCGACCGCGGTCCAGATTTTCTCCAAGGTCCGGGACTCTATTCGAGATGCGAGTGTCTATTTGAACTTGGGCCACGTCTTTGCAGAATTAAGACAATTCTCTAAATCCATTGAGAATGTAAGTACTGGCACAGGCTCCTAGACTTGGGACGCTGGCTAATGCAGATTATAGTATGAGATTGCCCTCTCCAAAGACAGAGCCAGAGATCCTCAGATCCTTTCCTGCCTTGGTCGAGTTTGGTTCCTGAAAGGCAAGCAAGAACGAAACATCGCTTCGATGAAGACAGCCCTGGAATATGCACAGCGAGCTCGCTCTGTGGCACCAGACCAAAAGCATCTCGACTTCAACGTTGCCTTTGTGCAGAACGAAATTGCTCATCTCGCATCTAACCTTCCAGAATTGCAAAAGACTTCCCAGGACATCGAGGAGGCGCTGGCTGGACTTGAAGAAGCTGTCATCACTTTTGAGACCATCGCCAAAGCACCAAACCCCCCTTATCCTGCTGTTTCTCTTGAACAACGAGCAAACATGATCAAGAATACTACTATCAACCAGCTTCAACGTGCGCTACAAAGCCAGAAAGATTACGAAGAGAAGAACGCGGCTAAGTTGCAGCAAGCCAGAGAGGCCCGTGAAGCCGAACAGAAACGACGAGAAGAAGAAAAGCGCAAGATTGAAGAGGCGGAAGCGGAGAGGAAACGATTGATAGCAGAAGAAAGACAGCGGATGGTTGAAGAAGCTCAGCGACTCGCTGCCATTCGCAATGATGAAGAAAAGGCGAGAGAGGCCGCTGAGTACACAACTGATTCCGAAACAGGAGAGAAAGTTAAGAGAAAGAGGAAACCATCGGGTGGGAAGAGAAAGAAGAAGGGAGAGGATGGAGAAGGACCGTCGAGAAAGTCGAGAGCTAAGAGCACTGCCAGTGCACGTACAGCTGCTACTTCAGACGCCGAAGATCAGCCTGCTCCCAGGAAGCGAAGACGATTGGAGAGACGGTCTGCGGCCAAATTAAATAAGTACAAGAGCAGTGAGATTGTTGTCGAGTCAGAGAGCGAGGAGGAGGCAGCGGCTCCCACCGGGGATGTTAGTTCTCTTACTGCAAATGAGGAAGACGAGGAGATGCGTGATGTCGAGAAAGATGTCGATGACGAAGATGAAGATGCGCAGGCCTCACGCCGACGCAAGAAGACCAATTTGCGAATCGAAGATGACGAAGATGAGGACGAAGACGAGGATGCTGCTCCCGCCCCTGCTACTGCACCTGCAGATGAACATGATGACTTGTTCGGCGAGGTTTCAGGAGGCGAGGAGGATGGAGCGAAGGCTGGTGCAGGTGGCGATGTGGACACTGAGATGAAGGATCAAAACGACGAAGAATAAGTCCTTATTCGCCTCTCACTTCAGGAATAGTTTTTCGGCGAGCCCTCTTCTTATTCCTCCTGATCCTGTTCTTATTCCTCCTTGATGACACTTCCTTTTGTACCATTTTCCGTTTACCACTTTGCAGATTCTTACATTTCCCCTCGCAGGCGCAGGACAAATCATATGGCCGGCGTTTGATGTGCTTCAGTCTATGGGAAAGATCTGATAATGTATGTACAATATGGCTGAAGGTTTCAAATCAAGGATCATGACCAATACTGCCTTCCTTAGAGGTCTATTTCGCTCGGCCTCTGGCCTTACATGCCCCTGCTCACAGCGGAATAAGTATGTCCAAACCTCGACAAGGAGAGGCTCGAAAGGGATATCCTTATGGGCAATTTGATATCTGACGTTAGGGGCTGAACCTACTCTTTTACCTTGAGAGGAGAGAAAACTCTTGATGCCATTACGATGGACTCTCCGCAGTCTCACTTTCAATTAAGAAGTTGACCGTGCATGGAAGCAACAGACTTGGTTCATTGAGCTCCCGATCCCTTCTCTTACTAATTGTCTGTCAACCTGACTGCTAATTTTCGCAGACTAGCTTCAGTCCGAAACCAAGCGCAACGCGTTGCTAGCTAGCTAGGCCCACGAGATGAGTGACAGAACAAACGACAGTGATCCGGAGTCAACGAAAGGACGTGTCCGGCTACTCGCCGCAGTTATCGAGTCTTGTGCTCGTCAGCTTTGCAACGGAGGTCGCAATGCGCACAGGCAAACTTCCCAAGCTTTCCTGGCACAGGGCTAGGCTCGTTGCAGCCGATGATGTGATGATTATCTTCAAAAACAACTTCACGATACCAGATGTGGGATATGCATGTAGTACTGTACATCTGGCTCTCCTTTAGTCATTAACGGAGTTGCCGGCCCAAGCTAGCACAGAGTCTTTGTGCTTCTTCAACGGCAGACTGCATGACAGCTAGCATATGGTGTCAAGGCGTGCAAATGGGTACCTGCATTAGATCCAGACTCTTCGAGGACGTTGTCGAAGGTGGAGTACCAGTGCTTTTTATGCATGGTGATGAGATATCACCTGAATTCTTTATGTGATTTTCCGGCGACCTATTGAAGTGACGATAAAGGCGCGCTTGGGCAACAAATGAATTTACACCTTTCGTGACACATGGTTCATTCGAAAAGCGACATCTTGATCGCTGCTGAATGTCAGCATGCTGTGATAAAGACGCCTTCGAGAAGCCCAGCAAAGATCACATTTACGAAGAATTTAAAAGTCGTCGAGTCCCTTGCAGCTGGTAGGCCCTTCTTCCGCCTGTAGCAATTGGGATTTTGAAGCGAGCAGGTTTTCAATGTAGGACATGGAGACCCAGGCCACGAAAATTCGAGATCAAGAGGTATACGTTTGTTTCACGAGACTGTGACACCGAGTTACTCGAGATAAAGGTTTAAATTTATCAGTTTCAAAATGGCACACTGTTTGCGGTGTATCTTTGGGTCATTGATCCGCGAATCCCATCGCAACAAGCATTGGTTTTTCCCAGAATTTTGGGCTTAAGAATGAAAGAGAGAATACATACGCCAGCTTTCTCTCTCTCCTTAACTTCGAGCCCTGCATAACCACATGTACATACCGTACTTCACAGTATGTACATGCAAGAAGAACATTCATGGATCAAACCCCGTACAACCCGTTGAATGCCACATGTTGCCCCTTTTTGTGTCCTTGCATGCAGAATATCTTCAGGATCAAAGTAGCGAGTGAAGTCTGAGTAAGTATGGATATTGTATCATCCCATACATGCGCATGCATGCCATGCACGCGTAAGGCATACATATATTACGCAAGAAGGTACCACAGCAGTACAGTTGACCTCTGAAGTCTTTAGCAGGCTGATGGACACCCATATGGCTATATGAGCAGTTTCGTAGGCAGAACCGCCTTTGCTGTGCCTGAGTGTACTGGATATGGAGGGTTACTTGCGTAGCGGGATCCCACGATGTATAAAGCGTATGCACATACAGGTAGCTCAGAGCCATCTCCTCCATGGCAGCTAATTTGAAAGCACCTCGTAGCACGAGAATTTGATTTATGGTCCTCCTCAAAACCCAATGCACTCATACATTGGCTACCGCATATTAGATCTGCAACCCTTATAGTCGGTTTCGTAATCAATGACATTGTTAAGCTAACAGCTCGTGGTTGGTAGAAATGAGACTCGTGGCAACGCATGGCACTGTGTAATTGCATAGTGAATCTGTATGTGACACAATCTTGGGAATATCGACAATGCTCGGAGTATTCGTACATACACTGCACACAAAGGCACTATATGTACACATCAGGTGAACTTAATCCACTGCCCATCGTGATGATGTGGCTATCTCGATTTCTCGACGTTTGTGTAGGCTCAAGAGCTTCATTGGTTGATCCAGAGAACGGATCAGGATCCGTCTCAAGGATTTCCAGTTTCTCAATACAAGACCGACGCCAAAGACATTCCATGAGCTTGAAGCGCAGAGCATGAAAAGCTCAGATCTCATGCTGATTTCGTCTTCAAGGAGAACCAGCAAGCCCATATCTGAAATATTGTCGGGTATCGAATTGGCAGCAACCGCGACATACATAGAAAGGCAAAATCCGCATTTTCTTTGGCCCTATGGGCGTCTTTATTCTCTGGTAGCCAGAGACCGCTCTGAGAACATCGCGAAGGCTTAACGGTTGTGTGCGCCATCGTTGCCGCTGTTGTTGTGGTGGAAGCATTCACGATTTTCGTGATCTGCTGCTGCGTCTTTCAGCTTCGTCCTTTAATTTCCCCCCTTAAGTGATTGGGAGTGATGGCCTTAATAAGTGACTTCGTCCTTGATTCTTTCCCTTAGACGATTTGAAGTGGTCGCCTTCAAAAGTAGCTTCCTCCTTAACTATTCCCCTTAGACCATTTGGCATGATAACCTTTTTTGAAGGTCACTCGTGAAGCTGATAAACTATCCGCTCCTGAATTCGATTTGAAAGTGTACAATCATTGAATACTTTCTTCTGCAAAGGAACCATCAATCCAAACCATCTTTCAAGGATGACAGAGCTCAGGGTATAAACGATAAAGAAGCAAAGAAAAACGAGATAGATGGGTTACAGTGACTGCGGCTACCCATGAAGAAAAGGGCACCTGTTCGCCTGAACCCGATGCATGTTCTACTGTACAGTACATGCACCTCAATTGACCAAGCAGGATCCATGTCTCGCGGAACTGCACATTTGACAGTACAAAGATTGAAAAAGCAACTGTTCATCTTGAAAGTCGTGACATTATCCCCGGACAGAGATGTTTTTAAGCCTTGGGATGTTCCATTCCATCGGACAATGCTATATTAATAACCTTCTCATCGTATCAAGACAGTCGAGTGAAACAGAGCCGCTCGCTTCCCCGGGACAAGAGCACTGACAGTCTGAAATGCCTGGTCCAAGAGTCCCTGGTCTGGTGTGCGACTTTGGCAAGTCTTTTCCGCTACTCTGGGTGCCTGCATGCCCGGACGGTCTCGGATAATATACTCCGCTGGCAAGTCCAAATGTAAATTTTCCGCAGGTGATGCCGGAGCACTCGTGGGTCCCCTTGACTTCATACTCATTGGTCTCAAAATTCGGAAGTATGCACCAAAATCAGCGAAACGATTTGATCGTGATAGATGGCTCGATCAAAGAGACAAGGGCCGGTTGGCGAAGGAATTGACAAACTGAGTCCGCGACGCGTAACTATGGGGTACTCCATACAGAATGGTGAGTCAATCTGTAAACTTGCAGCATGATGTGGGACTCGCGAGGGCGGAAAGTCGACAATTGTCCCTCTCACCGCATAGTTCCTTTTAGAAGGTTGCGGGCATTTTCACAAGAGCAGAGAACAGATCCATGTTTCTTCTCCTTGCCCAAGGTTGCCATGCATCCCCTGCCCACGGCCTTGCAATTCCAGCCATGCATCTAGCCGGAACAGAGAAAGAAAAAGGCGGAAAATAGACAGATTGAAAGTAAGCAAAAGACCCGAGCGCAAAATCAAAAATATCCGAAAGGACTACTGAGATGTCCCAGGAAATACGATGTTCCATCATCGAGGCGAGTCTTGAAAACGGGCCCTAGGGAGCAAGGGATCGCGATGTTGGAGTGTCCACCATGATCTCAAGATGTCACCAACGCCGACGATAGCCTTTTTTTGAGGCCTGGACAGGTCCTTTTGAACAAAATAGAGATGGCCAACGACGACATACCACAGCGTTGGTCCTTGACCATCTGTTCGTCATTTGCTTTAGGGCACGACGCTGTTTCATGAACAAGGAGCTAGGGTCTCAGGGTGTGTCAAGGTCGCCTTATCCATGGGCTCAAACATCCAGATCTCACGACTCCGGATTCCGAACAACGCGCCACGATCGTTGAAAATGTCATCTGTGGCTTTGGAGAAGTAAAACGATCGTGTTTTATTGAACTGAGCACATCTGTCACACTTCAAAGGTGTTCGTTTGCTCCAAGTACAGTACATACAGTACTCCCTTGACGTTCGAGAGCGGGTTTGTCTCAGCAAAGGTTCAGTCCTCTCTGACTTTAGGAGCCGAACGCTGAAACGAAGAAGAAAAAATCGGCCGGTTGATGGAGTGGTGAAAATGAGATTGCATGTCATGTCTCGAGTCTGTACCCTTAAAAGTTAAGACAGATTCATACGGCAGCAGTCAGCCTTAGCAGTCTGGGTGTTTAGCATGATCTCTCCCAAGAATGAGTTAATAGAGCATGCACAAGTGAGAACCGTTCTCCAGGCCATGTGGTGATTCTCATGCTCAACATGACGATCAAGGGGCCCGGCTTGAAACAAAACAAACAACAGCCCCGAGAGCACATTCGCTCACCTCCATACTCCGTATTCTTCTTGGAATACTGGGATGCGCAAGCAGGCATGTTAGTAAGAAAGAATTAAAAGGGGTACGAACTTCTGAACGTCTCGTTGAAACAAGAAGGGAGCAAAACTCCGTCCCCCACGGGCCACGGCTTGAAACGAGAAGAGGAGACGGTTCAATCAATTATCAACAGCTTACCGCCGATCGCGGTTCGTGGCCAGCAGCGGTAAAGCGCTTGCACCCAAGCCGGAAGGTGATTCGACGCATCAGAGGCTGCTTTTCTCATCCCTCAGTGCAGATCGATGAGGGATATGATAGAGATAGATTAAAACTACTACATACGGGGACTGCCGGATGGAGTATACAGTGTGGACTGTACGTAATCGCCCCGTGAGTATCGAGCAACGCGGCAATTCAATTTGTGCACATCATTCTTGGGGTTCTCTGGGCGTGAAGGCGAGTCTTTTTGTCTGCTGGTGTTGCGCGTACGACTGACTATTCAGTATACACCATGTGGCCCCGGGCTTGTGATTGTCGGCATCCCCTGCAGTGCCTGACCTGCGTGACAACTGTTCTTCGATGAGGGGACTCAAATCTGAGGGGTTTAGCACGTCTGTCCCCGTCTGCTCATGCAGTGTCCGACGGACCGCCCTCTACACTCGGGGGTGCACACAGCCGAGCCCTCAAGGACGAGAAAATGAACCAAAGTGATTGAAGATGGCTTAACGGCGAGTGTTCTCCTGGCAGGAACGGCGTTGGTTTTCATGTGAGCTCTGCCCAAACAGTGTCTCTGCGTAAGCCACCGACGGAGGATCATGGATTTCCTTCTCCTCGAAAACGTTCGCCTTGCAGTAGTCGGTGCAGTGGTGCCAGTCAGGAGTAGTGCTGTATAGTATGTGGTCTCGCCCTCACCATGACGGCTTGTTAGTGAATCCTCCAGAGAGAGAACTGTTTGCCAAAGCATGTGGGAGCGTGAAAGCTGGGGATTCCCCATCAACGGCCGACAACGTTTCCCCGGATGACCTGAAACTTGGGAACAGGCACAACCACCAAGAGGCAAGATAGTGAGTACTCCGCAGCGAGATCGCAATCCCGAGGATCTGACTAGATAACTGACTCTCTTGCGATGGTTTGCTTGCAGTGGTTTTGTGGGGCCACGAGATGGATTGTGGAATGCTAAGCTTTCTGCGAGGAGAGAGAGAGAGATTGTGTCGGATGTCGTCGAATTCGTCCACGGCTGCAGGTTCTCTGCCGTTCATTTTGGTTCTTTTTCTCCTGATGCTTGTGAAATTTGCAGGATCACATAGCCGTGGAGCTCTCTGGAGGTCCCAGCATCCCTCGAGGCGATGACGATGTGTGCATATGTATGTTTGAAAAAGACAACAACAGTCATCCCTTGTGAACGAGTATTCCGGATTCTGTACGCGGCACTTCGTACCGTGGACAGCTTTCTCTCGCCAACCCTCAAACGCCCAAACTTAGCACCTGGTTGGGAATACTCCGACGTGCCGCGTCTAGATCTGATCCCCGCTTATCGTTTGTACTGTACGCGGGAAACAAACAATATTATTTGGTATTTGCAGCAAGATGACTCCCGTGTCTGCATTTACTCATTGGGGGATGGCAAAAAGCAGAGAGAGCCAGAGGAAGGGAGATCAACAAATAATGCTTTACGATAGTAATAAACCCCCAGCGAATAAGTTGATCATGATCCTCACTGATTTCCCAATCAAACGGGCTGCAACGATTCCAGCGAGGCGAGAACTCGTAAATGCTCGAAACACAACCGCCTATACATATCACAGCCTGGGGTTGTCGCGAGGAAAAATGGTCCAAATCCTGGTGCAACCAAGACCAATAAAACCGTATGTTGCACTACATGCTGTCAGGGCCGCGCGGGAGAAAAGGATCAACCCATGAGCCACAGCACACCAGCCTTACACACGGGAGAATTCTAGATGCCCTCGTGTAAGTCTGCCGTACGAGGCCTTGAGATGGGACGAGATGAAGACATCCTCCAGGCACAGACACGAATAATAGACAATTTTAAAAGCGTACCCATCACCATATCCCAGATTGGTGGGGATGTTCCGGATAATTATATCAATGATTGAACGGAATTGCTTTTCTTTTGCTTTTCTTTTCCGGCTTCACTTCACCGCATCGTCGTATATAAAATTGTCTCGACGACAAGCATAGGATATGGGGAGACACCGCTGTCTATATCCGCTTATTGATTTCGAGTACGACGTCTTGGTGGGACAGCGGAGCCAGAATGTTGGAATTGGATCTGAGCTGGCTGTTTCTTTTCTTGCTTTCCAGTTCTGAATGTAACTTTTGGAGGGGATGATGCAAGGAACAGGAGCATACATATACGGAGGAGGAGGAGGAGGAGGAAGAAGGAGATACATACAGTACACACATTCGTGCAGCGCATGTTTAAGGGGGAGGGGGTTTATCCCTGGAGTTAGAGTTGCTGCTTATGGATAGAGGATCAATCAGGCTTGCGAGGCATATACTGGGGGAGAAAGGGGAGGATGGTAAGCAAGTATGAGCCGCCATCGTCCGTATTCTCGTCTGTCGATTATTGATCCTCTTCAAAAGTATTTCATGCTCACATGTAGATCATGATGGCATTGAATGCAGAATCTGAGAGAACAACCAACGGCCCATTCTGGTGGTGACGATGATCATATAAGTTCGTTTTTTCGAATATTACCACTCACACGCACACAAGCACAGCAAAATAACACGACGCGGTCCATCAATTACCGCTAATACGGAACTATAACGAACCCCCTACCCTTGGCTTCGGTGCTAGTAAAAGCAGCCAATCAGCAGCCCGCGACCCCACGGTCGACCGTGTGGTCCCGCTACCCAACAAGGATGGTAGTCGCTGCTTACCCCTGTTCCGGCATCATGGGCGCCCGCCCATACCATTCCCGAACGGGAAACACCGAGCCCCAGTTCCCCAATCAGTGGCCTCGGCAGACAACGGTCCCCGACGGCGACGCGTGGTGATTGGTCGCCGGGCTGGGGTCATCCAGCATCCCGGGTTTGCGTGCCTGAGCCTGGATCCGCCGTCGCTCTTCATCCCTCGACTCTCAGATACTGTACTAAGATTGTTCTTATATCTCTGCAGAAATTATACGGGCTATTTGGTGGGCGGCGGAGATGGAAATTATATGGAATTATCAGGCGTAGCGAAACGAGGATGTTTCGCATGAAATTTCATTCCAGCCAGATGCTAAAGATAGGGTATTTGATTCCTGGCCGATCAAGAAAGTCAACTGCCTGCGTGGAAGCCTTCGATACACACGCCAAGAGGCGCCCTGAAGTCGCGCTTGTATGTATGTAACACCCCGTAATAAAACATTAAAAAATCGAGTCAAGCCACGCTTCTCATCAGTGTATCACGCTTTGTTTCACGAATAAAAACACCACGCTGTGCAGCACGGAGTCAAGTCGAATCAGGACGCGGGCTTTGAAAGAAAGAAAGACTGCAGAAGGCCTGCGTTCGGTGTGTACAGGATATGTATAAGAGGGGATTTTAAGGCTCGTTGCATTGATAATTGGATTGTTGATCAGGATGGACTTGCATGCCTGCTGAGAGAGATTCATTGTTGGTTGCATTATTGGACAAATCCCCAACCCTCCCCGCTGCTCATTGGCCGCCGGGCTGCGAAATACCCTGAGGGTTATGGCGACCGACAAGGTTTGACCTGTGTGGATTCGACGAAAAGAAAAAGGGAAACAAAACCAGAACGATCTTTTTTGGCGGTTGAAACTGAATTGAACGGCTGGACAGACAGCCGCAGACGAGAGGTGGGAACCGTTGTTGCTGCTGTTGCTTTCTCCCAGGATCGCGTGCATAAAGTCGATTTGTTAGCGTTTCACCAGCCGCAGCGGAGTCGGTTTGGATTGGAGAACGAAGCAAGACTGACTCTTTATGGGCAGTCCATGGCGAATAGGAATCTGTTGCGGTTGATGGCGTTTCTTTTTGAACGGCGGATTTTGAAGGAGCTTCCTCTCAGAGTCTCACGATCGAGCATCTGGTTTCGATTCAGAGAGAAGCAAAAAAAAGGGCTCTGGGCCTTTTCCAATAATGCTAACTCCTCTGTCCATGTGGAGTGCTTCGTCGCTGTAAAAAATGATTAAATATCCATAATAATCAGAAATAAGCCGGCGGATGGAGATCCATTCATCGGTTTCCTCATCTCTGGAATTTATCGTCGGGTCAGGCTGATTTTCCTCGTTCTATTCGGACTATCGAGTTTCATCGTCACTGGCATCATTTGTTATTGTATTTTTTTCTGTTGTTCAGCCGTATCATATCGCTGCGTGTTTGGTCCCAATATGGCACTGCGGAACTGCTATTCATAGGAGCGGAGCAGGCCAAAAATCTTCGTTGGTTCTATCCACTGAGCTACCAAAATAATCCCGTTTCCATCGGGTTCCGTCTCACGCTCCCTTCTTGTAAAAGACCTCACAGTCCTTCTTCGCACACGATAATCTCGCTCTTTATTTCTCTCTCCTCCCTCCTGCAATTCAACTCTCATTCCCTCAATCACCTTTTCTTTCTTCTGTTCGTTGTTTCAAAGTACCGTCTTTCGTTCATTGAGACGGCTATCCGTCAGTCCTCTCCGCCGTTCGCTCTCCGCCCACTAACCAACCATACCCTGGTCGCATTCCCTTTCTATCTTTCTCGCAGCAGCCATCCCCTGGTCTGTTTAACCTCAAGAACCCGCTCCTCCTTGCCTAGGTACCCGAGGATCCAAGCAACTGATCTTCCCTAGCTCAGCCCAACCCCGGCTGGACATAAAAAGGATATTACCGGGGTTTTTCTTGTATCTTCTTCTGGTCGATTTTGGCCAACGTGTCGACCTGGTTCCTAGTTGGCCCGAGCCTGGTTAACTCCGTTATCCATGACCCCGGCCCTCTCCTTGGGGACATGATCCAAGGCCACTGGCTTCGTCTCTCCTGGGTTCACTCTCGCGTGGTCGAATGCGGAGGAAAATTCCCCACGTCCCTCCCCGACTCTGTTCCCCCTGCCTTGAATTATTAAGACCCGTGTCGCTGCCATGTCGTTCCTGAACGTCGACGCGGTCCTCTCCTCCTCCACCTCCTCCTCCTCCTCGTCCTCGCCCCGGCCCAACACTGCCTCGTCGCAGTCGTTACTCGCCTCCGCCCTCGCCAACGACCAGATATGTCGACAGCTTCTGCCTATGTCATCTGCCTCTACCTTGCCAGACATTTCTGCAGGTATCCGTGTCCGCGCCAGAGCACAGAGCCCTAAACGGCTTTCCGTGTTCAGAAACCGGTCCCGCAGCAACACCACCACGTCAACCACTTCCTCCTACCAATCGCCTGCCTCATCCATGACTTCAATTGATGCCTCTTCGCGGAGATCCTCCCAGGACGGCCGAACTCTGTCCTCGTTCTTCCTCCCAATAGAAAAGGAGAGTCTTGCAAAGTCACTAATTTCACGTGGAAGTCGCATCTTGAAGCGTCAGGGAAGCAAAGTCAGTCTCGTGGCGCAGTCTATCTCAGACCAGGAGGACGAAATGGCGAGAGACAACAGGAGGGAAAGAAGCCGCAGCAGACATACCTCCAAGGATAGAGAAAGGTTGGACGGACTAGGCCTCTTCTACCGGAGTCATAGGCCTCGACACAGTGATATGCGTAAGTTGAACCTGTTTGTCTTTTCAGTGTGCGCGATCTCCTCCTCTAACTCAACACTTCTGACAGACGAATTCCTGAAACAAAACATTTCGGATCCGTTTGACTTTCAGCATGTCACCCACACCAGTCCCAGCCAGTTGCCCCCCATTGAGAACACTCATCTTCACGACCTGGCTACCGAATTCTCCATCATCCGAGCATCTCAACGACCGGGCTCAGAGCTCAAGGGGATCCGCGCGGAGAGCCTCTTCTACCGAAACTTCTCGTCAGAGGACCTTCCAAGTATGAACCTCTCAACATTGGCCCCTGACTCGCAGTCTTTGTATACTAGAAGCCCTCCACATTCGCCAACCAGCGCAGAAATGCCAAAATCGCCAAGAGGATACAACAACAAGCGAGCATCCCGCTCAGTCGAGAATTTCTCACGCCCAGTTTCTAGGGCAAACAGGTTACCCCCTGCACCCACCATTCTACCACCTCCCCGCGTCTCGTCGATAGCCGCATGTGCCCGGCCCGTTGATCCAACCTCTCATACTATTAACGCGCTGTTGGGTCACGAATCTCCACCGGCGCTTTCTGAACACGTTCCATCTCCTCTAGAGGAACCGGTACAGTCCCCCCACATAGGTGTCGTGGCAGAGTTCCCCGACGAAGTCGTGCATGCATTCAGCACCGAAGAGTGTTCTCCCAGGTTGATGCGAGCGTTGCCCGTCGATCACGTGTCAGGGTTAGCGAACATTCCCGAAGAAAACGAATTGTCTTGGCGGAACAGCCGCAACGGTGTTGCGGGATTCAGCCAGCCGCTGCATCTGATGCCCGTTGAACCTGCGCCTGGCCCTGACGACATTCACTCACCGATTATCCCAGCTCAACAGGCCAACTACAAGCGCTCGCCATCGTCAGCAAACGATCAGCAAGATGGCTCGCAACCCACTGTCAAGATCCAGCATCCGTTGGACGATTCCTGGGAGGACGACATTGACTACTGCTATGAGCATGCAGCTGAGTCAAATTCAAACTTTGACTGGCAAAAGGTCTCCTTCGAGGAGGTCAGGGAGAGTTTTGCAGCAATCTCCCTGAGCCAGGACTCTGCGCTGAGTTCAGACAGTGAAAGTCCTCAGAAACTCTGCCCTATGCAAAGTGGTGGGCCAGCTGAAGAGAACAGATCCGCTCCCACCACGCCAGAACCAGGGGCGGCATTTTCTTTCCCGCGACCTAGTAGTGTCAGCCCCAGTGAATCGACTAATTCCTTCGAGATTTACCCCTCCCCAGCACGGAAGCTGAAAAGATACAAATCCGAGGTGTTCCAGAACCTTGGTCCACCCTTGGAGGACAGGCTATCACCTCTGCCCATGTACGGTGGAATGATGCCGGATATCCAGGAAAGCGACGAAGAGGTCATCTATGCCCAGCCAGACGATCAGACACCATCCAACCGAAGCAGCTGCTCGCCTTTGAGCAAGTGCAATTCTCAGGAAAGCATGATTCTGTCTCGAGCTGCGTCCATTGTCAGAAAACACCGTTCGTCCACGTCGACCAACAGTGTGCCAGATTTGATCCATAGCCCCAACGGCAGCCGTGAGACCGTGTACCGTGATATGTCAAGTCCAATGGCCGAGCAGCAAACCATGCCCGTCGTTCCTCGATCACCAGTATCATTTGCTCATAGTCGGGGTGCCAGCCTTGCACGCGACGTCCACGCTGCGGCATCATCCTCGAGCGATGTGCCCAGGTTCGAGAAACCGTCTATGCCTGCCGGTGCGTTTCATGATCGTGCCAAAAGCGAGTCAATCTTGAATACCTTCGATATGGGTATGGGAATCGGCATGTGCTACAAGGCGCACGGCGGTTTCACGACCAGAAAGCGGTCATCCACTTTCAGTCGCGGCCTCAACCATCGCAAGACGCGGACCTCATACTCTTTGTTCCCGACAACAGCGCCACCCACACCTCCGAAATAGGGGAAACCCGTTTGTTGCAATGCATTTCCAGGCGCGCATGGAGTTGCTTCCGAAACACTGTTTCGCTTCAATTTTGCTTTCAGATTCCTGTGAAAAAACCAACGTGCTGTCTCTGACACATAGACCGAAAACACACCATGGCACGTCCCACATTTGCCTGGGTATCCGTTTGGATTCGTTTCATCCACCGTTTCGCTTTCGCGGTCGCCTTCGTTTGATACTTGTTTCCTTTTGCGTCCTTTTCATTTGACATGACCCCTTTTCTTATCTAGTATATATTTCTCCGGAGATATTTCCCAGTCTCCCTTGCACGCTGTACGACTTTGATGATCCACATATTCTTTTGCATATGTTCCAACCCTGACCTTCTGGTAATGTCTGTTTTTATTGTTTATTACCACTCGACTCTTGCCCCAGTTCTCTGGAGGAAACAGTCTTGTCCCTGTACTCACCCTGCATTCGTTTACTGAGAATCTGGTGGCTGTATTCTTGGAAAGACAAAATGCAGTCTTGATATTCGAAACCAGTTCTTCTTCCTTTTTTCTGCACCAAGACCATCTAGACGGTGCTTTCGGCTATTCTGCCCGGCGCATCAAGGTTGACGATTTTCCTTTTCTCTTCTTCAAATGTGGATCTGTCGAGGCATTTTCCCATGCATACTCTCGTTATATCTCTTGTCCTGATCTGTATTTTTTTCCTTGCTTTTGGTTTCCATAATCTTTTGCATTGCTGGGCTCTTCAAAACATATAGACACTGGACCGGTTTTTATAAGCGCTTCCTTTCGTTCGATTCTCCTTTCCTTTTTGTTTTGTTGGTGTCTATTCTTGCATAATTCTTGTTCTCGTCTGTCGCTAATATTGGCTCATTTGCATTGCTTGGTTTTCTCTCTCGTTTCCGGAGGCCGGGCATCTAATAAGGGTCTGTTTTTCTTCATCGCGGAGGAAGGGTGTGCTGTTGGATTACAAAAGCTGTGGGTGGCGGAGGTAGTCTTTGATGATATTTCTGGCGGGGGCTGTTGCATAGGCGGAATGAGGAGGCGGTGGAGGCTTGTGTATGGAGCTGGAGGAGGTTAATACATAAATAACCAATTAGAAGCACTCATCAGTTGGTATCGAAGATTGTTCAGTTCCTCTATTTCTTGTGCGGTCAACAACTCAGTCAGCCTACATAAACCCGTGAATATCCCCGAACTCAGACCAGAAGATCAAATCGGTGAGCACCAAAGCACAATAGAATTCTCATACCTCGCAATCATGATCCGCAAATCGGAGGATTAGCTCCTCAAGACGAGCGATGTGTTAGCGAAGAGTGTCTGGCATGCGATTATAAATGATGCTGAGCGGGGTCACCCTGGCTGAGAAGCCTGAACAGCGCAAGGACACTACATCTTTCTCGTCATCATTATAAAGTTTCACACGGAGCCGCCCGAGATAGTGTTCTGTACGCATTATAGGCCCCGAACAGTCAAATATGACACGAGTCGTTGTATTGAATGCGATGAATGCAACAAGTCGGTGGAAAGGCTGGGGTCCGCGATGTTGACGTCACTGTCAGGGTGCACCGGATCAACCTATTTCCGAGACGTCACTTTTGACTTCCGCAGTCATTGAATCAACCCGTTCTCAGTCAAAGCCAGAAACAACAACATCAGCGCCCCTGAGATACTCTAATTGCAGAGAGCAGACCGGCCAACCATGGCGTCCTCATCGTCGTCCAATGCGCTCATTAAACGAAGCTCAGATGTAGATCTGATGCCCCCTCCGCCACCTCCGAAACGGATCAAACGCCCACCCAAGGTCCTCGACGAAGACGACTACACCGACGCACTGTCGCACATCATCGCTAGAGATTTCTTTCCCGGACTTCTCGAGACTCAAGTGCAGCAGGACTATCTTGATGCTGTTGAGTCGAAGGATAAAGAATGGATCGCGGCGGCGGGACGCAATCTCTCCGCCGCCATGACGCCTGGTCGACGACAACCCCGCGGCCGGAGGGGCGTGAGCATGCCGTTGTCGTCAGTGTCGGCTACCCCTAGACTTACACCACGTCCGGGACTGGGAGATACACCCAGGCAATGGGCTGGTGATACACCAATGTCTGTGGCGTCCACGACGGTATCGACGACAGAAACGACGATGTCAGAAAGCTCTACGATGAAGGCTGATGCGGAGAAGATGAGTCTGGGTGCCTTCCAGAGCAAATATACGAGTGAGGATAATGAATCATTCAACGCGTTGTTGGACCGGCAGAATACAAAACGGAGGGAGAAGTATGCGTGGATGTGGAGTGGGAATAAGATGCCGTCTGCCAGACAGATTGCGCACAGACAGCGGGAGGCGAAAAGGCTGGAAGGGCAGAAGAGTTCGGGGAGTAGAAGCAAAGAGCTGATTAAAACGGATATGGATGCTCGACCTGCGAGACCGGATACGTGGAAATCAACACCGGAGAACTCGTTGATGTTCACTCCCTCCTCGGTTGAAGATACTCTTGAGACAGTTCAGCAAAATGCTGAGGCAACGTCTCGTATGGGACCAAAGCGAGTTCTATATCATAACACAAGAATTCAACATACCACTTCCGGCGGAGATTTGGACAATGAACCTCCACCATCGCCTTCCATCTCTGCCATTCGTGATGCCATCGCCGGCCGTCCACGATTCGCAGATTCAGAGTCTGGGTTCACTGGCGGCGAAACGCCACGTGTGAATGGTTATGCCTTTGTTGACGAAGACGAACCGGAACCTGAGCCCACTCCTGGCACTGCAGAAGAAGAGGCGGAATACCACCTGAAACTTCTCACCTCCAGCGCATCATCCACCCCAAATCCTTTCAAACTCCAAGAGACTCGGCGACGTGAGGCCCTGCATCACCGCATGGTTGAGCGTGTGGCAAAAACCAAACGCACAGAGAAGATTGCTAGTACGATGAAGACGCCAGTGCCCAGATTTCCCAGTAGTCCCATGGTTGGGCTCGGTGGACAGACGCCTGGCGGTGGTGCTGGAATGAGTAAGGCAGGTTTGACGCCCGCAGGACAGAGATTGTGGGCGAGTGTAGGGAACAGTACTCCACGCCGCGTGGAGTTGAGCGGTGGTGGAAAGTCTGGGTTGAAGAATATGTGGACGCCCACTCCCAAGAGAGGGAGATAGGGGTACTTGGGGTATATGAGTGTAAAACCCCTCTTTTAATTTGGCTTGCTTCTTGTTTATACTTTACTTGCATTATAGATACCCCCCAAATCCGCAATCAAGCTGCTATTCTACGTTCAACTCACGTCTACGTTTATCGAACCGGTGCTTGTACCCGAGTGCAATGCTGATGGAGCCCAGGAGACATTGGTCATTCCTTAAATAAGATTGTCATGTTATCTGGCTACGATTTCTCCAGTCAGTGTTTCATCAGTTGAAATTCAGTCCAGACACACCATCTAGTACTGTGGCAAGGAGATTGAGGTTGAGCAAAGATTTAGCTTCAAGGTGTATCACTAAACAATAACAGATTCTATTCGTCTGTCCCCTTTCTCTCCTGTCTCCTCCTGTTCACCATTCAGAGGCCCTTGATACGAAGGTTTGGTTTTACGCCTGCGTCGCTCCTGCCTTAGCCATCAACACGATCTCTCCTTCCCCTTTATGTTGTTTATCTTTCTCGACGACATTCCATTTCTTTGCTCGATATCACGTTCTTGATCGAATATTTGGCTTGCAGTCCATTTAGCTTCGTGACATTGTTTCATTATCCTTTCCGTCCAGCACATTGATACACATTACATCTTTTCACACAGGCTAGCTTTACTGAACACTTTCGGGGAAACTATATGGACTCTTGGAAAAAATGCGGACCGGCTGCGGTTTCTTTATCCACCCGCCACTGACGACCACGTCCGAAAATCGGCATGCATACAGTAAATTCGTGATGCAAGTTTGCGCATTCGACTTGACTGGCGCCAAAAGCGAGGACGATGTTAACCGTGCAGTGCCCGGAGCTAATGTCCTCACTACTGAGGCCAAGGCTGACGAGTGCCGGACCTTTCCTAACAGCTGCGAGGACTTTTTGGGTATCTGCGTTGAAGGAGGCGACATCGCGACCGGGGCCGTTTTATACATTGCAAAAGCTTTCATGATTGCAAAAGCGTGGTTTGGAATTCATGTTCACTTCTGGGACGAAACCAATGGAATGGAATATTATCGCCGATGGAAATGTTCTATGCAGACGAAAACAGGCACTGTCGAAAGCAACGAAGTCAAGGAGGAGCCCGAGAAAGCACACGCCTCCAAAAGACTGAGAATGGCAGTAGAGAAATCTGCGCCAAAGGACCAGCTTTACACCATTCAGTTAATCCAGGGCAAGGGACTGGGCTTTATTGCAGCCTCCAAGATTTCACAGGGGACTCGGATTCTCGTTGAAAATGCACTTTTCACATTTCGGCCTTCTGCAATCAAGGACCCCCTAATATTCTCGGAAATATATCGGGGGCTTGATGAGGACCAAAGAAAGGAGTTCATGTCTCTCCATAATGCCCATCGCGCTAAACATTTTGGTCCCGGAATTGCGAGAACAAATGCATTGCCGATGAGTCCCAGAGAGAGCGGTATCTTCTTGCGGGCCTCTTTGTTGAACCATTCCTGTCAGCCCAACGCAATACATACTTGCAACGCGATTTCAAGACGATTAACCATCCACGCCTACAAGGACATCGACGAAGGAGAAGAGATTACAATATCCTATCTCGTAACTGAGAGGACTTTCGAAGCTCGACAAGAGAAACTGGCGTCCGAGTATGGATTTCGCTGCTCGTGTGAGCTTTGCTCGCTCTCACCCGAACTCCGTTTAGAAAACGATCGACGTTGGGACTTAATTGCTATAGTTGAGGAGTCGCTCTGGGGTGATATCGCCAATCAACCCCAAGATGCGCTGGATAGAGGATCTTATCTTCTCCACCTGTATCGACGCGAGGGTATAGCTGATTCAAGGTTGCGGAATCTCTTCTTCGGTGCAATGCAGGTTGTTATTGGGCACGGAGACCAGGCTCGAGCAAAGGCTTTTGCGAAATGTGCATTTATGGTGAGTGCTAGTATTGAAGGTGACGACCATCCTATGGCAATTGTGCTGGACCGTTTTGCAAAAAGCCGGCATATTGGTGACACGCGCGGCTTTTCTACCCAGTGGAAACAATCCATTGATAGAATCCCGTATGGGCTATGTCCCCACGATTTTGAGAGTTGGGTTTGGAGGCGGACTCTTCCGAATTGAAACCTCAGTGCAAGTTACTTGTACAGTACTACGGACAGCATCTCCGTTTTCTGCGTCAATTTGTGCTTTTTGGTTGTCCTTGGACAAACAGTCCTGGTCTCGCATTGGTTCAATTTACCAGGAGTTATTCGTAGCTCGACTATGTATGCGTAGTACTATTTCCCTTCACAACCAGAAGTTGGGTACCAGTACCTTCATTATTACTCTTATTAATGCTATTGAGAATTTTATACGGCATAAGAAACATATCAAGATGGGGCAGTATCATACGTCGCCACGAAAATATTGGTCAAGAAAAAGTAAAAAGGAATTCAGAACTCCAATCCCCAGATCAAACTCCAGAGTCCAACCACAAGTATACCCATGCCTGTTCCTGCTCCTGTTATAATCCTCGATGCGCCACTCCTGGAGAAATATGCCGCACCCAGATAACTGCATGTTATATCACCATTTTCACTCAGCTTTCCATACGAGGCATTTAACCACTCCCCCGTCGGACATGCAAAGCCCAATGCGCTGGGACAGCTTTGCACCAATTTATAACATAATTCTCGGCATGGAAGCACCTCTCTATACGGTCCCGGTCTAATTTCAGTATCGATGAGCGGATTACGAGAGGAATTCGTCAAGACGGCTTGACGGTATTTTCGGTTTTCGTCATTGTCGGGAAGGCTGGTTCCATTAAAAAATTCTTGGCCAGTGTTGCGTGGAAGGAGGAAGTCAAGATCACTGTCGAAGTCCTGGCAGCGGGGAATGGTGACTGCGCAGAGCCATTGTTTGTAAGCGGTAGCACAGTCGGTGCAGTTGCTGGCCAGTGAGTATTTTTCGCTATCGGATGCCTTGCAGGGAATCTGTTGGAGAGAGTATGTAAAGTTTTTGTAGATTTTTGCGGCGTTGTCGTCGTAGATCTTTGCGAGTTCGGAGACGCTGAGAGACGGGTTTGCGGGAACGGCGTAGGCCACTTCAGAGCAAAAGTCAAGGTCGTGCAAGATGGCACAATTATCCCCTTTCAAAAAATCGTAAGTATTCATAAGACTTCCTTATTCTGAAGATCAATCGGAGATTTACCTGTTTTGGTGGTGAAATTCATCGTTCTCCAGACCTTCCCGCCTCCTCCCACCACACCGTTCCCAGAAGCCGTTGAGTTTCCCTTCAACGCCAAAATTCCGTAGTATGAGGAGCTGCGATTCAGCCCTGTAACGTAAATCTGCTCCCGAAGCTTCCTGCCTTTATCCGTCATCGTCGCTCTTACGTTGCCCCCGGATTCACCAATGTGCCGTATCTGCGCCATGTTCTTCAACCCACAATACGATTTCTGGATGCCAAGAATCGCTGAATGATTCATATTATGCGCAAACATCGTATATGGTGGAGGATCTTCCATCATCTTCTTGTATGACTCGTCATCTAGGTTGTCTTTTGCAAATTCTTGCGTCTGAAGCAAAGCCTCCTTGCTACCGCTGTCCACGAAGTAGAGGGAGGGCGTATCAAGCTCAACGCTATGGAAGGGAGCATCGATTGATGCTGCGACCTCGTAGTTGTATATACCGCCGTATCTTGGATGAGTGGGAGCATAGATTCCAATGTAGATATCATCATCAACACTGAATTTTGCGGAGGCGTAACCGTCGTCAAATTCGACAGACTTGACGTTACGAGTATTTGGGCCCGGATCTTGCACTGACTTATCCTCCGAGTAGTACAATCGAAGCTGTGGAGGAGCCGAATCGTCTGCGCGTCGGGTATCATTGAGCTGAGGCTGCAAGCACGTATTTACCGTAACATAGACCGTCGTGGCCCTTCGAGAGAAGCCCACATCGCGTTTCTTATCTTCATCTTCTATAGGAAACCTGCTAATTTCTGGCACTTTTTCTTCCTGCTTCAACATTTTCGGTGGCCCGGGAGTTGACGGTGACTTTTTGCCTGTCAAAACCTCCTTAGGAATCACCCAGTGTTGAAGCTCTCCCAAGTCGATATTTTTCAATCTTGGTTCATTGTTCACCAGCGCTGCCATTCCTTCCAACGCTCTTTTCGTAACAGCATCATTCCGGAAGACATCGCCAGCTAGAACTGTACGGGTAGGATTTGAAGTGCCCAAGTCCTCCACGCCCAACGATATGTCCAGGTCCAGTAATATAGGATGGTTGTGGTCTTCACGTATTATCGAATCGACATCAATTGCGTATGCGAATTGCGGATTAAAGACAATGAGGTAGAGGCATGCGAGAAAGAGCGTGGCTCCCAGGGACGCGGCGAATCGGGCTTGAAGGGGGGTGAATTTAGGACAAGGCATTTGCAAAGCGAGCGTCAGAAAATGTCAAAATTGTTGAAGAGAGTGATTGAATTAAGAAAGCATCAAGGCAAGCGGTTTGTGATCTGGCTTGCATGGTACTTTTGCGCCGCGGGGACGTTCTGTTGGCAGCGATAGTGTCGAAATCGGGAGCCGGTTTCAAGTTGCTGACAAGCGATAACGACTGCATTAATTCGCGATCAGACTGATTCCATATCAAGTGAGCGAGAGTCCATCGTTATTATTCACCAGAGCAGCCAGCCGTAAACTCGCCAATGCTCTCAATCCCCTTAGCTGTCCTCAACTCCGCGTTGATCGAGGATGTCAACAGTCAGCCTTTCGATATCAGCACGTGACGGGCTATTATTAGCTCACCTAGCACAGCCACAGCGGATCTGATCTGTCACTAGCCACATGAGGCTAGACCCTCCGAAACTGCTTAGTCATTGCAACCGCCACTTCCCGAGCGCAATATCTCAGAGCGCATTCAAGATCATCAAGCTGTCTACAGAGTATTCGTCTTTCACAACCTCATATCACAAATTGCCATCATGCCACGCGCAGAAGTCGGAAGCACCAAGTTCATCTCCAACAAGCTCAAATCGAAAGGTCTCCAGCGTCTACGATGGTACTGTCAAGTCTGCGAACGGCAGATGCGCGATGAGAACGGCTTCAAATGCCACACCCAATCCGAATCGCACGTCCGTCAGATGCTCCTGGTGGGCGAAGACCCAAAAAAGTACATCCAGGGTTACTCGAATGATTTTCTGCGAGATTTTATCCAGTTATTGAAGACTGCGCATGGCGAGAAACAAGTCAATATCAACCACTTTTACCAGGAGTATATCGCGAATAAGGAACATGTGCACATGAACGCGACGAAGTGGACGAGTCTGACGGAGTTTGCGAAACATCTTGGTCGAGAGGGGATTTGTCGAGTGGAAGAGGGGGAGAAGGGCATATTCGTTTCGTGGATTGATAACAGTCCCGAGGCGTTGAGGAGGCAGGATGCGATTCGCAAGCGGGAGAGACAAGATCGTGGAGATGAGGAGAGAGAGAAGAAGTTGATTGAACAACAGATTAAGCGGGCTCAACGGGATAAGGAAGCTGCGGGTGCAGCGGTGTCAGCAGAGGATGCTGAGGCCGAGGCAGCTAGGGAACTACAGAGAGCGGAAGGGGAGAAAATAAAGCTAAATTTTGCCTCGAAAGCTGCGACGCCAAAGGAATCTGCTTCACCACCGGATACAGATGCGCCAGATCAGTCGAAAACGGACAGTAAACCCGACGCAGAGAAGGCGGACACGGCCTCATCCGAATCCACGCCCACCCCAGCGCCACCACAAGCACAAAGGGCGCCGGTTAAAATTGGCTTTGGAACTGCCAGCTCGAAACCGAAAAATGTGTTTGCGTCCATGTCGAAGGGGAAAACCAGTGCGCCTCCCAAGAAGACCGAAGCACCGCCAAAACCGTTAAGTGCTATTGAGCGGGTGATGAAAGAGGACATGGAGAGGAAACGAGCCAGAGAAGGTGTCGGATTCAAAGGAAATAATATGAAGCGCCAAAAAATAAACTAATAATGGGCGGCGTGAGGAATGCGGATGTCGTGTTTCCTGGAGTTATTCGGACTGGATGGGACGGGATAGCGCTGATTTTGATTCATAGTTGGGGAGTTTCTTTACACGGAATTTGGGCATATTACAGCAAGACGACACATAGATTTTTAATTTTCTATGAACAATAGTTGTATTGGCTCTGTATAGCTGTCTCTATGTCTAGCAGCTTCGAGGGACAATCAATGAATTACAGTACAATTAGACAGGCAATATAAACATCAAATCGACACAGTCAAGAAAAACACACTATTAAAGCGCAGTTGGAATGCAACAAGGAAATTCATGAAGCAGCACAAAATGGGAATCAGCACCAATCAATGACACACAGTTCACAAACAAAAAACGTATTGGAGTTCACACTAGTTTGTATCGCCGGGCCAACACAACACTGATAACCATAATGGCACCGATGACACCAAGGATGCCAAAGAACCATGCCAAACTCCCTCCTTCACCACCAGGCACAGGAACGTTCATTCCAAAAAGACCGCAGATCAAGTTCAACGGCACAAGAATACTTCCCAAGAAAGTAATTTTGCTCAGGATCCGATTCACATCATTACCCAACATGATGTTCGTCACATTCAGCTGCGCAAGATAGTTGCTATGCGCCCGGCTGAGCATCTTTTCAAAATGGCCCAAATTCGACATCATGGTGACCACATGGTCCTGGATATCGCCGAGATAGAGACCGATGTCGCCGCGCGGAGTCACTGAGTACTGTTCGTTGCAGCGTTTCGAGAAGCCACGGATAACGTCGGCTTTGCCGCCTAGCAGTCGCATCAAACTCATTACTTTCTTTCGGAGGCCGCCGATTTGAGGGAGGAAGATGTTGAAGTCTTCCACGCGAGCGACATAGACGTGATCCTCAATCGCCTCAGACTCGCGCTCGACGTCACGAATGACGGGGCCAAAGCTGTCAACAATATCGTCACTGGACAGGAGTTAGCGTATGAACATGAGGCTGTGCACAAAGAACGGGAGTGCTTACATCATGGCATAGCAAATCCAGTCACTGCTAAGTGACACATATTCCCTGAGTTTACCAATTCTCTTCCGAACATTGGCTGCATGTGGGTTATCCGTGAATGAGAAGGAAAGCACTCCTTCACGGAACACCACCATGTACACATTGACAGGCTCCAGATAATCCTCGCTGGTCTTATCCATCTGGTAAAAGGTCCGGAAGCAAACAAAATAATACTGCTTGAACAGCTCCACTTTTTCGCGGGCCTCCTGGGTGATAATGTCTTCTGCAGTGAGGGGATGGATGGAAAATGCACGACAAATGGCGCCGAGCTCCTCGTTGCTTGGATTAATGACATCCAACCACCACACTCCTCCTTCTGGACCAAGCTCAAAGAGATCACGGAAAGTGTCCCCAGGAAGCACCAGATCACCCAGCTCAGCGGCGTGAATGGTGGTTTCAAATTCCGAGGAAAAGAACCCAAAGCGAGTGGGTTCATTCGTATTCTGCAGAATTTCGAAAAGCTTCTTCTCGTCAACCGCGTCCACAGGGGCCCCGCCCAGCTGTTTCGCAACGGTATCCGTCTTGTCGACAAACTCAGAGGAAGATTCCAACGGACTCTTTGGCCGCATAGAGATACTCGAACCATCCGTCTTTTGGGCATTGGGACGAAGGTCGTGGAAAATCCGTGGATGCTGGCTCTGCGAGCTCATACTATGCTTCCGTCGCCCGGAGCCATTGACAGACGGGTTCGCCTTCTTTCCGAGAGCGACGAATTCTTCCAGCCCCTCAAAGTCGATAAGTGACGTTTTTCTAGATTCCTCGTGCGCTGGGAAGCATACATCTCCACCCTCTCCCATATTGACCCTAGGGTCTACACTATCAGCGCGAATAACGCTTTCATTACTAAAAGTTGGCCGCCGGTGATGCGTGCCAGCAGATACAGTTCGTTGCAGGAGAGCGTCCAGGTCCGTTGGACATTGGCTGTCGAGAGTATTTGCCCGTTCGCGTCGACGAGGCTCTGCGAATGCGTCAACCGAATTGGGGGGTGAAGAGGATCTAGACGAAGCGATTGATACGGCGTCTTGATTGGTCCTGGTGCGCACATGGGGTCGTACCGCAGCCGGGCTCATTGACATGCGTCTTCCGCCAACGCGTTCGCCATCTTGAATTGAGTGATCGTCGTCGACGATGGCGTGTTCGAAATCTCGGACTCTCAAAGTACCATCAAGCAGGGCCTCCCTAACGTGGTGGAGGTTGTCAGACGGTTCGTCTGCCTGGGTGGTAACGACCTGCGGGATAATGGGCCTGTTTGCACTGTTCTCGATGGTGTCCGCTCGTGGCAAGGATTCAGCCTGGAAACGATGGTCGTCCAGCTCAGGCACAGGGGTGCTGTACCTGGTCTGGCATTTATCAGAACGTGGTGAGTCGCTCATGGTGACGGTGGAACTGCGAATCCTAAACGTCGTTCGATATAAAAGCGACTGGCCTGAGTCTCACACGAGGAGGAGCAAACGCCCAAGGAGCGCGCTCACTCGTCCGGAGTATCCAAAACGGTTTCGTGGGATTGGGCGAGCTCGTCGCAGAGGTAGCGCGTCTTGCCCCCTTGTTTTTTCTTTCTCAGCCTAGCCCTCAGGGAAGGGCCGGCTGTACCTGCTGTGCACCTATTTGGCAGCCAAATGACATATGATATCAAAAGCCCAGTTATGGGGGTCGAGTGTCTCCCCCGCTGAAGACCCTGAACTTGGGGCCTAGAAGAGGGTGAATGAAGGAGTACTGGGCGCTGTTAGTCCCCGCCAACTTGAATGTTTTGGTCGAATCGGAGCTGGGGCGCTCCAGAGTAGTTGTGAGGGGAGTGAAGTCGGAACGAGACTGTCTGCCGCTGTCCTGTAGTCAGAACAAGGCGAGAAGTCTCAAGCCAACTGTGACGAAGACGAAGCGATGGAACCACGAGCTGCTGGGCAACGAAGTGGCAGAAGCAACAGTATATGGGATGACTGGAGCAGTCATGGAGAGGATTCAACAGGCCGATGAAGAGGCCTGCAGCTAAGACACGAGATGGAAGAGAATAAGATGGGAAGAAAGGGGATTTGGAGTGAATCCGTGAAGATTTGAGGTTGAAAAAAACCTTCGTTTCGAGGGGCGGCCAGGTTCGAAGTTTCCTACACACGGTGTGACTAAGCAGGTTCGCCAAGCAGCACTGGCGCTAGTGTCATTACAAGGCTGCTCTCAGCAAAAACACGCGCCGCTCTAGCCGTTTGAAGTTGAATTTGCTGCTGCTTTACAAGTGGCCGAGCTAGCTAACTTGCAGGACGGGCGGCATCCAAGGAACTGCTTCTCTCACTGTTAACATATCGTTGACGTTGGACTGTGATCGAATTCGAGACTCTTTGAAGACACTGTGAGTTTTCTTCTAACTGTTCGCCTTCATTGCCGTGACAACTTGCTTGGCTGGTCCCACTCGCCACCCCTTTCAGCCCTCAGGGATCTCTTCTCGACGCCGCGACCTCCAGTGCGAAATGAACGTGCGATGCCAAGTCCGCTATGTCATCTTCACATCAACTGGCCTGACGACAACGGCGACGTAGGACAAGCTGAAACGTGGGAATGACTGATTTTGGCCCTGATGTCAGCAAGGTCTATTGTCGATTCTGTGGTCTGTCTATGTAGGTATCTATGGAATATCACGGTACTCTACAAACGCCTCAGCTGTCAGACCATTGTTTCAATATATATAAACACCTCCTCCGTCCAGCACCATCATTTTGCTTCAAAGGATGAATGAGCCGAAAACTCTTTCATCTATTTTTAACGCATAAACACCCAAGCCAAATGTTCACTCTGATAAGTGATAGCCTTTGTTCAGATTCCACGGTTAACCATATATCGTTCGCCGCTTTTTCGAGTCTGGAAGACCTTCCGGCATCTCGGGATCTAGGCCTTGCAGTCTTCTGCTCATCCTCGTCTTCGGAACTCTTTCTGGTCTTTCCAAATCTGGACTATTTTCAGACACCGCTGGCCTCATCACCAAATCATGGGTGCGGTGCTGCATGAGATTGTTATTGTGCTCACCATCCAACTGCCAGTTGTTAGATTTCATGTATTCATCATCCACGCGATCCCTGAAGTTTCTACCACATGCCCGACCTCGGAAGCTTGGCGGACTAGGACAGTCACTGCGGCGTCCCCGTGAACCCCTGGAGATACTGCTGAACACCGTAGACGATGAAATAGCGTCTAGATGCCAGCCGAAGCTGCCGCAAGGTCCGGGTTGTGCTCGATGCTTTTTCGCTTCACTGGAACCGGAGTATGCGGTTCGGAAACCACTGGAAGCGCCGGCGCCAGTGTTGTCACTCTTTATATGTTTTCTTCGGCCGTTACGCAACATATGTACCGGCTCTTCTTCCATGTTCTGCGGAGATGACAGTTCTGTAACGCTTGGGATGGACCATAGGCTATTAGGTTGACGTCTCGGACTCACTGCATCTTTTCACAGGACTAGTGATCGAATAAGGCGATAACAGGCCAAGGGGCGGTTTTCTATCAGTCAAAGTGTACTGTTCGGCGCTTCTATCTCTCTCAAACTTAACAGGCGTAACGAAAGAGTTAAAGCTCTCTTTGTGGCGTAAGGGAAGCCCAGAGTCGGCCCAGTCCGGATCATGGTAGTCCCAAACATCACAGTACGAGACCAAAGAGGGAGACTCATCCACGCGAAATCGTTTGGCCTTCTTCGCAATGCGCGCCGTATGCCCAGCCGGAAACGGTAAAGAAGGCCGCAGAAGAAATACCCGGACCATCTTGGAGTACAGCAGCATGTCGTGCTTATCAAGCTTGTCCCATTCCGTCTGACTTAGGATGGCTTGGATGTGCGACATTGACATCGAATGAATCGTGGTATATCGTGGATATGCCTTTGGCCTACGGCGCTGTTTATACCAGCAGCAACCGTATTTGAATGCAAGATCCTCTTTGCCGCGAGGGTCGATACTGATATTTTCGGGAATCCAGCCATTGAATAACCATGCAATTAGACTGGTGCCGAGTTCTGGCAAAACTTCGTCCTTGACAAGTGGCTCTCCTCTCCATGGCTTGTTAGAAAGGCTTGCAGCATATACCGCGTGCGCGATCTCATGGACAAGAGTAATGGCGCACATAAAGACCGTCTGTGAGTGTCTCATGGTCGGCACGGCGGTTCCTGCGGATTGCATCAATGCATCTCCATATTGACTGGCGATGTATACAGTCATCCTGCGACGCAAAAATCCTTTCGCTGCGTCCCTCTTCGTCGATGTTACCCAAACCTCGGCATCCTCATCATTTCTGACAGGTTGGTCTGGTCTTATACCCCCGCCTTGGGGAACTGTAAGTCCGTGCCGGCCGGGCTTAGGCCACATGTCTGGATTTTCTCTCCATTCCACGTGTTGCGCAATTAACTCAAGTTCTTCGAAACACTGCTGCAGCCGATCATTCGATGGGAATCCTGATACCACAATCTTTTCCTTTCTGGAATCAATTCTGAGAACTGGTATTAATGACGCTAGAAATGGTCCTGCTACTTTCAGTAACCTCGAGGCCAAGATGAAACTGGGCCTGAACAAGTCATATCTCGTGGGGTTACCCTTTAGTTCAGGCCATCTTTCCGGCTGGAAGATTGGATGCGTTCGACCGTCTAGGTCGGTCTTCGTTGGTGACTCAACATCTAGAAAAGCGTTAGAGCCCGCTATTTCTCCAAGTATAAGCTATTATGCGTACACGCATAGGGAGGTTATTAGGAAGCTTAGCCCTACCTATAACGCCGAATTTCTCCAACTCCTCGAGGATCCATTGCTCTGGCGGTTTATCATAAACGCTTCCTTGAGATGTTCCCACCAGTTCCTTTCCTGGAGCAGCTCTCGGTGCATCCAGGTCTCGTTCAAGTTTCACCGCAGTCGACATCATCATATGTGTAGCAAGCCCTAAGCAGCCGGGTATCGTTTAACAGAACGGAGCTTGTTGATCTCCACGTACAGCCCAGTAGATGCTGTGAGAATTTAAACAGCATAGTGAAGGAAAACGAAGGAAATATGAAGTAGATATAAGAACGCCGGAATTAAGAGTGACGGCGAGAACCTCACTTCAGAACGTGCTTCCAGTCACTTTACTTTCGGAAAGCTGAGTGACTAGGGATGGTTGTTTCCAAAAACGTTGTCAAGAGATGCACACCTGCCGACCACGACAGATAAATCGAAGACAATGAGTAGCCAAAATGGAGGCAAGCCCCGGCTATATCAGCATATACTGCAGAATCTTTGAGTGTCCTGCGTTGGAGATCCTTGGTGTAAAGGACGATATCAGAGGTTCTGTTGAGAAAGCACTTTGTATTGTCGACGCGTCGCGATGAGTCGAAGAGGACGAGACGCTTCACAAGGCGCGGGCGAGGCTCCCCGCTGCCAAGATTCCGCGTCAAAGCTTCTTGAATCTCCGGATCAATCATGCTCGACAATGACATGTGACCTCGTGCCAGATCGCAATCCGCTCTTCAAAGCTCTACACAGTACAAGTAGAGCTCTCATCCTGACACGAAACATCGATAAACTGTCCAGCGGTATCAAGGAAACGAACCTAGTAACAACTCTCCTTACTCAAAACTATGGACGAACTTCTCGCTCCTCTCCAGGAGATCTTCGAGGGGCAAATTGTACGGTCTCCCTCATCGGAACCCCAAACATTCTGTCCGCCGCTGCTAACCTCCGTGTCAACTATAGGATTTTCACGGCCAGTGGCTCGTAGAGATATTAAGCACCGTTCTCCTTGCTTTCTTCGGCGTAAGCTCGCCTTGTCTTACCCTGGCTCCCTTCATTCCACACTCGATCCTGCGAACCATTTCCTCCGTTTGACTGACAACGCATACTACGACTATAGGCTGCCGGATTCGTTGCGGGCTATATCTACGAAGATGTCTTTATTACAGTACTCGTGGGAATCGTCGGTGTGATTGTAACAATGTTGGTTGTCGTACCACCATGGCCATTCTATAACAAACATCCCGAACGCTGGCTGGTTCCCGGTTTGGGACAGAAGAGTGGTATAACAGTCGGCGATGTGAAAGGACATTGAGCGTGGAAAGCTGGAGAGTAGTACTGCGCGGATAGATGGATAGAATAATGCAGGATCGGAGCAATGCTCTTTCGTCACTGGATGATACCCAGTTTTACGTGTTATCGGCCGGAGTTAATTGAGGACAAGTCTACTTCATATTCAATGAGTTGGCTCTTGAATGTAAAAGCATTTACTCATTTTCGCTGTGATATTACCCTCTGAAGTCGCCAAAACACCGACCCATAAACCCATAATGAATTTCCGATCACGAAACCAGCGGTGCAGTATGAAGGGCTCCTTGCAAATTGGGAATAAGTCTGGTTGCGATAAGACCGGCACGTGCTGAAGAAGCCCTGGTGAAAAAGCGCAGTATGACCATCTATCGACCGTATTTCTGGAACTCCCAGTCTCTGTTGTCCAAGGGACAAACTTGTCTCGTTCTCAACCATCGGGAAATGCAGTGGAAATGGAAGGCGTGCTGATAGATCATTTAGTCCCATACTTTACAAACAGAGAAGCGTGAGCCAGGGACTTACATTGCAAATACCCCAGGCGACGGTGCATTCTTCTGCTGTAGCGGAGCCTTGATTCGCCTGGCACTCGATGCCTACCGATTCTTTTGTCAGATATACGTTCGTGTACCAACACATAGGCCATCAATATAACTTACACAAGTCCATGATGTGGTTTCGGCAGATAGCGCAGTTGTCCACGACAATGTCCCATGCCCAAAGCGCGACAGCATTCCACTATAGAGCATTAGGCACCCTCACTATTGTATCGTCTTGTAAAGCAGATAGCCTCCCCATACCTTCTTAACCTCAAATCGCTTTTTGCCTTCAGAAGCTCCTTCAGCACCGCCTGACTTGGAGGTCTTAGTTGTAGCCTTTGACTTGCCCGCGGGCGCGTCTGTCATCTCCACGTCGGCCATGGTTTAGGCGCCGATGATAGTCAGAATGTCAAACGAGGGTGCGAGAAGAATGATGAAAGTGAAGGGCGAGGAGGAAGTATTGTAGCTGAGCCGCGTTTTTAGACCTGTTGGAGTGACTTCTTTCAATCTGCCTCCCCACCAAGGTCGACAGGTTAGTTTGATTCACAAGGATTACTGCTGCGGGCAGACTTACAAGCAAAACAAAACCACGCTTTTCTGGTCAAATACTGGCTCAGCTTCGAAGCCAGGCTATTATTCAAAAAGGAACAGAAACGTGCTCTCCCCGTCCGTATGGTATGCTTCTCCGTTGCTTGATGCTGTCGCTGCTTTGGGCGGGCGGATGCCTTACGTAAGATTACGTATGAATCGGTGAATATTATTTCCAGTTCCATATTACATAAGCCAAAGTGATGTAAGACAAACAAAGCAAACATGCGACTCAATTGCAAACAGTGCAAAACAAGCCCTTCACGCCACCAGCGCGATGACTCAGCCGCCATCTCCCAGCGGTTTTGCCGCCTCTGCGCCATCATGATCGTCCTTGACGACCGCCGCGCCCCAGAAAACACCCCTCAAAACACCAATGCCCAACCTCGTCAACTTCCGCCGACTCTGCATCAGACCGCCTCATCTTCACACCTGACCCGTATATCGAATATGTCTAGGGAATGTGCCCTCTCTGTCTTCGCGTTATTATCTTCTTCAGTTCTCGCAGATTCGCCTCGCTCTCCAGATCCCTCCGCTCAGAACACTCGACCGCTTGAAACAAATAGCCCAATCCGCTCTGCAACGTGATCAAACGCCTCCTCTGGACATCCTGCTCGCAAGCTTCAATCGACCGTGTTTTCCTGACTCCGTTGGGTTATACAGCGTACACCTATTTTATACAGTGTCTATTTGCCTCTCTTCATCGATTTCTATTATCTATCTCGAAGGCTGCTATTTAATAAGCCATTTTCCGGAGATGTCGACTCCAGTTCCTGCGACGCCCAAAGGGCCTCGAAGTGCTAGGAGGAATCCTAGACGGACCACAACTCCTATATCACATACGAACTCGCCGATTACGAACCAGCCCTCATCTCTCGCCGGCAAAACGACTTCGCCTTCCGTGAGCCCGCCTACTCCGGGCATCGATGCGAACGTAACTTACGATTCCGCAAACGCCTCTGAAGGCGGACTGCGAAAGAAGAAAGGACGGCCGATCAAAAACGTCCGAGACCAGTCAAAGCCGTTTGCGTCAAATGGTAATAATGCTAATGGGAACGCTGGTCATCGTTATTCCTCATCGCAAACGTCAGTCAAGTCACCGTTGGCGCTTCGCGATAGTCCCCACTATGCTGGACCGACATTTCATGCCTCACCCGCGCCATCCGCTCTACCAGTGCCCTCATTTGTCTCCAAATCAGTTCCTGAGGCTGATTCCCCGCTACAAGCCCGTGTCACTGATGACTCACCTGATACGGATGGTGGAGACATCACTCCCACAAAGGCCAAGACTCTTCCGCTTCTACCAGAAGAGGCAATGCACGCTTCTTCACCCCTCGATTTCCTGTTCAAAGCTGCCAGAGAAGCCAAAAAGGTAAATGGTACGAATGAACGGAATGGCTTGCATGTCTCGTACTCCCAAAACGACCTCCGGCGGATGGAGGGAACTCAAGAGTCTGAAACAGTTTCAGGAGCTGTCTTCCCCCTTGAATTAGACGTTTCGGAGAGTCGCACCAAAACGCCAGATAGCAAAATGATGTCGATTGGGCCATCGTTTGCTCCCTCGTATAAAGAAAGAATGGACGCTCTTCGCTCTGTGAGCTTACCATCGAGTCCAGGTGATGCCGCACTCAACGAAGAAGAAAGAAAGGCGAAGGCGGAGGCATTGAAGAATCTCCTTTTGAATCCTGCACAGCAACGTCTCTCCTCACCGTCGGCAGGACTTCGTTCCACACTGTTCAGTCCTCGATCCAAGACTGAGCCGGTTAACAGGCGCTATGGTTCGAACCAAACAAATAGGTCACCCGCCTCCTTGCCAAGCGATAGAGCTCAGCACGCAGCAACTACTGGGAATGCGCGAGCCAACAGTATCCCTCATCAGTATCTGGCATCAATCTGTGACGAGGCCCAAACGACGTCAAGCCCGTCTCCTGGTAGCCGGAAGCAGATGTATCCCGCTGCTTACCACAGCCCACAGGCCGCGCGCGCCAATTCTTTCCGCTCTCCCCTGGCACACTCTACTTTCCAGGGAAACCACGTCTCGCCTACGCCCAACCGCACCGTGTCCTCGTTGGCGTCTGGCACTCGACCTATTCAAGGTATATCGACCAAAATGGATCCATTGGAAACCAAGCGAATGGAAGATGATCTACGACGCATTTTGAAGCTTAACGCCAACGATGCGCATAATTCTAATGGTATGGAACAGACCATGGCGTGAGATACGGTTGCGACTTCGAAAGAACGTTTTTTGATATAGTTGTGTGACACATTTTGTCTGGCGTTGATTTTCTATCCTGCATTATACTGCATCTGATTTGTGATGAGAGCGATGCTGGATTGTTATATGTTTCAAGTAGGACTCTTGCTTGCTTATCCTGGTGTACTGGTCTTTCTTTCTTGCGTGTGACTTGAATTGTTCTGGATGGGAATCGATTGATTCTCCGGGATTTACGGGCAGCTATTTATTCGTCTGCCAGATTTCCCCTTTGTCGACGACCGCTACTTGTTGATGCACGGAGTGATTTTTTTTGGTGGAAATAATGGGTGGACTAATTTTTACGTCCACACGCTTCTTCAAACCTGTCCGTATTCTGTCTCTTTCTCTTATTCTTGGGTTGGAGTCGGGTCGGGGCAGCTGATGGTGTTGCATTTTGAACGGAAACTTACCAACTGACGGGAACGGTGTGCATTTGCTTGTACATGGGCATTCTCGCGGGAGTTGTTGAATTCTTTGGAGTTTGCTGGCGAGCGTTCTCCCTGGATTTATGACCATGGTTCTGCCCGCATCATATATCTCTGCCTAACGTTTCGAGCGCAATTGCTCTTGACCTGCTGGATGGGTTCATTCGTTTTTAATAATGGGTGAAGCTTTTGAAGATTGTCACGATCCTCGCCCCTCTGTCTACCCTGTTTTCTCCTGTCGGCTTTGCCCTCGTCTCTTCCGTGTCTTTGACAGTGATCTTTTCGTTATCCTAGTTTTCTTTCCTTATATTTGTATGTTCTCCTTACTTTCTCGCTACGTCGACTCCGTTCGCTTGACCTCGTTTCCTATCTTGCTGTATTATGCTGTCCTTTTAGTTTCCTATATTGTTTCTTTATGTTTTGTGCCTCTACAGGACTACACCCTGCAACTGCTGTTTCCATTTAGTCACTCTTTGATCTTAACTTGTCATCAATAACCACGCTCGTTACTTGTTTGACTGTTTCATGTCATCTTGTCTTAGTATTATGTTGGCTCCGAGGTATTCAGCTTAGAGCCTAGAAGTGCTCATTTGGGCTCAGCAAGCGGACGAAGTACCACAACCCTTCAGAGCTAGTACCTCTCACAGGTGGACGGGACGGTGGCTACCTTGGGCTCAAGGGAAGACGCTGGAAACAACAGACATCTCTGTCAGTCATGGGCAAGAAAAAGTCACAAGGGCGGGATCTGCTGGACGCTGTTCCAACTTCTGTAGCCGTTGGCGGTCCAATTGAGTGAATCACCACTAAAGCAACGTTACATCATTCCCAGACGCATTCACACTCTGCTCGGTGAAAGAGTGCCTGGTTGACGATGTATGCGCATGTTGATGGATGGGGAATCCTTGCCACGTTTCTGGATATGAGTGGCTCTAAATAATCCTGCGTCATTTCCGAGCCATCCACGCGCCAGCAGCAGGGCGAGTTTCAAGCGCTAGCAGAAGTCCCCTGCAGCTAGGTTATCTAGATACATATCGTGGTTGTTGTGCAGTTGAAGTTCAGTAATGGGGTGTGTTGGATGTTGCGCCACAGAAACATTCGGTGAGGTGTGGCGCGTGAGGGCCCCGGAAATGAAATAACCCCGGCTGAGCCACAGGGCATGGTTCCCGTTCCTGTTCATTCAATCCATCAACAATTCTTCTTCTTCTTCCACCATCGCGCTTCATCTTCTTCAACTCACTTTGTTTTTGCTGATCGTGACAGCACGGTGCTTCAGCTCACTCATTACTCTACAGTTCTGTCTGCTTTTCTCAACACGACCCTCCCTCTTTTACCTTCTTTACGCCGCGTTCATCCACTGACTGTGCCGTTCCTCGTGAAATTGAGAGTGGATCGACAAGTTACAACACGCCCCTGAAGGTCGTGCACCATCACCAGTCTTTTGACGCCTTTTTCTGGCTTGCTGCAACGATCAACAAGGGCGTGTCGACGCTCATTTTGTGTTGCGTTACTTCTGGTACCTCTTCACTTCATGATCCGGCCGACCGACCTGCATCCCCTCTCCTGCCCCGAGTAAACACCACAGCAACCGTCCTCCATCGCGGCCATGTCGGCGTCGTAAGTACACTCTCATTCAGCAGATACTTCTCGCGTCTCTTGCATTTTGCTGTGGATACTGACCAGGCTAGCCTCGGGTCCGCATGGCGTTCCTTCTGGCACACCATGACTTCTAACGACAGACATGCCTCCCACGATTCCCCTTACCGCACCGGGCAGCACGTCCCTCTCAGCCAGAACCGTCACGCACCCCTCACCTCCGTAGTCACCAGTGCCATTGAGTCTCGACCAGATCTTACATCCTCCTTCGACGAAGATTCCTCGAAACGGTCTCAGCGTTGGTCAGAATCCCAGGATCAAGTCACGTCTCCATCACAACCATACTCGCCCGGCATGAGGTCAAAACAAAGAGTCTCGAACGAGGACGAGGGCGTGCAGATGCAGAGCTTTCATGATGGTGCACCACCGCCTCCCCCAGTCTCACACTCTTGGAAAAAGATAGACACATGGTGCGAGAGGAACTACGAGGAATTGTTCGATCAATTGTGCGAGGGCTGCACCCAGAATGACGTCAATGAATTAGAACATGAGTTAGACTGCAGTCTGCCATTGGAAGTTCGAGAATCATTGATGATCCATGATGGTCAAGAGCGAGGTGGTCTACCAAGTGGGATACTGTTTGGCTGCATGTTACTCGATTGCGAGGAAATTGTTCAAGAGTGGAAAAACTGGAGGACCGTGAACGAGGAGTTTCTCAGCACTTCATCTATCTCCGGACCTCAAGCACCAATAAAAGCTTACGGAGGCGCTTCTGCATCCACACCTGCCGCAGCTTCAGCTTCAAGTTCCGCCTCAGCTTCTGCTGCTCCTCAGAGCCAAGCCAATCCCCTTTGGCGACAGGAGCTGCTTGACAGACAAGATTCACAACCACCTCGCGCCATACAGAAGGCTTATGCTCACCCAAGCTGGATTCCTCTTGCCCGAGATTGGGGTGGCAACAACATTGCCATCGATCTCGCGCCCGGACCAGCTGGAAAATGGGGCCAAGTTATTATTTTCGGGCGCGATTACGACTGCAAGTATGTGATTGCTAGGTCCTGGGCCGTGTTCCTCGCCATGGTCGCCGACGATTTCCACTCCGGAAAGGTTATTGTGGACGAAGATACCAACGAACTGAAACTGAAGCCGTTCCGAAATGCTGATCCTCCATATCTGGAAATTCTCCGCTGGCGCACCGATCAAAAGCATGGGCGCAAACCTCCCAAGAAGCGTCCCGGTCCAGGTGGGCTTGGTGTCAATACAGCTGTCAATGGAAAGACGACTCGAGAATCTCCATACGGAAGCCCAACTCCAAGCACTGAAGAAAGAGGTCGATCACCACATCGGTTCCCGCCCCGCGGTCCCAATGGCAGCCCGAAGGGTCTAATGGGGTTATCTAGCCCATTGGCCCGAGTCACAGAGGAAGCGTCATCCCCAGTCAAAGACAACGGGTCAAACGATATGGACAAGGTCAAATCCAAGGACTCTGATTTAGTCGACCTCACATCTCCTGCGGTATCTGTTCGTGGGGACCCCATCACTATCACTACAGATGCACAGAAAGATGGTGAATCTGAACAGGGTTCTAGCAAGCGCACTTCCAAAGTTGATAAGCCAAACAGTAGTTTATCAACACCTCGCTCGTCTGTGGGGATAGACGCCAAGGAACTGGAAGGCATGAAAAACATTGCTATTTAAACAAAAGTTCCACAAAGGGAACCTATCCGCAGTCTGAGAATTAACCACAAAACACACTTCTTGTTAATCCCGGTCTTGTTGTTCATGCCGGTTGTTCGATTCCTCCAGAAGCATTCCTGTTCTATCACCTTCTCGTACGTCTTTCGCTACAACTTTTTCACTCGCCTGGGTCAAGAATCGCGCACATACTCACAATCACGGCGAAGCGCTGATTTGTGAAGCTCGGACCGTGTCACTTTTTCCTCCTTGCGAGCGCCCTTTGCCGTTTACATTACTTCTGTTCAGAGTGATTCCCCTGATGTTGCTGCTTTTCCCGGCACGCAATATTTTCTTTTCTTTTCCGTTAACTCTTTCTACATTCCGTGTTTGCCGGGCCTTGTATTTCTTTTCAAACTTGTACAATTGAAAAACCCTTTCTCAGAAACTGTTTAATGCACTGCTTCTTTTATTTTTCTTCTTGTTTCTTCCATTTTTCATTTGCCGTCTGAACAAACTGCTCTGCTTGCGCCAACGTGGAGTATAGGGCGTGTTTCCACCCCACCTTTGCGTCCAGAATCCTTCGACCCTCCCTCCCCTTCAGTACCTCCCCCTGCGTTTCTCTTTGCTCAGAACCGGATTGACTGATTACTGTGGATGTTGATGTGGAGTCTATGGAGAGTACAGGTCTCGAAGTCTTCTCATGGGTTCATCTCATTTCCTCTCAACGATCCAATGGATGCTTTTTTGTTGTTTCCAAACTTCGCTGCGAAAGAAGCGTCTAATGAGATTCGGGTTGTGTCCTTGTTCATTTACCGGAGTTGTTGTTTTTTCTCTTTGCTGTATGATAGACATTAGCTTACTGGAGGTGTAGGATTACTGCAATGCATTGAATCGGGATTTTGTTTTGCTTCTAAAGTCGCCTTATTGCCAATGATGGTCTAGCTTCTCTAGGGGTATTTGTTATCAAATGTGATTTCGCTCTCAATCGTTTTTCCTGCGGGGATATCTTGTGTGATGTCCTCTTCGAAGGTGGCGGTCCATGAGCTTCCCACGGAGCACCAGCAGCTTGCCTCGTGGACTAAGCTGACGCAGCACCGTTCCGCTCAATCGCACATGTATCCCTTCAATCCCAATCCGAATCATCATCATCCCCCTTCCTCCCCCCACTCCTAATCGACTTCTTCACCCGTCTCCGCCCCTCCTCCCGCTCCTCCTCCTCCTCATCACTATACCCATCATCCCCACCCCGCCTCCCAACCTTCACCGCACTCAACACTCCCTTCTTCACAAGCCGTTCCTCCAACACCCCCGTATCAAAATCATCACCCAGCGCATCTAGCCCGCCCGGTCCCAATCCTTCAAATCCCAACACTCGCTCTCGCACCTCCCCATCCACAAACCCAAGTACACACGGTAGTACTCTGATTTTCAATTTCTCTACTATAAACGGCAGATTCCGCACATCTGCACGTGCGAATCGTGCGCTGCCGGTGCCTGAATGTGCGGTGGAGAGTAATGTGAGATGTCTGTCCATGGCGGCGCACCGTGAAAAATCGGGGTGGAAGAAGTGGATTATGCAGTGGGAGATTTGGGTGGTGAAGTCGAGAACGGCCTGGTCGTTGGGCAGTGCGGGGAGGGGAGAGTTGTTGAGGAGGGTGGTGACGCCGCCGCCGGTGGAGGAGGGTGCGGACGAGGTGGTTTGGTTGGAGGGGTCTGTGGTGATGGAGGAGAGTTCGGATTTGAGTTGGGCGATTCGTTGGGCGGTGTAGTTTGGGTTGGAATCTTCTTGTTCGAGGGCGTCGAGGAGGGCGTCGGTGTCGTCGTCGTTGCTGGCGTGGGAGCGGGCCATGGCTGCGGGGAGGGGTGGTGGGGTCTGGTGATTTCTTTTTTTGCGTTGTGGCTTGAATCGATCGAGCCTTGCGACTTGTTGTCTTAAGGGGCAGTTATTATCGTCGCGGTATTAGATATAGCAATCAAGAATGTGCGTCGTCAATGTTGATATCTCGATTCTTCGATTCTCCGCCCGTGTCGAACTCAATTGCGGGAGACTCAGCACGCGAAGGCGGGGCAGAGTGTGACTAAGCACATTTCCGCCCTTGGCGTCGTTTCGCTCCCCGCCCAATCCCAGGCAATGGAAACATCTTCATTACCCGGGAAGAGAAACAACCAAAACAGCCCATAATATGTGTCTGCTCAATGCGAAACTTAGGTCAGATCTGTTGATGCTGCACTTTACCCTTCAAATAATGTGTCGAATTAACTCATCTGAGATATCCGAGATGCTGAGAGACACGCTAGCTATCCCTTCCGCCCGCCTGCTCGATGCAAGTCTCACTACGGACATTCCGTTGAAGAAACAGAAACAAATTAATATTATTGGAAAAATCAAATGCTCTCATGGCGTAGTGGACTTGCGACGACTATACGGGGTACTACGTATGCTCTCCACCCTAGCTCCAGGCAACCGTCAATCGAAGAGATGCAGGGCGTCTGTGGTGAAAATGGCATCCAATTGTCCATCCATGACCACGTTTTTTGATGCACCAGAGTCACTCTGAAGGGAAATGGGGTGATAGAGTAGCCGAATCTCAAATACGGGGATTTAGTCTGGCCTTGATTGAAAAGGCGGAGTTCACTATTCACGCTAACATGGAACCGCAATGAAGCTCCGTCTTTATATCGGCGTATCCCACGACCCTTCTCGAATGTGATTCTACCCCCAAACGTTGGTCTGCCATGACATCGACTTCATCCAGAGACTGCAGCAGCGATTCAAGCCCAAGTACAGAAGAAATTCATGAGGATACTCAAACCGCTGGGGATGCTCCCTCGGTCGGAGAACGCGCACTTAGCTATCGAACTCGACGACCGCATCGGAAATCTCGTTCAGGCTGTTTAGTATGCAAGAGACGAAGGGTAAAGGTAGAAGAAACTTTGTTTTAGTTTTGCTCCCCTGTGTGTCCCTGTTCTATGTGAACAGTTGATAACATCTTCCATAGTGCGATGAAACGAGACCCGAGTGTCGACGGTGCGGGCTCCATGGCGTGCCATGCGAATATGAACCCCTCGAGGAACAACGACTTCGCACAAGCCGGCTCCTGAGGCTGCTTAATCACAGCAATAGACCCACAGGTGACATGTTCTCGCTTTCGCTGACCTCCAATGAAGAAAGTATAAGCCGCGTACTTCATTCCGCCGGCGACACGAAGTCGATAAGCCGTGCGAACCTTGAAGCGGTGATGCGATTCGAAGCTTTTACTTCACACACGCTCGGTGCTCCCATAGCTAAACAAATCATTCGCACGCATGGCATCCCATTAGCTTATCGGGTATATTCCTAGATCCAGCTGGGGGCATGTCTCGAGAGAAGCCGTGGCTGATAGACATTTATAGGAACCCCATCTCATGCACGCCGTAATCGCAGCTTCAATCACTCACCTCAGCCATGTAGTGCCATCCTATCATCCTAGAGTACCCGCAGAATATCACTGGAACTACGCGATTTCGCTGTTCATAAAGGAGCTCAACGTACCCTTGGATTCCACTAATATCGACGCCATTATCTCCACCTGCATGATGCTCACCATCCACGCCTTCACTGTCAACGACCCCAACGACCTCGAAACTTGGAGCTTCTCAGAGAAAGGGGTCAACTGGCTTTACCTCAAGGGAGGTCTACCAGCTATACTAGCAAAATGTGCACGAGGCGGAGGCCAAACCATCTGGGAACCGATCTTCAAGCACTGCGAAGACTTCATGCTGATGGCTGAATTTCGAATTCGGGACATTCCTCCTGCATTTCGCGCCCTGTGCGAGATCAACGAAAACTCCAACGAGTCTAACAATCCCTACCATCCCCCATTACGTCTCTTGTTCAGGTTGATGCAGCTTGAACTGTCTTGTGCCAATTTTGCCAGATTGATCCTTTTTGCCGGACAATTGGAGACCGAATACGGCAATCTTATCCGGCAGAAGGATCCTCGGGCGCTGCTCATATTAGCGTACTGGTTTGGCCTTCTGTGTGCGTTGGATCTGTGGTGGATGCAAGATAGAGTGCGCTTCGAGTGCAAGGCGATCTGTCTGCACCTAGAGAGTCATTGCCAGGACCGACGTATACTGGAGTTATTGGAGTTTCCGGGTTTAGCATGTGGACATTATACGCGGGTTCAGGGAACTATCTAAGCGCAAATTATAGAATTTTTCTTGCAGCGTTTTCGAAGGGGTTTGTAGGGAATCGGGAAGAAGATCCGAGGCTAGGGGTGAAAAAGGTAATCGTACTATCGAACACCAGTTATTCCGACAAGAATCTTCGCTTCGTTCTAGTTCCTTTGCGGTGCAATTCAAAGAGCATGTCGTCGGCGTTGATCGAAATGAGGTGAAGAGGTTGCAGGTGAAGGGGTAACTCCGGCGCGACGGAGTTAGCCGGAATATGATTGTTTCGGGGTTAACTTAATTAAGCTTTGCCAAGCTCCGGAAAGCTATCACAAATCCGCGCCGAGCCGCAGAACGCCTATCGCGATCGGGTCGCGACGACGAGGCTTCAAAAAAGGAACACGCTTGCGGAACGGATTCAGAAGAGTAGGAAGTATGGGAAAGCAATCTGGATCAATGCTTGCTGCTGTATATCGTTTGGGGAAAAAGCAGACTGTCAACTATCCCATTTCTTTTGTGGCTCATTCCGGCTCTGGGAAGACAGCCATGAACATGCAACTCAATCCAAACGTCATTTGCTCTTGACTCTTCGCTCAATTGGTAAGACTGTCTAGTTTTACAATGCTCCAGTCCGTTTTGCTAAATCCAGGATTTCCTTCACCACGGGTGCAACGTCCTTGGCAGCAAGGGGGACTCGATGGTCGCCATTCCACTCAATCAACCTCGCCGTCTCTTCTTCGCAGTACTCATTCCTCAGTATCTGGTGGTATCGCAAATCTGGATCCCTAAGCGCATGCACATGGAGTGTTGGAACTCGTAAAAGTATCTTCTCATCAGGGCTCCCTGACCCTTCAAACGCGATAATCGGTGCCGGACCACACATCAGCACCGCAAATCGATATCTCGACTCAGCCTTTTCATCTCCAAATTTCTTCGCACGCTCTTGTTGTCTGTAGAGCAAACTAGCACATAACTTGGCTCCCTGACTGAACCCCAGTAATCCCACCCACTCCCCCGTCGCGCCTTTCTCATCATCCGCGCGCATAGCATCCGCAATACTCTTCTCAACAGCATCATATGCCTCCTCATCCGGAATCTGCGAACCATCATCGATCGTGCTCAAAGGAGAAAGGCCAAAACGCCAACGTAGCCAGCGCCGGAAGGGAGCAAATTCCCCATAGACGAGGGAGACTCCGGGACCCGGTTCACAGAAGAATGGACCGTCGACGAAGCAGAGCCGAAAGTAGGGTTTGAGGAGGGGCATGAGGGAACGGCATTGGCTTTGGAAGACGGCGGCGTTGGAGCCGGCGCCGTGGAAGCAGAGGAGGCGGGGGAGGGGGAGTGTGGGATCAGCCATGAGTTACTGGTTGGTATCTAGCCAGTATAGAGAACTGTATGGAGGCGGATGTCTGGGAGGAATTTCACGCTGAACAACAAAATAGCAGAAAGGTGGTACCTGTTCTCTCAGTTTTGGAAATAGTTGCACAAATATATGAAGATATTGAACGACATCCATCGTCGTCTTCCACTACACTGAATCCTCCGAGTCCTTGGCGAGCATCGGCGAGTTCTGACAGAACCCTGCACATCCTCGAGCTGAGCCCGTGAGATACTAGTAACGACTACTATAAATAGAGCCTTAGGAGACAGAAATATAAACCTGATTAACCCGCCGCCGCGGTTGATAAAAGATACAATTCCTATTAGTGCGGCAGCTAGGTAACAAATTCAGAGTGCAAACCACCCCAATAAACCGATTTCAGAAAAGCCTCCCAAGTACCACCGTGTTCCTAGTTTGAGTCCTGTCCTATCCTTGTCCTGATCCGTTTGCATCCTAGCGCCGTTGAACAACAACTCTCCCCAAGCTCAGAAGAAACCACGTTTGAGAATATTCGAATCGAACTAGTAATCCAAATCGTCGGAACCAGTTCCTCGACGTCTTTTCTTGGGTGTTGGCCTGTACGTATCGGTTCGAGGATAGTTGTTAGAGTCCGACGGTGCGCGCTGTGGAAGCGTGATGCGACGATGCAGATCTCCGCCCGACATCCTGCCTCGACTGCCCGACGGTCCGGTGGGAGCTGACAGCGGCGGGGGGCTGGGTCCGGAGCGAATGCGGAGTTCTTCCCTATCACCGCGTGGTTCTCGAAACGAGTCCATCGACGACATGGTGGTACGAGTGGACAGTGGAGGCGGAGCTCTGGAAGCGCTGTTGGTACCCCTGATTTGCATTTCTTCTCTGTAGTTGTTGTTCGTTGGTCGTTCCGGGGTAGCGACATTTTGGTTGGCAGACAACGTCTTCAGGGTTTCTGAAAGCTTAGTGAGGGTTTTCTCCGTAGCTTCGATCTTAGCCATTGCCTTCTCGTTTCCATAGAGGGCCTCTGCTATTTTGACTGCAGTCACCTCCTCCACCGTATCAATCCTTTTAAGGGCGCGTTTGATAACGTCATCCATCCGGTCCTTTTCTGCGAGCATGTCCTTGATCATATTAAGCCTTGCAGCTTTTTCAGACTGCTGTTCCTGTTTGAGATTGAGTTGGGACGCCTCTGTATTCTGTGTCTGTGCCGAGAGATTACTTATGGTATCGTTAAAACTTTTGATTTGTTCCTTGAAGTTCTCGATCGCCTGCTGGGCGGTGCTGGCATAGGGGTACATCTCCTGCATATTGGTAACCATGTGTCGAACCAGTGGCTCGGTGTTCAAACTGTTATATCGCGCTTCAAGGGAGTTAATTGCGATTTCAACACCCGTCAACCGCTCGTTATGATGACTGATCTGTTCATCAATCTCCGCGAATTTCGAGTGACCAGTATCCAATCTCTGGAGTTCCTTGTCGATTTCTTGGTCTTTTAAGTCCTGGAGGTCGCGTAATTTCTCAAGCTGACCAAACAGGTTGTGGATATCGGCCTTGAGAATGTTGAAGTCGGCGCTACGCGACTGTTGTCCCTGTCCCTGTCCCTGTCCCTGCCCCTGTTCCGGGAGGTCTTGCTGACCAGAAAAGGGGGCCGTCTTGAGGGTTTCGATCTCTGCAACTCGGCTCTCAAGGAGTTGGCGTTGGGCGGCGAAGGATGCCTCGATATCGTCAAGGCGTTTAAGCCATGTCGTTTCCAAATTCACAGATGCCTTTTCGAGATTGGCGATCTGGTCCTTGAACGAGCTCTGTTCAGCAGAGACTTTGTTGAATTGCTCCGCGTGTTCTGCCAGAGTCTCGGGTGTGTTCTGCGACTGGTCAAGAAGGTTCTGCAACTGCGATCGAAGCTGTTTCAGCTGCGCGTACTCCGCCTCTAGAACGTTGACTTGTTGTTTGGTTTCATGAATCTCCTTCAATGCCGCAATCGCTGTGCTGAGTTGGTCCACGTGGGAGTCCATATTAAACTTGGCCAATCCCGCTCGCACTTCTTGAGCCTCTCGCATGGCAATGGCAGCATTGGATTTCGAATTTTCAACGTCCAGTTTCAATTGTTGGTCCACATCTTTCTTGGACACCATTTGAGTAAACACCTGCGAAAATTCGGCCTGTCTTTTCTTGTGCATCTCAAGCTGTCGATCAATCTTGAAAAGCTGGTCCTTCTGGTCCACTTTAAACCCCTTGGCCTGCGAAAGATACGAAGGGAAGTCAACTCTGCGAGCATTGGCTCGGCTGAGTATGATGTCCTCCTGCTTTCCCCTGAGCTTCAAACGTTCTTTTTTGCCCGCGTCGCGCGTGTAATCGGAGATCTGCTGAGTAAAGTCGATAAAGAATTGTGCAGGATCTGTAGAGGGCTGGCTGGGCTGAATGGGTTGGCTAAATGGGTTGGCTTGCGCAGGAGGAGCTTCAGTACGCATGCGACGAGGGTCTTTGATCGGGGAAACGTAGGTTCCATTTCTCGAGGAACTGGCCGAAAACGGCGCCATTCCCGAGGAATAAGGCGTCGCCATGGTGTCAAGACGTGTCTGCAAGGCTTTACGGCTTCATAAACGCGTATTTAATAGAAGATAGGGAAGAATGGAGGGGTGAAGGAGGAAAGAAGAAATGGTGTGAAAGTGAGAATGGGACGAATAAATAAGTGAGAGATGCGACGAATGGTCAGGTGAGCGATGCGACGAAAGTGACAACAAAGTGAGGTTCCTCAGATATAGAACGTGAAGTGCAGAATGTGAGGGAGAATGCAGCTCTCGTCTCAAGTTAACAGAGCGTAACTGGGACGAAAATGACCCTTGCAGTACGCGATCCTTGCTGCAGGTGAGGAAAAGAAGAGAAGATGGAGGTTGAAGCTGGTGAAAAGTTGATCCGCGCCGTGACTCATAGGTCGGCGACAGTTCGTCGCGGCAACCAGAAAACATCACGCTCACCTCACTTTCGTCGCATTGTGGTTTCACTAGTCGTCTCAGTTGCTCAGCTCTCACTTCACGTTATCTGGGGAGTGTGTACTCTACTGAAACTGCTGTCGGTGAATTGGACGTGTTCCCATCCTCCTCAGCCATGGCTGCTGTATGTTTTAGTCTGTCTAGCTCTACACTCACCAAAAGAATGCTGACTTTACGCATAGGCAATCTCTACAATCCCCGAGAGCAGAGAGCTCAGAGGTCTAAATCTCGTCGCAGCGCACTCGCACATTCGTGGACTGGGTGTTGACCCCGATACTCTCCAACCCCGCCCCTCGTCGCAAGGTCTGGTCGGTCAGGAAAAGGCTCGAAAAGCTGCTGCAGTCATTCTGCAGATGGTCAAGGATGGAAAAATTGCTGGACGTGCCGTTTTGATCGCTGGACCCCCCAGCACCGGCAAGACAGCAATTGCCATGGGCATGGCGCAGTCGCTGGGCCCCGATGTCCCGTTTACGATGGTCGCATCGTCTGAGCTGTTTTCACTCGAAATGTCCAAAACAGAAGCTCTAACACAAGCATTCCGCAAATCAATTGGAGTCAGGATAAAGGAGGAGAGCGAGATTATTGAAGGAGAGGTGGTGGAGATACAGATCGACCGCAGTGTTACGGGGGTATGTCGTGCAGAATTAGACATCTATTGTGCAACATGGATTTTGACATGCAACAGGGCAATAAACAAGGGAAATTGACCATCAAGACCACCGATATGGAGACAATCTACGATATGGGCACGAAGATGATCGAATCTATGACCAAAGAGCGTGTCATGGCCGGCGATGTCATCTCCATCGACAAGTCCTCTGGCAAGATCACAAAGCTGGGACGCTCCTTTGCGAGATCGCGAGATTACGATGCCATGGGCGCTGATACAAAGTTTGTCCAGTGCCCAGAAGGTGAGTTACAGGTCCGCAAAGAAATCGTGCACACCGTCAGCCTCCACGAAATCGACGTCATCAACTCAAGGACCCAGGGCTTCTTAGCTCTGTTCTCTGGCGATACTGGCGAAATAGGGAGCGAAGTTCGCGATCAAATTAATACAAAGGTTGGCGAGTGGAAAGAAGAGGGAAAGGCTGAGATCATCCCTGGTGTTCTTTTCATCGATGAGGTTCACATGCTTGACATTGAATGTTTCTCCTACATCAACCGTGCTCTCGAAGCTGAACTCGCACCAATTGTTATCATGGCAAGCAATCGAGGCAACACCAGAATTCGAGGGACAACATATCGGTCTCCTCACGGACTTCCGTTGGATTTCCTTGACAGAGTCGTTATTGTGAGCACACAGCCCTATGCGCGTGAAGAGATTCAGCAGATATTAGCCATCCGGGCTCAAGAGGAAGAAATCGATGTCACACCAGATGCCTTGGCTCTCCTGACAAAAATCGGCCAAGAGTCAGGCCTCCGATATGCCAGCAACATCATCACAACGTCCACCCTGCTCAGCCAAAAACGAAAGGCTAAGGAAGTGGGCATTGAAGATGTACAACGGAGCTATCGCCTCTTTTACGACCCAACTCGAAGCGTGAAGTTCGTGACGGAGTTCGAGAAGCGCTTCATCGGGGACGAGGGCAAGGTCAACTTTGCTTATGGCAATGGGGATGTCATGGACACCTCCTAATTTTAATGCTTAATGGCCCTCTTTTTTTCAGGTTATGGCGCAGCGGGAGCTCGGGCAATAAAATACAATCGTGTATCATATGGATGGCGCAAACTACAGAGAGGTTAGGTCTTTGGCGATATCGAACTTCATTTCTTTCCTGTTCGCTTGTCCGGTCATAATCATGGCTAAATGAAACAAAACCATTGGTGATCCCTTGACCTCGCAAAGTATGCGAGATCCCTTATGCCAATAAATTGTAGTAAATTCAGATTGTAACTTTCGTCCGTGAGCATTCATCATGAAAAGGCAATGGAACTACTCCATTCATCTGTCGACCCAACCTTTCTGAATTCCACACCACCGGCTCCAAAATAGCCAGCGTTATGCCATGACTCCATCATGGATTTCTCATACGGACCGTGTGCTGCGCCGCCGTCGCGGGCATCCGACCAGCGGAATTCCCACATTGCGTCCCCATCAGCTTCTGGTTTCGCTGACTCCGGACTAGGTTCGTCAACCCAGGGTTCGCCTGTCTCGCGCCGGTACTGCCTTGTCAGCATTTCTCGCTCTGTGTCGTATATGTCTAGCTGGCCTCGAGTAAGGAGGATATCTGCGGCCTCTGTGACTGCTTCGATGGTACGTCTGCGGGCTACTTCTGCTGGGTCGTCCTCTGTCATCTCCACGTCTTCCGTAGCGCCATTTGTCTTCCGATGCTTGTTCTTGTTTTTGTTCTGCCATTTGGGTCGATGCTTGAGCCCCTTTCCAAGCCGGGCTAGAGATTCTAATACCGTTTCCCCCGGCTCCAGGTTCGTGATCAGTGTTTTCAAGACGTCGCTTGCCAGTATGTTGGCATCTGCAACAGATTTTTGTCGTCGCTCTTCTTCTCTTTTCTCAGCAGCTTCCCTGGCCTTTTTCATGTCCTTTTTCGATACTCCTTCCAGCCAGGAATCGTGAACGGCGTCTGGATCAGCGGCCTTTCGAATGTAATTTCCAGCTTCATCAAAACGGCCCTCTTCTTGCTCCGCCCTCATGTTGAAAGCATCAAGAAGTGGTGCATGAGCCTTCTTTCCGCCAGCCCCTAGTTCTTTATCAATCCCACCAAGGTCTGCGCGACCTTCCTCGTCCGTCTCGCTGTCATTCGATTCTTCCTCAGCAGCTCGCCCTTTGCCTTTGCCCTTCAAGTTGTCCAGCGTGACTTTGCCTCCACTCCGCGAGTCATTCACTTGTCCTTCAATCTCATTATCATCCAAGAATCGGACCTGTTTCCTCGCCTTGCCTAGGTCGTCATCCGGCAGGCCGGTCTCCTCCTCAACTTCCGCAAACATGTCATCTTCATCAGCATCATTCGGCGCTTTACTTGACTTGACTTTAGCTCTGGCGCGTTCTTCAAAGTTCTCATTCTCGCTGTCTGAATCATAGCCGTCGATGTTCACTGCGTTGCGTTTTATTCTCTGTCCACGACGTCCAATTTCGTCGGCGTCGAGAACGGCGTCGTCTTCAATGGCATCGGGCACGAGTGTAGAGGGATTGCGGAGGTCGAAACGGGCCTTTTTGGTGGATGATGGACCGTCGGGATCGTATTCGTTATGGTGCTGTCGCGCATAATGTTCGCCTGCGCGTTTCGGTCGGGCAAGCGTGTTTGAAATCATCTTCTGGGTGTATTTCTTGGTTTAGCAACTATAACTGGTCTCAGCAGCCCAGCAGCCAGAAATCAAGTGCACAAAGCGATGAACGATCTCCCTTCTGGCGCGACTTGCAGCTTGTCTCTCGCCGTTCTTATGTCGTCCAGCGCCAAGGCCCGGTGGCAGACTGACGCCGCCAAGACTTGCGTCACTGGCGTGATTGATCGAGAGCTTCAGAACATCGTCGACGCGAACAATCATCAGGCAGCAGATGTGAAAAAGTGCTGGCGAGTTATTCCTGGAGCGTCACTTTCACTGCTGAGCTATACTTATAAAGGATACTTAAAGTACTCTGTGCCCTGACTATCATATCACTGCATTCTACATGCTCCTTAGACCCGCTCAGCCCGCTGTTTCATACCTTCAACTGCTTGTCCACCATTGATTGCCTTTCTGAGGTCCCTTATCTGGTGGGTTCCGTAGAGGAATTACAGTGCTAACTAATTGCAGCCATGGTGAGTATCTCCTCTGCACTAGTCAAGTTGAACAACTTCAAACTAACCCAAATTTATTACATAGTTTCAAGGCGGCTTCTACGACGAGGACGACGACCCCATGGACGGAGTATTTCATCCTGGACTCATGCGTCGAGCTGGTCATACATCTCGTCGATTTGATGAATATTACCGATGCTACCCCATAGCGATGATGCCTGGGCCGGAGCGCGAGAACGCAAACCATGGAGGGAAGGTCTTTATGCCACCGAGCGCTTTAGACAAGCTTACACGACTACATATCACGTATCCTATGCTGTTCGAAGTGCACAATGGTGCGAAACAAAGAGTAACCCATGCTGGTGTTTTGGAATTTATTGCGGAGGAAGGGAAAATATATTTGCCATTTTGGGTATGGACGGCCCTCATGCAGGCGTGCGGGTATGGAGTGCTGACATATGGGTTGAATATAGATGATGCAAACACTGCTATTAGAACCGGGCGACTTGATACAGATAAAGTCAACAGATCTACCCCTTGGACGTCTCATCAAACTCCAAGCTCAATCAACGTCGTTCCTTGATATCAGCGACCCTAAGGCCGTTCTCGAAAACGCTTTCCGCAACTTCTCCTGCTTAACAAAAGGCGATGTGTTTACATTCTCATATAACGATCAGGTATACGAGATGGCGGTACTGGAAACAAAACCCGAAAACTCCGCAAATGCCATTTCCGTACTGGAAACCGATCTAGAAGTAGATTTTGCACCCCCTGTTGGATATGAAGAGCCTAAGCGACCAAGTGGCACAAGCACGCCATCCAGTATGGCCAGTGGTGGCCTCCCACATGGTGGTATGCTTCATCCGCATGGCACGATGGCACAGTCAATCAATTATGCCGCTATTGCCCCTGAGTCAACAGACGCAGCACGGGGAGCAAAGGCCGTTTCCTCCAACTTCCTCCGCGGGGGCCAAAGACTAAGCGCCAAGAAGGGTAGCAAGCAGCCTACTCCCAAGGCATCTACGCCAGTTTCAGGAGTATCAACAAACCCACAACCGCCTGCGCCTACTCGGCGAACTAACGGTCCGCAACCACTCCGACTGCCGCCGGGAAAGCTCTTCTTTGGCTATGCTTTAAAACCAGTCCAAAAGTCTAACACGGAGGAGCAGAAGGAGGGTGAAGAGAAGAAGAAGTTTATCGGGACAGGGCAGTCGTTGCGAGGAACAAAGAAAAAGTAGATTTGATATATGCACTGGTGAAGGTTCAAGATGAGTAGACGAGAAACTGGCGCATGATGCGAGGGAGCATGGGTTAATATTGCAACAGAGCCGCACGATATAATGCAGTAGCTGATCTTTGAGACACTGCTCTATGATCTATTTGTTCAGTGATATGGATGGCCGCTCCGTCAAGTTCCTCCTCGTCCATTGTCGCCAGAAGGTCGTTTCTTGTTAGCGGCGTAAAATTGCCAAGAAATGAGATGTCGGCTCTATTGTTGCTCCGAGCCCGATCATTTCTTGTGCCACTAGCCTCAATAGGAATAGCGTGACTTTTAATAAATTAGCCGAGGCACGTTTCGACCACAACATTTCCCCCGACTCAGGGGTTCGAAGGGATACGATGAATGTGATGCGCAATCCTTGAACAGAAAACTGAGTCCTTGTTGAGAACTGTTGGGAACTAGGAGTCTGTCTTTTTCTTCTGTTCAGATTATATAAAGACGTTCATGCCCTGTGAACTAACTGGCGCTCTTATGCCGTGGTCGAAGTTGAGCCCGTAACCGCACCTCCCACACAAAGTGCATATCTGATTTCTTTCTTGCTCTACAGAGTATTATAGAGCAGCTTTCGTATAAATCTTTTGTGCTGAGGCTACTTTGCTCAGTCCGTTGATTCAAGATTCATCTCACGAAAAGATGGCGGCAAACCCTCAAGATGCGATGCCACCAATCTTCAGTTCAATGGCCCAACTTGGGCCAGCCATATACCTCAGAGACTTTCGCAAAACCCCAGAGAAGAACGATAGACCCCTAACAATTATCCTCTTCTTTTGGATGAACGCTCCACACCGACCTGCGGCAAAGTACATCTCCGAATACACCAAGATAGCACCTAATGCGAGGATCATCTCAGTCTTCACGTCTGCATCGGATTTCTTCCTTCGCAACTCAGATGCTGCGCAAAGAAAACGGATCGCACCAGTTCTAGACGTCATCATGTCTTCAGGGACGAGTGGAGGCGAGAATGAGGGCGGTTTATACATCCATACATTTTCCAACGGCGGATCTTTGACTCTGGCACGCGTGGCTTCTGCGTACCGAGATGCGATGGGCAAACCCTTGCCTGTCAAGGCGCTTCTAGTTGACAGTGCACCTGGCAAGACGTCTGTACCGCGGGCAGCCAAGGCCCTTTCGTATAGCTTCCCAAAGTTCTGGCTTTGGAGATTCTTACTGACTGGGCTTGTGTGGGCGTGGTTACTTACGTTGACTACGATTGGAAGGCTGTTGCGGAAACAGAGTCCGTCTAATCGACTGCGGGAAGGGTTGAATGACCCGACTTTGGTGTCCGGGGCAGCGGAGCGGTGCTATGTGTACTCGAAAGAGGACGATTTGATTTTGTGGAAAGATGTGGAGGAGCATGCCGAGCAGGCACGTTCAAAGGGGTGGGTTGTGTCTAGAGAAATGTTTGAAGGCTCGCCTCATGTTGGTCATATGAGGGCTGATCCTCAGCGGTACTGGAAAATCGTTGCGAGATTACTAAAGGTAGTGACTGGATGAATAGTTTTGCTCAGTTGAAGGTATTTTCTCTGTATTCTCCACGACAGATATACCCCTTGGCCCTTGCTCCTTGGTATCTGAGTATGACTTGAAACAAATATAAATCTTGAACGATATGCTGTGCATCTTGGACAATTCAATAGGAGAAAAGAACATTGCCGACACAGTTAGTACAACAAAACCATAGAAAAAACCAGAAGTTCAGAATCGAAAAAGAGTTCGCACAAAATCCATATGTATGGGCACGTCCCTGGAAGCTTCATTTCAATGGAGATTTGGGGAGATTGGAACGTCAGCCTCCTGTTTAAGAAGAGACACACAGCTCGCTTCTGACCAAAGATGAAAGGACCTCGAGTCTCAGTGATATTTCAAGTTGAACAAATAGAAGATATTGAAGCTTCTTCGTAGTCCAGTCATAATGTAGTCCTTGAAACGGTTTGAACTGCTTAGACGACATCGTCCAAATCATCTAAGTTGCCAAAGATGGAGTGCATAGTACTTGTCACATTTGGTGCGCTGCTTGACGGCATATCCTCGTCGGGAATAGACTCTGCACGAGGGTGCAGGTCTCGCTCCTGGGAGGTTGTAGGCGCTTTGGAGACTTCCTCTTTAACACCGAAGATAGTGAAACCATCTTGGTCTCCGAGCCGCTCAACCTTCGGCATTTCTTTCGAGACACCAGGAACTGCTTCCTTCTTGAAAAATAGATCCTCGTCATCGGAATCATCTAACATAATGCAGTCATGGGCAGAGTCACCAGCTCTTGGTTTGGAGCTCTTTGTAGGCGTTGAAACGTTGCTGCCAGGGGTTGCAGCCGGTTTTCTGAAGGAATTAAGCTTGGATACGCCGCCCCTAGAGTTGGTGCGAGGAGTGACATTGGCCATCTTGGGGGTTGACGGGGTCGCTGGTGCGGCACGGCGGTTGCTGCTGCTAGTCTTGGCCTGTCCTGAATTTCCGTTTCTCATCATATTCGCTGTATGGCGGTATTCACGGAAACGACACTGTATCGCGTCGTACGTCGCGCCTTGGCCAAAATATACTGCCATAGCCCTGTAATCCGGCTGATTGAAGTATCCGTTAGTACTCAGGAGCAAAAACTAGACGCGCTGCACCTTGGGACCAGTTTTGATACAGGATCAGGGAGCTCAAAGGTACTCGAGCATTGCTGAACCACAGGAAATATAAAACTTACACTAAGCTCTGGGTGCGCAGCTAGCATGGCCGAGATGAGTCTGCCGACGTTATCTTTGTCCCAATTGATTCCCATGGCTTCAAGGTGTGTCGTAGAAAAGATAACGTTGAAGAGAGATCGAAAACTCTGAAAAGATGGAAATCCTTGGAATAGGAGACAATGATTCCTAAGGCACGAGATAGCAATGCGTAGACCAAGAGATGTCAAGGGACTAATAAGATGTAGATCGGAAAACAAGTGCACAATCGAGAGTACAGAATAGAGAGTGAACCGGCGATGAAGGGGATGAAGGAAAGAAAAGAAGAAGGCAAAAAAGAGAAAAGAGAAAAGAGAAGAGGGGAAGAGAGATTGTGTGCCTCCAAGTGCTGAACAACACAAGCTGAAACTCTGAAATCTCTGACAGAAGAGGGAAATTGTCGATATATGGCAGGACTAGTGTGGTGTCGTCCAAATCATCACAGGGTCCGCACAATGATAAAGTGCTCAGGCGGCAGTTTGTAGATAGTGCCACCCCTTGAAGCGAATAGGAGGTGGATAGCACTGAAACATGCACATGTGCAACAAGCAACTTGTTGATTTCAGAAAACCCAAGATAGATAGTTGAACTATCTACAATGAAAATGATGTAGACTCTTAACCAGGCAGAGAGATACTAATCAGAAGACCTTGAGCTTCTGGATCTGATCCATAGAGTAGCCCAGTACGCAAGTTCCATGCTGGTGGGAAGCTTCGAATGAAGAACTCGAATCTTCCCTGTGCAGATTTCAAGCTTGATATACCAAGAGAGAGGCAAAATATATTCAAAGTTACTCCAAAATATTCAAACGGTCCTTAGTGTATCGACCTGAACTTCCCTACCACAAACAGAAAGCTAGCTCGTGGACAGAAGCCGTCGACGGCTTCTGAAGAAACAGGGGGCCATGATTAGCATCAATTTGTACATACCCAACGCCATGTGTGGATGACTAGTTACACCTGCGCCCTAATATATGTCTCGGCCCAGTTCCTCTTCATAACTCCGAGTAAACATCGTTCGAAATTGTTATATAAAGGATCATGCCGCCATTAGTTTAGAAGCAGACTCTTCTTGTCGACCACATTAAGCAGAGTGATCTAGTCAAAGCGTCAGCAGTTGATCATCAGAATGGGACAAAATGTTGTAGTAAACATACCTCCGCAAAGACCGGACTTCCATACCACGTATTCCCCAGCAAATTCGGCTCGACTGAAATTTCTCTCAGCCCTCTGGCCTCCAAGGATTCCCAAAACCCAATCCAATCTGCGAGATTTCGTGGAAGCCAATAACTGGTTTTGGGTGTGACTTCCCACACATGGGTTTCGAGCATCAGCTGACCGACCGGCAGGTTTTGATACTGAAAATCAGACAAAAACGAACTGAGGGCATCGAATTCTGATCCTTCAATGTCCATCTTCATAATGTCAATGTAATCATGGCCGTTCATCTTCATGAGATCCTTAATGGAATAAAACGGTGGGGAGCGCCTGGTGTCCGTGGCGTTGCTGATTCCCGCTTGGGTGAAATGTGCCCGTGAAGCGAATGAACTATCCAAATCGTCGGCCCACGAGACGACTGAAAAATCATATCCCCATATCTCACAATTGGTACGTTCCAGGACGGCATTTTCGAAGGCAGAATCGTCATTCACTCCGAAGGAGTAGATGACGCAGGGTCGATTCTTGTTCGCTTCATATCTGCTCATGCCGCAAACCCATTTTCCGCCGTCGCCGGCTTTTCCAATGCGTTCAAGTTCGTAGGGGCAATTGAACGCCGGATAGACGAAATCATATAGATTGTATGGTGCGGAGTACTGTTTTGGGAATCTGTACAAGAATGCAGAAAGATAGGTCAGCAGGACCGAGTGAGAGTGACTGGCGGTTTGGCTGCACAACTCGAGAACGGTAGTGCTTACTTTCGATCCTTCATTTCACTATTGTCATAGAAAGCTTTCATCGTCTTTCGACCTTTGATGTTCTCTCTCCATAGTCGTTCATACAGTTCAAGCTTGGCTGCCAGATTTCCAGAGCTGCCCCCTGTTCTGAGAGAGCTAGCAGCTGTCTTGATGGTCTCTCCATGGTGCGAGTTAAAGGCAGCAATAAGAATGATACAAGCAACAGTGAACGTAATAAAGAGAGGATTGCAAAGGCGAGCCATCGCAATAGACTCAATACTAAACAAATCTCTGAGGATGGTCCAAGAGGGAGAAAAGACGAGAAGAGGCCCAAGGTCTAGGATTTGATATCAAGTCATTAATCCAAAATCATCTGCACAAACACACGGAAAGCGAAGGGCACTGCGGTCAACAAAGGTATAACGGGGTCGCAGGTGAACGGCCCAGATGGCAAATCTAGGTCGTCATCACTGTTTAATTGATGCATCGATTTGGACCAAAGAACTCGGTAATATCTCCTCCATATCTGGGGGAAAGGCAGTCTATCGCTCAGCCGCCTCATAGAGGAGTTTATTGGCTGATGGTGCATCTCATCAGGATGCCCTGGAGTACGGGAACCGGATCAGCCACTGGTCTGTCTCAGTTTGGATATGGATGTCAAAGTTTGTCCACCCAGAAACGAGACGTTTCCGGGTTATTTCTATATACTGTATGTACTCTTTGTCGGGAACCAGTCGCCAGGGATAACGTAGCAGTGGCAGGGCGTCGGAAAGGTGCAAGGGCAGCGTATTCCTACGCCATTGAGGCGCCCTTGGAACAAATGGATGTCCGTGACCATCCACGAGCGCTCCCAGTTAAGTCTGAGAATCATCGGTTTTCTCTAGACGTTGCACTGCTGAGATGCCCGCGTTTTGATCCAGAGTGGGAGCACCACCCACCCGTTTCAGAGGCGGAAACAGAGACAACGGGACGAAAAAGCCTCCATTTTTAGGAATTTTAAGCATTCCACGCGAAGGTTTGCACATGCTAGGGGGTTCGTAAAGGAACCTTGTTCCGGCGAATTGCGCTTCAGCAGCACGCAGACATCAGCGGTAATGCTGGCGTTGAGTCCAAGGTTGATTCAAACTCACGCGGTCCAATGGTCGAAAACAGCGATCTGGACTGGCCATTGATGTCTCAGCTTTGTCGCTTGCAGTTCCAGAGGGAGGGGTATGTGACTAGGAACCAAAAGGTACAGTACTCCGTACAGTGCGCAAACGACTTGTTCCTAGCAATTGAAGTCGATGACGAACGTTGCGGGCGCGTGGAGAGGGCGGTGATGCGGAACTGGGAGATGTTTCCATGCTCCCGACGTTGGACGGGTGTTCTCCTGGTGACACGGTTGAACGGCTAACTATAGCTGCACTTAGCAGCATATTTGAAGCTCTTTTATCTTGCTGTTCCTTGCTGGCCATTCTCAAGAGAATGTCCTTTGAGCTGCTATCCCCCGATTGACGGCGTGCGACTCCCGCAGGGCTGTGTGGTAGACGTCGGTTGATGCCTTTTTCAACGTTTCCACCAAGCTCCCGTTCGAATCAATCCCTAAACGAAAATCTTTAACGTTCCGTGCGATGTGACTTGAGGTCATGGATCTGTATATCGCAAGTTTGGGGGCGTGGGTGCTGGCCAACGTTGGTCTTTCATACGGGCAACGAAGCGGCAAAGGCACTGGCGAGAAACCCGCTGACGCTCTTCGCACATCTACGAGTCCAACGAAAAGGAGCTTCAGATATCGATATTTCATGGTCTATATACTTGTCGTTGCCTCGGACTGGTTGCAGGTTCGAGACTCCCCGTATTCGATTGCAGATGATATACGACTCAAGGCTGACGTCGCAAAATTATTAGGGACCGTATCTGTATCCTCTCTATAAACAAACGCTCCAACTCCCCGAGAACATTGTCGCAGCCCTCTTTTCTACCGGTTTTGTTTCTGGTGCTATCAGCGCCACGTTTGTGGGCAGTCTCGCGGATCGTTACGGACGGCGGAAGGCGTCCCTTGCCTTTTGTGTGATATACAGTCTTTCATGTCTGTTCACAGTATCTCCCCACTCGATATATATTTTGTTTTTGGGAAGATTTCTTGGAGGAATTGCAACGACACTGCTTTTCACAGTGTTTGAAACATGGCTTGTCGCGGAATTCCATCGATTGGAACTTGGAAAGGAAGGGGAAGATTTAAATGGCTTACTGGGAACTATGACTATTCTGAATAGTATTGTCGCTGTCGCTGCGGGACTGCTCAGCGAATTTCTCGTGGAATGGACGGGCACGAAGCGATCACCCTTTGTGGCGAGCATTGGCTGCCTTGGATTGGCCTTTTTGGCAATTCTCGGAAACTGGGTTCGTTCGTTTTCCGGTCACTGCAGGTCGACGCAGCTCATAGCATTGGCTGACAGTAGCTTAGGGTGAGAATTATGGTGGTGAAGCGACTCATACAGACCGCTCCACGATTGCGCAATTGGTGGACGGTATTTCGGCCCTGACAAAAGGTTGAATTTACGTGTTATCCCATCCTTCTAATCCTTGAGCTAACTAATAGTGATAGATAAGCGCATCCTAACTCTAGGGGTTGCTTCTACCGTGTTTGAAGGAACAATGTACCTCTTTGTCGTTTTCTGGTCTCCCGCTATGATCGCAACTCGACGAGCTGCGGATCCGGCCGTAGCCCAAGATCCGCCTTTTGGGTTGATATTCGCAAGTTTCATGGCCGCCATGATGCTCGGGTCTCAAATTTTTGCGTATCTTATGCAACGCCCATCGTCACCATCGCTCTTGGAGCCAGAAGACTCTTCTGCCACCACTCTGGCACGTTCGTCCTTCCTGTTGAAGATGCTCTTGCCCCTCGCGAGTATCTGTCTTTCTTGGAGTGTTTTCAATCACACCGAGATCTCTACCTTGTGGGCTTTTTGTCTCTATGAGATGTCGATTGGTGTCTATTTCCCCAGCATGGGTGTGCTGAAGAGCCTCCTGGTTGAGGATGCGCATAGAGCAAGTGTCTACGCGCTTTTTAGAGTGCCATTGAATTGCTTCGTGGTCGCTGGGCTCGCATTGACAAGGGAGGGTACGTGACTAAATCTCGACTCATTAGCGACGAAGGAGCTAACAGATGTATAGGGGCGGGATATAGAAACAGTGTGTTTCTAAGTTGCAGTGCCTTGTTGCTGATGGCTATGTGTTTTGCGGCCCGCTTTCTCAGAGGATGAATGTGGCCCTGTGTATGGGCTACTAGATAATCTAACAGAAGCCATGGGACAATGTCGAGGTTGTGCGTACTTCTCTGGACGTCCTTTTGCAAAGAAGGCAGCATGCTCTGTTCTCACACGTCTAAAAATCGCTTCACTGTTAACCGGTGATCAGCGGCTTTGAAAAATCGAAACATACGTTTGAAGTTGAAGAGATAATGAACCTATCTCTTGAGCCAAAGGAAGCCTTCTGGTCCTCGCCATCCTGGTTATTGAGCCACAGGGGTACAACATACCACTACGAGTCGAAGCTCGTAATGCCAAAGGTCTAGACATATACCAAACCACGGCTGTTTTCTTCTTCAATTTGGCTTGGGAATTAGGATCTCTTGAATACCTTTATAATAAATCCGTAATCAGTTGGCATTAACTCTCGCCGATACTTCTGCTCAAGGATCCGATAGATATCCAGGAGCGGACTGCATTCCCGTGTTTTCTTTTTAGACAAACACAACTTTCGAGCTACAGGTTCTTGAAACACACTACCTGCCAGCAGATGGAACAGGCCTGGAAAGGGACTTACATATCTATGAGTGGTAAAATCTTGCCTGGCGTATTCAAATCAGTGGTTGACATAGATCTTTTCCAAGAAGGGTCAGACTGATCTCAGAACAGCGGGATTCCTTCAGCTTGAACTGAGCAAATTCTGAGCTGCCAGCCAGATACTCTATTGCTATATCAACAGGGAGGACCGCTCCGGACTTAAGACTCTCTGCAACGCGTGACGCGCCGAGAATATCTCGTCTTCCTCTGCTTGCTTGCCTGTCTTCGTCCTGGTTACCGCCAGACTTCGACCCCGCTCCAGTTTTGTTATTACACGAGTCCAACTTCTCTCAAGTGTTGTCCTCTTCTCACTTCAACACATCAGGACGCCCCAACATATTTCTTTCTCGCGAAACACTGTTCCTCAGTTCCCTTACTCGCAGTTACGTGCACTTTACACGAACTCAGTTCACAAGCGACACTCTTGCAGCCTCATTTCAATATCATCTGTTAGATCGAAGGATCTTTCCTGTGATATCTCGGCATAAAACTCTTCTTGACGATCACATTTTCTCCTCTGTCCTCCAACAATCATCACACTCCTCACCAGCCACTTTCACATCCTTTTGAGTTTCCTCTGACATTCTTTAATTTGTTCTGCCACCCCTCCAATTAAGTATTCTAAACACAGATACTCTACCGGTTTATCATTATCAAGATGCCTATTAAATGGACGCCGGATGTCGATCAAATCGTATGTTAACAGCTTTGTCCTCTCCCTTGCTTCTAATGCCTTCAGTGTTGTCTCTTCGAGTTGATGATACTGACCCGTATCACTCTTGTTCTTGCTAACCTATTCTTAACTATAGCTCCTCCTAAAGATCCTCGAAACTCACGACATTACCGTCGACACCAAGAAGGTCGCTGAGGCCTGGCGTACGTTGAGAAATGCATTTGCCCTGAGACTGCAACCAGCAACTAACGTTTCTATAGCTCAAGCTGACCCCAGCGCAGTGCCCACTCCTCGCGCCATTAGTGAGCGCATCTTCAAAATCAAGAAGGCAGCCAAAGACGCCATCAAAGGCGCCAGCTCCACTCCCAAGAAGGCCACGACTACACCCAGCAAGTCCGGAACTCCTGCCAGCGCCCGGAAACGCGCTGCCAACGGCAACGGTGACTCCCCTGCCAACAAACGCACCCGAGTTAAGAATGAACCCAAAATGGGGTTCTTTAGCCCTCCGCCTGTCCACAATGAAGATATCACCGCCGCCAACGTCAAGAGAGAGCTGGATCAGGAGTTTAACTTCATGGATAACTCTTCTCTACCACCAAAACGTGTGAGGACTACCCCTCGCATGCCTTTTGGTTTGGTTCTTGATGAAGAGACTGACGATGAAAAAAAGTATGAAACAGACGTTAGCGAATACGTTGCTGACGAAAATGAAGCCGATGAGGCCGACATGAAAGAAGAATACGCCTAGGTCCTTTTGGCTACGAATTTCACCAACTTGACTGTCTTGGTCCGTTTCCTTTGAATCTCGTTGAGACCTGTTTTCATTTAGCAGATTGTTTCGATGGAATGGATAACTTGTGTTTATGTGATTTTTATGTTTTAGACGCGAAAGTGATGCACAGATACTGTACTAATAGTTGCTATTCAATTGCCAATTGCTATTCCTGATATAGTTGTACTGTACTAAGGTGGTAAAATCATCGCGTATTAGGTATGTCCACGCCGTAAAAGCACAACGTCCAGTCTTTCGAGGCGTGCCAGTTTGACGCGCAAAAGGATGGCTGTAGTGAGCGTGAGACGGATCATGTATACGTTGAGAACACAAGAGCATTCAATAATTGCAACACTAGTACTCTCCAGAGTCTATCCCACAAAGTATCACAAAATGCTCTCTCAAGACATATCTGGACGTTCTAATACAATAAAGTCAAGGGAAAGTTTTTGAGACCACTCAGGCATATGGGAAGTACTCCTCGGAATCCTCCTCGAAATTCTCCAACTTCAACTTCTTTTCGCCCTCATCCTCCTTGATTAGATCCTCCTCTGTTTTCACGGGCGCCTTTCGCTTTCTTCCCCGGGTCGAGGTTGGGGTTTCAGGAGCTGCCTTGGCGCTCTTAGGAGTCTTGGGAGTATTGGCGGCAGAGCCAGAGGTTTTCTTTTGAGGAGTGTTCGGGTCAGTGCCACTCTCGTTGGCTAACTTTCCCAGCTTTCTGATTCTATGCTCAAGCGCATACTCGGTGCAGTCTGCAAACAGTCTTGTTAAAACAGAAGTCTTGTTTTATAAGCGCAAGCAGGTACAGAAATAGTGGCCAGGAAGAGGTAGGATGGCATATACGTACCATCGCCCATGAGCTCTGCAACGAGCTTCCAGTTGATCTTTGGCGAGGTCTTGATAATGGCAACCAAGAGCTTGTGAAGAACGAGTTAGCTGGATTCTAGAGGAGGAAAAGGACATTGCTTGAGGAAGACGTTGAGCACTAGACGACATACCCGTGCGTCCGCCTGGGCATTCCAGGTCATAGGCATCCTGAATGACGTGACGATGAATTACTGGTACTTGAGTGATTGCTAGTAATTATTGAAAGCTGGTTTTCAAGTTTCGAAAGATAGGGAGAGGGCGTTGTCGACTTTCGGTAGCAGAGAAAGGAGGGGAGATGAGTACAGAGAGTGATGAAAAAAGAGAGAGAGAGCTTGGGGGAGAGGAGAGAGAGGAGAGAGATGGAGAGGAGAGGAGAGGGGGGGTGTTGTGTTGTGCCGCGTTTATCAGGGCTGCTTGACGATGCGATATCTGTTCATGCCGCCATGGAAACATTCCAGGCAAATTTGACGACATCATGAAAAGTTTGCAAGTTCGTTTCTCACGGCGCATGGAGAGAAACATCAGAGGTTGATATTGGCACTCTGGGCCCTAGCATAAATGTCTGACGAGTATCGTTTTGAGAACAGAGAGTATATATTGCTCTGCCCCGTATGGCTCCTATGTCTTTTACGGATATCAAATATAACCGTACTTGGCACCTGGGGAGATGGGACGGCTTCCTCGATCTATTCTTTGTTGCGGAAGCAAGATAGGACAGGGGTGGGAGAGAACACGGCATATCACCTGAGGAATATGCCCAGGCCAATGTTCAAACCTCAGTCTAAACCCGGGAGTTTCGAGCTTTCCCATACTGTGTATGATAGAAATCGCGGCGAAAAGGATCAGGCAGCTTATCCCGGATCAAACACCAGTTAACAGCGCAAAGAGATACGATAGTATCTAGGTTCAAAGTGCACGAAGGGGGATCAATGTAATTATCTGGCCATTAAAGAGCTAATATCATCAAGGCACCAGTGAACTTGACAAAAGAATGCTTGATGCGCGTATGTACCCAGGGTATCATATCGAACAGCGATATTAAAATCCCATCAGAAAGATAACGATGTTCTGTGACCATCAACCCAAATGCTCACCAACTTCTTCCAACTCGACAATGTATGGAGGAACTGCCAACGTAAATGCCGCCTAGCAGGCAGGTTAGCGCTGTTTTTGAACCGAATGATGATAGACAAAGGCAATGGCAAAGAGTGATTGAAACTTACCCCAGAAGTCGTCAGATAGCTGGAACAAGTGAGGTTGAATTAAGCAGAAGCTTCAACAGTAGCGTCAGTTGCTTTCTCTTCAGGTTTCTCGTCGGCCTTGTCGGCGGGCTTTTCGGCTTCCTGTGCCTTCTTCGCGTTCTTGCGTGGGCGCTTAGTAGGAGTTTCGCCAGGAGTCTTGGGCTCCCTGGCCTTGCGCTTGCGAGGGGTCGGAGTAGTCGGAGCTGCGGCAGCGTCACCATTGGCGGTGGGATTGGCTGCTTCATCTGCCACACTCTTCTTCAATTTTGCGTAATGCTGACTGTATGGTTATCAGTATAGGACCAGTGAGCCATCCAGATGAGGGGTATGATCAGAACTCGACGGTTGAAAACGCAGGAAGGAGATGAAGTGATGATGAGAGACTCCAACAAAGCTGATACAAACTGTTCACAGACAAGACGAACGACGAGTAGCTTGCGTGCTCGCGCGCCAGCACCCTGAAGCAATGCGTCTTGATAAATGAAAAATGTAAACACACATACCGACATGCTTCAGAGGAGAAAACATTGTCCATGGCCTTAGAGATGGACTCCCAGTTGGGCTTTGCGCCAGTCTGCTCAGCGATATTCAAGAGGAACTTGACATTTGTCTGCGCGTCCCAGGTTGCAGGCATTTTCAGAGAGGATAGATAGAAGAGTGACTATGACTTGAGCTTCGAGACTCGGTTGCAACGTTGGTGGTGGGAAAGAGAGGTAACGAAAGTGATGAGCTGAAGATGTTGAGGATGTTGAGGGAAAGTGAGAAAAGAGACAGAATCGTGAAATTTATAGCCCCAGGGGCAGAGTTACGATGGTAACAAAACGCCAATTTTGTTCACAGAAAATCACCCGCTCTGGTAACAGACGTATAATACGGCAAGTGATCTATGTGCATCCTGTTGATTGGGCGATAAAACTGCTCGGCAACGATGCGATATGGTCAGCAGCGATGCGAATCGTTGTCACTGTATCGCCAAGAGAAAGAATCAACAGCAACATGTTGGAGTCATTGCTGGTGGTGAGATAAAAGAAAATTTGTCCCAGACGGCTTGAAGTTTTATACACGGGGTATAAAAAGCCGCATTTAGCCATTGGCTGCCTTTCCGCTCCAGGGTACAGGAGTTATCAGGAGTAGACAAGTTGCTGATCAAGGAATTCACGGGTTCATAAGGCCAATCTCACCCTCCTATAATCCGGGATCATGACATTGACTTGCTGAGGGGCGGGTAGGAGTGATCGGGATCCTCTTGCGCTGTCCCTCGAACGTTTGGCGTGACTCCATCTCACGGAAATCCCTGGTCCGTTACCAGACGGAAGCCACGGCTTAACATATCTGTACCGGGCTGGAAAGTTCGCAAGGCCGGGAGCGGGCAGTTTTGCCTAGCGATTAGGGAACCACGCACAGTATATGTTTATAGGTGCCATTCGATCTTCGCTAAATCTTCCTTCGTGTTGGCGTTGCATACTGGTCCAAACGGCGTTTCCTTTTAAGAGCTTCCTGTGGTTCATACACTTCCGTTCTGGTCTCTCGCAGGGATCGATCATAGCACGGAATCCGCGGTGCCTCGGCATTCCCGGGGAATTCACTCACATCGCAAGCAAGTCCGGGACGTCTCGCAAGCAATTTCAAGCATGAAGAGATACGCATCAAGCTGCGCCTGAACGCAGTTAAAGGCTTCTTTACGGGAGTGGATGGCGAGCGGCGCGGTCCGCCTCTTCTCTCGATGGTCTCGAGGGAACGAACTCAACGCCAGCCGGGGACACGGTGTTCACGGGCTTCTGCCCGATTCCGCTTTGGAGAACGAACGAATGTCAGCTTCAGAACGTTTCTACTTAGGGTACATATTCAAGGAACTCACATTTTTCACAGCCTGGAATTCCATGGCGAACAATTGGGATGTTGTCTGGGTGATTGAAGGATGAGGTTGTGGTTGATGAAGCCCCTTTTACAGAATAGGTTTAGCGCCATCACGGGGAAGGACTTCAACTTGATCGTCTCTGCTCTCTGGCTGCACATTTCTTTCACGTCAATCCATGACTGATCCTTTGCAAATATCGGTTTCTACTGTTATAAACTTAGAAGAATGAAGTTATTTTGAACAGCACTTCTAGTTGGTTCCTAGAACCGTGAGAATTGCATGGCCTTCTTCTTGCCAGGTTGACAACTAGCCATCACTAGGTGTCTCTTTTGACACAATGCAAAATGAACCACGCAACATCCATTCATGGAGATACAATCTTCTGCTTTCATTAGATGCAATGGGCACTAAAGAATTATGGCAGCTTGAGGAATTGTTGCGGCTAGCAGCATCTGTCCGATTGATACCCATCGCTTCTCCAACAAAGGGACGGAAGTTCATCCGCCGATTTTTCATAATGTCTTCAATTCTGCTGGGTGGCATAGAGCTACGCAGTCAGAGGGATTATTTTGACACTATCTGGGGGGCTGCTTGGATTGCTGGGCCACAGCCCGGTTTATAAGTTCCCTGACGCCCTGCACAGGCTTTCATCATTCCTCATCATTTCCTATATCTGCAGGGCTAAATACCGAGAATCAGTGATACTTCGTGTCACATTAAGCAAAGTTGGCTATTTAAAGCACTTTAGCCTTGACCCAGCTTCGAACCACCATCACTCTGCAACCCTACTGTGGTTACCAACTCGGTGTCGAAGATGACCAGCCTTAAGAGGAGCAAAACCCTGCCTGCCGATGGGCAGACTGCAAAGTTTCTTTACACGATCATAAAACAACTAGATCTTAAGTCGGTATGCTTTTCATCTTCCTCCCAAGCTGTGGATATCGTGTTGCTGACAGAGTCTGCGGCAAAGATCGACTGGAACTTAGTCGCATCGCAACTCGACATCACCAACGGCCATGCAGCAAGAATGAGGTTTTCTCGTTTTAGGCAGCATATGGAAGGCACTACCAGCACCGCGAAAACACCTCGTGCGAAAAAACCCAAGGTGGAGAAAGCGAAGCCAAAGAAACAGTCGTTCAACGAGTTGAAGGCACAGCCTGAGCCTCCGCAAGTCAAGTCTGAGCCAGCCATCAAGCTCGAACCGGGGTTTCTCAGCCAGATCGATCCTTATCTTCTTGCAATTTCCAGAGACCCGGGGCAAATGCAACCTCACCCTTACTCGACCGTTACTCCTACTGATCTTGCCACGCCATATCCGCCCACCGACGTCCCTGTTGGGTACCCACAACCACCTATTGGAGTGAATTGGCCTCCAGTCAAGATGGAGCCAATCGAGCAGGAAGTGACAATGAGAGACGTTTTTGTAAAGACGGAGCCTGATAATTAAGGGTCGGGACTTGGGATACTTTTTACGCGAGAATATGTCACTCAGCCATGGATCGGCTACTTTTCCCCTGTTAAACAGTACTCGTGTCTCCGTTTTCAATGCTTATAATGGCCCGATAAGTCAATGTTTCTGATGCAGCACTCTCTGTTCTTATTTCCCCATGACAAGGCATTTTGCAGTCAGATATCACATCCAATTCAGCTCCTTCCTGTTTCTTCTTGCTATCTGGTTTAGATTCAGTATCAAGGACTTAAGGCCCTAAAGCTAGTGCCTCATTAGCTCTACATTACCTTCATTGCCTGTCTGCTTGGTGAGAATCCTGGCCCAACGTGAACCAAAGAACCTTCCGGCTGACTGAAACCACTGTTAGATAACCCGCAAAGTGAATGTTTGATACAGCCCGTATTTTTTTTGTCGTCAATACGACTCACTTGGAAGATATACCATTCCCATTTGGGCCGCTGGTTGTTTACAAATTTTCACACGCTCTCACGAATTTTCTCTTCCTTCACTTGCTGTTCAATCTTCTCAATCTTTATTCCCTTCTGTTCATCAGATTCTTCTCTGACTGAGCTGTGGTGTTGAGACCAATTAACTGATACTGTTATCTTCTTATATCAAATCTCAACAAACGACCATCCTTGAAAATGGCAGACGACATGGTAGCCGAGTCTGCGTCGACTCGCATTACTGATGAAGTCTTCATGATGGAGTGCCTCAAGAATACCACCACTCCCGTGGTCGTAAGTTGGCTCTCTAAATTTTGCTCAATCTAGCGTCTCCTCGCGTGTGTTGACTACTAACTTGGGAACGATATAGGTTGATGTTGGCGCCGTAGCTCAAACCTTGGGCTACTCCAACCTCGCGTCCGTCCAGAACCGTCTCGGGCGTTTGCGAAAGAAGTTTAATATCCCAATTACGAGCACCGTCGGCGGCTCTCCAGTCAAAAATGGCGGCGAGAAGGATGGTGTTGCGATGGAAGCTACCGCAACGCCCACCACTACTCCTCGCAAACGAATCCGTCCCGCTAAAAACATCGGGAAGCCAAAGACAGCTGGAATCGACGACACCAAGATTGAGACTCCGTCGAAGCCTGCCAAAAAGACTGAAGGCGGTCGTAAGCGCAAGGCCTCTACCCTTGATGAAGACGCTGAAAACAAAGAGCCAGTTGTCAAACCGGAGATCAAACAGGAGGACTAGTCTTCTTCAATGGTGGGTCTTGTTGTGCTCCCTCGCCGTTTGCTATATGCCATCTTCTTCTGACTAAATCCAGTATGCAGGTGATATTAAACCCGGCCACGACTACGACGGACGCTGCTTCTACTCGGAGGATTTACGGGTTTACAATGTCTACTTGCTGAAAACTCATGTGTCTCTCCAATGTGGGAATTCACTCTATTGCGTCTCCGTGACCAGATGCAATTAGACCCAAGATCTCCCGGATTGTCGTCTACTATTTGTCAAAATTACTGACATGTCCTGTCTGCCTTTTACTCCTCATGTCTTTTTATTCTCTAAAGGCATCTGTTACATTGGGAAATTGGCTTGCTTGGGCATCTTTCATTGACGTTTAGTATAGACATTTGTGAATCTAAACAATGTCACTAGCTGGCCACTTCATCATATTATGTGCATCTCACTTCTCTACAAAATATCCGACACACACAGCGTCGTATAACCTTTATTATCCCATACAATTCAAAAAGTCCTCAAGCTACATCCCTTTTCACTATCGAATCATTCGTGTGGTTAATACCTTGAACCGCATGACTGGAGGACGAGTATCAGATTGCTTCAGCCTTTGCTGCCGCCATAGGCAATCATAAGCGAAGCGGGACTTGACTTGACTTGGAAAATTGTGCTCTGACCTACCAGCGACAGAGCATACCAATAGCAGAAGCCAGATAGAATATGGGATGTTTAAGTAGATTAAAACATGAACGCTAGTAGAACATTTCAGACGCGAGGTTGGCAACAGACAGTGAAGCCATACACCCTAGTGCCCACCTTCACTTCACTATCATCACATCACGCCCCTTAGTGAGCATCCATTCACTCAGTTGATATCCCCTTTTGGCTAGCGTCCTTTTCTATGCTTTGTGATTCTTATATATATCTTCATCTTCTCTCTCCTCGCACTCTTCATTCCATCCTTCATCCTTCATCCTCAAACATCTCTCGTCTGGTTCCCCATCAACTACCATCCGTCCTCTTTTATGTGAGATCCCATCCCCTGATACGGTAAAAGCTAGCAACTGAGCCAGCTTTGCTAACGTCTGTTCTTCCTTCATACAGCTTTTGTCCCTCAGGTACGCGTCTCAAGCAGCAAACAGGCGAACCAGCACTTCGTCTGATTCTTCACATCAACTTCAAGCAGACAGAAACAAGAAATTTCACTTAGATTCATCAAGGTACGCGTCTTGCTTTACCGCTGCTTGAAAAATATCACCTTCCCTGTATCTCCTGTTCTCTGGACGTCACGGCAGAGGCGCTGGTTGTTGTTCATTGAGGACGAGAATCAGTCTTCAGTTCTCACTTCACAGATACAGACAGAGTCTGAATGTGAGGCGAAACTAACAGGACAACCATTCACTCTCACGTTTCAGAGGTCATTTCTTCACCGATATATTTCGTCCTCTCTTCATCCTCTCACTGATATATTTTGTCCCCTTTTCCACCTCTAACTTTTGGATATCTCTTTCGCTCTGCCTCTTACATTCCTGCTTATCCACGCTTTGAGCATATTTGCATCATCCTCAGCATCATTCTAATATATATATAACAGCATCTGCAGCAAAGATGTCTCGCGCAAGTGCCGAAGAACAACTCAATTTTCTCCTCGTTTGCGTTAAGCATTCGAATGCCGGAAAGGTAAGTCAAAAAAGCTCGAGGCTTTTTGAATAACTCCACCAGACCACTCCCTTTCCCTGACTAACAGATGTCCGCAGGTTGACTTTGATGCCGTTGCCAAAGAATGCGGTGTCGTCAGCAAGGGCGCTGCGTAAGTTCAACCCACGGCAGCATCTTTCAGGGCGCATGGCGGTCCCAGCCCTTCAAGTTGTCTTGAGTCGGCGTTTGCGTTGATAAGACAAGTCTCTGACCAGCATCTTATAGCGCGAAACGTTATGAACGTCTCTTGAAGGCCAATAATGCTACCCCAAATAGCAGCCAGACCGACACTGAGCCAACCACTCCCACCGAAGGGACCCCCAAGAAACCTCGCAAGGCTGCTGCAAGCAAGGCTGGCACTCCCAAGGAGCCAAAGGCCACTACCCCTCGCAAGCGCAAGGGAGGCAAGGCCGCCGCAACTGGGAGCTCCCCTACCAAGAAAACCAAGTCCAACACCAAGGTCAAGGCCGAAGACACTGACGAAGATGGTTCGGTCAGCGACGATGATAGCAAGAAGGGCAAAGGAGCCATGAAGAACGAATATGAGGATGACGCCGATTCTGGCGATGCCTTTGATATGAAGAAGGAGGACTTTGATACCGCGAACGACACTGAAGTCGAAGCCTAAACGCCCAACCACATTGCAGTCTGCAAGCGATTTTCGCGATACGGTAGTTAACCCCATGGCCGTTGGCTGCAATCTTTGGTTGAAGATCTTCTTGTCATCTTTTCTTCCTTTTCATGTCCAGGAATTTTCCTTTACCAGCTTCACACATATGCCTTGATTGCCTATATTTCTGGTTGCTGTGTGCGCAATGCGGACGAAACATTGGGTTCAGGAAAAATTCTCGATATTGTAACTAGGAATTGGCATCCCTTCAGGAACCATGATTATCACTGATGACACGTGAACTTGTGAGCTGCGGGCTCTTTGCAAACCCTTAACTGAAACCGTAGAAATACATCGTAGCAGAAGGGTATCTTATTGACAGGGCGATTTCGGTCAACTGGATGGGATTCAATATCAGAGGAGGCTTGGGGTTTAGTCGCTCAACGTAGCTGAGATGGCCGCTCGCCTACGCCTTATCTGAGTAAGGGGAAAAAAAAACTTCTTCGACCACTGGCCATGTCCTTAGATATCATTCATCACTGCCTCAAGGATATTCTTCTTATATAGCCTTAGAGCAGCGTCTCGTTTGCGATTCTGCTTCTTTAGGTTCAGATACCGTTGTTTCCAGTCCACGCCTGTCTCCATCAGACATAATTCATCGTCAGAGTCATCGATAATTGTTTGTAATGGATCCTTCGTCGCTCTATCCATCGGAGGGTTGATGTTGTTGGACTTTGTGTGGTTTTGTGAGTCTAGTACGATGCACGCTTGAGCCGTCGTTTTGGTCGTGACGCCAGGAGCTACCAGTATGTCGTAAGTGATGATGCATAGAGTTTTGGGCGGACTGTGCGATATGTGGTCAAGTGCGGTGGAGGGCGTTGGTATGCAGGTGTTCATTTCTCTAACCTCGGGAGCACTCCCTTCCCCCCCGGGCAGGAGTTTAATGCGCAGTGGTCCCAGCCTTCTAGCACCGAAGCCCAGTTGGTAACCCAAACCAAGATAGGTTGCACAAGAGAAAGCAAACATTTCGGGAGAACAGCCGGGGGCACACTGTGATCTGATTTGCTTGATAATCGCCTCAGTGATGGCATTAGCGTCCCTTTCACTGATGGCTGGGCCTTCCGATTTGCGAGTATTCAGGATCTCGTGCGAGAACATTCGGGCAATGCTATTAAGAGAGATGGTGGGCAGGGGAGTTGGTGGATTGGAAGGGCGCGCAGATGTTCCTATATGAATGGCATGCGAGTTTTGTGCATTATGTATGTGCTGATGAGTCGTATCCCTGAAAGACTGTGCTTCGATGGGAATAGACGGCTGACGAAACTCTCCATTGACCAGTAGCTGTGGCGTCGCCAGCCGAACAGGGGGGCGAGGGGACCCTTTCGGCACTTGAAGCTGCAGTTTGACGGGCCGCGGGGCTGTCGAGTTTGGATGAGCAGAAGCACCGTTGGGGTCTTGCCCGATGTTGCTGGTAGTCTCAAGGCTAGCCCTTTCGGCACATAATGGGTCGCAGTGTGCATGGTTAGGGGAGGGTTCGTATGCCATTGTCATCTCAGGGCATAGGGCGACTGCAGGATCGGTTCTAGTGGAAAAATCATGCGGCTGTTGGTTGCCTGTTTCATCTGGCGCAATATTGCGTGGTGGGATCCATGGACGTATGACCGGTGGATCCCTCGTCCTATTATAGTACATTTTATTTGTAGAGTTTGGGGTGATGGCGGACCGTGGCTCTCTCTCAAAAAAAACATCTGGATTTCTAGATCTGGGAGTTACAGCTGACTGGGGATATCGGAGTGGAGAAGCTCGCCGTGGCCCGGTATGCCGCGGATTTTCAGTTTGGCTGCTGGTACTAAAGACAGAATTGGTGCCCCAATTGTCGTGCTGTTCAAATTCGTCCGGTAATGCGCTCCAGGGTGCGTATGAAGGGTTTCCAGCTTCGGCACTGATGTTTCGAGTATCCAAACGGGGTCTCTTCGGGGGTTTAAGTTCGTCCATAGCTCTTTTGCGACCCTTTTTGGGTTTCCATTCGGGAAACAACGCTCGCAAGGCCAGATCTTCTTCCTTTGGGACAGCATCGCCATTGTCTCCGTCGTGATTATTCGAGACCCGGGGGTTACTGTAATACGGGTGCGGGTGACCCAGACAGTAATCGAAAAAGGCATCCACATGCATCGCACGCATCCAGCGCTAATTGGACATCAGAATCAGGGTAGAAAACTCATAGAGAATGTCCAGACAAGAAAAGCAGTTCAGACCTTTAAGCGCACGGCATACTGTTGTACTTTCTGTGTGCTTTGCTTTTTCTCCATAGAAGGAGGCTCAACACCCAACTCGATGGCCAATTGAATCCAGGTTCTCAGCTCTTTACGGTCGAGCTTCTGTATCAACTCCCAAAGAGTGTAGATGTTGAAGCTTTTTCCATCACTTCTCGGTGGAGATCGAAACATCCTTCTTAACTCTGATGTGTTTGTGTTTGTCGGCACTGCCGGGTTACAGTAGAAGATGAAGTCTACATATGCATCGTCTATTGTCTCCTCGCTAATGTCCCGCGTCGGCAGCGGACGAGATTCAATGGACTGTAGAAGTTCTCCATGCCGCATTTGAGATGACACGGAAACTGGCGGGGACATAGACGCTGCTGAGTGACTTCTCCGAATGGATTCTGCTCGAGGAATCTTGGGGGACGGTTGAAGACTTCCGGGGGTGCTTCTCCGATATATGGGAGGTGACATTGCACTGCGAGGAGGTCCTTGATTGACAGATCCAAGAGGAGGGCTGTTCCGTATAGACCCCGGGACGCTGGTAATATGGTGCTGTTCCATGGCGACTGGACAAGAGCTGGTATCAGATCCGGGTAGAAAGACTGCTCTCGTCACTCTTTCAGTCATGCCAAAAGGCGATGTCTAGAAAAGCGTTGCGCAGATGGTGGAATTCCTCCAAAGATTGTTGAGCGAAGAGTAGCTCGGAGTGAGGTCCTCGCCAATGGTTTCCTAGTCGCAGTCTCGATGTATCATTGGCCTATTGATGGATTGCATTTCCAAGTGTGAGACACTTAATTATTCCGAGGTCGCTCGAGGTCGAGTATTGTGGGATGCTTTGTGCTTGAGGTCCTTATTGCGCTGTGCTCAAGAATAGAAACACAGCGCTTGGCCCATGATTCTGAAAAATAGTCGAGCCAAAAGGCCTTCCCGCGTCGAGGATCAGGCCCCTCCGAGGCGTCTATAAATAGATCCCAGTGCATAACGACCAGGATGTGATGTGTTTCGACGGCGGTTTGTGCGTTTCTCCTCGTGAAATGGTTCAACTTCTGGCCAACAGGATTGACTATCACAGACTAAGAGAGCGCCAGCAAGAGTGTTTAAGATGGATCGTCGTCCCTAGTTGTGCTTTGCAGCCTTCGCTTGAGGACTTGAAATTCTAGCATTTTGGACGTTGGATGTTGGATGTTCACAGGCCGAAGAGGTGGTGTTGCGAGCAGATTACAGGACATTACGAGTCTCATTACCACTTCCAGTGTTCTGATCCAAACTTACCGTCCTGTGCTGGTTCAAAATTACATAATCGTTAACGTAAGCAGCTCGCTTACTAATAACTTGGCTCTTGGCGGCTTATCTCAGCAATTAGGGCTTGGCATGTTCCGGAGCCGCACAACTTATCACCCATGACAACCTCATCTCTCTCCTCTCTCGAACACTATCTCGCTCTCCCTCTTCGTCTTGACCATTCCGTTCCCCAATTCACTTCTCTGTGTTCTACTTTACTTCATCTGCTTCGTCCCATTGTGCCCTTACACTCAGCTTCCTTGACCCTTTTGTTGGTGCTGGCAACCACAAGACCACTTTGATATCGTCGATTCTAGACCGTTTAGATGACCTCATCCAGATTGGAACGTCTCTAAATCATTTCTGCTATTTCTTCATGCATACTAAATAACTCGGAAACCTTTGGCTTTCCTCTTCTTCTTGTTATTCCGATGGAGCAAGCTGATGGGGCTTTGCCGCCTGCACCCCAGTCTCTCACTGGGCGCCCTGTCCGCTCAACACGCAGGACCGGCCTTAATTATTGTATAGCGGACCGCTACTCTAGCCTACTCGGAACCGGGCCTCGCAATCGTGAGCAACGTCGTGATGGACCACGCATGCTACCTAGCCAGGTGGTTGGTCAAATCCGGACAAGGAATGTACAATCCAGAACATCAGAGTCCTCGGAGCTCTCTACTCTGAAGACGGAGAAACCTTCTCCTGATTCCAAAGGCCCAATCAAACCAGCTAAAAATACGGAACTGGAGAACAACGTGAACAAACCGCCCTGGTCCACGCTTCCGTATCACATCCTTTACTCTATATTTTTCAATTTATCACCCTTCACGAAGGAGGATCCGCTCGCCGATGTTTCGCAGTTGGTGAAGTGTCTGTTAGGGCTATCTCGTATGTGTCGCGCTTTTTTCGAGCCTGCCATATCAGCACTCTATTATTGTCCGCCTCTATTCCCCGTCGCCAAAGCAAAAGGATTGCTAGAGCTATTGAAGAAAGATCAAGACACCCTTTTTCTCAACTATCGAAATAAAGTGCGGTACTTGGAGATGGACTCCTATGGCGTCAAATCAATGCTGATATATTCCCTTCTCAAACATACCCCTCGACTCAGACATTTACGGCTCTATGATTTAGAGGAATATAGTCGTGAACGAAGCTTAGCCAGGAATATTCCACGCTGGCTATTTTGCGATATGCCTCAACCGGAAGCATTGCGCAATCTTCGTCTCCACAGCTGGGAGTGGAATTCTGAAGTAACGTTCCCATCAATCAAGACCGTTCACTGCCATCCGGCATTCACTTTCCTTCGAAGTGTGCGCTTCTTCCACCTAGAACATCACGGTTCTGGTCGACAGGCCGATGGCCCGGAGGAGCTTGATTACAAAGATCCCGCCGTTCAGGCCGGAGAGATTGCCTCTGCGCTTTCTCTCCTGCCCAACCTTGAGCGATTGGAGTTCAAAGAGTGCACCTTCGTTCGTGACCTTTTACCACTTCTGCCGAGGAACCTGGTTGCATTTTCAATCATAAACTGCGCCAAGATCGACTCTCCCGTCGTCGAGGAATTTCTATCAACTCATGGCTATCATTTACGGGAGCTTACCTTTCGTTGCAACGGCCTCCTTGGTATGTCCTTCGCCGCTCGCCTAAGCGAGTTCTGTCCCTATCTCAGGAGTTTCGTCATGGATTTCAGTATGCCATACAAAAGATCACTTAGTAACGTTTACTATTGCACGGGTTCCGGGAACTTCGATCATCTGAAATCAGACGATGTGCCCCCGTCGTTTCCACCAACCCTACAGTGGCTGGAAATACAACATATGCGCAAATGGGACACATCCGCTGCGGATACTTTCTTTAATGCTCTCATGGACGCTGCTCCACATCTTCCGGACTTGAGGACTCTCATGGTCTCTGTGATTATGGAAATCGACTGGCGGCATCGAGCAGTATTTCGCGACCAGTGGTTGAAGAAGTTGGAGCGGGTATTTCTCAGAGTCTCCCCTCCACCAAGCAGGCGGGTGTCCATTGCGAAGCCGACACCACCTCCTGAACCCGTTCCATCAAGCTCTAACACGCGAAAAAGGAAGCTATATTGTGATGACACTGTTCCAACACGACGAAGTAAACGCCTCGCTGAGCAAACGGTACCGGTTGAATATCGTCAAGAAGATTCCGACTCAGAGCAGACAAGTGAAGATGAACACGCAACTGAGCCAGAACCGGAATCAAAGCGCTTGACACTGCCTGTGGACTTCGAAGCAAGGCAAGGAATGTGCAATGTTGTGAAGATTCGTATTGATAATATACGTCCGGGTGCGGTTCTCTTGTCTGCTGAAGACATGTCTGATGACGAGAGCGATGATACTGAGTGGGACGGCGTCGACGCTGAGATCGATGACACTTACGCTTGGTGAACCAGTGCTCTACGACATGGAAACTCGTAACTGTTTTTTTCCTGTGGCTTTGTTTTTGCTCTGCAGTTTTTGTTACCTCTGAGGATTTCTTTTGTCTTTTTACACTGTTCTCCCCCACTAAATTGGTACACATAAGAGATTAGGGTGATGGATGGCGTTTTCACGGTTTCTGACATTCGGCGCCTCCTCGAACATACGGTCAAAGGGATTGGAATGGCGTTTACAACGAATATCACGAGAAACGGCATCATGGATACGGGAGGTACGGAATAGGCTGGGATATGGTGTAAAATTGTCGAACTGCTCCCTTTGTTGTCCATATTGTACTACTACATGTTCTTCTCTGTTGACCTGTACGGCTTGTATTAATACTAGATGACGCGCCGGACTCATGTCTGTTAATAATTTTCAAGAATTGACATATTTCGCAACAGCACATGGAATCGTATGCCCGCAGGCAAGAAGACCCAAACGACAACCTCCTAACGTGAAGAACCGATGTTGTTTGCCAGATATTATACTTAAGAAAGACATAAACGAAGCCTTCGGCCATCTGCGCCATATATACAGATCGTTGGCCATCATATATCGGGCCATTTTAGAGTTCGCTCGTCCCTTGGGACCTCTTAAAGAGTAGCGGTTCGAAGTCACCCTCTACACTTCCTTACATTGACAGAGAGGGGAATTCAGTGGAATACACAATACGACTGCAATCTGCTGATGATATCTCGCGAGCTCAGTCCCTCGCCAGACAAGGGTGCAGTCAAGAAAGAAACAATGTTTTCTGTGCACACCAACCGCATGTGGGGTGGGTGGAACGTGACACCGTCCAAACGACCACCCTAGTCCGCCGTCTGCAACGGTGAGTGCAAAAGCTGTTCTCAAACACATCCTCAAGATATTATACGCATTCCTCTCTTCTGTTCGAACGTCAAGTCCACATCGAGAGACTTCGAGCCCAGACACACTGATCGCCTCTGCCGACGAACTTGACTGGTGTTGCTTGGATGCGGCCCGGTTGACTCTCACCCAACCAACATCACGCGCTTGTGGAAGATTGCATCGGGCACAAGATTCTCGCGCCTAACCCGTTCACAGAACGCACAGATTGGGAGAAGCGTTCCTTGAACGATCGAACCGGGTTCCTCACTCGACATAATTCAAGCCAGATCTCTTATGTCAATATCGTGGGCGGTCTGATCACGCAACCTCGAACGTACCCCCGATATTAGATACTCCTCCACCCGTCGAAGGATCAAAGCCAAAAAGCCCACGATTGCTGAAAAAATTTCAACCTCGCCCGGCCTGATTTCTTAGTACTCTTGCTTGAGAAGCCCAAGAAGAGACGGGAAAGAATCGACTACTATTCAGCGACGTCCTCGAACAAATATAAACCTACCTATACCAATCGGTTTCGTGGACAAATCACGTCAATCGTTGCACGATGCTGCTGATGTAGCGCCAGTCCCGTCCTCATTGACTTGACGACCAACAAGTGTGATCTCTGGGTGGCCACTGTCCAGTTGCAATCTGTTGGACTAGTAGTATTTTCTTGCTTTTTGCCTCTTGTTTCAACGCTTCCCGCCTTCACCAACTGGACCTTTGGTGTTTCTCCCTCTCCGAAGACACGGCTCTCTTCACGCTGTGCTGCTTTCGAACCGATTTAATCTTTAATACCGCCGTATTCAGCGATTGCTTTTGTACAATTATCGTTCGAAGATACCTTCTTGTTGATCATAGCGTTCTGGTTGACAGTTTCTTCTTTATCTTACATTGAAAAATGAGTCCTCAATCGTCAAGGGTACGAAGCCCTGCTGATGTTGGTGGCCCGTCGACGTCTCCGCCACCGCTGCCAGAAGGATGGTATGAGATCTCGCTTTTGTCTGATATCTTCTACCTACTGAAGAGCTTGTTGCTGATAAAATCTCGCTTTAGGCTCGCACAATGGGAGGGAACTCTTCGAAAATGGTATTTTGTGCAACCCGTTACAGGAAAGTCACAATGGGACGTTCCCACTGAGCCTTTTATTCCTACGCCCTCTTCAACCCCTCACTCTGTTGCAAGCCCTGGCCCATACCATGCTCCAAGGGCGGCAAGTCTGGCTCCGTCCGAAACTGAAGCTGCCTCAAGAGAATTTCAGGAATTAAGAAGTGGAAGATGGCCGGCAAGCGGTGGCTTTTCTGTATGTGAAGCTGATCCATACCGCTTTGTTTCGCCCTCAGAAGTGCTTTAAAGCGTTTCCTAACACTTTGACGTTAGCATTCTTCTTTTGGCAGTGCTCAACCTTCACCCTATCAACAGATATCAACTCCCGGGTCGCAACGGACTCCTACCCTCAGTGGCACTCCCACGCTAAGTGACCAGATGCATCCGTCTCGCCCATCCAGCCAAGGCATCCTTGGACAAGTTGCGTCCGATTTGGCAAATCGAGCCAACTCTGACGAAATGGTCGATGTTCAGAAAACTGTGCGTACAAGAATCCCCAATGAAATTCGAAATGAGAAGCATTAACAAGATCTGACACATCGTTGCTATTTGCAGAACACTCCAAATCAATACACCTACCCTCCAACATATAATCCAGTTCAGGGTGCATCGAGTCAACTCCAAGATGTGACCATGGGCCAAGAATCATCGCACCTACAAAATGAAAACACAGGTGCAGGTACTTCTTATACACCCCAGCAGAGTCAAGGGACAGTTTATGCCACGCCGGATCATACCCAAGTGCCTCAAGGAACTCACACTCCTACTAATATTCCTATTGTACCCCCTATTGGCCATTCCCGCGGAGAACCTCAGCCTCCTGTGGTTCAGCCAGTCAGCAGTGCTCCAATGGACCTTGGAGCCCAGTATCAACGTTTCCCGGGACAGACACCTCCAGCCCAACAAGGAATGATGCCCTATCCCCCACAGGGCCATCAACATCAGGATCCTTATTACCACACAGGACCCGTGCCCGTCCCTCCCGGCCAGTTTCAACCCCGGCCATCACCGGTCTCCCAGCCAAGGGAGAATGTTATCACAATTATTCATCCAGATCCCAATGCAGCCCCTCTCTTTCCAACCCGCTATAGTGAAGCAGAGCGTCAACGACGCCAGCAAGCAGGAATGCAAGCCGCATATAATAACCACACTCCTCCCGGACAGGCCTATCAAGCACCCCCAGGCGGTGGCGGCGGTGGTTATACCCATAATGCTGCCCCCAATCAGCCCAGTCAAGGATATTCCCAGTATGACCAGTATGCACCCAGAAGTGGCCAGAGGCAAACCAGCCAGGGAAGTGGCCAGCCACGGGATTATAATAGAAGCCAGATGGATCCGCAAGGTTATCCTACTCATGCTCGATATACTCCACCGCAACAGCAGCAGCAGCAACAGCCGCCGCCGCCACAGCATTATAGAGCAGACAGTGGAGGATATTCTGGGGGTTGGGGAAGGTGACGATTGTTCTTGTTCATTGTTTTAATCTTTCTATATCTCATTTTTTTTGGGTGGCTTCAGGTGAAAAGGTTGGGTTGAGTGAGGATGTCTGTTCCATATGTTTTGGCTTTTTTTCCCACGGACAATTTATTGAGCTTTACGGTCGACTAAGATTCTTTGGATATGATGCATCATGTCGGAATTCATGATCGAGGAGATGCGATGCCCGTTTGTGCTTTTGGAGCTCTGCAAATGCCAACGGCGTGCCAAGAACTTCTCAGCAGTATCAGCGTGTTTATTGGCCAATAGCTGTAAACCCTTATAATTCATTCGTTACCTTGAGCAAGGCGGTGAAAGCGCAAAGCTCAAAAATAATTCTGCCGTTAATATCGACTCCAGTGAGAGGCCTGCCAAAAGTCAATCATTGCGCCAATCCATCACTTAATTATTTTTTTAATTTGTGCCAGCCAGAGACAAAATGGCGGCCGTATACAAGTCAATATCGAAGAAGCGGAATCAAGCTGCCGAGGATGAGTACGACGAGGACATTGAGATGGAAGGGAGATTGAGCGACGAGAGCAGCGACAGTGAAATGGAAGATGAAGAAGAGGAGGAACATAGCCAAAATGGCGAAGCAGCTACAGATTCCAAGGATAAATTGAGAACGTCAGGATGTATGCCAAAAACCAGAGTCTTAATGCTTACGTCGAGAGGTGTATCGCATAGGTGAGGCAGACCAGAAAACTCCACATCTGCAAGAGTTATAGAAATACTCTAACCCTTTGATTGTTTCAAAATATACAGACATCGACACCTCCTTGCAGACCTTTCTGCACTCCTCCCACATACCCATAAAGAAAGCAAACTGGACACCAAGAAAAAAACCGCCGGCTACAACTTTCTACTCAACTCGCTCGCAGATCTTCATTCCTGCAATGTCATTTTCTTTCTCGAAGCCAAAAAGCGCGGACAGGATTTATATCTCTGGCTTTCACGCCCACCGAATGGGCCCACGATCAAGTTCTCCGTAACCAATTTACATACTATGGGTGAACTGGGAACGGCTTTTGCGGGCAATTGTCTCAAGGGAGGACGAGGTGTGGTGGTTTTTGACCCGTCGTTTGATGATGGAGAGATTATGAAGACAGGGAATGAATGGAGAGGACTTGTTAGGGAGATGCTGCGCGGGGTGTTTTCGGTGCCGAAGCGTGGAGTGAGAGGGATGAAGCCGTTTATCGACCGGGTGATTGGAGTCTACTGGGTTGATGGGAAGATATGGATTCGAGTCTTTGAGATTCGTGAAACGGACGGAAAGACGGAGAAGGAGGGTGAAGAGGAAGATGCTGCGGAGAAGAAGAAAAAGAAGAGACAAGGGAGGGATGGGCAGCCCAGCATCTCGTTAGTGGAGATCGGTCCACGGTTTGTTCTCACGCCAATTGTGATCTTGGAGGGCAGTTTTGGTGGGCCAGTGATCTATGAGAATCGCGAGTATGTGAGCCCGAACCAGGTACGGCGCGAGGTTAGGTTGAAGAAGGCATCGCGGTATGCCTCGAGACGCGCAGGACAGATGGACAGGACGGTGAAGAAGGCGGGATTGGGATTGAATGCTGAGGGCGAGGCGAATAGGAAACAGGATGAGCTTGACTCGCATGTCTTGTTTGCGTGAGCGCATATACATTGAAGTCTGTCTTGATACACCGTTTCTATTATGTGGTTTGTTCTATTTACGGATATGGCAAAATGATGAATTTCTCTGGTCTCAATCTAGGGACAGCACCTAGCGGTCTTCCTACAACAACCAGCATGGAGTATGCCTCCCTCTGCTATCCTGTCAAACCGCGATCTCATCGTGATCCATGCTGCTCACCATGCTGATGTCGCCAAGTCCAATTTCAAGCCGCAGTCAGGCTGACTAAGCCGCTCACCGCGACTCCCGCGCGTTCGCCCCTTGAATGTTGCGATCCATGATTCTTCGTCTTCCTTTTTTACCTCGAGCCAACAACCATGGAAACACACGAGAATCATCCGAGCCCTCTGCGGCTGTCTGGTTTTTGCGATTCCCATCTGGCTTCGGTCAGCACCTCACACGAAGATGTGATCCCTTTTTATCAACCCCCCAGCAGCGGGGTCATCGGCAGTTGAACCCCTATCCCGAATCTCGGTGCACAGAGGAATTGTATTTGCGGTATTTTGCATTGCAACGCCTCTGTTCCTGTGTGAATTGGTCCGACATATTTGCGACCTAGACCGGTGTTATCAAAGATATCGGATCCTGAATTGTTAAGATAGAAAGCGCTGTATCAGCAATTGATAGAAGAAACCAAAAAAACTCATATAATATCTAAGTACGGTATGGATTATCTCTGAATATTGTGTCAGGTACTACATAGCATCCCAGCTAATTCATATGTGTACAGATTCGCCAAAATGTTGTTGGAATCCATAGCGACGGAGCTTGTGCTCCATGTATTTTACTCCTGCGACTCCGTATCCGACGTTCTAAACCTCTCCCAAACCTGTCGTCGATTTCATCAGATCTTCAGCGCCTCACAAAAGCTGCCAATCTTGACCAATGCCGCCGAACTCGAATTTGGACCCCTACATGATATCATCCAACTTGTTACGCAAAACGCAAGCCAGCCAGCGCATTTGATTCGTCAAGCGCCCATGTCAATTAACCTACTCGAACAAATTCTCCATGTTGGCAGAGTTGCCAAAAAGTGGGAGGAGATATATCCGATCAAGAAATGGAAAGTTGACTACGAGAATCGGCGATTGCTGACTGACACGGAGCGGTATAATCTTCGCCGGGCGATATATCGACTGTGGCTGTATTCGCGGGCATTCTACAGCCCCTCGTTCCCGCGTACTTCACGTTCTATTCCACTCGTAATTCGAGAACGCGCTGAACTGTTACACAATTGGTCCACGAGCGAACTGGCTGAAATTGAGGACGTTCGATTAGTGATCCGCGAAGTTGTGCAGAACCACATATGTCCCAGTAACGGGACCATTCAGCGCAAATTCCACAAACGGTACCCAGATGCGACAACGTCCCTGTTGTTCAATATTCACGTCAACTACCCTCCTCACACATCCAATACTGATCCCACCGAAAACGGTAACAACCTCGATACCATTTTCTTCAACTCACGCTCCTTCAAGAATTACGACAACCAAACATTCCGCCACTCCAAAAACCCACCAAACAAGTACGCCACCAGATTTCGCTCCGATCTCTACCACGAACCTGGCCTCGAGGGCTGGGGTGACGAGATACCGCACTACTACGTGGTTGAAGATATGCTAAAGCTGGATCCTGGGCAGATACTGTGGTTGCGAGAGAATGCGTTACTCAAGGAGCAGGTGGAGCGGTATATCAAGTCGATGGGAGAGTGGTTTGAGAATAATGGAGAGACGTTTGCGCAGACGTTGGAGTGGGTGGTTAATGAGCGGGGGGAGGATGTTGTTTCGTTTAGAGAGGCAATTTGTGATGGGGAGCTGGGGGTTGCGCGAGCTGTTGAGGGCTAAATCTCTGTATGTTGCTGTTTCTGGTGATATTCTGATGGATAGACATAATTAGGAGAATTTTCGGGCATCTGTCAATTTCCATCCTGTCCACTTTTCGTTAAAGACGACTTCACATATGACGTTTCGTTGATCTGGTACGGAATCAACGCTCTGCAAGGCCTCCTTCGAAGCCCTTTTCTCACCAGAGACAATACCTAATCTTGACGAGACACGCGCTTGGTTATCCACACAGACAACGGCATTGAAAGCAAGTATGTATGCTAAGCTACTAGTCAGGACGAGGACAGCAACATCATACCAATCCGTCAAAGGACAAAACAGCAAAGCCCAGAACAAAGCGACGCCACAGATAGAAAACGTCAAGCAAACTAATAAAGAGGTGTAGAAATTATTTGTGTTTAGAGCTTAGAAGTAATGATGGCACAATACCCAGTGTAATCGCACCGTGGAAGAACAGAAAGCCAGCACGCGGGGAGGTGGAAAGAAGTGAACAAGGACAATAGAAAAAAAAGACAGCCAAATTCCACTCCTAGTCATGAGAAACTTCTGCTCAACCGTTCCAACCCTCATTGTCATATCAACATCAAGTCTTTCCGTTCGTTCGTGGACTACCAGCTACCATACCCGATTCCCGCGAGACGTTGAGGAAAATAGATCAGGAAGAGCAAAGGCATAGCCGCAACAACACATAAAACCCCGTCCACTAGTTTATCCGTTTCATGTCAAGGAGAGGAAAGCAAATAAAGAGAAAGAACAGAAAGCAACAGGAAAAAAGGGAACTCATTATTTCCTTGTCATCAGAAGGAGGTTGGAGCAATTGACCGTGAAGAAAACAGCAGAGTCAGATTCTATCTCTGCTTAATAATTGTCCAATAAAAGTTGTAATACCCGCCCATCCATTAAAAAGAATCTAACAGCACCCCTGCTTCGCTTCAGGATCTTGTGTCTTGGTGATTTCGACGACCTTTCGATCAGAGAGGGGGTTCTGGGCGGAGTCGCCGCTATCGAGGGCCTTACTGGAGACGATGCGGAAGATTTCTGTGGTCTGGTGAGCAAATGCTAATGAAGTGTTACGGGCTAAGAGGAATACCTGTGAGAATGTTTTGGAAAGCAAGCTCAACGTTGCTTGCGTCGAGGGCAGAGGTCTCGATGAAAGAGAGATTGTTGTCGCCTAGAACCATAAGCATCGTAATAAAAAGTGCTTGGCTTAGGAGTAACATACTTGCAAACTGCTTAGCCTCTTCCGTTGGAACAGCACGCAGATGTCTTAAATCACTCTTGTTGCCAACAAGCATAATCACAATGTTAGAATCTGCATGATCTCGCAGTTCTTTCAGCCACCGCGTAACGTTCTCGTAGGTCTGATGCTTGCTGATATCATAGACAAGGAGTGCACCGACTGCACCACGGTAGTATGCAGATGTGATGGCTCTGTATCTTTCCTGGCCTGCGGTATCCCAGATCTGCGATTTAATGGTCTTGGAGTCAACCTGGATGGATCGGGTTGCGAACTCGACGCCGATGGTGGACTTGGAATCAAGGTTGAATTCGTTGCGTGTGAAACGGCTCAATAGATTGGACTTTCCAACACCGGAATCACCAATCAACACCACTATATCAAGGGGTAAATCGCGTTAGCCGTTTATACGTTCTGCTTCGAGGGAGAACAAGTGGATAGGTTGGAAGCGGGCGGTGATGTTTACCCTTGAAAAGAAACTAGAAACAAGCAGCGTTAGCATCACCGTAGCTGCGACTACTACTATTTCGAGACAGCCAGACTTACATCATATTCGTCGTTAGCCATGATGGAGACTTTGGTCGTGAGAGCGTGGAGACGAGGGAGGTTGAAAGCGGTCAAAGGATCGAGGTTAGGAAGTGGAACTTGCGGTCCAAGAACAGGGCTTTAGTATCGACACCAGGAGTTGAGAACCAGTTGTAAAAAGGGCAAAGCGAAGTGAGTCTGCCGGCTTTTTTGAAGGGGATGAGGGGGTTGGTCGTGAAGGCAGCGAGATAAATTCACCAAGCTGACTGGAGTGTTTGAAGTGTCGCTCCAAAGCGGAATGGAGCGAGTGGTCTGGCCCACAGGGGCTACAAGTCTTGGTACCTAGTTTGCAGGCTAATTTAGCAGCGATAACAAGTACCGGTACCCAAAGCATCAGTGTCTGGGGCTTATCACTACAAGCTCCTCGGTAAATTGTTGATACGCGCCGAGCCTGGGCGATCAACCTCACCTCATCGCTCAGATGTCGATGGTGATGCCGGCGATGTGTTCTACAAACCACTCCGGACCGCTACACCAATGCTCTGTAGAATACTGCTATCAGCAGCACAGAAACACAGCTATACTCAACTCTGACTTGCTATCTTCAGTCGACGAGTGTGTTCCATCGAGCGGTTTGCTTTCAACGCGTGGGCTTACATAAGGCGCGCGGTCAACTTCCATGTGACTTTTGACGTCGACCTCAACGTCGCGTCTCACCGAAAACTCGCCCAACGACGCCTGTTTTCAAAACAACAAATACAGGAGAAGAAGAAAATCTTTTCTCAAGATTACTCTTAAGAAATGCAAGACTCGATCTCTTCCTTGTCATGATGCAGATTGAGCACTCAATCCCTCTGATCATCCAACATACAGTCTCTTAACCTGTAAGGAACTCCCCTGTGGTCTTCAGCTTCATAAAAGTCTATAAAAGTGATATTTGAGTGAATCCCACGTTCAGCTTGCTCTTTTCCTCAGAGCCGTGTTCATGAGCATTGGTTCATGAACTGCAACTGGTTTTCGCTTATTCATCACTTTCGTCGCATCTCACTTTGGTCACTTTCTCACTTTCGTCGGATATTTTCCCACACTTTTGTCACGTCCTCTCCCACTTTCGTCGCATCTCACTTTCGTCGCAACTTCACTTTTTTCATTCTGTTCAAACCCTCAAGTTACTGACTCGTGGCATAGACAGCATTGAGCCTACGCAGAGATACCCTTTTCTTTTGAATTACTATCCTTTATTCTCATAATTATCAGCTCAGGATGCAAGAAAACACCGATCTCAGTGACGATGATATCTCCATCACCTCCACTGCGCCAAGCGAGCCACAGGAGGAATATGACCTGGAATGCATTCTGGGCCAGAAAACTCTACGAGGTGAGGAGATGTATCTCGTCAAGTGGGTCGGGTATCCTCTAGAAAGATGTACCTGGGAACCGGAGTCCGTGTTTTGCAATCCTCAGACCCTTGCGGACTGGGCTCGGAAGCAGGAAGCTATTGCTCGAGGTGAAGAGCAACCCTTCGACGTCGATGCACTTCAACGCAGAGTCGAAGCATTTGAAGCGGCAGCTGAAAAACGAAAGGAGAAAAGGAGGAAGAAAAGAGAACGACTTGGAATCCCAACCAAACCCCGACGCGAACATGACGACTCGGACGTTGAAATGGCCGACTTTGTGGTTCCCGATGACGAGGTCGAGTATATCCACAGTGACTCCGAAGAAGGTCCATTGATGGACAGGAGAAGCAGTGTTACCAAGAGCGGAGGTCGAGATAGACCCTCTGCGTCTTCAAGCTCGACACGTCCGCAGGTATCAACTAAAACATCGCGAGACAAAGTTATGAAACGACCAGTTCAACAAGCAGCTCCAACCAGTTCAGCAAACAAGAGCAGAGGCACCCTTCCGCCGCCCTATAGAAGCCGAGACAGACCTGCACCACCCAAGTTGAATCTCAATACGTCGGTCGCCGCTCCCAAACCGCGCTCTACAGCCGACGCCATCCCTATTCTTTTTGGGGGACAGAAAGCCAGAAAAACAGTAACGGCGCCTACGACCAAAGAAGGTAGTGCATTATTTACAAAACTATCGACCCAGAGAAGATGGGAGAAAGCACTTCGTCGAGAAAGGACCCCCGATATATCCCAGTTGGATCTTCGAAGACCTCAGGATTGGTTACACCCACAGAAAAGGCCGAGTCCTCCGCCCCCCTCTGAACCAAGGGCTTCGCGTTATTCGTATGACCTCTTTGTGGGCAAAGATGAACAATCACCACCATCCGCTCCGGCCCCGTCTCCTCCACGAGAACCCCCCAGAGATTTAGCAAGGAAGTCGTCTTGGGATCAGCGGTCCTGGGACGCAAGCTCCCCTCGTAATCCCTCGATATCTTCCTATTCTCCTTCGGAAAGAGACAGACGTCCTTCAGAGAGAGACAGAGTTCCTTCAGAGAGACACAGAGGTCCTTCGGAAAGAGACAGAGATCCTTCGGAGAGAGACAGAGGCCAGTCTTTTGGAGGGCGCGGCCGTACTATCACGCGTTCTGGCCGGTTCTGGAATCCTGGTGAGGTCCTCCTCTCGCTCAAATTCGGAGCTGTGGACAGGCTTATCGGTGACGTGCGAATCTGTGGGCTGAATGATGCTACAAGAATGCAACTCATTAAGCTGAAAAGGGGCAACTTTCTTGAGATGAATTTCACGGATGTCTGCAACATTGAAGAGTATAGAGAGCTAAGCTTTCGTGTACGTGCATACTCCCTAGTGATTCTTTCTTGGGTTTGTTTTACATTACTAACTGATCCTACGCGTAGCGATTTAACACGTGCTATGCCAATACTTATGTTATTGGTTTTGATGACAATGCTCATGGGGTGACGTTGATGGCTGATTACCTACGCCGAAACGATTTAGTAGCGTTGTGGCACCACCCCTCCGAGGACGTTCGAACTGTTTTTGTTGCCTACGCGTCAAGTTCAACCTCCTGGAGCTTTCTTGATAATCAAACAATATTTCCACCCAACGCCAGCCTCAGAATTGTTGCTCGAAGCTACCTTCCTCCAGTCAGTTCCATTCGTCCTCAGATGCCTCCACCCGAGGTTGCACCCAACACTGAAGCTCTTGAGGATACTACCATGCCTCCTGCCGACGAGACGAACGACGATATTGGCCATGTTGGTGATATTGGGGATGTTGGCAACGAAAGTGATGACAGCGATATCCCCCCTTACGAACCCCTCTTTCCTCCAACGCCTCTTCCTGCCAATGTGTCCAATATGGACATTGTAGCCGTCTTCCATGAGCGTTGGAATATCACTTACAAGGAGCTGAGTCGCGTGAATCACGCTCCAAAGGAACAAGGCACGCGTGCATTCTTTCTTTACTTCCCTTTGGAAGTTGAAGAAGAATTTCAACTCGTCTTGAGATTTCTCAAGACTTACACGAACGCGATCTTCACAAATCGCCTCGAGGGAGACTGGGAGCGTTTCGTTGAAACAGTCACTGCGGGGGCTGTGCTGGTAGGCAATGCACTTCGATCCTTTTGATATCTTTTACTGATCATTGTACTCTCCTATGCAGTTTCACCAGTCCTTCGACCTCTACGACAAGCAGCCCGGGCTTCAGAAGCTCATTCGCAAGCCTGTCAATTTTTTCAACATTGACCTTGTGAACGCGATAAAGTGGCTCGAGTACAAGGTCCACATCCAGAGAGTGTTCCCTCACGGGTGCGTTATCCTAATGACGGAAGACTACATTCTCTGCGAAACAGAGAATGCGCTTCGAGTAATGAGATGGTTCCTGGACTATCTCCCCGGCAAGTTTCCTGGAACATGGAAAATTTTCTTCAGGCCAAACATCATTGGTTGGCTTGCTGACAAGTTCGTTACATGGCCAGATGATAAGTGCGTTTCTCCCTTCATTCTTATATTCAACTACTCAGGTCGCTGTGACAATTTTGCTAACCCAATATCGGACACAGATTGTATCAAATACTGTGCATTATTCAGCACATGATCCCGGACTTTCCGGAAGGGCATCACAACGCGTACGTCGACGGGTTGGATGACCCATATCATCTCGACGGAGAAACCGATGAAGAGGGCCAGCAGCACCCCTTCGTCTCGCATGCCTGGCTCCAGGATTTTGGCTCGCGCAAGGAGGACGCACATCCCGCGATCCCAAAGGGCCTGACCCAGTCAGAGCGGGACACGGATCACCTGGTCGAGTATTACGCCGGCTGGGCCGTCTGCCACTGGGAGCACTTCCGGAGGTTCGTGGTGCTCACTCACAATGCGCACCAGCCAAGATGGAAGGCATGGAACCATGTAAGCAATCTTTACGTCCCACTGAATCTTTGCACCAAAAAATTGACTCATGTTTATAGCTTGAGCCCATGCACTCCGAGGAGTTCTTCCGCACTTTCGTGCAGACCGGCGACAACCGTTCCTCGAGGAACCGCCAACCTTCTACCACGTCGCGTCAATAAAATCGAGTCCGTTTGAACAATCACGACCCAGTCCGTTTCAATAATGCCGCTAATTCCGAGAAACCAACTGCGATATTAAGACATGACCTAGAGAGGAATTGAGACGCCTTTTGAATTCAGACCACGAGTTGGAAATCGAATAGCAGTCTTGCGTGTCCCCTCTCTCCCTTGTTTTTGAGGCTACCTGGTTATTTGGATGCGGCTCTTTTGATGGGTGGTATTGGTTGAGACAGTTCATTGGATCTTGAAAGATTGAACCATAAGTACGGGGTTATGTCTGCGGAGCGTTTATTTATCAGATTCCTCCAGGGAAATTGCGCGACGATCATGTCGATATGTACAATACTTGCAGAAAGGATATTTCAACGCCACGACGTTGTAATAACGAAGATACACACATCTCCCTTGCGGGAATGATGACAAGAAAAACCTCAGTTGAAAGCTCCAAAGTGTACCAATCCCAAAGTAGCTAAACGCCCATCAATAAACCGTAGTAGTCATTCATCACGGCCAAAAAAAGTAATCAAGCATCAGACGCTGCAAGTAAAATCATCAAAATGCAAGTTATCAAGAGAATCCCCCAACAGCCGTACTCCTCCTCCACTCCTCAAAGCTGTCAGATTGTTCTTTCCGCTCCCTCTCAGACCTCTGCTTCTTTATCTTCTCTTCCCACTCACCCTCCTCTGCTGCAATCATCGCATGGAATTTCCCTCCCTGACCCCTTGAAAGATACACAGCCTTCTCTTTCCGCGCCGCAACCGCCTCCGTCACAAGAACAAACTTGACACTCGACCCAGGAGCTTCAAACATGGCATCACCCAGAATCGTCTCCATCTCCGTACGCAGCGCACGAGCACCAGTAGACACGGCGAATGCATTAGACGCAATCTTATGCAACGCTGGCGTCGTGAAACGGAGCTCGATGCCGGAGAGGGCGAATAAGGTGGTGTATTGATTTACCAGGGAGTTTCGTGGTTCGGTGAGGATGCGTAAGAGGAGTGGTTGGGAGAGCGGGGAGAGAGCGGCGGTGATGGGGATGCGGCCCACGAGTTCGGGGATGAAGCCGTATGTTTGGAGATCGGGGGGTGTGAGGAGGTCGAGGGGGTTGAAATATTGTGGTTCTTCGTCGGAGCCAGGGGTGGTGGGGGTTGGTGCCGGTGTGAAGAAGGGGAGATGTTTCTTGTAGAGAGCTTCTTCTTCTGACCCGGGGCGGATGGGGATGGGAGCGTTGTGCGAGGAATGAGATGGGTTATGTGAGCCAAATGGATTCGCGGAAGAACGAACAGGTTGACCAAAGCCGATGGAGCCTCGCGATATGCGGTCCATGACCACTTTCTGAAGTCCTACAAATGCCCCTGAGAATATGAAAAGGATATTATCCGTTCGAACGTTGTAGACTTCAGCTTTGCCAGGTGACCCTGGAGGTTGTGAAGAAAACGAGGAGCTTCCCATTCCACTCCCAGTAAAGGGGTTCGAGGATCCCCCTTGACGTGGCGAGTTGCGCTCCGGTTTTGCTTGGATTTGCACTGTGGTTCCTTCGATAATTTTCAAGAGCGCTTGCTGCACACCCTCTCCACTGACGTCTTTTCCATGACTTACTTTTGTCGTGGCAATTTTATCTACTTCGTCAAGACAGATGATTCCTCGCTCAGCTTGAGCAACATCATAATTAGCAGCAGCCAGTAGTCGCTGGACGCATACATCGGCGTCTTCTCCAATATAGCCCGCTTGTGTGAACGGTGTGCAGTCAGACATGCTAAAAGGTACCGAAAGTACGCGGGCCAACGTCTTGGCCATGAGTGTTTTGCCGACCCCTGATGGCCCTAGTAGCAAGATATTGGATTTTTCGAGTGTTAGAGGAGACGTATCAACGAGGTTATCAGCCCCTGATTGCGAGAAGTCATCACTCCATTCTTCACGCGGCGGTAGAGGTATTGTCCGCTGCTGACCTGGGAATTCAGCTATACCACACTAAAGCATTAGCGTTCATGTTTCAAAATACAATGGCACTGTATGGTAAAATGAACAACAAAGCACGTACATTCCAATGGATGTCCCTCAGCAGCCTCCCTTCGTGCCTGGCGAGCTAGATATGCCTCTTCCTCCTCCGCTCTCCGCTGAAGCTCCTGGGCCCTCTGGTAATGATTGTAAACAGCGACGCTCAAGACCTTCTTTGCTCTATCCTGGCCAACGACAAACTGATCCAAGTGCTGCTTCAGCATCTTGGGCGTCAACCGTGGAGCTCCAAAGGGCGGGGCGGACCCCAACGGGCCAGATGTGGGAAGGCCAGTTTCATAGCTGCTGGTGAAGGGTTGTCCCGTAAAGTCAGATCGGTGGTACTGCGAGCAACGAGCAGATGTCGTGGATATTCTGCGCTTCACGGAGTACAGTGCGAGGTATGAGGAGCGGGCTTTGCGGGAACCTGCGGTGATTGCCGTCAGACTCATGTCTGGTGGCGCAAGTGGAGTGCTGAATGGGCAGAGAAACTTCATCAGAAGAAGAGCTGTGAATTGACTGAAATCTAGTAAAGGACAAGAATCCTCAACTGAGTAGAAGTAATGCAGTCCTATCCAGGCCCCGAACTGATGCTGTTGAAGAGAGCAATGTCGGAGCAATCAACGATGGCAGTCGGCCACCGTAACATGACGCTGCCGTGAATGCGCCGAGCGAGTGATGCCATCTCCCCACACGCCCAGCCGGCACGCTGACTCAGCACTTTCCCCGCACGATCGGACGACAGACTTCAAACGCAGACAACGATGTCTAGCAACGCATATAAAATTCACCATCAATGGTAAAAGGCAACCTAACTAACTATATAGAACTTCTACACTCTTCCCCTCGAGACTAACGCACCCGACAAAGACCCTGATCGTCCCAATGCTCGCTCCCCACACCCGCCCGAACCACAAATAGGCCTCTCGGGTCCCATTTCCTCTTGAGCCGATACAGACGACCATAATTCGATCCCCAAAAACTATCCTGGAAGCCCTTTTCATTCACATCTGCCTCGTTCAAATAGGAGCCCATACCCTGTTCCAACTGCTTGAGCAGTGGGACTTCGACGTTGGTCAGGTTGGACTTGATAGCTTGCTGTTCGGCAAAAGGTGTGTCCTTGGTCCAGCCACGAGGTAGAACCAGGTGCACAAGTGCGTTTCGCCATGCGGGGTGGATAGAGACATCGAGATCTTTGTTCTTCGCAACTTGACCTCCTGCGACCAAGTGACCAAGGACTGGAAGACCAGGAGGATGCTGCAGTGTCTTTAGCGTAGAGACTAGCTTCGAAGGCCCATCTTTGCTTCCAAGTAGTGTGCGAGAGATGAGTCGTGAACCAAGAACGGTCATTGTCCCGGTCTCATCGCCTGCTGGAAGCATATTTTTGTACATGTCTGAGGTGCTCCCGAGTTGCACGGATGCATACTGCACATGCAGACCCGGTATATCCTTCAAAGCTGACAACAGCGGCGCATATGCCTTGTCGACGACGGCAGTATCGTTTTTATCGGCAAAGTAGAAGATCACCGCCGCAGCAGCAACTTGCCCAATCTCAGGCAATGCGAAATTCGGAATGACCCAGTAGTATCCTGCGGCACCAGCGTCGCTCAATGCGGGAAAATGGGCATGGAGCTTCTCCATTCCATTCCAATAGGGGGCGCTAGCATGACCCAACTGGGTTATGTTCATAGTCGTCAAGACCACTGGGACTTCAGGGAAGGTTCGCAGAGTAACGGCTGTCACGACACCAAAAGTGCCACCACCTCCGCCACGAAGAGCCCAGAACAAATCTTGGTTCTGATAATCGTTGGCAATAACATGCTCCCCCTATATCAATAGCAAAGTCAGCATTATCATCTTCTATACTCTGACTTCGTAATGACTTACCTTTGCTGTAACCACCTTGAACTCCAGAACATTATCAACCGCCATCCCTTTCCATGGCCCCAAAGCTGAATGCCCACCACCCTGTATATACCCTCCAGCCGCACCCACCGTGTGCGCGAACCCAGCTACCACAGCCTTATCCTTCTCCCTGACTGCACTATACAGCTCTGAAAGCTGTACACCAGCGCCAATGGTAACAGCGGACCCAATCGCCCACTTGTCGCGTTTCCCCTCAGGCACAAACTCCTCTGTAAACTCAATACCCTTCATATAATGCGTCCAAATCTGCAGCGACTCCGGCGCCGCAGACCGTCCCAGGAAATCATGTCCCGAATTCTTCACCACGAGTCGAAGATTATGCTTCGCAGCGAATCGAATCGCGTGCTGAATATGTTTCGCCGTTTTGACAATCGCCGAATACCGCGAAATTCGTCCTTGTCCGCATGGAACTTTGCGTTCATCGTCGCCGATATAACAACTCTGCTGCTTCTCAGGCCATGTTTCCCAATTGGCATACTGGACTGCACCTGCTTGCTCAGATCTCCATACAGAACTCTGTTGCAGCGCAGTGATGCTCGCGCAAGCAGCCTGGTCAAAGGTTGGATCATGGCAGACATGGCCCACGGGTTTGACGGCGACGAGGTTTCCGTTGATAGATTCGTTCAGGGCTTTCCATTTGTTCGCGGAAGGCCAGCAGCGATCTTGGGATGTGCAGCGGCAGCGAGGGACGTCTGGTGCGGCGTGCACTGCTACTCCCAGAAATGGAAGTAGGATTGCGCTGATGGCTATCAGTGCTGTCATGGCAGTGGTCGTATTGATACTGATATCAAATGGGTCAAAAAAGATGTCATATAACTATGACTAAAGCAGATAGCTAGTAGAAACGGGTCTATACGACCTCATATCGAGGCGTACCAGCTCTAATTTATACATCGCAAGCTCCAAAGACTCAGGGGTCAGCATCGCCATGATCATTCTCGCGCCGCCTCGTGGTCAAAATCAGCCCGACCAAGATCTCGTATCGAAGCCTTCTTCACGACACTTTCGGTGGGTCTGCCATTCTCAATCCTAGTAGACAGAAACCTTAAAGGATTCTTCGAGGCTCATTCAGTACTTCCGTTCGATCTTTCAATGGAAGCATTGATCTCAGAAGCGTCGTGTGTCCGGGAGGCTGAGCCGATCGGATACGGGGCCCATCTCATCCCGGAGATCAGCACTAGTAAACGTACTGTATGTAGTACGATCTGTGTCAACGAAAAGTTCTTCTCCAGCCCTCGCAATGACTTCCGGAACTGTTCAATTGTACGAGCGATCTCCTTCAGGGCTCATGGCTGTGCGGAATGGCATGGTTCAGGGTTGAAGATGTTGAAAAGCGGAACGCAAGGACAGTGGTTTGACGAGTCAACAAACGGGAACAATGTCCAAATGCGCACCAATCAACTGATGAGAAACAGTGCGCAGTGATTTCTGTCATTATCGAAAAGCATCCAGGACCAACAGAGCTTGGGGCTGGGTGGTCTGCCTTGGGTTGACAATTTCGCTCACGATCAAAGCGTCTGGCTGTGATGAGAGTTAAGTTACAAGGCCACTCGGTAAGCCGTCTCATGGCTACGCTGCAGGTGAAGAATGAGTCAACGAACCATTATGGACAAGGAAATATGCTCTCTTTATTGGTTTTACAGAGGAGAAACGGCAGCAAGGATCCGGTGTAGTGTCACACATGTACAAAAAGGAACAAGATGAAACTCAGATTAAAAAAACACGCGGGGACGACCCCGAGAGACAATGGCACATGATTTTATATCTACATGGTTAACATTTATGACTTCTCGAGCTCAGCCAAGATCTTCTCTCCCTTCGCGCGAGCGGACTCGAAATCGCCGACCATGTAGAAAGCGGCTAGAGGTTATGTTAGTACAGCTGTAGCAGGACACAATTCAATCGGGGATTAAATCAGGAAGCAACTTACCCTCAGGAAGGTCGTCACCTTCACCGTTGATGATGGCCTTGAAGGAGCGGATGGTGTCCTTCAAGTCAACGAGCTTACCCTCGATACCAGTAAAAACGTGGGCGACGGTGAAAGGCTGGCTGAGGAAACGCTGGATTTTACGAGCACGCTCGACAGTAAGCTTATCAGCTTCAGACAACTCGTCCATACCCAAAATAGCAATGATATCCTGGAGGGACTTGTATTCTTGAAGCATCTGCTGGACACGGGTAGCAGTCTGGTAGTGATCGTCACCGACGATACGGGGGTCCAACATGCGGGATTTGGAGTCAAGAGGGTCGACAGCAGGGTAGATACCCAACTCGGAGATACCACGGGACAAGACAGTGGTGGCGTCCAAATGGGCGAAGGTGGTGGCGGGAGCAGGATCAGTCAAATCGTCAGCAGGGACGTAGACGGCCTGCACGGAAGTAATGGATCCCTTGGTAGTGGTTGTGATACGTTCCTGCATAGCACCCATGTCGACGGCGAGAGTGGGTTGGTAACCGACGGCAGAGGGAATACGACCAAGCAAAGCAGACACTTCAGAACCAGCTTGGGTGAAACGGAAAATGTTGTCAATGAAGAGAAGCACTGCACAAATGATTAGCCTTTGTCCGCGAAATTTCGCTAAACACCGCAGAACTACGTACCGTCCTGGCCCTCCTCGTCACGGAAGTACTCAGCAATGGTCAAACCAGTGAGAGCGACACGGGCACGGGCACCAGGGGGCTCGTTCATCTGACCGAACACAAGGGCGACCTTGGATTCGCCATCGAGCTGGATGACACGGGTTTCCTGCATTTCATGGTACAAATCGTTACCCTCACGAGTACGCTCACCGACACCAGTGAACACGGAGTAACCACCGTGAGCCTTGGCAATGTTGTTCTAAATTCCTGTTAGTATTGTTTCGTCCATTTCTTCCGATTGCTGTGCGCAAACTCACAATCAACTCTTGGATGAAGACAGTCTTGCCGACACCGGCACCACCGAAGAGACCAATCTTTCCACCACGAGCATAAGGAGCAAGCAAGTCGACAACCTTGATACCAGTGACGAGAACCTCAGCGGTCGTTGATTGCTCAACGAACTCTGGTGCTTCAGCGTGGATGGGGGCCAACTTGACACCCTTGATGGGGCCACGCTCGTCAATTGGGTCACCAGTGACGTTCATGATACGGCCAAGTGTGCCAGGGCCGACGGGAATTTTGATGGGAGCACCAGTGTCGAGAACCTTAGCACCACGGACGAGACCCTCGGTACCTAATCCATGTTAGACTAAAAGGCTCACACGGACGGGCACAAGGCGGATGACACTCACCGTCCATAGCAATTGTTCTCACAACATTCTCACCCAAATGTTGCTAGACAACAATGTCAGTGACCATGTTCAAGTATCTTTCGACCCATTGTCCCAGTCCCACATACCGCGACTTCCAAAACAAGTTTCTGTCCGCCGTTGGTAGTCTCCAAGGCGTTGAGAATTGAGGGGAGTTGTTCACCATCGAATTTCACTATATTTTTCATCAGTTGCCAGTGTTTCCGAAAGCCATTGGCCCCATTGTGATGGAAGAAAATGCCACGATTCAATCAATTGGCGATGACAGCGAGGTGGATGAAAAGATTTTCTCAGGACGGGTCGCGGGAAGGCCAGTACGTACCGTCGACGACGGCACCAATGACCTGATGAATCTTTCCAGATGAGCCGGTCTCAGTGCTGGCATATCTGGCAGAGAGAGCTCGCAGAGCATTGTGGCCAGCGGCTTGTCTTGTGGATGAAAGGATTGTGGAGGTAGGCCGTGCGAAGGCAGACCGTCCGAGGGTCCGGGCAACGCCGCTATCAGGAGGAATTGGAGTCAGTAAACGAGGTCAATAGTGTTGTGAGCGTCTCCATGATGAATTGAGCTTGCTGCTTACCTCTTAAACATGATGGCGGTTGTGGAGGAGAGAGGATATGGTTGGAGAGAAAGGAAGAGGTGAGGTTGAAACCGACGGGAGAGAAAGCGAGAGAAAGCTGTGCTCAATTCGGATGTTGGTCACTGTTTAGATACGGCTAAGTGTACCAATTAGTATTTACAAGTATGAATGTTACATCACTCCCGTGATCGATGCCCAACTGGGTGCACGTTGTTCCGTGTCTTGCCGAGGGTAACGCGCGGGTAGTGTATTAAGGCTGGAAATACGAATACAGTGAAATGCCTGAGACCAGGGCGCCAAGGAAATATACCCAAAATCCCAAGGGTATTCGTGGTCCGAAAATTACAAATAACAACAACAAGAAAACCCGAGAAGCTCCACACATCAAAGTGCGATATAAATCTCATCATGTTCTGCAATGTGACTGAATTACATATACTACAACCATTTCTTCGCTCTGACGATCCGTTATAAGAAAATACACTATGGAACGCATAGGTCAATGAATTGACTCTTACGGTCCCGTGGTTCCTGCTCTCTTCCAGCCAGAACATCAGTGAGGTTTGTTGGTATCAAAACACATTCCTCACAATGTATTTTCCAGCGCGAGGACCTTGAACCGTCAGTTAGCTTATACTCGACATTTAGTACAAAATATCTCGCAGAAGGGCTTACCAATGCACTCCGCGAAGGAATGTACACTTGCGTGTAGTTTCTGCGCCCATTCCATTCCTCCGGAGTGGTAAAGAACCGAGTCTCCTTCGCGATGCGGTTAAACCCACCAAACTCGGTGTCATCAGTATCAATAACGATACGATATGTACCTGCCTCCTCTACTCCCACGCGGTAATCGGCAAAGCTCTTGGTTGGATTGAAATTGAAAACCCAGAGCAAACCAGCCCGTTCGAACACAATGACTTTATCTTCCTCGTGCTTGAGACTGATATATGCCTGGGGTGAACGGAGCCATCCATATTTTTCTTCAGTCAATTGCATCTTGCGGTCAAAGTCGTTGAGGAACTTGTAACGGAGAAGGGGATCTTCTGTGAGATTCAGGAGTCTCCGGGCATACTTGAAGCTGTTGCCGTTTCCGGCGCGTGGGAAATCAAGCCACTCAGGATGGCCGAACTCGTTCCCTTCGAAGTTGAGATAGCTTTCTCCTCCTAGACCGTGCGTGATCAAACGGATCAATTTGTGAAGACCTATGCCCCGTTCAATGACTGGCGTAAATTCTGACAAGATTGACATGTTCGTATACATTTCCTTGTCGCAGAGCCACATCATAAGTGTTTTATCACCCACAAGCCTTGATAGACATTAGCAATCGATTTGTTCCGCATTGGCTTAGGGATGGACTTACGCCTGATCGTGACTTTCAGCATACGCGATTGTCTTTTCACCATGACGGCGATTGGTCAGTGTAAAGGTCAGATTTCCCATATCCCACTCTTCATCTCGCTTCTCCTTCACGAGCTTGATATACATATCCGGAACAGCCATAGCCAGTCGGTAGTCGAACCCAACACCACCGAGTGAAAGGGGCAAGCAAAGGGCTGGCATGCCTGATACATCCTCCGCTACCGTAGTGCAGGTCGGGTAGAGTTGGTGTAGCATTTCATTCGCTATCATGAGATATGTCAAACCATCCTGGTCGACGGACGGTCCGAAATACTCATGATAGCCACCAGAGAAACCACTAGAAAGAGTGTTATTAGCAGTTCATGAAATAGTCAAGAAGGTTGACGCTCGTCACTCACGTTCCAATTCCATGATGTGTATATAGCATGCTCGTGACACCGTCGAAACGGAATCCATCAAAACCATACTCTTCCATCCAGAATCGCAGGTTACTGAGAAGGAAGCGCATGACCTCGTAGTTTCCATAGTTGAAGAGACGGCTGTCCCACAGGGCATGGTTTCCCTTCGCTCCGGCATGAAAATAAAGATGATCGGTACCGTCGAACATGTTCAGACCATCCAAGACGTTCTTAGATGCATGACTATGAACGACATCGAGGAGCACGACAATACCAAGGCTATGGGCAGTGTCTATGAGCTCTTTTAGCTCCTCTGGGGTGCCATAACGGCTACTCGCAGCAAAGAAGTTGTTGATTTGATATCCGAAACTAGCATAGTAGGCATGTTCCATGATGGCCATAAGCTGAATAGCATTGTAGCCAAGGTACTTGATGCGCGGTAACATGTTCTTCGTGAAGTTCTTGTAACTTGCAACCTTCTCCTCCGGAGAAGAGATGCCTACATGAGCTTCATAGATCCGCAGGCTCTCCGGTTTCTTAGGCCGTGGATGTTTGAATTGATACTGCTCCTCTTTTAGAGGATTCCAGAATACCGCCTCATATACAGGAGAGACGTCAAGATCCTGAGTGACTCTCTTGATCCATGCTGGAATACGGTCAAGCTGTTCTCCTTCAGGGGTCGTCAGCGTAATCTAATAGCGGAGTTAGCACATATTGACTTGCGGCACAGATGATGCTCACTCACCTTGATTTTGCTGTTATGAGCAATTGCCGGCTTTCCATCTCGAGCCGGTAGGGTGACTTCCCATACTCCAAAGTCATCCTTCTTCATAGGCGTCGCAGTACGATTCCAGTTATCTAGGCGACATCCCGTCAATTGAAACCGTAACTGGAGACGAAGGAGCTGAAAACATAAGGACACCTACTGAAATCACCAATCAGATGGGCATCAACAGCATTCGCTGCCCACTCCCTGTAGACAATATCACCATTGTCTTGGACGTTTAGGCCAAAACGCTCAAACCCCTAGATCACTCGATGGGTTAGTATCACCTCCGCGGAAAAGTAAATAGCCAATCGATATGCAAGCCACTTCGTACCCGACTAAACTTCTCCAAACCGCCCTCCTGCTCATTGATTTTCTGTATCCAGTCGGTCGTATGCTTGTATCTCTTCCTCAGCTCGTCTTTAAACGGACTCAAGTACGGGTCCAATTCAACAACTCCTGTGCCCCGCCATGGTAAGTTGAAGCTCGGCCGTTTAGGTGCAAAAAACTCAGGTGAAAATAAAGCGAGGATAGACAAGAATCAGGATCTCTAACCTGTTCCATCTGAGCTCTTGCTGGTCATATTCTCCATCTGGTTGAGCGACATTGTACTGTAATGAATGTAGAGGGATCCCACTCTCCTGAGAAACTGTCAACAATACAACTTCAAGCAGCCGAAAAGCTTTCTTCCAAGTCAACAAAGCTTGTCTACGAGACAGAGATGATGGTTCGAGAATATATCAGTGATAAAGTATCAGTTCGAAGCTAAAAGCAGATGTTTGATGCTCAATCAATGGATGTTGTTGTGCAGACTGTCGAGCAAGTTCTAAAGATGTGGGACGTCATCACCATCCATGATAAATCCCAGATTCATCACGAATCGATCTGCGTAACACAGCTACAAGAAACACATTTCAATGTGTCCAATCCCTCCCCGACTATTTAGAACAATTCATTATTTTGTATACATAGCATTCTCCGCTTGCCTGGACGTCTACTGTCCTCCATGACAGCTCCAGGGCAGCAAGGTTCTAGGCTTGAGTATTAAGTTCGCGAACAAGGGGTCATAGGAAGGATTTCAAGGGTCTCAAAATCAAACACTGAGCGTAATTCGTTCTATATAAGTACGGAGTAGGCATACGAGCTAAAGCCAATTGAACAAACAGCAAACCAAAAAAGAGCGGGAACAGCAAGAATCGCGGATAAGAAAACGATAAGGAAAAAGAGTGAGTGAAGGCCAAGAGATTGTACAGTACAGGGCAGTCCAGGCAAGTTAGCTGCTCACAAATGGGTAGCTCCGATGCAACAGAATGGCCGGCCTAGAGGATGTCAGCCTGGCACGACATAAACGTCTTTATCAAAAGTATACAAGGTTTCTCCCATTTTTGATTAATACATGGTTCTTGAACTGCACAAAGAAATTCGGAGGTAGCATAGTAGCGCAGATAAATACACGCACTAGAGGCCTGCACGCAACACCTTGTCTCGTCATGCGAGAACTTTGCATATATCTTCCACATCGCTCGCCATACTCGCCTCCAAACGGTCGAGGATTGATGTCTTCTATGCTGTCTATTGCTTCTCGGCTGATGGACTCTGGACGAAGCCCTTGCCCTTGTATCCCTCGCTGCTGATACCAGTGATGGGCTCGAGTTTCTCTTTCTGTTCGGGTAAACCATGCATTAGCAAAATAACATCACAGAGAAGTAAGGAATAAAGAGCGGATGCGTCCGTACCAGGGCATATTCGTTGGTAGCCTCCTGCCACTCTTTGCTCATGGTCTTAGGCACAGGGTTGGCGAACATGCGGATAGCGTAGAAGACACCAAAGGAGATAATGACGTATTTCACGACCTGAATGAACACCTTCATTCCCTCTCCCTTGGGGGCCTCAGCACGGGGCCCATGGGGTCCGAAAGCGATCCAGTAAGCTATTGAAAAATCAGAAATATTAGCCATGTCCAAACCAAACTTTCATGTTTGATCCGAGGATTGGGCGCAGCCATTGAGCGCCCGAATCAACTGGCAATCGCAATTCGCGAGATGCTGTAGCATGTCTAGATTGCCGTAAATGCCACCTACCGGCCTTCTTCTCCTGCAGAGTCATCTGATTCCAATCCACCTTCATCCGATCTCGCAGCTGCATCCACAACTCTGCCTGTTCCTGGGGAGGCATGGCCTCCCATCGCTTCTCAATTCCGGCGAGGGTAGGGTTGGCAATTGCGTGCTCGGAGGTGGAGACCGCACGGGTTTGCTGCTGCGATACGCTTGTGGAGGGAACAGTCTGAGCAACGCGGGCATAGAGGCAGGTTGGAGCGGTACGTATGGAACCGGCGCTGCGAGCAGAGGCCACAATGGACCTGGAAGCGGCTCTAAAGGACATGGCGAAGAGGAGATGGGTGATACGGCGACAAAGAGGGGAGAATTGGCGCGGATAGCGATATGTACAGGTGTGATGTGCCTGGGTTAGAAGAACGGTCACCGCATTAGAAGTCAGTCGAAGTTTGGTGGTGTGAGGTTCTTGAGACTCAATACAGACTTCTGTGCACAACTTCCGAGATGACTAAGCGTTCACTTAATAAACCGATGGTGATTGGTCCCTTTCGCCTGATCCAGGAAATGACCGTAAACAAGAATACTTGCTGGAAAAGTACCTGGATTTACTACACCAGCGTGAAGAGCTATCAAGGCGGAGAATTTGGTCTCTAGAGACTGACACGGTATGGGATATCACTGCCCGTTGATTCTGCAACTTAAGACGCTCGACATTTAGCTTATCTTCCACTTAGTTTTGCAAGTTAACTAAACCCCAATAAGCCATGGTTGGAACCGTCGGGGAACATGCTCGGAATTATACGGGAGGACTCTACGGAGTATTGCACCAACCTCTGGGTTAAACCCATGTGCATTTACAGAGCAAACAACAATGAAACCAATCGTCCGGAAGTCAAGGGATAATTTGAATCACTTGGTCATAAAAGTTTTCGGTTAAACTAAGTATCTGTGGTATGTTTTGACGCCGTAAAGGGTCAACACGGAGGAAAAGAGCCAGATCAATTCCAACACCCATTGATCATTCATTCCACATCAATAACGGGCAGCTATTACTCCGCGGATACTGGTCGCAACCCAGTGCGGATAGGAAATTCCCATCGCCATCGTTTCATTTATTTGGTAGCTCTGCGTTGGCTGGCTTCAGCGAGTATGTTCTTCCATTCGAGTTCAGACTTGTCGTCGGCGTGGATGCTCGCGTTCGGGTTGAGCGCATTCTTAAGGGTCTGTCGGCTCGTGGCGTAAAGCATCGACCACTGATATTGCGTCAGCTATGTTGCAACTCCATAGAAGACAGTATAAAACGTACGAAGGTTGGTGTGTCATTTGGCACCCACGAGATGAAGACGATTTTGTTACTGTAGACATTGTCAGCGACGTCGCAGAGAGTAGGAAGCAACTATGCGCAAATCCAGCAGTACTGGGCACCACAGAAATCGTACCGTTTGCCCTCTCCACCCTCTAGCTCAAACTCGACATCATAGACGGCATATCTCGGAGCGGGGCTGCCTTTCGAGTCTTTGGCATTCTCGATTTTCTCACGGAAAATTTCGTAATCAGGCTCCCCCGAGATCTCATCAACAACAATCTCTCGACGGTTATCAGCGATCTTGAAGATAATGAACTTTGTCTTTCCCCGGCCGAGCCGAAGTTCGTTGAATGCAGTGATGCAGTCTGGGTGGATGGAGACTCTGTACGGTTCATCCCATCATGGTTAGCGAATCGTCAATGAGCATATCAGGTTGTGTTCAGTTATGGAAGGGAAGGAAAAGTGCGCGTAGTCTGGGCGGTTACGTACCCCGAATCGACCTAGACAACGAGTGTGTTAGCGTTGAGGAAGCATATCTACGGACGGAGGGAAACAATGCACGTACCGACATGATGGTTGATGGGTCTATAACAGATTCCTACCGATATGGCGGAGACAAGTACTGCAAGGACTGTCAGCACACGAAACAATGTCTAGGATGATATTGGGATGACAAAAAGCAAGGGGCTGAAAAGTCGATTAGCGGGGACGCTTCTTCGGGAGTCGCGTGGAGAGTGCTAGCCCTAGAAGAAACGGATGCAGACAGGATATGAACAAGCGAGCTAGGCTGACCTACCTAGCAACAGTAGAGAGACGGTCGAGCGATGAGAAGTGTGTGAAGGGATTGGGTTGCGTTGATGGATGGTCTTCCAAACAAGGTGAAGAAGCAATGAGGCAACACCATAACAATAGCGGGGCTGAGTCGTAAGGTTGGTGGGGGGCAACCAAATGTTACAAACTTCGGAACTTCCCCCTTAAACAACGCCAACTACAGGAGACTCGCTACCCTTTGACATAGCAATGCACACTCTGATTCTTTTCTTAGGACAGCCAGCTTACTATTGATACATATTAGTAGTCTGCTCTGCTCTGTTCATTGGTCATGTTTGTGGACTGTCACTCACAGTGAATCAATCATAATATATACCCCTTCGAGTTGATCTATCAATCTCTCTTCCGTTCCGCTGTACGGTACATACATACTGTACCTCAACAAACCTCCGTCTCGCAAAGCTGTTTAAGTGCCGCTTGGGAAGGATAATGCACCGTGTGCCATATTGTCCTTGCAGACAGTGATCAAGCTCAATTAACAGTGAAGGCATCCGTCCTCTTCCATGGCCAGTCCTTTCTTGAGGATAGATCACATCAAGACTTCTATCAACGACCTCAACATTTACACTCAAGCTTCTATGAGACACTGAACACATGCAGGAGCTGTTTTAGTGTGACTTGGGAAGGATAGTATTGCATTGTGCGCCATGCGCCCCCGCAGACAGTGATCATGCTCAGTTACTTGTGAAAGCATCAGTCCTCTTCCATGGCCAGTCTTCTCTTGAGTAAAATACGTGAGGCGTGGTGGCACTCCAACGTTTGCGGCGCGAGCTGAGTCCTGGGACTTTGGGGTCTGTACTCCGTACGGAGTAGACTGCGCAGTGTTGAACGTATTAATCCAACATAGTTTCACGAGTACCTCAACTGGATACTGTCCCCAAAATAACATGCTACTGGATCCGGAGTAATTATCTAGGTCTCGCCATTATGTTTGGCGAACGGTGAAGCAGACTGGGGTTGCTAATGACATGGTCTCTTGCCATATACTCTGTTTTTCTTGAATCGATCGATAAGAATTGAAGCATTAACAAATGGTTCGTATAGATTCAGATAGGTCGATCTTCTGGCTGGTGCTGATGGTATAGATGCGCTCTCCTATGAGTCAGTGCCTTTGTTATCTTGACCCAGAGTAGCAGCCACACGGTAGCCTCAGAATTCCATACTCTAATTTAGGCCTTTTAAACGCGCGATGCCGGTCTAAGATCGCAGATTTGAAAGCGAGTGGTGTCACTTTTGGGGTCGGTATATCCCTTTCTAACTCCCAATAGCGCACGCTCAACTCACGGGAGTCACAGCTGCTCTCGCGCCTCTTGGAAGTACGGCTACTGCCAGCCCCGACCGGTGCTACTACTGTCTCCAATACTATTGCTGACGGTTCTTCTATGGAAAATGGCGGCTGATGTTCTAGGAGAAGCTGTGAAGGAAGGAGAAACCACGATCTCTTCCGTAAATGGTAGGCGCGAGTTTCACGCACGTGACATGTCTTCGATTCCGGCCAATCATAAGTCCCAAATCCGGTTTCTAGAATCCAATCAGAGAGCTGAACCTTAAATCCTGTCGACATCGGATGGCGGTTATATATTGCTTCCTTCGCTCCGCAAGATCACATCAAGACTTCCATCAGCAACCTCAACATCCACACTCAAGCTTCTACGAGACAAGCACATACAGGCAACAAGTTAGAACGTTAGAAATTTATTCATCATTCGATCATTCGATAATGTACAGTACATCGCTCGCTTCATAGAGCCCATCCCCAAGATCTCTCCGTGCTTCAACTTTCACCTTCTTACGCCGTACACAAGGGACAATATATAAGAAACATCCGCACAAAAACTCCAACGAGATTTAGTACAAAATGCAACACGAACTTTGCTCACAACGGTTCTTCCTTTCTCAACATGCCCGGCTATGCCAATGCTGCGAACGGAGATGCCTCGAGAGAAAAGGAGGCAACGAGAGGTTGTGAGAATTGAGGCATAGAGTGGGGTGGGTCTTTCCAACAGAGATTATAAAGTCATAATTAACTGACTTTGAGGAGATAAACCAAGTGTGAGAGTGAGAGAGGGGGTTTTGGGGGAGGCGATCGAGGGAGGGAGACAGCAAATATAGAAACATATTTGAACAAGAAACAACAGAAAAAAGAAACAGCTAAATTAGTATTTTAAGACAATGGGGGTCGAAGAAACATGTTTACCGTCAAATCCGCGAGCTTTTTAGTACATTCCACCCATTCCACCCATGCCGCCCATGCCGCCCATGCCACCTGGGGCAGCAGGACCCTTCTCCTCCGGAGCCTCAACGATCGCAACTTCAGTTGTGCCGAGCAACGAAGCGACACCGCTGGCATCGACAAGAGCAGTTCGAACAACCTTCAATGGATCAACAATTCCGGCGCCAATCATGTCAACGTACTCTCCCTTGGAGCTATCGAAACCTCTGTTGAAGTCTCCAGCGAACTCGTCGGTGAGCTTGCCAACGATCACGCTACCCTCCATACCGGCGTTCTCAACGATGGTACGAGCAGGTCGCTGAATGGCGCTCTTGACGATGCTGATACCGAGTTGCTGATCAAAGTTGACCGACTTGACGTCCTTCAGGCCGTTGGCAGAAGCCTTGAGCAAAGCAGTACCACCACCGGGAAGGATACCCTCCTCAACGGCAGCACGTGTTGCGTTCAAAGCATCAACGACACGATCCTTTTTCTCACCAACCTCCACTTCGGAAGCGCCACCGACCTTGATGACAGCAACACCACCAGAAAGCTTGGCCAAGCGCTCCTGGAGCTTCTCCTTCTCGTAGTCAGAGGTGGCGGGATCAGCGATAACGCCACGAATCTGCTCGCATCGCTGAGCAATGGCATCCTTGCTGCCCTCTCCGTTCAAAATAATGGTATCCTCCTTGGTGATGGTGATAGAACCGGTAGAGCCAAGCATGTCTGGGGTGGCTTTGTCAAGCTTCATGTCCAATTCGTCGGTGAACACGGTGGCGTTGGTCAAGATACCGATATCACCAAGGATGCTCTTGCGGTTATCACCGAATCCTGGAGCCTTCACTGCGGCAACCTGGAGTTGACCACGGAGCTTGTTGAGAATGCAGACTGCAAGAGCCTCACCCTCAATATCCTCTGCAATGATGACCAATGGTCGACGGAGGGTTGTGGAGGCCTCGAGGGCGGGAATGATATCCTGGACAGCGGAGATCTTCTTCTCAGAGAGGAGGATCAGAGGCTTCTCGAATTCGACCTTCTGTGTCTTGGCATCGGTGATGAAGTAAGGAGAAACGTAGCCACGGTCGAAACGCATTCCCTCGGTAACTTCGAGTTCGTCTTCGATGGTCTTGCCATCCTTCACGGTGATGACACCTTCCTTTCCAACTCTCTCCATAGCATTGGAGATCAGCTTGCCAACGTGGGTATCGCCGTTGGCAGAGATGGTTGCAACCTGTGCGATTTCTTCACTGGTGGTAATTTCTCTCTTGTTTGCCTGGAGGTATTCGACAACGGAGTCGACAGCAGCCTGGATACCTCTTCGCAAGTCCATTGGGTTGCAGCCAGCAGCAACGTTCTTCACGGTCTCAGAGAAAATGGCACGGGCAAGAACAGTGGCGGTGGTAGTTCCATCACCGGCGACCTCGTTGGTCTTCGAGGCAACGTCTTGAAGCAGACGAGCACCGAGGTTCTCAAATTTGTCTTGAAGCGTGATCGCCTTGGCAACAGTGACACCATCTGCGAATATGTATTAGCCTTCCGTGACGCATGCCGCAGAAATATCCGGAATTCCGCCAACTGGTCGCATACCCTTTGTGATCTTGGGGGAGCCGTATGAAGACTCAATAAGGACATTTCGGCCCTTGGGTCCCAATGTGGTGCTGACAGCTTTGGCAAGGGTATCAACACCCTTTAGGAGCGCTGCACGTCCCTCAACGCCGAACTTGAGTTCCTATCAAAGCAGAACAGGTTAGCGGTGAACTGGAAATGAAGCTTCGGACGAACGGGTGCAACGAGCCAAACCTACTTTGTGAGCATATCTCTGCTGCTGGAGGTTCAATCCTGAAGCCAGAGCAGGTCTGAACTGAGTAAGCTGACCACGAGTGGAAGCAGCAGAAGCAAGGACCGAAGCCCGTGTGGAAGATGTGAGAGCTCTATGCATCTTGAATCGACAATAATTTAACCACGAAAACGACGGAATCAACCCCAAAGATCCTGAACTCCAGTATGGTAAGGAGCTAGAATACAATTGCAGAAGGCAATGAAAGGTTGCGAGGAGGATGCAAGAGGGAGAAGAAGAAGTTCAAGATTGATTGCAGCAGCGAGAAGAAAAAATAAATCGGGGGAGAGATTCGAGCAACTTCTCCATGTTCTTGGCATCCTGGCCTAACAAGGTTAGCTCAGTTAAGTTGCAAGCTGAATCACATGACTCAAAGGCTAATCCCTTTTAGTGCTCCTTCACTTTTCCCAGAACGTCTACAAGCATGCACGGACCACCTTCATCAACGTCACCTCTCATGCCAATGGATGAACAGATGCCAAAGTGATAGATGAAGTGAGCTTTCGTCGCATGGTGATGCCTTGGACAGAACAAATTAATACCAGAGTGAAGATGAAGTGAGTTTTCGTCGCATGGTGATGCCTGGGACGGGACACAGTGATACCAAAGTGAAGATTAAGTGAGTTTTCGTCGAATGGTGATGCCTTGGACGGGACAGAGTGATACCACAGTGAATATGAAGTGAGACTGTCGTCACATGGTGAATGGTAGGACGGAAAAGCATACAGTTCTCTCAGCTACTTAAGGTGCTGGTCCAGGTAAGTTTCTTACTTCTACTCTACAGCATTTACTGCTCCAGTTGAGCTCTATGATCATGGCTTGCATTAACCTTAGGTGTTGAACCAGCATAACATTAATATTGGATCCAGCATATTAAAACCATAACGCAGATAAAAACTAATCGCATGAGCAAGAGTCGCATCGTCCGTTAGCCTTCCCCTTCGCATCCCTCGACCTGGGCACTCCAGCGTCCTTTGACGTACGATCCTCCAGGACTATCCGATAGTCTCTTCAATTCTCCATGCTGATGCGGGTACGCTCGTTGTCGATAAACTTGCCAGCACTAATAAAGCAATAAGAGATATAAGGAAATAAAAGATATAAGCGCAATAAAAGATATAAGCGCAATAAACAAATTCAAGGGCAATAACAGATTTAAAGGCAATAGACGCTTCTGCAGGTAACGCCATCCATAAAACAAAAATGCAAAGAGACCGTGAAAAGTTCATAAGATGGCTAATTGCTGTGTGTTGAAGGCAACCCCGTTCGTCGCTCGAGTTAAAGGAAATACGGCATCATAGTGGACACCGAAGGCGTTCTAAGTTCGCTCTCTATGGATCTCCCGTCAGCATTAATTCTTCAAAGGAGGGTTCCCTTGCCTCTTACCTATGGCTTGAATGGATATTTCATTCGCGCAAATATTCGGAGCTGATGAAGGAGTCCATTGCGAAGCTGCTCTCCAAGTCTTGCGAGCTACTGTCTTCCAATGGCATGTCCAGCCATCCGAACAGGTCGTCTTGCGAGGAGCCAGCGCCGGAATCTTCGTTCATCCCGAAAAGTGCGTCGTTTCGGCCTGTGATATAGCCAGGCAATCCTTGCAAATCCTGCATCTCCTGGTCAAAGCTCTGCTGGCTGTACTGCTGAAGCAGTTGGTCGCTTGTTTGGAGAGGCTGGGTAGATTGCTCAGCGGACAACTGGCCGTACGAGGGGAATGTCATGTCAGGAAGTGCCGCGTCGGCAAGGGCGGCAAGGTCTCCGAAGTCTGCTTCGGTCCATTGTGGGCTGGCGTGGTAGTACTGCGCTCCCATCTGCGTGAGGTCTTGTGAATCAGTCGCATATGCATTTCGTTGCATATTCGAGTCGTCCTCGGCATACATTTCGTGGTTTTCATCGGCCATCGTGGAATGCTCAGGAGACGCTTCACGTTCGCGTTTCAGCATAAATTGGTTGCCATTGTCTTCATATCCATGGATGAATCTGCTTAAGTATGTTCGTGCTATGCGAAGCACGACGACCAATGATCGGTTTTCATGTTGATTTGCGGTATCGCTGCTGCTAGAAGCTCGGCTACGCGTTTCTAATGCTGCTAAGCTGTCAGTACTTGGTGTGGTCGTCGACCACCCATCCGTGGCGGTACTCTCGCGGCTGTCTAGTCGCTTATAACTTGGTGCATACATACCATGCTTTCCCTTCGTGGAGCCTCGCGTTTTTGCCGCTTTGGTGTTTGAGGAAGTGGACCTTTTGCCTGTGGTCGGAGGCGCGCGGCGGAGATTTGCAGGAATAACGAAGCCTTCGGCTTCCATTCGATTACGCAATTTGGCGAGGTGCTGGACGATTGCACCCTCCGATATCTTGTCGCCCATGATTTCAGCGACACTTGCCCATGGAATTTTGATGCCGTTGGAGATGCACGCAGCTTGGATCGAAAGCAGAAGTTGCTTGTCAAGGTCGTCTAGTGTGTTTGTTAGCGACTCTTGTTCTGGTCAGAACATGACAGCAATAACAGGGGGCTTGTACCATTCCAGCGGACGATCGTTCTTGTGGGTGGTCTTTGTTTCGGAATCTTTGCGACACCGTTATTCTTTGGGGGGTTCTTCCTGGGACGGCCCATTGTGGCTTTGATGACGAGGTGGTGGATGTCGAGGGGGATACTGTGATGGTTGGAACGGGAGATCTTGATGCTTTAACTATTCTTATCAAAGTGAGGTCAGTCAATCGATATGCCTCACGTGCCGTTTGGGAGTTAGTGAAGGGAAATGACTGCGAGAAACGCGTGAAAGTTATGGTGCTATTTGTACTAGGAGAGAAAGCGCTGCGAGCCCTAATGAATTTATAGGACTATTGGAATGCTTGCGTTTGCTCGTTTACGAGGAAGAGAGACGACGAACATAGGCGTGAAGGGCCAGGTAGGGGGTTCACTCACTTTGAATCTCGGAGCCGTGAGGATGGTTGAGAGGAAGAGAAGGAAAGAAGAAAGAAAGTGAAGCTCGGCGATATATAAAGGGTAGAGGAGCACAACCAAAACCACGCTAAGGAACCAGGTTCTTGGCCCCAGTCTTGGTCCTCTACATACAGTCTGGATATATTTCTCTTTTGCGATTGCTTCTAGGTGCCAGTAGCTTCACTACTGGCGGTTCTTTGGTCTTTACTATTCCTCCTATCTTATACCTTACGGCCTGAAGCCGTACGCCCCTTACTTGCCCTTGATGGCCCTGGCGGTTTTTCCTTACTATATGCCGGCTTTGGCTCCTTGCATGTAAGGCCTGAAGCCATTGCATGAGCGTCTATGATATCCTGAGCCATTCCATTTCGTACACCTTGGGAACCGTTGATATTAACCCAGCTCCGTATACGGTGTTCGGCTAAGGGGACTTCCCAGCCGATGAAACGGAATTTACAGGCCGCATAGGCCGTGATCAGTATGTTTGGGCCGATTTCGGAACAGATGTATGCACTACGACGGCAAGTTCCTTGCGAATTTCAGTGAATACGCGTCAAGTACCGTCGAGTGAATTAAACTCGCCCCAGACATCCAATCGCGTGATGCGGTTCAATCTAATCACTGAATTGGGAGGATAAGGGGAGTCATGGGTTTGTTCTACGCCTCCTGGGACAATTGGCTACTTTCGTTCAACAATTCTATTCCAATTACTCCTGAGCTAGGTTCAGAGTCCTCGAAGAGAGGAAAGCGGCAAGCAAGCTCAATGGATTGATTGTTTTCTGTGTCTTCGCTCTACAAAAAGTGACAGCTAACCTTTCACTTTCTGTCTTTTATTGTGCGGTGAATACATGGCAATTAGGACAAAAACTCAACCCCATAATTACAATCAGGGTCAGAATTCCTGAGTATGATGAATGCACTATTAGTCTCACTCTTAACCCTGAGGCGAGGTCATTGCTAACTGCGCTCTACTCAGCGGGCACGAAGAAGCTATAGCAGCCCACTTTCTCAGTAAGTCTTTACTACAGAGGCGACCGGTACTGTATATGAGGCTACGCCATAGAAACAGGAGCGTGTTTCCAATGTCCCCAATATGACAGTATGATAGGGGGTGGTTTGTAGATGCGGAATTACACGGAGTTGAAAGTCCGGGGTTACGTAAATCCGGCCGTCCTTGGTTATGTAATAAGAGTCTTGGCGTGTAGACTCATCCAACCCGAAAGCGACCAGACGAGCGAGAAGACGGTGCAAGACAAGACGAGTTTCGCTCCCTGATATCCGAACACTCGACATCAAGATGACTTTCGCGTGGAAAACCGCTGGCTTGACGTACGCTCACACCCTCCGACGCTCCCTCTCCTGCTCTTATCGCTTCAATTGCTGATCTGTCTCCGGGCGAAATAGCTACAACCGGTATCTGGCCGTGGCCTCCAGAACAGTTCGACGATCGCTCAAGCCTGAATTGAGACTCAAGGCCGAGCGTGGAGTCTCTGAGATGAAGTTCTCCAAGTGGGCGGTCAGTACCCTGATACCCTACAGCCCCAATTGAGGGCATCCTTCAAACCGAGAGAAGTGGTGCGCTAACTGTGCGTGTCGATGAACAGAACGGCAAACAAGGCGAATTGCAGGCTCTGTCCGCAAAGAGCGAAGCCGAAACCGCAGAGGCCGCCGCGGCTCAAAAATAGATCTGAAGACGGGCGTATGAACGGGCACTCCCATGGTCGATGAACAAAACCGGGCTGGGGATGATTGATGGGGGGACGGTTGTACTTGTACATACACGGGGATGGGCGAGGGACACGAGATCTATCAAATTGTTCCCAGGCCATGGGAGATAAATCAATATTCCATAGACTTTTTGTTCTGCATAGCGCTCAATGAGAGCATTCTTATTCCTTTCTCTTTATCTGCGGTGGTTTAGCGTAGTTTAGCAGGCGTGTGAATCTCCGCCATAGCCCGGGCACTCATACAAATTTGTTCGTAACCCACCACCGTCCTCTATCAAGCTTCCGCCAGCGCTGCTCCCATTCAATGTGCCAACGACACTAGGTTTTTCTCTCTATTTATCAATGTGATGATTTTGCGATTACAACCTCTAATAAAATAATTGCGCTTGATGTGATTTGGAGGAATTGCGACCAATTCCAAGATAGTCACAATGTACCGATCGAGAGGCCCTCCCCGCGTCATTTCGCGAAACACGCACGCACGAGATATCACGGAGCAGTTTACCAAAGCTGCATCGAGTATGCTTCTACACCTGCAGGGAGCTATCTAGTCTGTATTCAGAGCTAACCCACTTCTGTAGGGCTCGACACTGGTCAACTCGTCAAAGATGAATACTTTACATTGTTCGAAGCCGTCGGGGCTCTGGAGGTGGGAACTCACCCTATATCCCGCATTCGCTGATTCTCCGACGTCGTTTCCGATGTATTATATACCGGCCCTCTGCTCGTACTTCGAAGAATATACTGTGGCTGACGAGGGGATCGGATAACCCAAGAGTATATAGATCATGGACTCGAAGATGGATAGCGGATATCTTGCTCCCGGAGAAACGTTAGACGATGACTATGATGTTATGAGAGATCTTCTTCCAGAAGAGGTTGTGGGCATAATGGATCAGTTGCTGGGTCTTGAGGTACAGTGAGGTGTTGCCCTTTTTCGTCACACCCTATATTGGGGAAAAGAATCCTGGGGAGGCGGTACTACTGTTCTGGGAATGAGTTAGACTGTGGCTAACCGCAAGGTGTAGGTTGCATGGCACATGGGACATCCGTTATCCCAAACACTCTTTACATCGATATACCTAGATCGCCTGCTCTGGCCTATTCCAGCAACACTTGACGACGCCCGATTTAACCGTCCTGCCCGAGAGGGTAGTCCCGATTCCCAAAAGAATGAAGGATCTGAAGAGCTCAGTCTGGTCTCCATTGTATTAAGGGCTTATTGTCTGGCGTTGATCAAATCTTGTGACCGTGTCATTGCAAGAGTGAGCTCAGAGTATTATTATGAGGTGAGAATACAGTATCAAGGCTCATTCTAAAAGGGCATCAAACAGCTAAAGGTACAGACAGGAAGAAGATTTTGTCACGCAGCTATACAACCGGAATTTACTGGTTGATGTTGAATCGTCTGACATCCAAGCCATTCTCGAGGATGCAATCTCCTGGTTGAGGAACAGTGCACATGGCATAGACAAGCCTTTGGTGGAAGCTCTTATGAGTCGACTGATATTTCGTCGAGAGCTTCTTTCGACCTTGGATTTAGATACGTCTGTGATGCAAACTCGCGCGACTGAGAACGCTCAAGCCTGTCTTGGCCAAGTTGATATAATAGAAAGTTCAATGCAATTAGGAAAACCCGTCGAGGAATCGTTCAGCGCCAAAATCCAACGGCGGTTGGCCACGACGGTTCCGCCACGGCCAATTGTCAAAATTAGCTTCGCAGACGCAATCGGTTTTCTGAGACGCTTCTTCAAAGATGTGGTTGACGTCCAAGAGATTCTTGACTCTAAGGGCCCTTACGATTTACTGGTGTGTACTTCCCGTCTACTTGAACATGTCTTTATCTTTATTCTAACGTTTGACTGCGTTATAAGAAATCTGTTTGGGCATCGCAGTCTCGCAATCCTCAACCATCAATTTATGTTCGCTCTCTTACACAGTCTCTTCTGTTAAATGAGATGCGTGTCCTCGGCTCTAGATCCATCAAGGAATTCTGTTATGCGGACTTGATCGACCTTGTCCTGCCGTGGAGTACGCTACTGGATAAGCAAAATGAGGACGTTGAAGTGCCATCTGATCCTCGATTCCAAATCGCGAAGCATATGGATACATTCACTAGACGAGTTGCTCAGGTAATTTGTTCTCTCGTTTATTTTTTTCATGTTCGCTAACTGGAAATGGTAGCCCTTTATTGACACATACCGCACGTTATGTCTAAACCGTTGCCGGATAAGACGCACACTTTGCCATTCAATAATCGACTGGGATCATCTTCAGGCTGAAGTGAGTCAATTCTTAAGTATTCTAGACCAACAGCTGTCTTATCTCGTTCTTTCTATATAGGCCGAGGAGCTCGATGTCCACCTCCGCACATTGACGTCAGAGCCTGCGATCTACTTACATGGCGACGAACCTACACACGCATATCCCCTGAGCAGCTGGGTATACCACCATAAACTAAGACAGCTTCGTCTCCTCCTGCAGCTTGGTTTTGAACTCTCAATATACTCACCAGAAGAGCTTCCCGGTCTTTACTGGTACTTATCGCATATCTGCGGCACTCACTTAGCTCACTTGGACCGAATACGCTCTTGCGTTGAAGCAGAATATCAGAGAGGCACGGGCACGGGCGGCCGCAGCCCAGCCGTGGTCAGACGAAGACAAGCGTTTGACAGGACGTTCAAGGTTCTACATCGACATTCAACAGAACTCATTGCCATAGACGCGTTTTCCATCGCACTAAATGCTCTTTACGTACTACTACTTCGATACAACCTCTTACCCTCTTCTTATCTTGCGTCCTCCAAGCACTTTTCATCCGCGAAACTACGCTACGAACTGCGCATGAAGCCATTTTTCTCCGTCTCATTACCGGATCCCATTGCATTTGAAGTGTTTGAGAAAGAAGCGGACCTATCGGAGAATGATGATGAGTTGGTACTTGACAGGGCCCTTGTAGCGATTGCAGAGGCAAAGAAGGGTCTGGAACAATGTCTGGGAGAAGGACCGTTTATCGACACTGAGTTAACAAAAACGAATACTACGAAAAAGGAAAAAGAACCTGGAAATCAAAGCCCATCCGCGCTCTCTAACCTCGCTGAAGATTGGACAAAAGATGTTAAAGACTCGTTACGAGCTTGCATTGCCACGAGTATCGCCATTGGAACGTTCAAAAAGGCTTTTTTGGCAAGCAAGGTATCTTCATCGACAAGACAGGGTCCCAAGAGAACTGGTACTGAGCAGAAGTCGGGGCGGTTGAACCTGTCAGTCGAGATACCAGAAACAGGCTCGAAAGGCCGCTGGCATGACTGGTGGGCTGTTCCAAAGATCTCAGAAATTCTTCCTGTGCGTACTGGTGCTCAGGCTGTGAAGAAAAAACCAGCCAAGAAATGATTTGGACATAAAAACACCCTGGGTGGTACATAAGGAGATTAGAGGACATTGGGCATCTGTGTGCGATTTTTGCATCGGTGCTTAATATCATAAGGTCATACCTTCAAACTTCATAGAATTCTAAGTATAAGAATTGGAAATCATAGCTGCCGTTACTAAACTCGGAAAGAGGTCCAAATCATAGAGGCCCAAAGGGATAAGCAAAGAAAACAGAAACCATCCAACAGCTTCAATTTACATTCCCGCAGCAGCAAGCAACCCCATCGCACCCGCGAGAGGGAACGGATTCGCTCGATCAGCACCTCCAGAAGTGTGACCAGGGCCAGCACCAGCACCTCTACGGTCACCATCGTCGTCATCATCTCCTCCACCTCTCATCAAATCAGCAATACGTTTTTCATAATCCCTCGCCGTAACCGACACCGCAACCTGGCCCTGTGGACAAGAAGATCGATCGTCTCTCGCAACACCAACAATGTGAGCTCGAGCATGATGGCGCATGGCGTCATTGTCGCGTTTCGACTTGCCCACAGGCACGCAGCAGTGGCCTGAGAGTTTGCCGTTGTTGACGTGCATGTTCAATTGTCCTGGGCAGCAGCGACGGATGCCGTTGGCGGTGGAACAGGTCTCGGTGAGTGAGGCTTGGTCTCTGCTGGCGAGGTTGCTTGGTGCTATCAAGATTGTTTAGTAAAGGATTCATGAATGGGGTTGAATGTATGGAGACGGACTAACCTGCAAGAGCAGAGGGCAACAGGAGGCATAATGCCATGGCAATAGCTTGTGTCTTCATAATGTTGTTTGGCTTAGGTTTAAAGTTGATAGGAATGTCTGACGAGTTGAGCTGCACAGCAGAGAGGGCAATGGACCAGCTTTGCGAGGAAGTCTATGTTATATTGCAACTGTCGAAGATGCTCTGACAAGGGCTCTGAGGGATTTCTTAGAGAAAATTCCTCTTTTTAAATTTGATATTGATGCTCTTGAGCTTCACTGAGGATAATCCAGGCCGTCTTCACGATTTAAGTATTTCCGGTGCGGAAACGCTATCAAACGTCATGTCAACATATATCTCACTTTCTCAGAGTCCGCTCCATACAAAAGCATGGGCAAAACAGTGAAAAAAGAGCGTAGCCGCCCATTTGTATGTATCGCCAGCCCTGTGGCCCCCAGCCAGAGAGCATGGGCATAGGCAAAGACCTCCATTCGCGCTCGGAAACAAACTCCCGAAAATTCGCAGAGAATGACGAGGGTAGCCAGCGGTAACTAGACACATCTAAATTTCTCCAATCTAGACAGCCTAATTTCGAGTCTTCCTGAGGTTTGATTTGTCTGGCGTTCAGCCACCGCTGCCCATTGAGCAGGAGAAATGTCGGAAACTCGTGGCATGATTCAACTTGCGTTGTTCACCGGGGCTGGAGGCCACTTGGCGCCCATGGTTGCAGCAATGGAACGAATGATAAGGGAAAACAAACGGGCTGCAAGGCTGAAGCAAAATGGAGAGAAGCGAAGCGACGAGCAGCCAGAGAGTTCTGATAGGTAGAGGCTAGGCGTCAACGACAGACAGAAACACATCTCGACAATGCGTCAATCTCGACGTGATTCGAGTAGTAGTCTATGTTTCAAGAGTCGAGGTCGAAGAATGAAGATTGGCCGCAAGTTACAAAATCCGTTACAGATAAATTGCAGAAACTTGAAGCTCGTTATTGATCATGGAAAATAGCGCACATACTCCGCAACTTACTCCAGCTCTATTGACCGAGTCCCTCATTTGAAACATCCGAACCCAGACGCCGCAGTGTTCCACGCTCAATCAATAGCCAAATACTCATCAACATCCACCCCAATGCCCCTTGCCATTTCCACAATCCACTCTTCATTCGCTGACGAGCTTGAACTAACCGTGATATTCACATTCAAGCACCACTTCTCTCCTCCATCAATCGCACCGCCAGATGCTGCAGCTGCAGATGATGCAGGAACCAGCAGCCTTAATCGTTGCAGCGTAGCTATATCTGGTGCAAGCGCATCTGCCACCGGCGGCACGGTCGTTAATGGGGGATTGGGGTCAATGGCATGGTAGATAGCGAGCATTCGCTCCAAAGAGAATGGTCGCGGCGTCAAAAAGTTCGTGACCCCTTTGCGAGCGCGGAATGCCGTGGATGAGGAAGCTGGTGTCTGTTTCGTAACTCGTGATGGTGCTGTTGATTTCTTCCCACGCCTGCTCGGCGTTTGTGTTGAGTCGTCAACGTCGAGATCAGGAGCCTGGTTCTGGGAAGGAATGTTTGCTCTTCCGCGACGACGGATCCGTTTTTTCTTCGAAGACGCAAACTTCGAAAAGAATATTATATCAACGCGCTGTGGAATGTACGCTGCCAAAAAGGCAGCTGTAAGGATAAGTGTCGGCACATAAGGTAGCGCTGGCAATTGGCACTTTGTATTCTTTGTAAGAGACAGCATGCTGTTCGTAGCAAAAGGGGGGGATCTGCTAGGCACTATACGATGAACCAGTAAATGCTCTCCTTGCTGCTGGAACAAAGCACGGTTCTTGACAAGCAGTCGAGAAAAATCCCACTCGCCGCCCGGAGGACGTTCTCCATTCACAATTGGAGCCACGAATCGTGGCCAGAGCTTTTGGCACGCAGCCCGAAAAACTGGAACTGTCCCGGCTGCAGGCCCGATCAGGGAGTCATACAACGTGAACAGGAATGATGGATATAGCTTTGCAGCGGTTGGGTCGAGAAGATCGGGTACTGCTGGAGGAGGTAGGCTCGACAGTATACTGAGGAGCTCATCGCGAGTATATGGTGGGAAATAGATATGCGGCACACCAGAGATTTGCAGGAACATAGGACGAGGTGTGAATTTCGAGACGAATATGACACTCATCGAAGGGACCTGCGATGTCGAACATGACAATGTTAGACACTAGTTGCGTAGAACCTTCCTAGAACCACGAGTAGGAAAACTGAACATACCAGCTCTCCTATCCTCGCCAAAGCCACCAGCAGCATCTGTCCACCTTCTCGAAGCTCATCCACCCCATCTAACAAAAGCACGTACTTCCCACATCTGGTTTTGCCTAGGATATCATTCAAAACCGTGGCTAACGAGCTGACATGCTCACAGCGGAGCTTGTCAACAATCTTGACCCATTCCTCTTCCTCCTGTCCGTCGACAAGTATCCCCGGCCCAATTTTTTGTACTGTAGCAATCGTACTCGACACGATTTTCGCCAACAGATGTCGTGCCGTGATACACTCCGCAACTCTAATCGTTGACGCCAGGAAAGATGACCTTTCCTCATCCTGGCTGCCCTGTATCAGCAATTCATCCTCCCTCTGCTTCCGTTTCCTCGAACTGGTCTTTGACACGGTCACGGTCTTTTTCTCCTGTATTCGCGATCCATTCCGGTTCTCGTACGCGCTGAGAATCGCTCGCGTCACGCTCGACTTTCCTGATGCCTGTGGTCCATGGACAAAGATGGCTGGTGGAGAGGGTAGTTCAGGCTGTTCCGTTTAATAGCTTGATCTATTAGTATTCATCAATTCCTTGCGGTTCGTTGGTTGAAGATGGGGCCATGGGGAGGATGGGCTTCAACGAACACATAATAAAGTGGCTAGCTGCCTTATCTGCAATTCTCTACACAACCATTGCTGTGAGATTGAGATTATGAGTTCCTCTGGTAGCATAGAGCTCATTGTCAGTCGCTTGAGGAGAAATATTGACTGACGGCAGCACAACGCGGGTTTGAGGTGTCGGGCTCCGAGTCGCGTCGACTTTCGCGTTTTTAAGCTTAAATAAGCTCATTGGCGAGTTCTACTGTATGAGGGAGGCGAGGCACGAGGCCGACCACGCAACTATGAGCTAGCTTCTCACATACTCCGTACGGATTTCTTGATAGAAAATAAATCTGGAGTAATCACGTCGAGATGATTCTGTTATGTCTACAAAAACCTCACTACGCCCCGGACCGTCAATGTAGCAGAACTAAATGCGTATTGCTCGTGCGATACTATGCTAATGTATGCTGAACTCTGCAATTGTGCTAGCTTGCTTGTAACTGGGGAAAGGAAAATAGGGGCTAAAAAATCATCAGAAAATGAAAAAAGCAGGGGGGCAGGTAGGGGGGAAATATGGGTACATCTATTCTAGATGACTGGGACAAAGCTGAGCTGATCATGGTACAAATGTAGTTCTCATCATGGAAACAACTGGGGGGTTGTAGAAACAGAAATAAAAACCATTCGTGAATACAGACCGTGGAAGAAAAGTCAAAGAAAAAGCTGGGGCAGTGGGTGTTAATGAGAGTAAACTGCTGGTCCAGAAGGCCATGAAAATGAAGGGATTGAGACTTCGAGGCGGAATTCGGGACGACAGACAATTGCCAGCCAACCCATGAATTCCACCATGAACCTCGAGGGTGAATTGAGCCCAGGGAATAGTGACATCGCAAAAGCCAAACAAGACTAAGGACCAAAGATAAAAGTACAGCAAGGCCAAAGAAAAACAGGGCAAGAAAAACACACAGTGATGGTTCCATATCAACAAAAAGATCCCTCCAAACTCGAACGATTCTGGGTCGAATATCCTGGAAGTGGTTTGAATCGCGATATCTCCGGAAAAATGAATCATATCGAGGGGTATCCCAAAAGTAATATTGACAATGGTGGGAAGTCGATCAAAAAATCGTTGACATGGTAACCAACACTTCGAAAGGAATGAAGCAGTCGTCATAAAAAGGGGTGTCCAGGAATGCTGTGCAAAAGGAGTGAGCGCACGGGTTTCGAAGCTCAGCGCTAAAGGGTTCATGAAAGTGGCACTGTTAGTCGTCATCGGAGAGATCAACAACGTATCCGTGAGGACACAACTATCAATCTCATAGGTCGTTTCGTGTAAGTAAAAAGGCCCCAAGATAGGACTATGCGCACATGTGGGCGGGTGGTGCAGCGAGGCAACCATGCCCTATCGTTGAAAAAGGAAAACAATGCATCATCAAGAATTAGAGAAGAAGTCGGCTGAGATCCGCAAATATTGATATATGACGTCTCTTGGGGTCATTGGGGTTGGTTGGCTGGTTCCCTTTGAGTTCTTTTTTGCATCAGTACTAAGTTTATCTTTCTTCTCTTTCTTTTTAATTTAGCATCGCGGCCGTAATCGTCATCAGTCATTTCATCATCGCTGTTGGTGGTACAATTCTGGTTAATGAGACAAGGAGGATAAAAGAACCGGGACAGCAAAGGGTGGTGGATTTTAATAAAGACTGAATCCCTGAGCGCCGCCGTTCATACCGTGATGGAGGACGTTGGCGCGCTGTTGTGGAATGGGGCAGTAGATCGTGGTGTTGGATTCGGAAGTTGGTGCTGTAGATCCTCCACCAGACGCTGAAGAGTCGCCGGTCATGGTGGTGACAGAGGGACTGGCACTCATGGGGTCGGGAAGCTTTGGGTTGAACTGGGGTCCAAATTGAGACAATGTCGGGGCGGAGAATGGATTGCCTTGGTGGTAAAGACCGTTTTCATCGCGGTTAGGAGTCAATTGACCAGTAGCAGAGCCATTGGCGCGGTTCTGAGAATCGATGCTCATGATCTTTCCAGCAATGCGGCGTCCGTGCGGGGTCTGGCGGATAGATGGGAGAATTGGTCGAATCGCTTCGATAAGAGCCAAACGAGTCTCAGGGTCCGCATAGTCCATTGCAGTTTGCACAACATAGTTCGCAAACGAATCGCGTAACATCTTTTCAAGCTCAATCGCAGGTAACATTTCCTGGACGAGGAGGCGTCGGCTCTGGAAGTCAGCAGTTCGAAGACATTTCTCAATTACGTTAGAGCTAAATTTCTGCTTAGAGAGCATCGAGACCTTCCCAGCAAACGTGTGGCAGAGAGGCTCCGTGAAATGCGGCTCGGCGAGATCCACTATGCATTATCAGAAACGGTGTCCGGAATGGCCTCATTGAGCAGCTGTGAAACTTACAGATGTATTGAACAACATAGTTTCCAAATGGATCTTGCACCAAGGTGTATGAGTTGGCTGTAATCTGAGCAATCAACTGTGCACGCTGTTCACCAGAAGCATGATCAATGCAGCGCTGGAGGACACAGCAGCCATGACGATGAGTTCCAACAGCAATGCAGCTGGCACCAACAGCATCATAAATGAACTAGTAGCGAATTCAAATAAGCATCATCGTGTAACGTCTAGATCGTAGCACGAGGTGGAGTTACCTGAGCATCAGCACCGGACAAGCGATTGAGGCACTTTTGAATCACATGATTGCCATTGAGATCTTGAACAAGCTCGACCACTTTGTCGCGCAGGGCATTGATAACAGTTTGAGTCTTGTGAATGTTGTTAGTCAGTGGTTACACGCACAGAGATGAAATGATATGCAATACCTGCTCAGGAGTGGAAATGAATTCGATCATTTTCTGGAGAGCACGAGTTCCATGCTGATTCAAAGCAATAGAGACTAACTGAGGAGCAGCATTATTGATGAGAGCAGTTCGCTGTTCGTCATTGGAGAATTCGAGCAGTTTCTGGCAAAGGTAGTTACCAAACGGATCTAAAGTATCATCGTGTCAGTCATATATCCGAAGAATAGAATCGATCTCAGTAACTGACCAGTCATCAATTCAACGACATGCATATGAGTCTCCAAGAAGATCATTTGAACGCTCTCAGGAATGCGTTCCTCCAACTTCCGCTGCAAATAACGACAACCGTGCTGGTCCTTGCAAAGCCCATAGATCTCTCCGCGGTACTGTTCGAGTGGAACATTAGCAAAGCGAGAAAAGGCACTTGCATCAGTCTCTCCGTTACGGCGGGCCTGGTTGATTCTAGCGGGGTTGTTGTCGAGGAACCGAGAGTAATTCTGGAAAGGCTGTGCAAAAGGCGGATGAGAAGCAAGTGCCAAACCATGATTGCCGTTGTTCTGCATAGGATTGGTAACCCAAGGTTGCATTCCATAACCGTAGTTAGAAGGCGGGAAGACATTTTTGACCGGGGTAACGGAGCCATTGGCATTTCCAGACATGGTGACAGGGGCATTGACGTGAGAAGAAAATGGAGCAGCAGTAGCCTGGAATCCAGACTGCAAAGTCTGCAAACTTGGGATTGGGTCGCTATGCTCAGACTGAGGAGTTGGAGGAGACTCAGCGAGTTGGTGCGGATTATGGTGGTGCTGGACAATATTGCTACTGACACGATGGTCACTGCTGGAACCCGGAGGAGTAATGTTAGTTGGAAATCCACCGTTTCTCATAGTTGGAACATCATTTGTTGAGTAAGACATCTGCAAAGATGTCGGACGACTGTTCGACGGGGTATTTCCAGTCGTGGTAGAACCGAAACCTGTGAAGCCAGCCTCCAAAGAGAGACGACTCATATGACGAGGTTGATAGCTTCCACTGGACAATCCAGAGCTTGTAGTGGGGATATAGGACTTATCACCCAAGCTTTCTCCTTGAAGCCAATTGAATGCATTCTGAGGGAGACTTTGGTGAGTTATGTGTCGCTGGTTTGTACGATGAGTATCGGGGACCGGGGTACGAGCAGCGGCCAAATCTACTGCAGCCGAGTTTGCTGTAAGCTACATTGACAGTGTTAGCATGATAGTTGGCATGAAGAAGCCTGTTATCAGGAGCACAAACCGAGGGGTTATCGCCACCACGACGAATCAAAGTAGGGAATTTATCGTCTGGATCAGTAAGGCGCAAGTAACTTTTGACATCTGGAGTGGCCATGCGATCCTCCTCTTTGGGCTTGTCTTCGTCCTCTTCAACTGAATGCTTTCCTGAGAAAAAGGGGCCAAATGCCAAAGAACTGCCAAAACTGTTGGAAGATTGTTGTCCTGAAGCTTGAAATGTCGAGGTTGACAAGGAATACCTGCTTCTAAAGTAAAATGTCAGATTTCAACCTCAAAAGAAAGTGAAGGTGCTATATAATGAAGTGATGAGCTCTAGCTGGGGTAAATCGATCCCTCGGTAGTGAGAAAGGCCCCAACAGTCGTGAGGATTTTGAAGAGGACTGAATCCCAATTTTCAAGTATATATAACCTCGAGAAGTGGCTGGGACTTTCGTAGGGAAGAATCAAAACTCACAGATGCCGTGGGCGAAAAGCTCCGGCTCCAAAACCGCTGGAGTGAAATTCATGCTCAGAGTTGCGTCTCGAGTTCATAGCTGAAGCAAGAGACTCGTTGCTCACGCCATACTGCGAGTTTGTCTTGTTCGAATTAGGCGAAGTGATCTGAGGTGAGAACAAGTTGCCGAATCGACCAGAAGTGGACTGGCCGTTGGAAATGGAAAATCGTGCTGGACGAGAGAGGGGCGTAGGGAATCCTGAATCGTGATACTCAGGGGGCGTGGTGGGCTCGCTTACGGGACCATTGAGCCCATTGCGAGCTAGGTCTCTAGCGATTAGGTCCATTTCTCTTTCCTCTCGTTCTTGCTGAAGGTTGAGAAGCTTTAGGTCTGCCTCGAATCTCTTTTTTTGCTCTCTCATATGCTCAATATGTTGTCGTTTCCTCTCAAACTATATGAGAGTTAGAAGTCGAAAGTAAGGTTGGGAAAAGTAGGGAGATGTGAAAGAAGAAAGTAAAGGAAGAGGAGGAGAGGGTAAAGGAGGTGGTTTAGAAATTCTGATATTGGAAAAAGGGGGAGGGTTTGTGCGAAAAGAGGGGGGATGGTTGTGAAAGAAAACAAGGTGGTGCAAGCTCACAAGCTGAGATTTATGCAGTCGCGTGGCCTAGAACAGATAGGAGATATGTTTGTCAGTAGAGTGAAAGTGAAAGAAAATAGTGAGCTGTCCAGGCACAATAGAACAACAATCAATAGTAAAGCTGTGTGAAACAACCTCACTTCAGGACAAACAGAAGAACACATCGACTGCACCCAATCACATCAGATTCTAACCACAGGGAAGAGAGCACCCACAGAAGACAATATATCCAGCGATTCTGGCACTTGAAGAGGCTGCGGACCGAGTCCTATCCAGGGCGGAAACTTTGTGGAATCGGTGGTGAAACGGCGTTGGATCGTGGAGCGGATGTCAGCTCCCACTGCGGAGTTGAAGCTCGACTGGCCTGCGGGGGGTGAAGGGAGGTTGGAGAAGGGAGATTCCGATAAAGAGGAGCGCGGGGAGGCGAGTCCAAGCTCGTCGAGCCGTTCGTCGATACCATTCTTGAACGCCATGTCTGCAGGCATCTATTCGGGTCAGTTGATGAACGTCATCAGGCACAATTGAGCAGCGAAAGTGTGCAATGCGATTTGGTCTGGTTAGGACTGCATAAACGAAGGAGCTGAAGAAGACGTCGCCATGCGCCAAAATGAATGGAACCAGAGCAGAGGCCCAAAGACGAAACGACAGCGGGAGGGACCAAAAGAGATTCAGCTGCAGAGAGGGGAGGATTTGGGATTTTGGAACGGGATGGTTGGCGCTGTCCGATTAGTCCAACCCAAATAATTGGGCGAAGACTGGTCTTACAAACGCCCTCCAGGTTACAGATGAGGCGAACAGACCCAAAATCCGATAGCTCTAGGTATTCACAAATAGAGCAAATGTCGATATTCATGAGAGAGACTTACAGAAGCTTCGCTTGAGAGGTGCATTCGATTCTACCACGCCGTGAGGAGAGGGGGAATGCGATGCGAACAAGCACGGATCCCGACCTGTAGGTAGCCGGTCTTCTTTTGCTTCGTGGAATTCCCCTCTTGCGACCGTCTAGACGAGGGCTGTGCGCGGTTTTTTTCTTTCACCTGAAACCCGGCTGTGGGTGCGGTTCCCGTCTACGAGTTGTATGGGCAGGTCTCGAGGTTTCTCGGGGAGGCGTCAAAGAAATTGAGCTGGATTTCATTCGGTTCAACTTTCGTCCAGTAACTAATTTCTTCTGCCAATTCTGCGAGATCAGGATCATACCAAGCAGTTCGAATTGGTGAGCATCACACGGAGCAATCGACAGCGCTGGTATAGTCCACAGACCCAAGTCTCATTCTGCGATAGATACGGAGAGGAGAGGGCAGCCAGTCTAGGAGGACAAGGGAAGAGAGGAGAGCTGTTGTACAGACCACCCCGTCAACGTCTCTGCGCAGACAAAGAGCTTGGAGGGAGAAGAGAAGAGAGAAGAGAGGGGAAGAGGGAGAAGAAGAAGAGAAAACGAAGAAGAAGAGGGTCTTTTCTGCGGAATATAGCGACCGGTGTGATCGATGGCGGGGGGTTTGGACTCGGACGCAGCAGATGCAGGTCGTCGGGGGGTCGATGAGGCCACTGCAGCCCACGCCCGCAGACGAATGACAAGCTGAAGAATGCTCTCCCTACCGCGTAGTCTACAGATATTTCCGATTTCTTCGTGCGGTGATTGGGATGGCGACAAGGGAATTCGACGGCGGGCAAATCGCGTTGCGTCAGGCAGAGGTACCCGCTACCTGATCCCACTGAGGGGTCACCGCCTGTTTCATAGCCCAACACAGCCGAACCTCTCTTGTACCCTGGACCTCAGCACTTGGCCCAACCCGAGCGCTGTGCTGGGGCTCTGGGAGAAGCAATTCCACGTCCGTCGTCGGTTGCTGAGCCGTCGTGGGCGTTCTGAGGCCGTTATCGTGTGTTTTCAGGGCGGCTTCAACTTTGATACTCGGCCTGTAGCTCTCGCAAGACAATGACCAGTTGGTATACACGCGCCGCCCTGTTCGCTACATGATACCCACAGCGTAGATACAGATGTAAGGCGGAAGTACCGCTGTACATGTCTTGTCTCTCGTCCTGTCGTTCATGGACAACGTGGATAGCGCCCAGTCGACAAGCAGACGGACATGCAATCCCCTGGCATTGTTGGCGCTCAACGGATTGACTTCACAGAGGCCCAGAACATGTCACTTCCTGCAACCTTGACGTCGGCTCACTTTCAATGGCCACTAACGACTAACACGCAGCAGAGAACAAGGGCTTTGACGATCCAACTTTCGCCTCATAGAGATGGTTTGTTCAATTCACTGAGACGCAGCCTGGAAAGAAACAGGCCATCTGAAATCCTGTTGCTTCATTGCCACAAACCGTGATTGGGACTGTCTTTCGGTCTGAAACAGCTATCGTGAACAATTAGAATGCTCCAAAGCGCGAAGTTACAATATCGATTGCTGCTTGGGGAAAAGGGTTCGGGACCAAAGCGTAAAATCCACTTGCTGCAAATCACACTTTGGCTGAACGTTTCTCATCCCATGCGCTCCCATGATCACCTCAAAACGAGCGAAAATGGTTCGACTATAATGAGCTCTTCCAAGGCTCGCTTTCATCCAGAGAGAAAAGCAACGAATAACTCGGAATTATTGACAAGTCAACCAATCCGCCAAAGCTCCTACAATTAAAACACCAATGACCTTCATCGGGTGGTGAGAACACAAAGCGATTCTACTCCGCATTTCGACAAGCGTTCCAAACGCGAGCTTGCCACGATTCACACTCCTTCAACCCCCTACCCGCCCACCTAAAATATCCTTCCCGCAGTTGATGCATGCAGCACCCGTCGACTGGTCCAAGCCCATTATTTGACGACCAATGACAGTAACTTGGCATCTTCAAGAAATTCGCTGGGGCTGGAAAGATCCGGCCGAACGATCACCCAAATTCCCCGGCTTTAGCGCCAAAAACTTGGATTGTTCACACAATCATAATGTCCGTCGTTTAAGAGACGGGGGAGAGCTGATATCCAGACAGGATGGCACGGAGAGTAGACAACGGGAAACATCCCGAAAGATGGTCCGTGACTCGACAAGTTTTACATCTTAACTGGTCTGTACGACAAAGGACTGCGATGTGGACTTGGTACAAATTCCGGGGGGCAAGTCATCGGCTCCAACGTATGTACCACAGTATGTGCGTGAAAGGCGATCTCACAAATGCTGGACCATTGGGCGCCTACACCAGTACAGTACATAGTGAGGCCATGCCTGAACGAAAGCAGTGGTACCTGATCCGTGCCCTATCGGCCCTGCTGCCGCATATTGAGATTGTTGAATCGTCGGTCGAAAATTAGGGGATAAATAGGAGATCAACTCCCACTGCAACCACCTAACCCCACATTCGTGCATTTCCGTTATCTGAGTTGAGCTGATTCGCGCCGTATTTCTGCAGCTGACTTGTACGGGGGGAGTTTCAGGCGATGCGAAGCTGCGACTGCAAGATATGCTCACTCGGCCACCGTCTTCGTTTATCCAGTTTGGTTTATGACATAGGTTGCCGTTTACCGATCAGTGTTGTTTCTGGAGATCCATCTACAAAAAGATCACAGTGAACTATCAAGCTCATCTGCCGGACAACCTAGAGACTTCAATGTAAAGTTCTTCCGATTCCCGTTCTGAAACTGGTGACAGGATTCCAGATAGATAAGTGCAACACTACCCGAGGAGAGGGGTGATTATCAACGAACAATCCAGCTCATCAAACTGCCCCTCAATTCCAAGGGCAACGCCAGCCACCCGGATGCACTGCGGCGTCCATAATCGAAAAGTCGAGATTTTGGGACCTGAAACAATTCTGAAAGTAAGCCTGCACTATCCGTGTCTACCAGGACTCTATAAACCTAGAGATGACGACAGAATACCTCCGGGCCGCGGTCCATGCGTTGGGAGAATCGAAAACAGATTTGTATCCCATGTAACCTTTGGGCATCCGCATCCTCAATAGATTCGGCTCTTGTTGCTGTTGCTGATATTCAAGAACGTTCATGCCACTGCCAATTCATGCGGGAGTGAGCACAGTCCAGTGCGGGGAAGAACGCCAAGTGCCGTGTCTGTTGAGCTCTGACACAAACGCCAAGCCTCCTGACCCCTTGGCGCTTGCCGCGCGCCTACGCGGCTGTTCGGATTAACTTTTGGCACATCCGCCGATCAAAGGCCCCCTCCATTTCTTAGTCATTCAAAAAAGATATCAGCTCGTCCCGCCCGGAGACCTTCGACAGAGCGCAGAAGCCATGTTACGTCTTGAATTATAGCGTTTCGATCTTTTCTCATGCTGGTTGAATATACTCTTGCTGCGCGATAGCCCAAATGCCTCCAAGACGAAGGCCTCAGGTCGCTGCGCAGTCGAATCTAGCTGCAAAGGTGCGTTCGCGATCGAGTCCGATGATTTTATTCCCCTGCGGAGCTCTGAAACCGTTGAGCTGTGCTGAATACTAATATGCTGTTATAGTCTACGTCTAATCCTTCTGCGCAGACAGCAACAAACGCCACAGGTATGCAGGACGGTAGTTCGAAACGGAAACGAGCTGGAGACCCGAAGGCCGGCACGGCAGACGGTGGCGCTGATGTTAAAGGAAAAGGCAGCGCCTCAGGCGGACGAAAAGGAAAGAATACAGATGTATGTGTTATGGCGATGCTGCTAAACAGGGGAAACGAAATGCTGACTCACGGATTTATCCAATCTAGGACTTCGAAGCTCTCCTCCAGCCCTTCTACTACAGCAAATCCCTGACCGACCCGATCAACACCGAAAAGGATAAATGGAATCTACTTCCGGCGTTTCTGAAGGTTAAGGGGCTCGTCAAGCAGCATATCGATTCATACAACTACTTCGTCGAGGTGCAGCTGAAGAAGATCGTGCAGGCCAGTGCTGAGATTCGCAGTGATGTGGACCCTAACTTTTACATTAGGTATGTTCAACTTCCCAGTCAACTCTAGTATTGTATTGTGTTGCTTCATAGGCTAACTGTGCTTTATTCATCGTTAGATTCCATGACATCTACTTGGGCAGTCCCAGACGAGCAGACGAAGAGCAATCAGAAGATTCACGTCTAAAGGTCGAATCTACAATTACCCCCAACGAATGCCGATTACGAGACATGACCTATGCTGCCCCGATTCTCGTCGATTTCGAATACGTTCGTGGTCGACAGCGAGTGAAGCGAAATGGTACCGCAATCGGCCGCATGCCAGTCATGCTTCGCAGCTCCAAGTGCGTTCTCTCAAAGAAATCGCCGAGAGATATGTATCTGTTGCACGAATGTCCTCTTGATCCGGGTGGTTATTTTATCGTGAACGGAACGGAAAAGGTTATCCTCGTGCAGGAGCAGCTTAGCAAGAACAGAGTTATCGTCGAGACGGATCCGAAGAAGGATATTGTTCAGGCGTCTGTTACTAGGTATGGATTCTTATTCATTTAGTACGATTGGCGTGTGCTAACAAGATCGGTATAGTTCCTCCAACGAAAGAAAATCTAAGAGTTACATCATCCTCAAAAAGGAGCGCATATATCTCCGGCACAACGTCCTCAGCGACGACGTTCCAATCGTTATCATTCTAAAGGCGATGGGAATACAGTCTGACAAGGAAATGCTGCTCCTTGTCGCTGGAGTAGACAGCGCATACCAAGAAGATTTCGCAATCAATTTCGAAGAGACCGTCAAACTGGGAATATACACACAGCAACAAGCATTAGAATACCTCGGATCGCATATCAAAATCACCCGAAAACCGAATGGCCTTGGAGGCCGTCGAAACTATATCCAAGAAGCAATTGAAGCTATCGCCTCCGTGATCATTTCTCATGTTCAAGTAGAGAATATGAATTTCCGACCAAAGGCCCTTTACGTCGCTCACATGGTGCGTCGTGTTCTCATGGCGAAGCACGATTCTAGTCTAGTTGACGATCGCGATTACGTTGGTAATAAACGCTTGGAGTTGGCTGGCCAGCTCCTTGCCTTGTTGTTTGAAGATTTGTTTAAAAAGTTCTGCTTCGACATTAAGATGAACATTGACAAGGTGTTGAAGAAACCGGTGCGAACGGAAGCTTTTGATGCATTTGGTGTGGTTGCGATCCATGGGAATCATATCACGCAGGGCATGAACCGTGCCATATCGACAGGAAACTGGAGTCTGAAACGTTTTCGCATGGAAAGAGCTGGAGTGACCCATGTGTTGAGTCGATTGAGTTATATCTCTGCGCTGGGTATGATGACACGCATATCGAGTCAGTTTGAAAAGACTCGCAAGGTCAGCGGTCCTCGTGCTCTACAACCGTCGCAATTTGGGATGCTTTGTCCTTCAGATACGCCGGAAGGTGAAGCATGTGGTCTTGTCAAGAATCTTGCATTGATGACGCACATCACAACTAACGATGAGGAAGAGCCTGTGCGAAAGCTGGTGTATGCCTTGGGTGCAGAAGACGTGCAGGCGGTGGGGGGACGAGAATGCTACGGTCAAGGGGCGTATATCATCTTTTTGAACGGTTCGCCTATCGCGTTAACTCGACGTCCGAAACATTTCCTGAATTCATTTCGACGCTTACGGCGAACGGGTCGAGTGTCAGAGTTCGTCAGCGTGTACATTAACCACCATCAGACCGCCGTACATATCGCTACCGATGACGGTCGAATATGTCGTCCGCTAATCATCGTTGAAAACGGAAAGTCGAAGGTCAACGCTCGCCATCTGTCCATGCTACGCAGTGGAACAATGGAGTTTGATGACTTCCTTGCTCAAGGTCTCGTCGAATACCTTGACGTGAACGAAGAAAACGACTCCTACATCGCTGTGTACGAAAATATGATCAACGAAAACACGACACACTTGGAAATCGAACCTTTTACGATTCTTGGTGCTGTCGCCGGCCTTATCCCTTACCCACATCATAATCAATCCCCCAGAAATACCTACCAATGCGCTATGGGTAAACAAGCCATAGGCGCAATCGCTAACAATCAATTCCTCCGCATCGACTCTTTGCTTTACACCATGGTTTATCCTCAGAAACCCATGGTGAAGACGAGGACCATCGAGCTTGTCAAGTACGACAAATTACCAGCTGGCCAAAATGCCACAGTTGCTGTGATGAGTTACTCTGGTTATGATATTGAGGACGCGCTCGTATTGAACAGAGGATCCGTGGATCGTGGATTTGGACGGTGCCAAGTGTTCCGCAAGTACTCAGCCAATCTTAAGAGTTATTCCAATGGCACGAAAGACAGACTACTTGGACCTGATCGCGAGAACGGTGTATCAATCCGCAAACACGCTCTTCTTGACATGGACGGATTGGCCGCGGTTGGTGAAAAAGTAAGCAGTGGTGAGGTTTACCTCAACAAAGCAACGCCCGAAAACGCCTTGTCCTCCGGGATCACAGGTTCAGACGCCGGTGGCCCAATTGCCTACATCCCGTCCCCCCAAACCTACAAACTCCCCGATCCAAGCTACATTGACAAAGTCATGATATCCACTACCGAAGTCGAAAACCAACTCATCAAAGTCCAAACCCGCCAGACCCGTATCCCAGAAGTTGGCGACAAATTCTCATCCCGCCACGGACAAAAGGGCGTCGTTGGTATCATCGCAGAACAGGCTGATATGCCCTTCACAGACCAAGGCATCGTCCCAGACATCATCATGAACCCTCACGGTTTCCCATCCCGCATGACTGTCGGCAAAATGCTCGAACTCGTCGCTGGAAAAGCTGGCGTTCTCTCTGGCCAATTCGGTTACGGCACTGCCTTTGGCGGAAGTCCCGTTGAAGAGATGTCAGCCATCCTGGTCTCCAAGGGGTTTAGTTACGGTGGCAAGGATTACCTTACGTCTGGTATCACTGGTGAAGCGCTCCCGGCGTATATTTTTACGGGGCCAATTTATTATCAAAAACTCAAGCACATGGTCCAGGACAAGATGCACTCTCGTGCTCGTGGCCCTCGTGCCATTCTGACACGCCAACCGACCGAAGGTCGTTCACGAGACGGTGGTCTGCGTCTGGGAGAGATGGAACGCGATTGTCTGATTGCGTACGGCACTAGTCAACTGCTTCTGGAACGGCTAATGATCTCTTCTGATCGGCATGAGGTTGATGTCTGTGAAAATTGCGGTTTTATGGGGTACTTGGGCTGGTGTCAGCGGTGCAAGACGTCGAGGGGTGTGGTTAAGATGGTGATCCCGTATGCGGCGAAGTTGTTGGTGCAGGAGCTTTTTAGCATGAATGTGGTCGCGCGACTGAAGCTTGCGGATGAGTTTCCTGAGGAGAGGGGGATGTGATTGATGTGAGTGACTTTTATGTCCTCATTGATGGATGACGTTACGGCTTGGGATCATGATTGTATAATTTGATAAGATATGTACCCCTGTACAGTGCCATATATTCAATCTTGATACTACTGTCCACATTGCTTTGCTGTGAAACCGCGCTGATCGACATAACTACAGTAGAGCATAGACTCTAATCAGACTGTTTTACAAACCAGGGCACCACTCACGTATATGTGCTGAACAGAAAAGGTCACTAATTGAAAAGGCAGTTTTACCCCAAAATTCCACCCATATGCTACAGAGCACATTTATCCGTGCTATCCCCTGATCTTCAGCCTCCTTCGAGCACCAGGTATGTGCAAGAGTGATAGAAACGTGGTCTGAAACCCCGAAATCGAAGCGTATCTGTTACTGTACCTCACAAGCGCCATTCATCAACAACACTCGTAGAAGCGACCAAAAGACCTGGTACTCCGGCCCCTCCTCCCTTCCTAAAGTCTCGCTCTTCATTCTCGAGGTCGCCAAGTAAATCAAACTGATCAGGCATATTCTCAAACTTCACGGTAACAAGCGGGCTGTCGTAACGGTACGATTTCAGATCCCGCAATTTATGGCCATGGCTGGTGTCTGTGTTACGATCAATCACTGGTAGTTCCCTCTGATCCATGGAAGTATCAGGTTGCAGCCGTTTCCCTGTTGTAAGGGAGAAGAGCTGGACGGTTGGTAGTTCGGTTGCTGCTGATTGTTAGTAAAGGGTTAGCTTTTTGAGAAGATTGGGTGGGAAGACAAACCGCAGGCGACGAGGCCTAGCTCATGACATAGGTCTACATTGCGAAATCTGTCGCATTCTACATCGGAAAACTCCATGAAGGGAGTCGCTGAAGTATGATCTGGTCGAGTTGGTTGAGGGTGTTTGTCGATGCGGTCTGAGGTAAACCGAAGATCATACATGTTCAACTGTCACGTATGACCAAAATTAGCATATCATATCTTCATCAAAACTCACATGATATCAGGACAACTTCGTTGGGACAACGTACAGTATTCGGCCCAGCGGCAATAACCTTCCATTCATCCACCCTTTTCAGAGCTTGCACGGCATGTCCATGCTGAAATCTCGCGGTGGAGCCCTGACTCCGAGTGTCGTATAACCACACACGGGAGTCAAATGATCCAGCGATAATCACATTGCGATCCAACCAGTCAACAGCTCGGATAGCAGAGGGGAACGTCTTCACCGTCCTAAGATCCCATTGCGCTGACTCGTTTGAAAGAGTGACCAAGTCTTCACCACAGCCGACGGCGAACACAGTCCTTGTGTCATCTGGGAAACAAGAGATATTGCATTCTGACCATCCGGGGCGACTGAAGCGAGATAGAGCACCTGCTGAAATGTGAGATAGACAGCAACAGGAGAGAACTAGACCAAGATTAAACGGCCATCCATACCCTCATATGTATACTCTGGCTCTTCACATGGCTCTTCTATGGCAAGAGTTCCAACTGTCAGGTTAATTGTTGACTTGTCAAAGTGTTGGGAGATCTGACTTCAAACAACGTCAGTACTGTACAAGAGTTCCGGCAACATCAACCACAGAAACCATATCAACACTATACATACAGCAAATCTCCTGTGGGGGAAATTGAGAACGTTGCAACCTACAGTTGAAGTCAGTCTTTGGGTTCCAACCGATATACAACCTCATCTCGTCATACATACATATTCGAGCATGTTCATCAATGAGCACACAACAGCGGCGGGCGGATACTCCCACGGGGCTCTTGAAGATGTAGGCTGGTAGAAACTTGTGCTTTGTTAGTAGACATAGGACCATGGAGTACGAGTATGATATAATAACGTACACTATTTTGCTTGGTCCAAAATTGCTATGACCTATACGTTACACATCAGTGTAAGGGAACAAAAATAGTCTGATATTTTCTAAGCTGGTCCAAGCATGCTTACTTGCAAAGACCCGTGCTGTGCGCGGGTCTCGATCAACGTGCGTTATTGACTGTTGCGGAGGCGTATCGAAGAGAGTAAGACCCTGAAAAAGATCCACGCAGGCTTCACCCACTGAACCGAGATGGTCACTTTTCTGTGGAGCACATCGTCCCAGCTCTCTCTGAAGACCCAGCTTTCCTATGAGTGGATGACGGAGCATTTCTGATGATCTCACTGTCTCTTTGGACAAGCGTTCCTGGAAGGCTTCGGTCCTCTCGCGCCGCTATCGTGCTCAGAGTCAGTATTAAGAACTGAGGGATCTAGTCTCGCAGGAGATAAGCTCACTGCTGCAACTTTCTTCTGTTTAGCGACCTCGTTTTTCGAGTATCTCGAACCCTCAGGAGCTTGGTGGTTGGGCTGGATCCTGAAATACTTCCGTCTTTGTTGGTCTATTTGCAAAGGTCAGACGGCACAGAGTTCAAAAGATGATCATCGCGACGGAAAAATATTCGTTTGAAAGCTAGGCCAGAAGAGAAGTCCTCTACTCCGCAATGTCTTTGACAGTACCCCATGGAGCTGCTTGTATCTGGCAATAAATAAAATTCGACAAAATGCTCACTCAATCCTACAAACAAGCAAACAGAAACGAACATAGCAAGTCATAATGATGACAAAAAATGAACTGTATATTTCATCATCCTTCCAAAATATGACCATCAACATGATATGCTGCTCATTGGGCCGTTGAAGCACGTTTATGCATCGAGCTCTGGTGACTTCTGTCCAGTCTCGACACAGGAAAAGACAGAAACATCAGGACAAATATTTCCTGCTCTCTCACCAAGACGCCCAACTCTCAAACTTCAAAAGGGTAACAAAAGGTATCGAACGCTGGCAATGGCAAAAGACTGATTCCATTCAATCCACAAGTAGAAAAAGGTATCGCACTCACCGAAATAGAACCCGGGAATCTCTGGGAAATTCATCACGACATGCACTTATACCCTTTCAAGCACTTCAGTGATCAATTGCGAGATGGAATACAACATGGCTAGAGAGAGAAAACTATCAAAAGAGACACAGCTAAATTCAACAATTACGGGTCGTTGGGAGTCGTCCATGACCTCAAACATTGAACGTCACATGTGCACGGCGGAAAGGGTGATTAGATAAGCCGACCCGATAAGCTCCGCCAGCGGAATTAGGATGATATCCGAGGTCCTCCTTAACTATAGAGCAGATGTTGATGAGAATGAAAAAATGACATTTGGTAGTTTTCAAGTACACGACCGACTCAATGGCTTTCCACCTTCAAGCTCAGTCAGTGCAGGCATTGCCTCTTTTAGACGAAACCCAGAAGAACGATCTCAGATTTATTCAGGAGTCCTAACTACATGGTAAAGTCCCAGCGAACCAGCAAATATCTCCTCGTCTTGTTCGAACATGGTCTGTTATAAACGCATGAGAGCATGGAAAAAATCAGGAAAAACAAAGCAAGTCTTCCAAACACTGTAAACCGTGCTCAATTTACTCCTCCGCAGACCCCCCAGGCCTCGTATCAACCTGCCTCTTCAACCTATTCTCCCCCGGCATATACGGCTCATTCGCGGCCTCCCTCGCCATATCATTAATCCACCTCGAATGCGGCTTACACGACTCCCCCTGCGTCATCTGACTCGCCAAATACAGCCAACTCAAGGTATTTCCGACCGTCGACACCTCATCACTCACGCTCGTGCGCGCATACTCACTCATGCGGTCATACAGGTCGTCGTCGGTCCAGAGGTCGTAGAGATGTTTGGCCACGGTGTCGGTGTCGCCGACTTCGACCAAAAACCCGTTCTTGCCGTGTTGGACCTGGAGGGGGATGCCGCCGGCGAGGGTGGCGATGACGGGTTTGCCTTTGTGGAGGGCTTCGGAGACTTTGACTTCGAAGCCTTCGCGGACGGAGAGTTGGAGGGCTACGCGGGCTTTGGAGAGGAGGGCGTTGAGAATTTGATCGGAGGGGGGGATGTGCATCACGCAGACGTGAGGTTTGAGGTGACGCATTTGGGATTCGAGATATTCGATCACGGCGTCGTATATCACCGCACCATCGGGGTCGTCGACTGAGCCGTGTCCGCATATAAGGAGCTTTGGAGGTGTGGTTACGGACTTGATCTTCTCGAAGAATTTATCGTAGGATTGAATCACGTCGAAAATTCCTTTTGAAGGGTCGAATCTTGCAACTTGGACGATATACTCATCTAACATTCAAAGTAAAGCGTCAGCAACGATGAGTCTCATTGAGTGTGTATCAGGTATCATCTCACCCTTAGGATAATCAATGGTTGTCATTCCGATCGAGCGACACTTCGCATTGAAGATACGTCCGTAATACCCAACGTCCCAATCCTCCATAGGCTTATTTAGGCCATCCAACCTAGGACCATGTCAGTATCTCCCACTACATATGACACTGAAAACTAACAACATACCAATCAGTCGAAGCAGGCAAATACCCCACAGACTCTGGATTCACAGTCTTCGGCACAAAAGCACTCACAGGATGACTGATAAACAAATCGGCCTGCTTGATGCTCTCCCAGAAGTACGCCCACGCCTCCGCCTGTGGCGTGGTAGGGTCATCTACCAGATCACTTCTGATCTGAATATGACTGCGATAGATGACAGGCCTATTCGGAGTGGCCTTCTTGATAAGCGGGATCAGACCAGGCATCTGCGGATCATCAATGACGATAATATCAGCACCACCGTCCTCTGGCGCATCTAGTGGTCCGCCCTTTCCAAACCAGTAGCGTTTGGCGTTGGTCGTGATCCAGTCGGTCAGTTGCTGTTTGTTCTCTTCTGTGAGCCGCTCGTCGAGTCTAGCTACGCCTTGGAGAATGTTGTGGTTTGTCTTGGTGATACGGAACACCCCTGGTTTTGGTCGCGGGACGTACCTATACAGGACATAAGTAAATATCCAACCTTGTAGAGTCTCAGTCGATGGTCATGGCCTACCACTTAATATCCGTGCCTAGCGCTTCAGAGAATCTCACAAGTGCGTGTCTCATGAGCGCGACACCACCACCTTGAGGCGTGCTGCTGAAGAAGGCCATTTTGATATTCCGTTTTTTCATATCTGCAGCATACTTCTGCACTGCAGCCCAAGTTCTTTCTCCAACCGTTTTCTCATAGTCGCTCACTGTGCTCAGCACAGCATGGAACCCTGCGTCGACCTCGACGTTTCCTCGATAGCCAACCTGCAATAGGGGCGCTTTGTTCGGGCCGAAGAATCTATCTTCAAGTCAGTATATCATCCTCCCCTTTACTTCTTTCCAGATAGAACCCCAAAGGCATATCTTGGCGTTCGACCTCCCCAGAGAAGACAAACTAACGTGATACATTTCCTCGCAATACTCTCCGCCTGTTCATCCAACATCTTCGAATTCCACATCTCCGTATTAATCCATCCCACACTATGCACCCCCTTCCCATGCAACACCAACGGCACGATATCCAACTCACTCCACAACCTGGGGCACAGACGCGGACAATGCACCGCCAGGTTGATGGGCAGGGCAATACCAATGAACTTCTCCATATGCTCGATCTTGTACGTTCGCACCTGATTGATGACGAATTCTGTGATGAGGTCGGTGATGGAGCTGCCCTCTTCGCGCGGGAAATGCTGCTCGGCGAAGTCGAGGAAGTAGGTCGTGTCTCGTACGGCGAGGGCGATTCCGACGTCCGTTTCGGAGACGGAGCCGGAGAGACCGCCATAGATCGTCTGTATAGGATCAAGTGGTCAGATGCTGATACTATAAAAGAGAACCTTGTGCAGATAACACTGAGGGGTGGGGTTCATACCTCAGATGGTGGTCCCGACCACGACTTCTTCTTGATATGTTCCAGCAAATTATGTTTCTGATACACGGACGTCCGTCGCGAAAACTGCTGTTCGGGAGCATTCTGCTTCATCACAGCGACTACATATTCCCTCAACCGCGGCGGGCCAGCCGTGTCCGAATCACGCCTTCCAAAGCCATGGTTCCTCGGTGAGTCCATCTTGAAAAAGGGTAGAGAGGTCCCTCTATCTTATAAACCGCTTCTGTAAGTATCCCAAAGACTCCTTCAATATAAATGCAGAATTTGACGAAGTGGTATCCTTCTAATCCAGCGTGTATGTAGAAACGGGCCAAGACAAAAAGTCAAAGTAGAAGTAAAGGATAAGAGACTGTGCAGTACAATTGCAAGAGGTCAAGAACCAGGGCTAGAAGCCAGAGGGGTAGCGCATATATGGAAGAAGATTGGATAAGTTTTCCAGAGCTCCAAGAACAGGATAATTCCCCAAACATAAATTTGTCACAGGTACCGTAAACAAGTAACTAGGTGGTTAGTCCACGATCAAGCTCTTCCACCACCCGTATCCACTAGAGTAGATACAAGATGACGATTCACCGTCTGTCAAGCAATTAATAGTTAGTAGCAGTCTTTGAACAGCACGGAATTGAAAGCGTCCGCCCCTCAATTAGTGAAGCAGCACAACCACCGCTCGGATGTGTGAGTTCCAAGTCAAAGTCACCAGCATCGGAAGTGCATCACCAGCATGGCGAGGTGTCTGACATCATTCCCGGCGGCCGCCCACGCAATGAGTGAACCACCCGCCGCATCCCGGGTCATATGTGCAGCATTCTTCCCCCGTCGATTGTAGACTTTTGCCCTACCCTTAAAACTCTGCTCTACGAGTGGACGGGGGAGTTGGCCGGAAGTTGGAAAGCAAGCAAGCTTATGATTGTTCTTGATGTCAGGAGTCGGCGGTTTGCGCTGTGATCAACAGCCGATGTTGGTTTAAACGTGAATTCAACACGGTTTACGTAAGCATCGTGATGATGAAGCCCGGATGAGACACGATGCGGGGCATATCGGGGATCAGTTCATTGATGACAGTTGATAACGGAAGTTTACGAGTTGCTGTGGAAGTACTGTAGTCTATTATCTAGAACTTTTGTTGAACAATATTAGAATCGAGGAGATCAACCGCGGCCACCAGGATAGCGGAACTAGGGGGAATGGCGCTGAAAATGGTTTCACCTTTGCAGAAGAACTGTTCAGAACTTTAGATGAAAAGATACGGAATCAGAAGAGACAGTAATTAATAGTATCACACCACTAGAAAGAATAAAAGGAACGAAAGTGTCAAAAACAGGGCGATCTATCAAAACACGAAATGAGGATAAGGAAATTTTTGGCGATGTGAAAAGAGTGGAAGAACAGAGCACGATAGCCACGCAGAAAAAGTTCTCTTAAGAAGGGAAAGGGAAAAAGTCCAGGCGCGGACACTGTCCACGGACGGAGAAGGGTAGATAGAGAATTAGGCCAAGCGGGAGACACTTGATCGCAAGAGTATACACGCAACAGCTGCCGTGAAAAAACTTGCGACCAAATCTTGAATATGATCATGAGAAGAGTCAGTGAGAGTTGATGATTCCCTATGCAACTGACTCGAGGCCTTGAGCGGGCACCTCAAAGTTCAGTGGCCATGCAAAACGCTGATTGACGATGGGTATCCGCACACAGTGATTAGCGAAACCCGCAAAAGCAACAGTAGAAGTAATCAGCAATGAATAATATATGCTGTCCAAACTATCAAAGGGGGGGTAATAACAACTATACAAATTTCTTAAGAAAGAGAAAAAACAAAAACGACCCCAACTTTGTATTTCAAAACACGCGAGGAGAGAACACAAGGGTATTTTCCTTTTCGAGTTCCAAGTACAAACAAGCGGGAGTGATTTTTTTCCTCTCTTCTTTTTCTTTCTGTGTTTTTGTTTCTTGCTCAGGCTCTTCGTCCAAGTAGTGTAAAGTTGTATGGAGGGTTAGAAAGGAAAAGCACTACTTTTGTTGTAGTTTTCGGTGACTTCAAGCAACGATTGGAGGGAAATTTGGATATTAATGTGCTTGTGACAAAGCGCGGGGATGACGTTTTAGAAAGATGGTCGAGGGTATGTATGTTTTTCCGTCCAAAAGGCCTCGCACCGTGGGTAAGAAATAAGAAAGAAAAAATTGTTCTATTCCACTCCAGAACTTTATCCCTTGGAAAAGGCCTTGCTATAAATCCCACTTTTCCCTTTATGCGCTCTTCTCGTGTTGAGTAGAGACACGTTGCAATGAAACAACTATGAAACACAAAGCCGTTAGTGAGGGGTTCGAAACAGCAGATATTGTTATTAGAGGGGCTAGAGGGGGAGGACTCACCGAAATCTTCCAGCGAGCGTTGCTTCTGAGATTTCTTGGGGCTCTTTCCGTGCATCAAGTTGTCGAAGCCGGCAGAGCCTTGGAGGAGGTAGTAGACACCACCCATGACGCAGAACACACCGAAGGAGAAGATCCAGACACGGACGACGGCGACGATGGAGGTCTGGCCACCAATGAACCAACCAAAGAGAGTGAAGAAGGTGGCGATGATATCGACGACCAAGATAGCGCCAGCAAGCTGCCATGAGGGGATGGAAGACCAGAAAGGACCGTTGGCACGAGTGATAAAGATAAGCCAGTTCTCAGTGAGAGAGATTTCGAGGAAGAGGACTTCATCGCGGACACCAAAGTTCTGAACGATACCACCGTCTTCACCTTGGACCAACATGGTCGTGAGGGTAATCCAGGTACCGACGGCGAGGACAATACCGAGAAGGATGGACATACCCCAGAGTTTGGGCAAGTTCCACTTGACGGGAGTCTTGGAGTACGGAGCATTGTCATAGGCAATGGCCAAGGTAGCGATATCAGCGAAAATGGCAATGAAGACGACCAAGTTCAAGTTGAGCGAAGTGTTCAAGATGGCGATCCAGAGACCCAAGAAGATCTCGAGATGGAGAGACAAGGCGATACGGTAGATGACGTACGCATACATACGGTGGAAAATCTGGCGGGAAGTCTTCAAGGCGTCGATGATGGCAGAGAGACCAGGAGCAAGGAAGACGATATCGGCGGCAGAACGGGCAGCATCGGAGGAACCCTCGACGGCAATACCAGTATCGGCCTTCTTGAGAGATGGAGCGTCGTTGACACCGTCACCAGTCATAGCAACGAGGTAGCCACGCTGCTGCAGAATTTCGACGACGTTGTATTTGTGCTGGGGGAAGACTTCAGCGAAACCATCGGCAGCCTCAACGAAATCGTAAATGTCGGAACCAGGCATGGTACCACCGCCACCAAGACCGAGACGCTCAGCGTTGTAAATGTTGGTTCCGAGACCGAGTTGACGAGAGGTTTCACGAGCAATACCGACGGCATCACCAGTCAACATCTTAATGGACAAACCAAGGGTCTTAGCCTCGTTGACAGTCTTTGCGGTATCGTGGCGAGGGGGATCGGAGCAAGGCATGATACCCAAGATCTCCCAGGAACCTTCACCACGCTTGCGAGCAACACCAAGAGAACGGAAACCACGGGTAGCGAATTCAGCGACCTTGTTCTTGTAGGCAGTGTCAATCTCCTCTGGGATGGGGTGGTCATCTTCGACGGTACGGAGGACGAAAAGAGGAGCTCCCTTCACGCAAACAATGCGCTCACCCTGGGGCGATTCAACGACAGCGCTGACCTTCTTGGAGACAGGATCGAAGGGGTGGAACTCGAGGACCTTATACTGGGTAAGGACGGACTTGGCACGAGGATAGTACTTGAGCGACTTCAAGAAAGCCTTGTCGATAGCATCGATACCCTTCTTCTTGCGGGAGGCAGCCAAACAGGCAGTCAACATGAGGTCATCAGGCTCGACACCAGCGACGGTGTAGGGCTCGGAGAGAGAAAGCTTGTTCTTGGTCAAAGTTCCGGTCTTGTCAGAGCAGAGGATTTCGACACCAGCAAGAGATTCGATGGCAGAGAGCTTCTGGACGATAGCCTTCTTCTTGGCGAGATAAGCAGCACCGACAGCCATGGTGGTGGTGACGACAGCGGGAAGACCGACGGGCACACCAATGATGGTGATGGCGAGAGTGAACTCCAAGATGGTAACAATTCCGTTTGATCGGTAGAAAGACGAAACCCAGACGACCAAGAGAGTCAAAATGACCAAGACGAGGAGAACTGTACCGATACCGTTGAGCACTTCAGTGAAATGACCAGTGCCGGCGGAGGCAGCGTTGACGAGAGCGGCGGCACGACCGACGAAAGTGTTGTCACCAGTGGAGGTGATGACAATAAAGGCCTCACCACGCTTGACGGCAGAGGAAGCATAGCAGGTATCACCCTTGTGCTTATCGACAGCAAGAGATTCTCCGGTGATGGCAGACTGATCGACTTGCAAGAAGGCTTCCTCGGTCACAATGCGACCGTCGGCAGGGATGATGGTACCCTACACAAAATAATCATGTTAATACTTGTTAAACAGTCAGTAGGAAGATCATCCGTACCTCTTCGACCTGGAGGATATCACCAGGAACGACTTCAGGGGCTTCGATCTCAGAGAGACGACCATTGCGGAGCACAACAGCCTTGAGGGCAAGAGTTTTTTTCAACTCATCGACGATGGAACCAGCCTGGAATTCTTGGATGAAACCAACACAGGCGTTGAGCAACAAGAGACCGCAGATAACACCAAAATCGACCCAATCCTGAAGACCAGCAGCGAGAACAGCAGCAGCCTGTGATCAAATAAGTCAGCTACGCATTCAACAGAAAACAAACTTCCAGCCATCCGCCCCATCCGAACACACCAAAATTCAACACAAGACGGAATGCAGTGAAAAACCTACCTCCATGACGAACTGAATCGGACCAACGAAGTAGCTCAAGAACTTGAGGAACATGTTCTCCTTCTCTTCCTTCATCTGATTGAGACCGTACTTCTTGCGGCGGACAAGGACTTCCTGGTCAGTGAGACCCATACGAGTATCAGTCTGCAACAATTCCTCAGGAACAGGACGAGCACCACCGGGTTCGGTCTCGTCTTCTTCATCTTCAAAAGCGTGACCATCCTGAGACTCGAGCTCCTCGATCAGCGCATCCATGTCCTCCTCCTCCTCGTCACCATCCACGGGGATGGGCTTCTTCTCATGGTACTGCGCCTCGGAAGCGGGAGCAGGCGCAACTTTCTCCTCGTGATGGTGGCCCTCGAATCCTCCGGTGGGAAAGGTGGTGCCAAGGTGGTTGGGAGGCACACCAGCACCCTGTGGGTGGGCAGAGCCAGTTGGTTCAGCCATGTTTGGCGAGTACAAAGAGCTGATCCAGCGTACAACGGCTGGTTAACGGCGGGAGAGAGAGAAGAACAACAGTCGACTATATTGTGGCCTGGTGTTAAGAAACTGGAAGTGGTTTCTTTGATGGAATTGATTGATAAAAAGGCGTTGAACCGGCGCGGGTCGAATGTTGGAGAAGGAGGAGGGGAGGGAGAGGGGAGAGGGGGGGAGGAGGGAAAGGGACGCGAAAGCTTGCGAGCACAGTCAGAGTACAGACCGCACGACACAAGCTTCTTTGGGAGAAGACGATGCGGGCTGCTGACACAAGGACCGGCACTGAGGTGTCAAAAGGGAGGAAGAAGAAGAAGTCCAGACGAAGATGCGCGAGGGAAGAAAGCGAAGATATATGAGAAGTGGGAGGCCGCAAACTCAAAGCACCGCGCGAAAACTCTAAGACACACTCCTGGTCGCTTCGTCCGGGAGCTATTGTGCACCGTGGGTATTTCGTGGTACTGGTTGTAACAGCAGCCCCGAGAGTCTCCTCTGCATACCACCCATGGATCGCCCTGAGCGAAAAAAACTGCTGCCAGAGATTTTTAATTACCGTCAAAACTGGGTCTCCTCCGTCCCTGATTGGTAGATAGACTCGCAAAGTGGACGTCAGGTAAGCGCGAGACCCGTCCGTACCGCGTAATACCGAAACCACAGAACGAAACAGGCAGCTTTCCCTGTCACAGCAGCTGACCGGTAAGCTCGGAGGAGTGGCCCAAGCGCGGTTGTGCCGTGGCAACAAGCCCGCCACCAGTTTCGATTTTGGCAGAACAGAAGACGAAGCTTCCCAACAACCTTCCATCATCCGTCAGGTACCGTAATCCCAGCGCCGTACCAAACCCTGACAGGCACCAAGCACCTCGTATGTAATGGTATTTGATGGAAAATCCCAATGTTACTGCACCAACCAGACCCTCGCTGATTCGATCGGAAATCGCGTTTCTGAGCTGGAAAGCTGTTCCTCTCGTTACTGGCTCTTGTAATCTATTTGGGATGAACCCTCTGTAACCGAAACTTCCCTTCTGGTAAACTAAGGAAAACACGAAACGCACGAACGAATGACACTCTGGTTCCTCGTCTTTTTGGGAACAGGCAGGCTATTCCCTTTCTGTCCCGCCTAAATATCGGCACATCCTCGCTGTGTCTGCTGAATCGGTACGAGCGGGACAGCGTTGGGTGTATATATTTGGAGGTGGATCTGTCGACCGGACTCCACTCGTGGATGATGAGCGGCATAACATCGTTCTAACGCGCACTCGAGCAAACTGGAGTGCAGATAGCTTCTTCTGCTAGTGCACGGAGTAGGACTCCGGGAAAAGAAGAAGCTGCTTCGCGGTTTGTATGAATTTTATGAAAGGCTTCATACGTTATCACCAGATGCTTCGGGAGCTGCCTGGCGCAATTGCTACGCGTGATTTAATCTTCGATAATTTCACCATGTCGGCTCTCACGGAATTGCCCCAGAGCTCTACGCTGTAACCCTCTGCATCTTATCGAAAATGATTAATACCCCGACATAATTTCCCTCAGGGCTATGTAACCCGCTTGTCGTTGATAGTCGGTGGCCATTATTCCCACCAATCCTTTGTAGCCATTTCGACTTTTTGGAAGCTCGGCAAAAAAGGTTCAAAAGGTCTGCCCTGCTATTCTTTTATTTTTGCATCGTTTTTGAGCTTGAGCCTTCAGATGAAGAGGGAAAAGTTTGCGCGCGCACCAACCACCCCGTCAACGACACGACGACACGACGCCCGTAAAAGGAGCCTTGCGAGGCATCCTTCACGGATTCAATTTCAATGTTCTGACATCAGTGGCGGCTCCTCTGGTACTTCCTCATCAATGATCTCATCAACGACCGCCAGACGATATAACCAGCATCATCCTCGAGCAGTGATGACCCTTTGACGATTGCTCTCTATTCCTTCATATCTCTCTCTTTCTTTCGGCTGAACATGATTATTCCGGTCTCTCATCTCCCTCATAATGATAATCGGCTTGGTGGAGCGGTAAATGACTATCAGCTACCCAAGCAGTGACGTGATTAAATGGCGCCCCCTTTTTCCTCTCGCGATGGAGAAGAAGCTCCAAAAAGGAAACGAGCTTCGTTTCGAATGATAATCACCGCCTGAACATACTTCGAAGTTTGAACATTTGTATTTCGAGAGAATTTGTCGACTTCGTATCCCCCTTTTTCTCTCCGCTAAGAGTTGCAGCCTTTGAGGTTCAAACTGCTTCTTTTGGCGGTCGATGGAGCTCTGAATTTGTCACTTTCTCGCCCGGTAGCTTTCGCGATGTCCACCGCTCGACGGAACATTTCTCCATGTCAGCCATGCTCTCGAAGAATTATGAATTCTTCGTCTAGCCTTAGAAGAGCTCTGCGAGTTTCACAACACGGGCAAAAAGGCCAGAGCTGAGTGACATTTCTCCCTCTTCCCAAAACTCCTTCCACCCGTACCCCGTGCGCCGTAACGATCGAAATATTGCAGATGATCGCCCTTGGCACCTGTCGCGCATTGACCAAATAGTTGAACACAGTAATTACTGTATGAAGAATCCGTGCAGTGCTGTAAGCCTGTAACAAGTCCTCCGTCGCAACAATACGATTATTGAAAGGTGAGGCGCATATCGTCCGCCTATGTCTTTGATAGACAAAAAAAAAAGTGCTTGGCGGAAGTCGAATAGAGGCATACGCTCCGCCGACAAAGTCAAACTTATACGTACAGTACACATTCCTCACGTTCCACTGCCAAGTGCGCCCTTTATATGCTCGGCGCGACGTGGAATCGATCATCATCATACACAGATACTGTACAGTGCGACTAGAGTGATAGAGAAAAATCTCATACGAAGCGCATACGCTGCCCGATGAAGTTAGTCTTCCCGCCCATCGAAAAGTCAGACATGCAGTACATGTACAATGGTAACTACAGTACAAACAAGGCGACAGATATTCCCTTGTTGAGCAGCAACGAGTAGTCCGACGGTTGCCAAGGCCCTTCCCAAGTGTCCTGTACATCGGTGCAGAGGAGTGCAGTGCACTGTGTCGTTGTAGGAGAGGCGCAGAAACGGAGGCAACGCCATTACAGATACCAGGCTCCCCATACAGTATGTCAAGATGATCACTGACACATTGACACATTCGTCCTAAGTCCAGCAAACGGATCACGATCGATGTAGGCCTCTCGGTTCCTGCTCCCGATACGTCCATTAGATATCCAGAGCAGCCAGTACGAAGCATCTAACCAGCGGTGAGCGAGCTATGCCGTTCTATACCCCACAATCCACCCTTCCGTCTATCCATCCATCCATTCATCCATACATCCACCACCCGATGCTATCCTTCCCGGGCGGTTAACTAAACATACTTCTACACCTGTCACCCCTCACCCGCGCAAGAAGGGAGGGGGAGGGGCGGCGGGTGGAAAGAAAAAAACAACACCAGCTAAACAACTCCCACCAAGTCCGTCCCCGTCAAGCCCCAGACCAGGCCAGACAGCAAAACGCGGAGGAAAACTTTGTTTTTCTTCTTCTGTTTCCTCGAAATGTAGCATATTAGCCTTGGCGATTGGGGGAGGTGCAGGGAGGGGAGGGGGAGGGGAAGCCGGGGTCTTGGCGATTGGTGTTTCCGCTGCGGGAATCAGAATTGTTGTTTGAAACGATCGTAAACAGAGATATGCTTCCTCTTTTGTTCAAGGTGGGCTGGTCGGGGTGTGTAGGTAGGGGTGACACGTATGTACTGTACCGCGGACGCTTCTGGGCTAGGAACGATTTACAAGGCGACGATGGGGATATCAGAATGGGTGTTTGATGAGGGATTTGAGGCTGCAGGCCAAGATTGATGTGCAAAGTGCGTAGCATGAAGTACGGAGAACGGTATCGCGACCATGACCATCGCCACGACATGCTCCATCCACTCATACTGTATGTGCGAGGTGAGGCCCTCAACTGCATGGTCGCCCAATACTCCCACAGATACTAAGCTTGAAAGTTTTTTTTTTCTTCAGACGAGAGTAACGTCCATGCCTTACGGCCAGGACCAGGTACCCTCAAGTCCACCAAGCCAAGCACACTCTTGCAACACGGATAGGCACGAAAAAGAAGACAAAGCCAACAGAATTTTTCTCAGTCAATCACACATGGCTCGAGATATCCCGCGACACGGCTTCGAATATCCTATCTTCGGAAAAATTCCCTTATCACCTTCGTACGGATCAGAGCTATAGATAAGTCAGCTCGCCATATCAACTTGTTCGCCTCCTTTTTCTGCACGCGACATTTTTTCTCCAACGTTCAAAACGACCTTATCTTGACCCACAGCAAACTGCCAGACAGAACAAGAAAAGTGGACAGGGCTGGAAAGCTCAAATTTCGAGATCTCGGCGAGTTCGGCAATGTCGGTCCAGGAACAAAACTTTCTCAGCGCCGGAACCAGAGCCGTGGCATGATGACATAAGCAGGGGCATCGTAATGGTGCGTGGCAACAGATTGTGAGGGACGGCGATATTTGTCGTCGAGCATTTGGCAGATGTTATGCTATCAAGTCCGCTTGTTGAGATACGTGATTGCGCTTGGGAGTGTGGGAACCGGACCGAGAAACCGTATCGATGTCGTGCTGTGACGGGCGAGTTTCAATCCGTGAACGCGCGACGCGCAACCACTCCCATTCCAAATCACGGGCAAGGACGGCTTGATTCTCATCGTGATCTCCAAGAAAGCCGTCGTAGGACTCTTCGCGCACAAGCGCAGCGATAACCATGAGCATAAAGTTCTGATGCGTCTCGATTTTGAACAATCAAGCCCTTTCTCGCCTTGTCATGGAGGTTCTTCTAAGAGACCCATCGAATATCTTCAATGGCCCTCCAAATCGCCCTGGCATCTCGTCTCCAGTTATCGACAAACAATCGTCCTTGTGTCTTTCATGTCAAAGCTAGGTGTTTTCGCTATCTCGCAGGAGCTGCCGCACTCGTCGTCAACCGTCACTGAATCGGAAAGAACATCGAAAACCGAAATGTCTCTGCATCCAGATGAACGCTGCATATATAGAATGCTCTCTCTTTTCAATCATTGTCAGTAGTTCGTTCTTTCAAAGTAACTTGAACATGTTGTGTTCCCCTCGCCGCACCATGGAGCTGCATGCATCAGCAGTTTTCTGAGCTCACCGAACCAACCTCCATCTCAACAATCGCAAGACCGTTTCCTCATAGACAGATATAGTAACAATCACGCCAAAGACTCTCAAGCCATGATCAATTGAACAGCAATACAGCTGATCCAACTCGTGATGGACACATGTTCACCATCGCTGCAAAAGAATTCCCAACCAGCGGTGACCGAGCTTCGAGTTTCCATTATGTCATTTCATGCACGTTCGAATAAGAGCAAGCAAGAGGTCACGAGCACACCAGTTCACCGAACCTCTTTTTTCACCCTACTAGCAGGGATAGGAAGCCAGATCCGCCATCCCCGTCGATGCTCGTCCGTGCCCTCGGATCTCAACCAGCATTGGCCCACGGCATGCCAGGTGGTGAAAAAGTTGAAAGTGCATGAACATGCAACAGAGACTCGTCTGTATCAAAATCAAGGTGGATTTTGGGTATCTGAAGCCCTAACGGCTTGACGGAATGCCGACCAAGAAGGAAAATTGCTTCATAGTCACAGGCGTAGTTATCCCTCCGCTCCCTTGAAAAAGGACATAAAAAAGCCTCATCTCACGACGGTGTGCTTCAGCTTTCGAAACGACGAATTTTTCCCGAAAGCGCGCGTAGCCGAAGCTATACGAACCCATCACGATTGGACCATTCACAACGCATCGCAGGGATGTTGACAGGTCGTAAGGAATAGCCTTCTATCAATACGGTGTACAAAAACGGTACATCGAGGTACATGCTCTATACAGTGAACGTATACTCGTAACTACATACTTCCCAAAGGCCTGTTCCTGAGCGGAATCAACCCAGTCTACAGACGCCTTGTAGCCAACAGGGAAAAAGATGTTGGAATCTGGGGATAACTAGCGACTGCGGCGGTAAAAATTTTCTATCGTCCATGTCACTGTGATCGTTTTAATCCCCCGACAATGCGTACTGACCCTCTGGCAACACACCCAGCAACAAGTACGATGTTGGAACGGCCACTCAGCCAGGACTCCGTATATTTCCGCTGCATGTACCTGCCGAATGGAGGGTACATGGCCTTCAGGCCTATCCGTCGACAAAGTTGAGGTACCCAGCACTCAGCGTCGCACGGACCGTTCCGACAGTCTATATCGGCTACCACACCCTGGGGTCTGATGAAATTCCATGCGGTTTGTCCAACAACGCGACCAAGTTTCTTGATGAAAATTCTTCCTCCCATATTGTATCGGAAAGGAGGATGGTGTGATGAAGTCGGCATTCTTGAGGTTTGATATTGTTAGTGCCGTCCACACTTCTACAACGAAGGCGAATGCCCATGGTCACAACTGCCGAGTCTTGACATCTTCCATCTTGCGGTGTGTACTGTATCGAAAAATACAAAATGCCGATGGCCAATGTAGGCGCGATATGGCACCTCCGGCGACTCTGCTAATATGACTTTTTGTGTTGTTGAACTCGGCCTTAGTGCGCCGAGGCTGCCTCGTTTGTGCGGGGGAAGCCGTTGCGCAACACCACCCCTCATTCCGCTGTCCAGCCGCTCAGAGGTATCTATCACCATATAAGAAAAATCAATTCAACGTGTGACTTTTCTACATTGACTTTCGCGAGTTTGAAGAGGCGCCCGTGACCGTAACTCAAGGCGTGAGACAAGTTGAAACGAATGTGATAAAACGTAGGCGTTTGCCTTTTGAAAGCGCAAGCCTTTTGTAGCAACTATCTCCAAGCGTACCGTCAACTCAGTTCGAGAGCAAACAGTTGAATTCGAGGCAAAGATCTCTCTGGCCAACAACAAGCGAGATCATCATAATGCGCGTTGCTCTGATATGCCTATCGATTATTAGCGAATTCTTGTTGCCGCGGGCGACGTTACATGCCAATGCCTGAGCATTTCCGCGGCTGACAATTCCGCCCCCCAGGGCCCCAGGCCCCAGGGGCGCCAGGGGGAAACGTTCCTCCTAGAAAAATGCCTCAAAAAGTCGGGCGAAAAACCTAAAAGTTGGCCGGTCGGGGCGGTGAAAACTATTTCTCCGATGCACGATTTGTTCTTCGCGTCTTCTAGAAGAACTAGAAAAGCCGCGCAACGCCAGGCCTAGTCGGGGGAAGAAAGCATTTGATAGGTCTTGGCTGACATCAGATTGAAACCGATCGCCCAGCCACCAATCAGCGAGCCTGCATTAGGTGGTTGGTCTGTGTACGGGCATATGGTCACGTATGTTCGCGTATTTCTGTACGGTATGTCTGGTAACTCTCGATACGGCGGTACCGTTCGCGGTCAGTGAAGCTAAGGAGCTCGCCATCTCCGCGGGCGTGCGCATTGAGATGACCTGTGAGTGGCATTCGGGCATGCGGCAGGGACAGGGTATCTTCAAAATACACAGCTCCATCTCTGTATGTAACGCCCAAGGCTCTTCTTCTTGGTATGCATCTTCATCATCGGTCTTGACTGCACACACCAATTGACGGTGGGATCTTTTGATTTAAGAGCAACCAGGTCGCGCTCCACTTCGGCTGTCAGACTGTCTTCACTTTCGCTGACTTGAAGTGTTGTATCGTTCCCTCTGATAGCATGATGGCTTCGCAAACTGTGTTCTTCCGCAATCAGACCCTTCAGCACCCTCATCGGCCAGGGTGGACGTCGAAGAAGGTTTCGCGAGCTTAGGTGGTAATATTATGTAAGTGCATGGGGGATCAATTGAGCGAACGAGAGAGAGAAACCGAACGTCGAATCGAAAGAAAAACGTCTCGTTTCATGAGCGCAGAGAACAGAGCAGAGCAAAAGTCTGGGCCAGAATTGGCATAAACTCAAGCCTTCAAAAGCAATCATGCGGTCTGAATTCACCCATAGAGAACGTGGGCAATCACGCTGACATCTACGGAGCAACAAAAAAAGAAGACGCACGTCGCCAACATCAGCAGCAACTGTCGCATGATACCGTCCGTTGGCTATCAACAAGACTTTTTGTTTTCTTTTCCCTTCCCACCCGCTCTCTCCGCAACCGATTTCCGTCTCCACCCCGCGTTCGACAACACGAGGAGTCGTTGTGATCAGGCCGGTGGATTATATTGGCTCACGCCAAATGCCTTCTTAAACATGGCATTTGCCGTGTGGATTGTGCATAAGAAACGACGGCGGAAAAGGCCAGCTGCTTCAACGATCGAGAGCCTGCCATGTGGGATGGCGCTGCGAAGGTCTGCCTGCAGTGTGCACAGTCGGCCGGCCCGGTTCAACCCGTAGTCACTTTGCACTAGTGAATTGCAAAGGCACCACAAAAACGCGTCCTTTTTTCTTGCTTGCTTTTGCTCGCGAGCGATTGTCGCTTTTGAGGTTTGAATCTATTGATTTTAAAACCCGCAATTGCCTCACTCTTTCGAGGCTGATTGATCGCAATCATAATCTCGGAAATATCGATCTTCCGGGACGCACTGGGACAAATGCAGTTGTGACGACAGGGCGTTTTCGTCCGTAAATTGGGGCCCCTGGGGTGAGGAAATCAATGCAAGACATCCAGGAGACTAGCGGAGCGGCCAATAATGCACGGGCATAAGATAGCTGTCTCGTCCCATATTTAGTTACCACCATTGTATGTAACAAAAGGCGCCTTCGCGTCATCCAACCACTGAAGAAGAATGGATCGACGGGGTAATAATCAAGACAAGCTTTGCCAATGTGAATCCTCCAGATACTTTGATTGTGGTGTCTCCTGAGTCCTGAAACGATAGATCAAAAACATTTTGATGATAGTGATGTTTGGTATCCATGGAGCCATCGCGAAGCTATCGTCACGAAGCTGTCTTTGATGAAGCTATGGGACTGCGTGCTAGCTGGGTTGTTGTTTTGAATTTGCCTTTTTCTGTCAGCTTGAGCTTCCCTGGGACACTTGAAACAAAGGAGAAGGCAGGACCGTCCTTCGTTTGGGCTCAAACTGTTTAACAGAGAAACAAGAGGAAACAACTAGTTGAGCCTCCGTATTCCACGGAAAGGAGTTTCTGCTGCACCCAAGACGCGGTAACAAGGGAAGCAAGAGACAGAGGCAAGCTTGACTCTGTCTCGGTGCCGACAAACTCGTCCCATGACAGAAAGAAAGAAGCTTTGCAAGTTCTCTTGCAGCTTGCCGCTTGCCGCCACGCGCTCCATGAGCCGCACCGATGATGACAACATCCCAAAGTAATCATCGTGATTCAGATCCAAAAGGACAATGATATCAACGGAACCTCTGTCTTGCTCTTTGCTTTCTGCCGTCTAGCCCGTGGTGGACCAGCAGTCTGTGAGTGGTCCCGGCTCATCTCCCGAATGCTGTTCGCTTTTGGTATCAAGTTGCAAGACAAGATACAGTAACGGCAGCAGCCGTCTATTCCGCCTCCCGATCCAGTTTTATTTTCTGTTTTCGTTGGCGAATGTTGATGTTGACGTATGTTCCTGTGATTATGCAAGGCACGAACGGCTCGATGGTAGGGCTGGGAATGGCAAAAGCAGCGCCTGGCATCGAATTGAATCCAGGTCTTCATCACGGAGTATGTCCTTGTCTGGGTCTTTTTGGTTGTGGTTGTGGTTGTGGTTGGCCTCCGAGCAAAGTCCGATATTGGTTGATATCAGAAATGAGCATCAAATTCGTATCTTGATTTTCGTTCCGTTACCTTATATATGTATGCTGTCTGGCTTTATGGTTCGGGAGGAACCACGGACCGCTTTCCCTGATGTTATAAGGAAAGTCTGTACAAGTAAGATAAATTCAAGGCAACATTGCCCATCACATTTTCTTTCGGATGTAACGGGACAGACGTCACTACTGAAGGCACAGCGTCCCTGGTTGCTGATGGGACAGAGCTTTCGCCGTGGATACTAGAATGGGGCAAGATTTGGGACCCGCAAGAGCTTGATTATTGCTTATGGCGAATAATCGCCCCGTCGTCACTGCCGTCATACCTGCTAGAGTTTTATCAAGAGAAAAAAAGCTTTTTACCGAATCTACACAGTAGAGTCGATATCAATTACAAGTATCAGTGGTTTGCTCACGGCGCTCAGGTGGGCCTAATCGGGATATCATGCCGGATCTTCTCTACATTACGGCTAGTTGCGATGTCACGAAATCAATTTTCTTTCCACGTATGTTGTTTATTGAGTGGTGATTTAATTTTGGATTCATAATAAGCTGAGTATTTGCTACTAGTATACGTAACATGGCATTAGGTTGTGGAAAACGATGCTGGCTTGGTTAGTACTCCAGTGGAGAATTATGCACCCAGCAGGCACTTAAGTCCGTTTCCGTAGCATAGACGCGAGCTCCCTTAAGGAGAAGTTCTTCGTCGCCTTTGATGGCTCAAGTAAGCAAGAAGACTTGCATCGGCGAGAGGATTCAACTTATATGGGTTCCCCAGGGCCTCAGGGCCGCCTAAGTTGGACAGCCGACCGACTCTGAGGTCGAAACCGAACCGGACACAAGGGCCACACCGCCAGTTTCCTGAGCTGACTCTGCATCCTCGCTAGATACAGCGTACGGAAACGCAGGTTCATGTTGAATGAACGCAGACTCGTGCCCATCCTAACTGGGCTTAAACCGGCGACATGGCCCTCACATAGATCTCGACAAGAGATTTCGACGCACTCCCTGTGGACATGTGTGTCAGTCCGTGTAAGTTCTCTGATCATACTGATGGGGACTCACAATGACAGGAGGCCTCTACCTAGATATTTGCCTTAACATAGCGTTGGACTGCCAGTTATCCTTCTTTATACTAAGCCACAACTTGTGGAGCCCGTTTTCGTGAGAGAAGTGATAGGTTGAGCGGCGGTTAGCTCCATGATCTGTGATAAAACCGCATCCTCTTGATTTCCAGAGCGCCTCTCAAACCGTCTGCACCACATCGAAAATTCGACGCAATATGACGAGCCATTGCCCGCCGGCATTCCATGGAGAGGCGATTGATGGCAGTCATGCACCTTGAAAGTAGCATGAAGCCAACCAGGTGAACGTAACGGCGGAGAGACGGCGAAGACACCACGCGTGTTTCCCTGTGAAAAGGTGAAGAAACCCCGAAGACGCCATAGTCATCTTCCTAAAAAGAACGGAGGCACAGCATATGATGAACTACTGTGAGACGGTTAAAAAAAAGGAGATGGCACTGCGGCATGTCTCTGGTATAATCTATACGACTTAAAACGACTGTGTCGTAATGACGGTCCGTAAAGATCGAATGACATCCAACTGGTTTTTCCTTCGCCCTGCCCCCTTTAGAAATTAGTGGTTGCTTCACTCAGGGATTCTTGAACATTGACTGACTCCACCGTCGAGATTCAGCCATTGATCCCAGGCAACCGGACCCCACAGGTGTGAGGTTGGTGAGTTGTTCGGTGCCTTGGCTACATTGCGAGTAGCACAATGCAATGGAAAACGAGGGCAAGCTCGCCACCACCAAAGACGGACATTTTGACGAGCTTGCGCCGACGGGCGCCAGGTTGAGGAAGGAGGAATTCGGAGCTGATCAGAAACGATTAACTGCTCGTTATGGTGCATAGCGGGAAAGTCGAAGATTCAGCTGGCCAGATTTTCGGAGGACCAGCTGCTGGGGAGTGTGTGATGAGGAAGGAAGGAAGAGGAAGAGGGCCAGAGAAGTGGGTTTATATATATATGTTGATTATGGTGCATTTACCATCGAACTGAAGACAGAAGGAAGGCCCTGCAGCAGTGAAAGGAAAGGAACAGCGGAACGAGTGAATCCTAAAGAGGTAGTGAAGTTCCGCCTGTGTCTCGGCGTTGTGTTCAGGAGTGAATGTGATAACGTACAGATCACAGGAATCACGGCCTATGTCGCAATTGTAAAGAAGCAGAGAGAGGGGAGTGAAGGTAGACTGTAGTAGGTATCACAGAAAGGCCAAGAAGATAGAAATTGAACGCCTGTACAAAATCATCAGTGAGCTGCATCCCCGATTGATATAAAGTGAGCACACGTACCATTAACAAACCAAACGGTTCGTCTGGACAACCCAGCACCCAAGTTACGATGGCCTGAAGCAACAGGGTTCACTGCAACGGTAGGACGAGAAGAGAAGTGAAGGAAATGTTATTTTTTACAAGTCAACAAGGGAGCTGTTAATCATACATGTACAGAGTCGAACAACAATATTTCCGCCAGACCCACGCAGAGGAGATATGCAAGAGAACTTCCGAAGAAATGGAGTATGAACGGAAACCGCCAGGCAAGTCTTGGAGATGACACATGAGTGTGAACCGGAAAAACGGGCAATATTAGAAGAGAAGAGTGCGCCGGGGGGTTGGTGTGCATTAAGAAGAAAAGAAAGAAAGAAAAAGAAAAAGAAACAGGGCCCAAAGTACTGTAGGTATCACGCCAGCAGGATTCCAGAATGCCACCCACCAGAGACGAATTGCTCAACGCCGTCCACGGTAGCGCCATCCATAGTGTGAATTTTATGCTTTTTATGTCCGGGTCTGGGAATATTTAACTCGCGGGACCGGTTGGTGGCTGAGGAGTGGTAGTTGATGGTTGCTGTGCACCACCAAGCATGAATCCCGGAGGAAACATTCCCATGCCAGGGAATTGAAAACCAAACCCAGGCACAGCTGGTGGCACGGCAACGTTGTTGCTGGCATTGGCACTGTCACGATCACGTTCACGGTCGCTGCCAGGTCCATCCTCCGAACCACGCTCTGGGCGACGGAAGCGGTTCTGCTGTTCATACTGAGGACGGCTTGACTGGGGGCCGCGTTTGCCTCCTTGGTCGGTTGCCATTCTGCGGCTGATTGCTGTTTCTTTTGTCAGTAACTTATTCATCGATTTGGCGATATCAGGGCACATACCTTTGGAAGACACTCCTGCGCCAATTTCAATATCGGGTTCTTCGACGACCATGCCACTCTCAATTGGCTTGCCGCCCGTGCCGCCGTACTCTGCCGTAAGCATCCATTTGCGATCAGCTTCGGTAAGCCGTTCGATTGGGATCACACTGATGCCAGTTTGGTAGTCACTGCAATCTCTTGGACCAAATCCTACACCCCAACGTGTCTATATCGTGTTAGTCTTTCACGTATTCAATAGTGAAGATATAAGAACTTACTCTAAGTTGCATGTCCCCAGACTTGTACTGCTCCATTCCTTCACGAGCGCTAACCGCATCACGCCGGGTAAGCATCTTGACAAAGGCGTGGCGTTTATCAATATTGACGATACAGGTCTGAACCAGCCCATAACGACTGAAAAGGGCACGTAGATTAGATTCGGAAGCTCTGTAGGGCTGCAATTAGTACCTTTTGTATAATACAACGAGAGTGGACCTGGGTTAGAGACTTACGTAACACCACCAACGAACAAGGTTCGGCTGAGAACTGCAGGCAATAAATACGTTAGCAGGGATACTACATAATAAGGGTTTGCATCTGGATGATACATGGCGGAGCGTATATACCTTTGATGTTGCCTTGTCCAATGGAGTAGTCCCACTCGATGAATTTAGGACCCGGAGGAGGTAGAGAGGCCTCCTTGCGCGGTGGAGTTGGACTGCGGCGTCTTCTTCCTGGGGGACTACGCTGCCTATAATTGTTTTCACGGCGGCCTCGAGCATCCCGGGGATCAGCCCGATTACGACCGGAGGGCGAATCTGCGTGATACTCTCCATAAACGGGACTATCGCGGCGACGAGGGGGTGAAACCTCACGACGTCTATCATATCCGGGAGATCGCGAACGACGACGATATTGGTTAGGCGGCGAGCGCATATAGTCATGTTCTCTATCCCGGTGGCTATCCCTATCGCGATCTCGGTCACGTGATGATGTATCATGGGCTGGCGCGCCCCAAGAATTCTGAGCAGCGGGCATCTGGCCAAACGCGGACAACGCGGCTGCGGGATTAAGAGCACCCATGCCAGGATTTGCAGTGTTTGACAAGCTTAGAATTTGCAGTGCAGTGGCCCATTGGTCTTGTGGAATGCCTTGCGCGGCAAGCAGCTGAATAAGTCCTAACTGTTGCTGTAAAACGTCAGGCGTCATAGTGGGTTGAGGCTGCTGATGCGGCGCCTGTGGCTGTTGTAGCAGAGCAGCAAGCGGATTCTGCGAAGCAAGAGGGTTCGTAGGTTGAGCCTGTGCTTGGTTTGGAAACATATTGGGGGCGAGATTACTCAAGCCTGCAAACTGAGCGGCAAGATTTCCAGCATACGGGTTTACAGTCTGCCCGTTTGAATGTTGCGCGGTCTGTTCTACAGACGAGGAGACCGGGGCGGGAGCTGTACTCTGCGCATTTAATACATTATTGGAACTAGTCTGTGCCGGGGCAACTGGTGCAGCTGCTGTAGATTGTTTGGCCATATCTGCTAGAGCTTTCAAAATGCTTGACGTGTCTGGTACTGCTTGCGCCGGAGCTGAACCTGCGGCAGAAACTCCTGGCTGCTGCGACTGTTGCTGTGTTAAACCTAGAAGAGGGTTGAAGCCGGGTGCTGGTGATCCCTCGGGAGTCGTAGATTGCACATCTATGAACACCATACATTAGAATGCCGTACGAAGCTCTTCCCAGTGGTTCTAGCTTTGATGATATACGTTTCAAACCACATAGCGGGAAGATAGTCTCGGTTCGAAGGGGGAAAGGGCTTACTCTTAGATACTGGTGCATTGAGCTTTTGTTTGAAGGATGAGAGCATAGCGGCCGGAAATGTGGCTCCGCGCTCCCAGATATCAACCAATTTTCTGATTTTTTCCTAAATGCAGAAAAACAGTCATACGTAAGTTGGGATTATTCGTCACAGATGGCCTGTCATCAAAAAGTAGGGGAGTTGAAAATAATAACAAGGGTATACAGATTAGAAGCCATTTTAGCTCAACGCATGACCAAGCTAGGCCATTTGGAGCGATTATATGGCTCAGTACGGGAGCGTCGCGTAAAAAGGACCGCTTTCCATTCACATCTAAGAGTACGCGTACCTTTTGATCTTCAGGAGCATTGTTTATAATATCGTTCATGAGCACTGGGAGTAACTCGGTCACTCTGTTGACACCCGCAGCAAATGTACCATCAGGGGCACTGCTACCTGCTGGCTGACCAGCCTTTCGCGCGGATTCTACCCATTGTCGAGTTACAGAATCTACGACATAGAGTACGCCAAGCTTGTGTGTCCCTGGTGCTCGTTTGAAGTGGGTATAAATTTTTTGAATGAGGACAGACTCGGACTAAAAGGGTTCACAAACAAATCAGCCTAGCTCTCAATCAAAGAGCTTCTTTGAAGAAGCTGCACATCGTGACGTCGAACAATCTAATAACGAGGAAATAAAGGGCATTCTTACCTGAACATTCGCAGAACAGAGTGCGGTAATACTGCTAATCTTCGAGCCCGATACGCCAGGGGGTTTGAGAGCCAGCATGGACTGGAGATAGCCATCCAGCTCTGCCACTGCAGATGACATTTTGATTTCGAATGAAGTTGATACTAGATTCAGAAGTAATATCAGACAGTCCAGAGGATTCGAAACGCTCTTTTCACGCGTTCAAGGCAACGACTAAGCCTCTTCCAAACGGTTAGCCCTCGAGGGGTCTACTGCGTGTACGAAAAGCCTAGTATGGTCTCAGATCCAGCGGGTAAGTATATCTAAATGATGAAAGGCGATGAAATGCAGCGCTGATTCTTGAAGCTTGAGTGAGAAATAGGCCCGCCACTACACTTCTTTCCCGAGATGACAACGAGGGATGGCCTACAGGCGAAGCGAGGCTGACAGCGGCTGTGACTAGCGTCAAAAAAACCACGTACGATCGCAGACTGACCTCTTCAACAAGGAAGATGAAAAAGGAGGATGAATTTACAAACAGAGAGATAGAAGGGAGGTTGGATGATGAAGAGAGGAGGTTGTGCTGGTGGAGGTTTTGAAAGCAGAAAAAGCACTCTCGCTTGATTTACGCTAAACCAAATGCAGCAGCATTCACATCACGTGCTGAGCTGGCTGTCAATGGCAACATCCAGCAGCATTGAAGGTGAACAAACCGTGCTGTTTGAGACAGAGGAAATCCTGAGGGAGCTGGCTTGGGCTGTGATGTTTTGTCTGCTTCTGGTGGGACACCTTGAGCATTCACTTAGTGAGGGTATCTCCAACCAATATGGACAAGTTACATCGCAGGTTCAGATACTAACCATCTCAAAGTGAATGACAGGAGAATATACTTGACTCAAAGATTCCTACATCTTAAGGCCAACCTCTCAGGGAAGTCTATCTAGGTGTCTCGAGGCGCCCTGGCCGTCATATGCATGTTAAGCAGCCTGTAGTCCAGACTCAACACAACCGCTATCATACTTCTGAAGGCGCAAAGTTCGAGTTAGTCCTTTCTCCCAGCCCATTGAATAGCTGGCGAAGGGCGTGATTTCTTTTCCAAAGGTTAATACCTTTTATGACCTGGTGTTAAGAACTTCGCGAAAATCACAAGGTAACGGACTTTGCAACCGATGCGGATTCAGTATCGACCTGGTATCTGCAAAGTTTTGGATTGTACTGTACTGTACATCTAATTGCGCCAGCTGAAGCTCACATGCAACTGATGTCTAATCCGGAGACGCACCGTGAAGCAAGCCACCTTCGACTAGGCTTAAATTTCACCGACTGTCGATGCTGACTTTTGAAGTTTCGATAGAGCGCTGGATGGCCTTGCCTAGAGCCGTAATCCGACCCTAAATCGAGCCTCGGTTCCAAAGGTATTGACACTGACACCTACACGATGCTCGAATGATTTCGAGTAAATTGACTACCCGTACTTCGTGCCTTTGCAGACTGATCGTCTTTTTTGTATTGTATGTACAGTAGTGAACACGACCCGGGTGACGTCACCATCTCAAACCTCAGAGTCTTTCGCATTCAGCAGTATGGGGTAGCAATGGAGAGAAAGGCAGTAAAGCGTACTCCGTAGTCACAGCATTTTGAGGAGCCTGCGATCGTACATGCAGTACTGAAAACTGCCCCCGGGTTTATACGATGATTCCTTGTACAAAACCACGCAAGAGAATGTTATAAATAGAGCAAGTCTCTTGCCGTTGCAGCGCATACAAGGTTGCAGGAGATCTAATACCTCACAGCAATGAAGCCCAGAGGCCTCGGTACGGTACGTAAGTTTCTCGCATGTTTCGATCGAGGGAGTGGGTCTGATGCGTTCAACGTCGCCGGGAGAGTCGGCTCCTCGCGGAGATCATAGAGTATCCGTAGGGATACGGAGTATGGAGTTGTCAGGCAACTATGAGAGCGAGTCCACGCCGGAAGACGGTTGTATATTGTGTCTTACAGTAATGATTTCAAAAGCCAGTAGTTTGATCAGTAAGAGACAGATTCAGTGCTTTGAAGCCCATTGAGGGAGAATCCTGGGTGTGTTCTCAGCCAGCGATAATTACAAAGGTTACCATACCTGACGAGCTAGCACGGCTGCCGTTGAATCCCTGCAAAAAAATTATTCCAGCGGTTCCCCCAACCACACGGCAATCCAGACGGGAGTGAAAAAAAGAACACGGTCCTTGTATTTTTCTTGATTTCATACTTCTCCGTTCTCTGGTCCTCCACCTTTCTTCATCAACTTCCATCCCCCTAAGGCATTCAACTCTCGCCGTGACATTATTCTCCTCCTCACAATGGCCTCTACACTCAGATTAGGGAGCCGTGCACTCCGTTCCTCCATTGTTCCAAAGTCTGCGGTTCAGTCCGCAACTTTTAATGGCCTCCGCTACTATTCCTCCGCGAAGACCAAGGTCAGTAACCTGGAACTATCAATTGGCACGATTCACTTAACTAACTGGCTGCTTATTTCCAGTCCTTGAAAGATACATTTGCCGATAAACTCCCGGCTGAGGTTGAGAAGGTCAAGAAGTTGCGAAAGTGAGTGGATATACCTTGAGCTGTCGACTATACCGGTGGGATAGTTAATTGACGTCGTTTGTAGGGAATATGGCTCCAAGGTCATTGGTGAGGTCACACTCGACCAGGTCTATGGAGGCGCCCGTGGTGTGAAGTCCCTTGTTTGGGAGGTGTGTATAATTCCTGAAAAGAATAGCCATTGGGATGCCGATGCTAATACTTGCTAGGGATCCGTCCTTGACTCTGAAGAGGGAATTCGGTTCCGAGGATACACAGTATGCCGCACAATTACCCTAGAAGACAGTTTGGAGCAGTTCTGACTGGTTGTCTAGATCCCCGAATGCCAGAAACTCCTTCCCAAGGCCCCTGGCGGCGAGGAGCCTCTCCCAGAAGGTCTGTTCTGGTTGCTTTTGACCGGAGAGATCCCCAGCGAGCAGCAAGTCCGCAACCTTTCTGCCGAATGGGCTGCCCGATCCGACGTCCCCAAGTTCGTTGAGGAGCTCCTCGACCGCTGCCCAAGCACCTTGCACCCCATGGCCCAGTTCTCCCTCGCTGTTACTGCTCTCGAGCACGAATCTTCCTTCGCCAAGGCATATGCTAAGGGTATTAACAAGAAGGACTACTGGCAATATACCTTCGAGGACTCCATGGACTTGATCGCCAAATTGCCCACCATCGCTGCTAAGATCTACCGCAACGTCTTCAAGGATGGCAAGGTTGCACCCATCCAGAAGGATAAGGATTACGGCTTCAACTTGGCCAACCAGCTTGGCTTTGGCGAGAACAAGGACTTCGTTGAGCTTATGCGTCTCTACCTGACCATCCACTCCGACCATGAGGGTGGTAATGTTAGCGCCCACACCACTCACCTCGTCGGCAGTGCGCTCAGTTCTCCCATGCTCTCCCTTGCTGCTGGTTTGAACGGTCTTGCTGGACCTCTCCACGGATTGTAAGTTATCTGTTCATATTCTTGGTCGGTGGCAGACTGGCTTTGACATCAGTTACTGACTCCATACTACAGGGCCAACCAAGAAGTGCTTAACTGGTTGCAGAAGATGAAGAAGGCCATTGGCAACGACCTCAGCGATCAGGCCATCAAGGACTACCTCTGGTCCACCTTGAACGCTGGCCAGGTTGTTCCTGGTTATGGCCACGCCGTTCTCCGCAAGACTGATCCCCGCTACGTATCTCAGCGCGAGTTTGCGCTCCGCAAATTGTCTGATGACCCCATGTTCAAGCTCGTCAGCCAGGTCTACAAGATTGCGCCAGGCGTCCTCACCGAGCACGGCAAGACCAAGAACCCCTACCCCAACGTTGATGCTGTAAGTTTTCTGTTCTGTTCTCTCCGTGACCTGGTTTATTGGTGACTAACGATATCGTTCTAGCACTCTGGTGTTCTCCTCCAATACTACGGCTTGACCGAAGCCAGCTACTACACCGTCCTGTTCGGCGTTTCCCGTGCCCTCGGAGTTTTGCCCCAATTGATCATTGACCGTGCCCTCGGCGCCCCAATTGAGCGACCCAAATCCTTCAGCACCGAAGCCTACGCCAAGTTGGTTGGCGCCCAGCTGTAAACCATCACAAAAATTGTCTGATGCGGTTTTGCTGGACCGGTGTTGTATTACTACTAGATGAAACTCCCATGATCTACCGTTAGGGGAATATTCCTTTTTGCTCTTTACCCTCCTCTCAAACTGTCGACCCGGACGTTCTTTGTTTGCGTTTTCCTTCGAGCACAAATCTTTTCTTTCCACTGGGATTCTCTGGGTTGCAATGGGAGGAGCCGGGTAGAGGTTCTGTTTTGGCTATTGAATTTTGTACAAGTACTTGAGACTGCGAGTCTCCATTTTTGCTGGGTGTATTAATAAAAGGCGAACAAAACGCGCGCTTTATTTGCTCAAGACCATTCGCTCTGTATTCCAAGGTGGCTATTTACTCCTTCGTACCCCAAGATACTCCGTACACCCTCATCCCGATGTTTAGTAGGAGTGACAAACCAGACCGTCGAATTCCCGCGATCAACACGAACACCCGTTGGCGCGTTTGTTGGGAAAGGATCACAAAGCTGACGCAGAGCAAATCCAAGCTTGTTGAACTCAACAAAGCGACAATTGAAGCTTCACCCATGCACGCGCTTCAGCCACCGTCTGCACCCGTCGCTGCCTCTGATTTGCGGAGAGAAGAGCTGGGGAGTGCCCAGACCGCGCTTAGTCATCAAGGGCGCTGCTTGAAGAGGATTAGCGCGCTATTGCACCATAACGCTTGCGGGAGCTAGGCTATATTGAGCATGTTTGCAGCTGTTTGCATCCTCGCTGTTCTGCGTAGATGTGCTGAGTCAGCGGTCACCAGCCGCAAAGGGGGCAGAATTGCTGGCCGGAGACTTAAAAGTGTGTGGCAGAGTTTCAGCTCCCTTTCTTTGCTTTTTCTGGTTCTTTTCTTCCTGCAACTCGCTGCAAAGGAAAAAAAAGATCAGAGAGAATCGCATCTTCAGAACTCTTGCTTGTGTCGTCTGGCGATTTTAACCTCGGTGAGTTGATGACTTTCACACGCCTGAACAAGCAAACACGGCCTTTCCCCGAACTCGCTGCTGGAGCGGTCTTGGCTAACCTCCGAGCCTGAACAGAGCAATACGGAGCAAAGGGTCGCCGTCCATCTACGCCCATCGCGGATTTCTTCAAGCGCATCCATCAATCTCGAACGAAGATAGATTACTATCTCACCTAGGCCACTTGGACTAAATCGACTTCATCGCTCCCTTCGCGCCTCAAACCCATCTCTCCGTTCTCGGAACCCATCAGACTTGATAGCAATCAGCTAGCGGGTTAAAAAAATCACCCACCAGCACTTCTAACAAACCTCCGGCGAAGACGCCCCCTCTATCCCTTGGTCAGGGCCCCTTTCAGCGTCCCAGTGTCAAGAGATGTCTACCATTCAGGTTCCGTCGTCCGCCGCCAGCGCGCCTCGAACTATCGAGAAGAAACCCGTCAAGTTTAGCAATTTGCTGCGTGAGTACTGTCCTTGTCATTAATAAAGCTGCGCAAGCTTTGCTTGTATAGATGGGATTTGCTAACCGGTTTTTAAATTGGTGTAGTTGGTGCTGGTTTGAATTTGTTCGAGTAAGTTGCCAATGCGCTTTAGAAAGTGAGCTAGGTTGTGGTGGGAGTCAATGGAGTGGTTTGTGCTGATGCTGTTTCTTTGCAATTGATCAGGGTCACCACTCTGGGACAGGTATTCCCCCTTAATCCTCAATTTTGGCGAGAATCGAGCGCTAACAGTTGCTGTTGAATAGCCGCTGGAAGTGATCAAGACAACCATGGCTGCCAACAGAAGCGATACCTTCGCTGGAGCCATGGCCCGGATTTGGGGTCGTGGTGGTGCTCTTGGATGTGAGCTTTAACCTCTATCCTGACTAAAAAAACGTCTACAGTGTGACTAACCACTCTCAAAACATAACAGACTTTCAAGGACTCATTCCCTGGGCCTGGATTGAGGCATCGACCAAAGGTGCGGTCCTCCTGTTCGTCGCATCCGAAGCCGAATACCACGCACGCACCTTTGGCGCCAACGATTTCGTCGCCGGAATCAGCGGTGGCATGGCTGGCGGTGTCGCACAGGCCTACGCCACCATGGGCTTCTGCACCTGCATGAAGACCGTGGAGATCACCAAGCACAAGATGGCCGCTGCGGGCGTGAAACCACCCAGCACGTTTGCCACGTTCATGGACATCTATCGCCGCGAGGGCATCCGCGGTATCAACCGTGGTGTCAATGCAGTCGCGATTCGTCAGACGACGAATTGGGGATCGCGCTTTGGTCTCTCGCGTTTGGCGGAGAGTGCGATTCGTAATGTTACTGGTAAAGAAGAAGGTCAGAGACTTAGCGGGTATGAGAAGGTACTTGCGAGTGGTCTGGGTGGTGGTTTGTCCGCGTGGAATCAACCGATTGAGGTGATTCGTGTGGAGATGCAGAGCAAGACGCCTGACCCCAACCGTCCTAAGAATTTGACGGTGGGCAAGACGTTCAAGTATATCTATGAGACGAACGGGCTCAAGGGGCTGTATAGAGGTGTGGCGCCACGTATTGGGCTGGGTATCTGGCAGACGGTTTGCATGGTTGCTCTTGGCGATATGTATGCTTTCTCCCCTCCCGACTATCTTGAGATGTGAGCTGTGCCACTAACATGTCTTTTGCAGGGCCAAGGAAGCCGTCGAGAAGTTGACCGGTGACAAGGTCACTGCCAAACACTAGAATGTGAGGCAGCTCTCTTACCATGCACGCCTCGCAACACTCTCATCCTTTTCTCTTCACGTTAATTCAAGTATGGGTTGACGTAAGTTATCACTGTATCAGTTTTTAGTTATCATAGACTTCCGGTTTCCGGATATACCTACTACATTGTATTGTACCTTTCCTGTTAGATCCACAGTTTAGAAAGACGAATGGTCCATTGTTTCTTCTCAATTTAAACACACAGAACACAAGGCAGCTTTCCTATTTCTAATACAAATACAGTACAAGCGATCTATTCAATCAGATCGGTATTGAGTCGAGCGGTGTCTCTTCTCTCCACCCACCTTTTCCTTTCTCCTCACCACCCGAGCCGCAACTAATTTTCCCCTCATTCCTGCTTCATACACGCCACTCGTAAACGGAAGAAAAGGAAACAGTCGAAGCAGACGCTGCACTGACAAAACAGAACTGTTGCAAAAGGAAAGTCGACGACCTGGACACGACGAGCCTTGTAATAAAAAAACTCTATTGCGATAGGGACAAAATTTCTTGTCTTTTTTCTGTTGGGATGAATTGGGGGATAGACACAAAGCTAAGAAAAAAAAGTGGTTTAACTTTCGGGTATGTTAGATGTTAATGAGCTTTATATTTACACAGTCAGACCAAGGTCAGAGGCATAGGGGATGTGGAAGAGGTCGCCAACGCTGGCGACGGAGGCTTTGCCTTCGAGGAGAGATTTGGCGGCCTAAATGGGTGGTAAGAGTAATATGTTAGTTGGGGCTTCTTTCTGTCATGGGGATTGAACTCCATGTAGTTCGTTGAGTGAATACGTACCGCCTTGACCTGGTCCTCAGTGACCTTCTCAATACTCTGTCCAAATTCGGCGACCTGGAATGGCTTGTTGCTATGGACGAGACCGGAACCGGTGACCTCCACACCCGTGGTGAGGTTCTGGGCGCTTTCAAGAGCACGGAATTTGGCCAAGGCAATCGCCTTCTTAATGTCTTCGCTGGCAACTTCGCCGGAAGCAACCTTCTTGATGGTGTCAACGACGTTCTTGCTGGCCTTGCCGACAGACTCAGCCCGACCACCGGCGATGGTGACGTAGAGGAGTCCAGCGTCGGAGTAGGTGGCCTGCTTGGTGGAGACAGAGACACCAGAGACTCCCTCAACAGCTTTGGACAGGAGAGAAGAGCCGGGAGACCATTTGATGGTGGACTGGCCGCCAAGAAGAGCACTCAAGACGTTGAATTCAGGCTTGTATCCGTTGGTGCCAAAGGAGGAAGATCCGGGGAAGGCGATGACCACAGCGTTTCCGGCTTGGCTGGGGATACGCTGTTCTCCTCCGTAATACTTGCTGGGTTGACCGGCAATGGCGCTGAATGGGCCACTGGCTGGGGAAGCGGGCACCTCAGTGAAGAATTGACCGATCCATTTGGAGACCTCGTTTGTGTTGGCTCCGCTGGCAACAACGGCAGTGGTAGCCTTGGTGTACACGCTCTTGCTGAACTCGGCAATACCTTCAGCACTGATGTATTCCTTCAGAGGCGCGGATGGAGATGGGATCCGAGGGTTTCCGAGTCCTTGATGGAAAGCAATGCTGTGGACAGCATCCAGAGCCTGGTTCGAGACGTTGGCGACGGATTCGTGCTGGGAGAGCTTGACGAGGTCAATGATGACCTCGTTCAGTTCGTGGCCTGGTATCATGATTAGCGGTTTATTTTATGCATCAATTCGAGGAATTGGCTCGCCCACCTGGGTATTTTGTGTTCGAGAGGACTTCCGCCAGCAATTCAGCGTAGTAGGGAAGATCAGAGCTCAGGAATCGGGCTGTGAGGACGAGGTTCTCGCGGGAGTGGTTGGCTGAGAGTTCCCCTCCAAGCAACTCTGACTCTCGGGTGATCCGTAGCGCCGATCGCTTGTTCGTTGTCTATCAATTGAGACGCTTCAGTCAGCCATTGACATTCCATACACTCTCCAGACTCAATCTCAAAGTATCGAATCATAAGGCCCTCCCACCTTGAAAGCAAAGTTGGCCAACACATCGGAGTATCCGGGAAACGGCTGGTATCTCGAACCGGCTTTGGCGACGACGGTCAAGGTTGTAGTTGGTCCTGGGAAATCCCGGCAGGCAAGCTTCACGCCGCCAGCCTCAGTGGTCTCATATTCGAGGCCCTTCGTAGAGGCCGCAGAAGCCATGCCCCGTTGCGAGGCATTGGACAAACATTGTTTGCGGACAGCACGCGCGGCTTGCCGGCCCAAGGAGGTTCGCGACAGCATCATCGCATGTGACGAGCGTAGAGACAGAGGGAGGGGAAGTGCGGGAGGTCAACTGGCGGCAGAGCGGCGGATGGTTCGCTTGAAGGAGAGAGATGAATCTCGAAAAGCCTCACAAACATTCAATCTCAGTTGAGGCCGTCGGAACACGCCAATTGGGGTGAGGTTTGATCAGCCGCCCGCTGATTGGCTGCTTTGACGATGGCCGCTCCGAGATCACGTGTGGTAAAGTTACGCATGTATCAGCGATTACGACACGGTAATTTTGGTCCAAAAAAGGCCGGCGATGAGTCGACACGGTGAGAGGACAAACAGACCGATTGCTCATTGCGCTCTGCAGATGAAGTCTCAAAGGTGACCTTGCTGATACCTTCTAGAGGAGCTGGCATCACTCTAGAAGCTTGCAAACATGTCTCAGGTGAGTTTGCGCCGTTCTTCTTTGAGCAGTGATCGAAGTCCCCCCCCCGCAGCTCGCTAAGTGGGATGCTGATTTGATCGACCATAGTATGCCGCCGAGCTCTGCAAGCTCTTGATCACAGACATCTTTGGAGAGCTATATTCTGTAAGTCGATGCCTTTGGATTTGCTGCGAAACGGAGGTTGATTGAGCCGTACAATGAGTCGTAACGGGAGAGCTAACCGCGCGCAGCTCGTCTTCTCCTACCTCCTGCATCATGGCCGGCAGCCGATTCCTAGGATCGTCCAGAACACCCATCTGTCGCCGCGACAGGCCAGACACGGTCTCGCCGTCCTCGTCCAACAGCACCTGGTTTTCCATTGCACCTCGTTCGACGATGGCATCACATACTACGAGGCCGATTGGAGATCCGCTTACAATCTCGTGAGGCCAGGGAAGATTATACAGCTGGTTGAGGAACGGCTGGGTAAACATGCGGCAAAGGTCATGTCGACGCTTCTTGCGCTTGGTCATGCGAAAGTCAGCTATCTCGAATCACTACCTGAGCTACAACCAGGCTACAAACCTCCCGGTCAAACGAACGGCGTGAACGGTGTCCACGGGGGAGATGACCAGGTTACAGATGGTGTGGATGGCGAAGCAGAGGACGATCTAGAACAGACGAATGGCTATAGGCCCAATGGGCCCGTCAAAGAACCTAACGGCCACCACGCCTCAGAGCATGCACCTGATGTCCAGACAATATTACAGCAGCTTGCCGCGTTTGGCTTTATTATTCGCCTACGAAATCAACATTTTCAAAGCCCAGAGGACAATTTTGAAGCAGCTATGAAGGTAGCAAGAAGCAATATTGATACCCACGGCTTGAAGGGAAACAAATTAGAGGCCAAGCTGGTGGAAGACGCAGAGAAAATGGTGAAACAGTGGAGTGATGGCACGATAACTCGAGCACTTCCGTCTGCCACTCTATTACGAGGTGTGAAACGACGGATGGGCAACACTGACTCGTCAGCGCCACGAAAGAGATTAAAGCTTGACCAGCCCCTAGAGCCGAAACATGAGTCCGATGAGGATCAGGACGAAGAGGACGGTTCAGAAGATGATTATGGCGATGATGATATGACAACTCTGGATGTAAGTCGTCTGTATTCTCTAGGTCTATAAACGACGTGTCACTAATCTTGATCAGGATAATATGGTCATTCGGGTGAATTACGAGAAGTTCAATGTTGTGTTTAGAAATAAGCGATTAATTGAGCTAGCGGGTCAGAGTATGTCGTCGGTGACCTCCCAGGTTTACGAGACACTCCTATCTCGCATTGAGCTTCAAACGCCCAGGTGTCGTGAACAAACAGAAGCCATTCCGGAAGGTGAAGAAGCGGAACAATATTCAATACCGGTTCATCTGCCGACTGTCTCCAAAGATCTCGATCCTGACTTAGACCTTGCGGGAACCATCGCTGGAATCACTACTGATAAGACAAATGGAGTTGGGAGCCGGCATGAACCAGATGAAGGAGAAGATGATGAGGATGGCCCCGTTGGTGCAGCATCGCGAGGTCCAAGCCTCAACTACTTAGTTGATCAGCATCTCTCCATTCTTGCCGCAGAACCAAACTTTTTCTGCACACGAAGGATACAAGCGGGTATGATCACATGGGCGGTAGAATACCGGCATCTCACGAGGAAACTACGACATCTAGAGCTTGAGCGATTGATTGAAGCCCGGTTTGGAACTGTTGCTGTCCGCGTTGTCCGAGTTCTCGCCGCCAAGGGAAAATTAGACGAAAAACGTCTACAAGAAATCAGTCTGATGTCGTCCAAGGACCTTCGTCAGATCCTCGGACAGATGGCAGGTGCTGGTTTTGTTGAACTGCAAGAAGTGCCACGCGACGCCCAACGTCAGCCGTCCCGCACAATCTACCTCTGGTTCTACGATCCGGACCGAGTTCGTGTTATATTAATCGAGGACACATACAAGACGATGGCTCGATGTCTGCAACGAATACGCGTTGAACGGGCAAAGTTGAAATACTTTCTTGAAAAAACAGAACGTACTGATGTCAAGGGAAACGAGGAACGATACCTTTCTCCGGCCGAGTTGCAGACCCTCAAGGAGTGGAAGGACACGGAGGCCATGCTTCTCGGCGAAGTAGGAAGATTAGACGACCTGGTTGCTGTGCTTAGAGATTACTGATCCCTTGACTTCTTTTGTATACTCTCTCTCCTGGTCCTGGCGGGTGCTCTTCTATGTATCATTTTCTTTTTCGCATTTTCCTGGCTTGGTCAAGGACAAAACTGGCGCATACCAACGTGGAGGAGAATTGGAGCATCTAAAATCTAGGTGGGGATTACTACTTGACACAATATGCAGCGGGATATTCACTTTTGATATAATAACATATCGCGCTTTCCATTCGCCTTCTGATATTCAATTGGGGGTTTGAAGCACGCTGTTATTCGGCCTGAGATACAAAACTTGTCGGTATGTTATACAAAGTTTGATGCGTGTAAAATCAATCTTGGTCAATGGCCATGCAGAATCTATATTGTGATATCACTGAGACTTTCTCTTAGTGTCAATCTGTATCGTTGAGCTGCTGCCCGCGATTTTTCTGACACGCGACTGCACGACTCCGCAGAACAACCAAGCAATAACTGCCGCAGCGGCAATGTAACCAGCGGTTGGCACCAGGGATTTAGGAAAGACGTTCAAGAGAAATGGGTCAAGAATGACATCTGCAACGACAGGTGGTACATCGTTCATAAGGGTGCTATTAAGCGTAAAGTAATCTGCAGCGGTGTCGATGGCCAGGAAAAGTGACGATTTGTCCGGCAGCGAGTTCAGTATTCTTGCAGGCGCGGAGTCCTTTGATGGCTGTCGACCAGAGTTTGCGGAATATGTGGCCAAAGAGGATGACAAAAATTTTGAGGCAAGTATATCGGAGAGTGTATATGTGTTGAGATGAAAGGATGTAGGTTGCTGTGATAGGTACGCGGTGAACATCTGGAATCCTCACATACACGGTGGGGGGGAATCGTCACTTACAGTGGCTAGCCAGCATATGCGGACTTCATATCGCTGTCCGGGAGATAGGTTGGTGAGACGGAACCAGGAGCTCACTCCCCGAGGATTGCTCTCGGACGGGAATGATGCATGCAGGCGCTTCCTAATCGACGGAGTAGACGGAGATAATACGTCCAGGGATCCAAAATCATCAAGATACGACAAGGACAGTTGTGCTGAAGAAGAGCTTGCAGATGGCGCGAGAAATATGGTCTTCTCTACATTGGCTAATACTGACAGCGCCAGTGTGGAGAGGAATAGGAGGAGAGGTAGCATGGTTCGACTTTCAGGGCCCCCGGACGTACGCTGTCATATAAGGTGTTTATATCATTCAGGAACCGGTATCTGGTATCGTAATATAGCAGTGTAATGAGTAGCTTTGAGAATATAAAGCTTTCCCCCGTTATCTCGATGCCAATGCCAATGTGCACAAATACTAAATCGAAGTCAGCCGCGTTCAAGTAAATTGTCCCATAAAACTTGGAGACATAGAACCAAAGACAGCTGGGCTGTCATTTAAAGAAAATGTGATTCACGACCGTTCGCAGCAATTACAGTAAGCTCATGCATACGCTACATACGTAGCTAGCAAAGAGCACAGGACAGAAAGATCTGTAGCGCATGTTCTTGAGAACCTGTTTATAGAGGAAGAAACTGAAGCAGAACCGATTGCCGACATACCAAATTAGAAATCGGTTGATCGAGGGGGGACGATCAGGCATCAGTAAGCATCAGCATATCCGTACCTCAGTCCATGAATATGTGATGTTTTCCTGTTTAGGCAATATATGGAGCGTCGACGGCGGAGTTCTTGGCATGGATTAATCAGCAAGTGGCGCATGGGGATTTGGTCGCGTGAAGCGCAGTTTGTGTGGCGAGAGAGCTGTTGTTGTTGTTGCGATGCCCATTCCGGAAAAATAATAACACAGTCTCAAGGTGACAATTTATATGAGAGAAACTTCAGCTCTGACCAGATCGTCTTTTGTAGGGCTCAGGATCAATTTGTCGCACCTGTTGATATCTCCGAGTAATCGTATGACAGCATCGTGCGTGAGCGTTGAAGACGCTGGTTGCCGGGGCTAAAGAGCTTGGCGCATCAAAGCGCGTGAACGAGGCGTCAGGGAGGTTTTGGTTGGGCCGAAATATTTCTCCGTGACCTCAGTCCGCTGCTCGCTCTGAATTTCTTTTCTTGAACCCCCCATTCACGATTTTGAACAAAATCATCTTCGTGTTCATCTTCTCTTCTGATATTTGTTATACTTGTGTCCACTGCTTGTCGTTGACATCGTTTGCTCTTGAGCTGTGCTAAAGCACTGATCGCCCATCATGAGAGAGGTTATCAGTTTGAACGGTATGTGTGTCGCAACTCATTCTCTTCAACGCCTGGCACTTGTCAAGCTTTAAGGACGGGCTACTGATGCTAACACTGATGTGTAGTCGGCCAGGCTGGCTGCCAAATGGCCAATGCGTGCTGGGAGGTTCGTCTTCTGACATTGTTATGGAATGGATGAAAGATAGGTTCTAACGTCTGCCTCGGTGATATAGCTATACTGCCTTGAACATGGAATCCAGGTTAGGAATTCTACCTTACCCCAGGTTGTGAGTCTACTAACATAGCCCTGCTTAAAGCCAGATGGGTACTTAACCGAAGAACGCAAAGCTGCTGAGCAAGACCAAGGATTTGAGACCTTCTTCTCTGAAACAGGTGCGCATTGGTAGCTCCGACTCTGATAATTGGCGCCGCTAACACCATTATTCGGGAATCAGGACAAGGAAAATACGTTCCACGAACAATTTACTGCGATCTTGAGCCCAATGTCGTCGATGAAGTCCGCACCGGCCCCTACCGCAGCCTTTTCCACCCAGAACAGATGATTACCGGAAAGGAGGATGCCTCAAATAACTACGCTCGTGGCCACTACACTGTTGGAAAAGAGATGATTGACAAAGTCATGGACAGAGTTCGACGCGTTGCCGATAACTGCAGCGGCCTGCAGGGTTTCCTGGTATTCCATTCCTTCGGAGGTGGTACCGGTTCTGGATTCGGTGCCCTTTTGATGGAGAGGCTGGCTACGGAATTCGGAAAGAAGACAAAACTCGAATTTTGCGTTTATCCCGCTCCTCAGAATGCGACTTCAGTGGTTGAGCCCTACAACTCCATTCTCACGACACACACGACGCTGGAGAACTCGGACTGCAGTTTCATGGTCGACAACGAAGCCATTTACGATATTTGCCGCCGGAACCTAGGCATTGAGCGACCCAGCTATGACAACTTGAATCGTTTGATTGCACAAGGTGCGTGAAGTTGACAGCAACCCCTCCCCTTTGACTCTTGGTCTGCAGACTGGCTTTACCAATACAGATTATATATAGTGGTGTCTTCGGTTACTGCTTCTCTCCGGTTCAACGGTTCATTGAACGTCGACTTGGCTGAATTTCAAACCAACCTTGTCCCATATCCCCGCATTCACTTCCCGTTGGTTTCTTATGCGCCAGTTGTGTCCGCAGCCAGATCAGCACACGAAGCCAACTCCGTCCAAGAGATCACAATGGCCTGCTTTGAACCCCACAGCCAAATGGTCAAATGCGATCCTCGCAACGGTAAGTACATGGCTACATGTCTGCTCTACCGCGGAGATGTAGTCCCCAAGGATGTGCATGCCGCAGTGGCCACTTTGAAGACCAAACGGACCATTCAGTTTGTCGACTGGTGTCCCACCGGCTTCAAGATCGGTATTTGCTACCAGCCGCCAAAGATGGTTCCTAATGGAGATCTTGCCAAGGTTGATCGTGCGGTGTAAGTGACGGCCCGGCTTGGAAATTAGCAAGGTTTTATGCTGACAAACAATCTAGTTGTATGTTGTCCAACACCACTGCCATTGGTGAAGCATGGTCATCTCTATCCCACAAATTCGATCTCATGTTCGCCAAGCGTGCCTTTGTCCACTGGTATGTGGGTGAGGGTATGGAAGAGGGAGAGTTCTCCGAAGCTCGAGAAGATCTTGCTGCTCTCGAGCGCGACTACGAGGAGGTCGCAAGGGATTCTCTGGAGGACGAGCCTGAGGAAGAATACTGATCTGCAACAATATTCTCTTTGATAACTTGTCGATGGGGCCACCTTGTTTAACACCCTATGGTACACTCATGAGCATACGCTACTTCTTTTAATCCACACAGCTTCAATTCTCACCCTAAGGACATTCCGTACAGTACGTCTTTGGTCAGGACTCCAGAACTGCCTTTCTGATTTTCGTCAAATCCTTTGTGTATTTTCTTTGGCTACACTTTTATTTCATGTCGTAACCCCAGCTAGAAGAGGCTCTCTGCAGATCTGAGAATGAAAGCTCACAGCGCAAGCATAATACCGGATTCTACCTCTCCATATTGTTTGTTTGCCTACTCCGTGCTTCAACACAGCATGCCCAAGAGCAAATATACTAACTCCACATCATTAAATCCCCAAGCCATCAGAGTAATGGAGCTCAAACAGTAATATAAATAGATGCAATATGTGAATAACCCCTGAACTCCTGCAGCAACACTGTTTCTGGGTGGATTTATGCACAGTGACAGATGACGTCTGATTACATAACCACGCATTGGCTTTAAGCCACACTCGTTAGTGACTTGTGGCGCACGCCCTGCTCTGATTGGACGCAGCCACAATTCAGCTTCACGTTTCCCCAGTTTGGCCTCTCATTACGAAAGCCCAAACGATCGTTTACCTCCTAGCAGTCAAGCATCCTCCAGCAGTCTTCGCTTTCTTGTTGACCTGGTTTGTACTGTATGACAGATTGCTTTTCTTAATATCATAGTTCTTCTTCTGCATCAGTCCTTGCGCGTCATTGGTGACTCAGTTGCGCCGCCGTTTTGTGCTTGGCACCCTGCCGTTGCGGTTCAACTCCCGCCAAATTGGTATACGTACTGTCGAGCATAGGGCAAACCAACGAGGTGTAAGCTCTCAGGAGAGATCCCAGAGTCATGTCGGACGGTGAGCTTCCCAACCCTCTCCTATTGCGGCCGAATTGCCTCTACGCTCTCCAAGCCGACCATTACCCCGTTGACCCCGTTCAAGGCTAACGTCATTTTTTAACTCCAGCGTCACATCCAAACCTCAACCTCACGCCGGAGGAGAAACGGGTTTTCTATCAGCTCTTTCAGACAGCGGACAAGACCAATCTAGGCGTCGTGACGGGCGAAGTCGCAGTTTCGTTCTTTGAGAAGACAAATTTACCTGCGGAGACGTTGGGTTTGGTAAGGGAGCGATCCCCCCTGAACTACAAAATGCGGCGCATGAGGATATCGTTTCTTGGATTGGTGTTAACAAATATATTCCGGGTGGCTACAGATATGGCAGATTGCAGATAAACAGAATCGCGGTCTTTTGACGCCGTCGGGATTCGGCATTGTTCTGAGATTGATCGGCCATGCGCAGGCTGGTCGTACTCCGACGGAGGAGCTGGCATATCAGCGTAAGGAATACCTTTGAGCTCTGTTGATCAATTGAATGACAATGGCTAATACGTCTCGACTGAACAGCCGGCCCGTTACCGAAATTTAAGGGCATTTCTGTGGAACCGCCTCCCTCGATACCACCAGTAGCGGCCCCCTTGTCGACAACAAGTCCTCCACCTGGTGCTGGTCCTGGCCCTATCAGAGTGCCACCGCTGAATCCGGAAGATGTCGCCAAGTTTGCTTCTCTCTTCGACAGATCTGAAACCCACAACGGCATCATTTCTGGTACGGGATCTTAGTCCATGAGTATCTGGAAATTGAAGTTCTGATAGTGTTGAATAGGCGAAATTGCGAAACAAATATTCGAGCGCGCACGACTCCCAAATGAAGTCCTTGGGCGCATTTGGAACCTAGCCGATACGAAACAACGGGGCGCCCTAGATGCGCCGGAGTTCATCGTTGCGATGCATCTCCTTACAGCATTCAAGACGGGCACAATGCGTACAGTGCCGCCATCACTACCTCCAGCATTGTTTGATGCAGCTAGTCGACGAGCGGGTGTGCGTACGTCCTCGACTGGATCACGCCCTGATATACCACCTGTTCCTGCTATACCAAAGCAATTTAGTGGCCCAATGCCCCAGAGAACGCAAAGCCCGCTAAATAGGTCTCCAATGGGCCCAGTCTCTGCTCAGGTCACTGGGACCGATTGGCTGATATCAGCACATGAGAAGGCACATTTCGACACAATATTTAGCACCGTGGATAAGCGCAAAATTGGATATCTCACCGGTGATGACGCCGTCGGGTTCTTTGCGAATGCACAATTACCTGAAGACACTCTGGCGCAAATTTGGGATCTAGCCGATATCGATTCCGATGGCCAGTTAAGCAAGGAGGAGTTTGCGGTAGCAATGTACCTGGTGAGACAGCAACGGAGCACAAGGGAACCATTACCCCAGGTTCTTCCGCCAGCATTGATTCCCCCAAGCTTCCGTAGACAGCCTGCGCCACCGCCTCCCCGTCCCATGCAAGCACAAGTCACTGGTGCTCGATCAGCTGCCGAAGATTTGTTTGGACTTGACGTGTTCACTGCGCCCATTCAAACGTCGCAATCGACAGGCGGATCGGTTCCCCCTTTCCAAACTCCTTCTTCTCCTACACGCCCGCGAACAGCTACTACATTCCAGCCCTTTGTTCCTTCATCTTCGTTTGGCCAAAGTTTTACGCCTCATGCAACCGGACTATCGAACCCGGCCGCTCAACCACGATCCCCACCACACCCGTCGGACGATTTGCTTGGAGATGCTGATCCCGAGGAGAGCAAAAAGCTGACACAAGAGACGACAGAGCTTGCAAATCTCTCCAATCAGGTCAGTACGTTGTCTAAGGAGATGGGGAATATTCAAGCCAAGCGTGGGAATGCAGAGCAAGATTTGGCAACAACCAATAGGCAAAAACGAGATTTCGAAGCTCGCCTTGCCCATGCCAGAGCAATGTATGAGCAAGAAGTTAAAGACTTCAAGGTTCTGGAAGAAAAACTTGCAGCTTCAAAGGCAGAAACGAGGAAATTACAGCAAGATTTTGCCATGATTGAAGGTAGTCGGCAAGACCTACAAAATCAGTTCAATCAGGTTTCGGCAGCGCTGGAAGCAGATCAGCATGAAAACGCAAATTTGAAAGAGAAGATACGGCAAGCGAATGCGCAAGTTAGCCAGCTAAAGCCCCAGCTCGAAAAACTTAGGTCTGAGGCACGCCAACAGAAGGGGCTCGCTGCTATCAACAAGAAGCAGCTTGCCACGATCGAAGGGGAACGGGACCGAATTCAGGGAGAGATTGATTCTGCCAAAGGCGAAACGCCAGAACCTGAACGTCAATCGAGCCCACAACCGGTGATGAGTCCGGCATCTAACAACAGCAATCCATTTTTCAAGCGAAGCCCAAGCGCATCCACCGAAAATGCATTTGCCCCCAACTCCACCGTCCCTGAAGGGCAAAATAATCCCCAGAATATCTTTGATAATGTCTTTGGACCCGCGTTTTCCATCCCTTCAACAGCCACTCCGCCTCCGCCAACGACCTTCAGAACAGAGACCTCCACCCCTCAGCCACAAGCGGGAGAAGCTGCGAAATCACCACCTGCGTCTGGTAACCCAGCCACTTTAGAGTCACCTCCCGCCATGTCCTTTGATCACAATCCTGACACCATTGAACCTCCGCCGCCTCCACAATCAAGACAAATAACGGCTAGCGAGCTCCCTATTGTAGGCCATCATGAAGCTGAATCCTCGTCAGCAAAAGCTTCACCACCTGCCAGTAGATATAGCGGTGAACAACAAGATGAATTTGCAGCTCAGGCCATTCATAAGCAGGCATCGCCGTTTGGAGGCGATGGTGCTGATCCGTTTTCTAGCGAATTCAACAGAGCGAAGTCTCCAGGAAATGACAGCCTCGCGCCAGAAGAATCGGTTTCGTCAATACCGGGTGCCTTTCCCGCCGCTACTTCGCCGCCAGAGTCAGCTAAGAAAGACTTCACGTTCGACGAGCTGTTTGCTGGTCGCACGCATGAGCGCTCGCAGTCACAAAAGGCCCTTGATTTTGAGGAAGCCTTTGCGGCAATGAAGAAAGATCCCAAAAAAGATTTTCCCTCCACCAATGGAGCACAGGGAGGCGGTAATCTTAGTGAATTCCCACCTATCAAAGAGCTAGAACATGACGACGATGATGATAGCACTGCGAGTGAGGGGCCAACGGGATTTGATGATGACTTCACCCCTGTTTCTCCTCCCAAAAAAGAGAGCTCCGGGGTTATGCAGCCATTCCCTTCCAATGATGCTACTCCGTTGCCTGGTCCTGATGCTCAGATGTCGCCGCCAAGCTATGAACAATCTGAGCCGCACCATTCGCCGGGATCAGTACCACCCGAATTTGGGGGCCTCCTCCCTGGTCGAACGGACCCAACCGCTCCAGGGGATGCTCCTCATTCAGTCGACTCAGTGACTGGCGCTCCTATTGTAGAAGGAGTTCCGCAACCCACTACAAGCACAACTCCCAAACCCGCTGCAGATTTTGAAGCAGCGTTCGCGGGCCTCAATCTCACACCTGCAAAGGAGGTAGACGACGATGACGACACCGATGAAGATGATTTCGAGTCACCATTCAACAAAGATCCGTCTAACTTCGACATGACATTTGACTCACCCACTGGGCCTCCGCGGACAAGCACATTCCCCCACTCCGCAGATAATGCCTCTGGTACCAACCCCAATATCTTCAGCTTTGATGCATCCAATACCCGCCCTCAGACCAGTGGAAGCCAGTCTCCCCTTCAACAAAAGTCTTCATCATCCCCCCCACCACCACCCTCCGCACATGACTGGGACGCATTATTCTCCGTCCTCGACGAAGCCAAAGGACAAGGAGACGCAAGCAAACCCAACGCAAACCCCACGACGTCAGTACCACCAACGTCCACAGAGCCCACTCAAGCAGCAGTGCTCGCAACAGCCAGTCCAACAGCTCAAACCAAGCCGCCTGGATGGGCTTTGAGCACGGATTCTGGCGAAGACGACTTCATCTTGCAGCGACTGACGGCGATGGGGTATGCTCGCGACGAGTCGTTGGCCGCGCTGGAGAAGTTTGATTATAATCTTGACAAGGTGGGTTCGAGTTACAATTGAGTGTTTACCGCGACAGTATGTGGATGTAGAGCTTACTTGGGTTGTCTGGCATAGGCTGCTGATTTCCTGGCGTCGAAGTCGTAACGGTGAGTCGACGGCTTAACACTACGGGAGAGGTGATTAACTCCACTCGGCTTCCCGAAGCCTCTATGCGGACTATTCTTTCCCTATAGAAAAGCGGGGAAACAATGAATTGCGAACATATTCACTTGTTGAAAATAGTCGCATCACGTTCAAGATTCTTGCTGCCCCCCCTCCCTCACCATGTCTTTGCGTCTGTAGTCGTTGAACAGAGATGGAGCGCGACCCCCCTAATCCGCACAATACTCTTTACTCTTCCCGCCTCAGTGAACCCCCCACCTTGCATTCTTCTTATCTTTTTGCAGTGAAATGCAAAATCTCTTTTCAACAATAATAATTTTGTAAATATATATGTACAGATGTGCATGGCAGTTGGTTTTTGGTTTAACTCTAAGGCTCCGCATTCTGTGCGCCTTCGGACCTATGCACGGGCATGTGAGGCAATACCAACAGGACGGAAAAGTAAGCAAACGTATTCCGTATCTGCGTTATGGATGATACAGCTACCCCTGGTTCTACCATGGACATGGTTTGTGGATTGCTGGGTGCTATACCCTGCGAACTACAGTCGCGTATTATGGATGACATTCATCAATGCAGATACGGAGTCCGCTGTTTTGCATGTTAGTTTGTTAAATTCTAGTCTGGCAAACTGTGTGCATTTAACAGATTTTCCATTACACGATGCGCATATCTCAATATCCAAAACTGATAGCCAACAAACATTGAAACCCCCGATCAAAGGCACAAGAATCTTTAGCAGGGCGAGATAAATGACCTACATTAAACTCTCTGCATGAAGAATTCCAGTGTGAAACGCACAACGGACCATGGACAAGGTTAAAAATGAGTAATAACATTATGTGTGTAAAACACAAGTCACCATCGCTGAAACGTCACAACAGCATAAAAAGAAAGAGGCAAAAAGACCAGGGTATAGAGCAATTTGGTTGGTATCAAGCCATATAGACAAAAGATTATGAACAGTATCCAGCATCATTAAGCCAAGTTAGGATGATAGTAATCGTCAATAGAGAGGAATAGAAGCATTATTTGGGTATCATTTATCGGTTCCCGTGGCCCGTAGCCCATAGACCAGGATTCGTAATCAGGGGATGACTATGGAGTATGGGGTGAGAGTTTTGAATTGGGGTTTAAACGCCAACTGGTTGGGCGACACCTTTATTTGGCTTTGGGCCTCCACGGTTTCGTACGACGGGAAGAACGTTTAACACCAGTGTGGCGACAAACAGAAGCCTAAAAGAGGATAATGTGGTCAGTAACAGAGAACGGTATTGTCTTGTTGTAAGTTAGATCCAGAGAAATAGAACTTACCATTCAAAAGCACCAAAGACAACAGCGGCCTGCAGAGAACTGCAGTAGCTGCCAGTGCAGAGTCGTGGTGGTGGAAGACGTGCAGCCAGGGCGATGAAGCCTGCAAACCAGAAGATCATGGTGATGGCATCAACGGCAATGATGGCGTAGAGGTGCGCAGCGACTGGAAAGTACACGGGCGCGAGAAGCATGTACGGCACGACAACGAAGGCTGTCCAGACGCCGCAGAAGAGAAGAAAGTTTGACGCGTCAAAGTACCATACCGCGGAGGCCACTGTAATTCAAATTCAGTTAACAAGGACACGCGCTTCTCTGAATACGGGTTTATTGTCTCTCTGGCACTTGTTCTCTGGGATTTTGGAATGTTATGGAGGAGCTGGCACTCACCATATGCTGTCAGACCAAGGACGACGATGCCGAACAAGGCTTGGGCGCCACGAAGACCGAGCGAGATGGGATTACGCTCCATTTTTTCGAGTCGATGAGGTTTTGATTCTCGAAATCGTAAATATTTTTCCCAGAAAAGCTGAAGAGATAGACTGGTCAGTCGCTTGCTTACAACAGAAGAAGAAGAGGGGCAAGGCTGCGGGGAAGAAGCAAATATCACACAGCAAACATGTGATTTCGTGATGAGTGACTTTTCTTTTGTTGACTTTTGAAACTCACCTCGTGTTTGATGGTTGGTCTACGGAGTAGATGAGGGCCTGGAAGTAAAGGTAGCTCCTTGAAGGACACGCTGTGTGTAGCTAGGGATATAGATCGCGGTGTACCACGGGTACAAAGGGGACTGCGATGGAATATATAGCGGGAGAAAATTCTGCTTTAATTAACCTCTTTTTCAAGCTTGGTCACTTGACGGACGCGGAAACTGGAAAGTTTGGCTGCAGAATCGCAAAAGGAATGACTGAATGGCGTGTGCCTGGAACAATGACGTGTGCCGACGTGGGTGGTGACAGGGAGCTTGGGCGATGATGACGGCTGGAACTATGCGCTTCTCACAGTATATCCCAGAGCTCAGCGAAAGGACAGGCGTAACAGCGCACAGAGATGGAGAAGAGAGAGTACAGGTTCTTGCAGTGGCCTTCTCTCTTGATATATGCAAGGAAATTCACTCTTCACGACATCATAATACTTCTGGTCTCAGATATCAGAGATTACTCGCCGGGATTATGAATTCGACCTCACTTCTCCAAGCACCTCGTCTTCTCCACTCTTCCATGTGGCGCATGCATGGATTGGCTATGTGACCGTACAGGACAAGTCTGTATATTTACCGTGTCCGGGCCATACGTATCTAGGCCTTGCTCTCATATCCCCCAGCCAGTCAATGTCGTTAATTGGAAGAGAATCCCCGCAATATGTAATTGTGCAGCTGGCTGATACGCTCGAGTCTGGATATCGGGAAGCTATGACAGTACTCCGTACTGTACCAAAACACCACCGCGTTGCTCAACTGCTTTCACAGCCACCACTCACCGATGCACAAGCCACAAGCCACAGGCCGTGTTCAGCTGAGATCACATCTTGACCGCCGCCAATATTGTCAAGCTTCGGGAATTGACGCCTGCTTCTCCGCATGTGGAAAACGGTTGCATACAGTGGATTTCCGAGCAGTCCATCGAGGATATTTTGTCGTTGAGGCTTCTATACAACAGAGCACTCCTCAAGGTCCAGATATTCCGGTCCGGAATTATTGACTCGTCAAAGAGATTCGTCCTGCAGAAATACGAGATACATACGGAGAACCTCTGCTCTCTCACTCGCTGGCGAGTCGAGCTATTATTGAGCCATCTGACCGGGAGCCTGATTGATAAGCTCGTTCTTTGTCCAACGAGACGGCTTCGCTCTAAATTTTGTTTGTGACTCTTCCTTTTATCACAACGGCATGTGCTATTTTTACGGCATGCATGCCTGGGGAAGAATTCCCACGCGCAAACCTTATGGTTGTTATTTTTGCTCTTGACCTGCGAGTCGATCCATCGTTCCCCGGGATTTCGGGCGTGGTGGTGTGAGCGAACTTGAGAAAACTCGCTTCAAACCGTCCCCGTTGGAGGGCCACTCGGTTGCGCATACTGTCCGATTGGAGCGGCTCGAGAGTTCCACGGTGAAGGGGGAAGCTCGGCGGCTCTTTTTAGCTTTGCGGGCAAGCCTTCGTAATCAAAACGGAAACCGAAGCAGTGCATAAGCAAACGGCGTCGAACTTTCGTTTCTCTCCGTGCATATGTTTTATCTGGATATCAGCACAGCCACAGGAGAAAGGTTCACCAAGACCTTCTTCGAGATCAACTACCTACCGAGTTGCGAAGCTGCAAAAAGAATCTTTCCAGAAGGAACAGAGTCCTTCTTTCACCTGCAACTCTTTGGGAAACGGCCATGTTTGAAATGAGATGGCCAATAACCCTTGCAATTTCTCGTGCATCTTGCGAGGCTATAATAAGCTTCAGCATGGACCCCGCTCTCGTAGAATGAGAGCCTTACGGCTGCCAGAAGAAAAGAATCTCATGCATTACTCGCGCCTCGCGAGGAAATCGTTTCTTCTCCATATAATCACTACCGGTTGTCAATGAATGAAACCTCTCCGGGTACTTCATAAACGGTGATTGGAGAAACGAGGACCATGAGCAAAACGATAACAGATTCAGCTTGGGGTCAAAACAACTCTCAATTCTCCTTTTGGCTTCAACGATCAACCAGCACCGAATGCAAAAGAATTGTGCCTCCCGTCATGGCCAAAGGACTCAACACTTGCAGTCCTTGGCATGTGTTGTTGTCGAGGGACTGCACTATCAGATTGGGGAATTCATAAGTTGCGGGTATCGCTTAAAGATCACGGTATGCTAATTTTTCTTAGAAGAGCACAGTGCACAGAAAACATGAGTTTCTCATTGCCTCTTTTTCAACGCCTGACGGGAAGCAGGAAGCATCGCGTTGAAGATAATATAAAGGCCAGGGAATTCAAAGGCTGAACCCTTGTGTTCGGTTTGACATTTACTGTTCTGGACTTAAAATCACAACGAAACCGGCCGGATATCACAAAAAAGTTCATGCCTCTGCTCCTTTTGCAAATCTGATAATACCGGCCCCATCCACACAATCAGGGAGTCCTGGTACGAACATCAACATTTTTCGATAACTGAGAGGACTTTCCATTGATTGTTTTTTCCCGGCCGACAATCGTCGCATAAGCCATCCATGTCGAATTGCGACACAAACGGGTATCATCGACAAGACACAAAGATATATGCGCCAGAAGCAGAATCGAACTTGATAACGAAGTTCAGAAGAACGAGGCATTGCGACATTAAGTGATCCTCCAATACGACAATTCCACCTGCTTGCAAATGGCCAGGAGTTTTCGCTGCTCTACTCTTCTTCTGGTCACCACTATTCCGAGCGTTGAGGCAATGGAATAATTCTGGCAATTTTCACCCAGCCATCGCTATTCATTATTCTTAAACTCATCTTGCGGGAGGAGAGCATAACTGCTAGATTCCGCCCACTTTTGTGGACAAATCTCGATGGTGCGATTTTTTATACGAATCTTCGACTTCAATCAGAGCCGTTCAGCAAAAGCAGCCCAGTCATTCCGTACCTCGTATATCGACTGCCAATGCTGCCACATTCGTTGATGGACGATCAAAAATTGCGCATCTTCGCTGGAGTTGTCCAGTCAAAATTAGCTTCGATCACGCCATCTCGCCGATTTGTTTGAACCCCATTTCTTCCCCGTAATCGGCCATCTCAGTGATAGATTGCGACAGTAGAAACAGAATATAAAACCGGCTAGATTCCCGTCGTGACTTGCTCTCAGCCATTGTCATCCCTGTCAACCTATCTGCACTCTTTTCCTCCCTGCACAGCGTTTCTGGAGTTAACGCTCAAGAGCCTCTCCCTTTCCCACCATCAGAGCAACGGGACACATCTCCGTATTTTACACTCCCTAAACAGACAGAATATTACACATCCCCAGCTTCTTTCGCAATGTCTTCCGATCAGTCCTCTCATAGATTCGAGACTCTCCAATTGCACGCTGGGTGAGTCTGCGGCTGCCCCGCGCTCCCTCCGCAACTGCTCGAGATTACCCCGCTAACAAGTGGGATAGTCAGCAACCCGACCCAACGACGAACTCCCGAGCAGTTCCCATCTATGCCACCACTGTTAGTTTCCATAGGGGTTTCTTTCTCGAAATCTCAGTGTCGAGAAGAAATCTCCAGGCCGATGTGCGATTCGTTCTAACCAATGGCACATTCTAGTCCTATACATTCAATGACTCCGCTCATGGCGCGAGACTTTTCGGCCTCAAGGAGTTTGGCAACATCTACAGCCGTATTATGAATGTACGTGAAATGCTTGAGCTTGAAGATTGGACTTGGGTGCAATTGAGAACATGAAGCTTACACCAGCTTGGTTGTAGCCAACGGTCGATGTCCTCGAAAAGCGTATCGCGGCCCTCGAAGGTGGTGTTGCAGCTGTTGCAGCCTCTTCCGGCCAGGCAGCCCAGTTCATGGCGATTGCAGCTTTAGCTCACCAGGGCGACAATATCGTGTCTACGACCAACTTGTATGGCGGTACCTACAATCAGTTCAAGGTCATGCTTCCCCGCCTGGGCATTCAGACCAAGTTCGTGCAGGGTGATAAGCCAGAGGACATTGCTGCTGCCATTGATGATAAAACAAAGGCTGTTTACGTCGAGACCATTGGAAACCCCCGGTACAATGTTCCGGATTTCGAGGCCATTGCCAAGGTTGCGCATGAGAAGGGTGTGCCTTTGATCGTACGTTTTGGCCGCTGACAGAGGAGAAACAAAATGAAGCGTTTGAGCTGACCAACATACTAGGTTGACAACACTTTTGGTGCTGGCGGATACTTCTGCCAACCCATCAAGCACGGCGCCGATATCGTCGTCCACAGCGCTACCAAGTGGATCGGTGGCCACGGCACAACTATTGGAGGTGTCATCGTTGACAGCGGCAAATTCGACTGGGGCAAACACGGAAAGCGATTTCCGCAATTCGTCGAACCCTCCGAGGGTTATCATGGCCTGAAGTTCTGGGAGACCTTCGGCCCCATCGCCTATGCTATCCGTGTCCGCGTCGAGATTCTCAGAGACCTTGGTGCTGCGTTGAACCCGTTCGCTGCTCAACAGCTTATCCTTGGTCTGGAGACGTTGAGCCTGAGAGGTGAGCGACATGCGTCCAACGCGATGGCTATGGCTCGCTGGTTGGAGAAGAATGAGAACGTCGCCTGGGTTTCGTACCCTGGCTTGGAGAACCACCCAAGCCATGCGACTGCAAAGAAGTACCTCGAGCGCGGTTTCGGTGGTGTGCTCTCCTTTGGTGTTAAGGGTGGCGCTGCCGCAGGTAGCCAGGTCGTTGATAACTTCAAGTTGATCTCCAACCTTGCCAAGTACGTCCAACTCTTCATATATGGAACTTGAATGGGTGCTAACGAAACTCCTCATGTAGTGTCGGGGATTCCAAGACTCTTGCAATTCACCCATGGTCCACTACCCATGAACAGTTGACGGAAGAAGAGCGCATCGCTTCCGGTGTCACCGAAGACGCCATCCGTCTTTCAGTCGGCACTGAGCACATTGACGACATCATTGCTGACTTTGAACAATCCTTTGCCGCCAGCGCTGCTGCCGGTTCTGATAAGAAGGCTCTTCCTAATCGCACGCCAGCTGCCAAGGGCATCGTCACTGATCGTGAGCCCGGTTTGGAGACTGCTGTTTAAAGGACCGTTTCTGGTTGACTGGAAGTAAAAAGGAATATTGCTTTGAGAATTATTGAATTCGATTTCGGTCTAAGAAGGGTTCAAGGGCTTTTAAAAAGTCCTGATGTCGTACCGTTTGGTTGCGAACATCGAATAAGCACGTATGCTATGTGTCATGAACATATGGTCATCATGAGAAAGGAACGGGGTATTGGCGTTTGTGAAGGATATAATCCTGGTTCCCTTTTCTATCTGTCTACCAAGATGACGAATCAATTCTGAACGGTCGTTGACCTATAGTACCTACAAGAAAAACCTCTCCAATCAATCTCGACTGGTAATAATGCTTTGCCTCTTTAAAGGGCCCAGCATAAGAAAATCAGTTGCATCCGGCTGATCTGCCTCGTAACACTCCAAGAATGAATTGATGAGTGAGAAACGCGGCGGTTCATTATGCAACAGGTGGACAACATTTAAACATCACTGATAAACGGCATACAAATCTGAACCAAAAGATAGAAGCAGGGCAAATAGCAACGTGCAGAAGATGCACGTACGTGCTTTTCATGAGTTTCCGCATGCAGTGAATGCCATATCAAATTGACATGGGTACACAGCATCTAAAGAAATTTCAATAATAGACATGGTATTGCAGGATATGCCAGTATTTCCTATTTAGGAGCATTGTGCTCCCGTATCTTGATATCACATTGCATGGTCCCGCGACCAGGACCGGCTCGACAGTAGTAACTGGTACAGACGTCCAGATTGCGACGATTTCTCAGAAAAACCAAGGAAGAATGACGGGGCTTGGTCCGGCATAAATCAAGAATTATGCGACCCGCAAATACCAATGTGCTCTCGTCCTGCCTGCTCAGCGACAACCAAACCGCAACCGGAATCACCGATTCGTACACCGTTCGAGTCCAGCAGCGCGGACTCAGAAGAGACCGTGACGGGTTGGCAGTACAACAACGGTGCACATCCCCTGGAAGTCAAGTCACCCAAAAGCTTGGTCCGCCCTAGAGGTACGGTTAGACATGTTTGTCCATGTGTAACAGAGAAGTGGTTCTTGCTCCGATTTCAGTTAGCTGACATGAGTTTTTTGGACTGGCAGAAGTGAAAGTACCGAGGGACCCTGTCGCACAATCTTGAGGTGCAGCTGCATCTTCTTATACTTATTACCGCTAGACAGGAGTGCTCCAGCCTGCTCTTCCGTCTGCATTGGCCTTTTCATCGGAGTGGGCGGCCATTATCCGGACGGTGAGCGAAGTGATTTGGTCGTTTGGACGGACTTGCGCGATGAACCGAGGCTCAAACGCGTGAGGTCATCAGACCCCAACGCCAGAAAATCCAATTAAAAGTGGCTGACGTGAACTTAGTCAGCGGGGCCCCGTCGCTAGCGTCTGCAGTTTGAATGTGGCATCACATGTGCGCAACGGTCAGAGAGAGCCAGTATAGGTACCGCTTGGGTACTCCAGCACCGAAATCTGCACACAGAATACACAAAAGCTACCTCTGGTGTGCCCAGACCGCTGGGTTAAGATGTTGCGTCCGCATATGCGGCTAAACTGCATTGGGACTGGGCTCAAGCGCGAGCTGAACCGAGCTTGAAGGCAATGCGACTCCGTGAACCACATGTTCGACAACGACATTGTTCTCCCATCTCCATATTTTTCTTCTTTCCTCTGTACCTCTTCCCCCGCACAATTTCTTCTTCTCCTTCGTTGTATCTTTTTAAATCTTTGGTTGTGTCCATACTTTATTTTCTACTACCCGTACAGACCTTTTTTGGGGGCCGCTGAGGGAAGTGATAAGGAGCTTGTCTCGCAAGGCTGCTTTTTGGTATGCGCACCCGCCCTTTGCCGATATGAGGATTTTGGTCAGAAACGGTGGAAACTAACTTGCAAATGGGTGCGAAGGTTAGATTTCATAGGAGGGACGATATACATATGTCTGTTGCCCCGGATCGCCCCGTACAGCTGCCCTTCAGCCGCCCACTCCGCCCCCCTCTCAGCTCGTATTTCTCGACTAGGATCGTTTCTGACTTGCTTGCGCAGACATATACATTGTTTTAGGCATCAGAGCCGGTGCACATATTTTTAAGGTCCATCGCAATGTTCTCATCATCCACCCCACCCTTCCAGGCGACAGCCGCTGAGTTCACCAAACCGGTCTCGAAGCGCACGCCAGACTCCGTCCCGGTCCCAGGGTCAGAGAAGCCGGGTCGCTCACAAGTGTACAGACACTGGAAGATTGGAAATGGGGAATTGCTCAAAACCTTGGATCCTCAGGTACGTGGGAGAGAATGTCGTTTTTTGGGGTCGCGGGGATCTCGGAATATAATGAGAATCGCCGATAAAGACGAGCGTTTTGGTCCGGATAGAGAACTGATTTGTGCAAATATTAGGTCCGTACTGGACATGACATGTTCGAGACTACCGGTGCGTGCAAATCACAACTTGGAGAGAAGATTGGGATCAGTGGACTGACTGACTTTCATTTCTAGCTCTACGCCAACCGAAGAAGCCCTGCTTAGGGTGGCGTCCGTGGGACACTGTCAAGAAGGACTTTGGTCCTTATGTGTGGATGGACTACGGAACAGTTCAGAAGCGCCGCGCTGCTCTTGGTGTTGGTTTGGTCGAATTGCACCGCCGGCTTGGTATCCAGACTCGGTCCTTTGGCATTGGACTATGGTGCCAGAACAGACCGGAGTGGCAGCTTGTTGGTGAGTACATATATTCTTTTGCTGGGTGTGATATTTGACAATTATCAGCAGACTGACGTGGAATAGATTTGGCATGCATGTCACAGTCGCTCTTCTCGGTCTCCCTTTATGAAACCCTAGGTCCAGAAGCCACCGAGTTCATTGTTGATAATGCAGAGTTGGCATGCGTGGTTGCTTCTCTTCCACATATGTCTACTTTGCTCAAATTGAAGCCTCGTCTGCCATGTTTGAAGATAATCGTTTGTCTCGACCCCTTGGATTCAAACGATCCAGCTGGCTACTCGAAACGCGATATCCTTGCTCCACTTGCCGCTGAAGTAGGCGTCACTATCTACACCTTGGAAGAGGTTGAACAGCTCGGCGCTTCGCTCAATCGCCCATATAACCCACCTACTCCCGATGATATCATCACGATTAACTATACCTCTGGCACCACCGGTACGCCAAAGGGTGTTGTTCTTACTCACGCCAATGCCGTTGCCGCCGCCTCGACCTCTTTAACTGTTGTTGTTCAGTCTTCTAGTGACGTGGCCTGCTCATATCTTCCTCTGGCTCACATTTACGGGAGAATGATCGAGCAGACCATGCTTTGGGCCGGTGGTAGAATTGGTTATTTCCATGGTAACATTTTGGAACTTGTCGATGACTTCAAGCTGTTGAGGCCAACTGCTCTCGCTTCCGTTCCACGTTTGTACAGTCGCTTCGGCGGCGCTATTCGCGCTGCGACTGTCGAGCAGCCTGGATTCAAGGGTGCGCTCTCCAGACATGTCGTGGCAGCCAAGACAGCCAACTTAGTCGGTCAGAAGCCCGAAAACGCAACTTTCAAGCATGCTTTGTACGATCGTATCTGGAGCAAGAAAGTTGCTGCTGGCCTTGGCTTTGATCGCATGAGATACATGGTCTCAGGTTCCGCGCCTCTGGATGCCTCCCTGCACCAATTTTTGCGAGTCGCATTCTCCACAATCATTGTTCAAGGTTATGGCTTGACTGAAAGTTTTGCAGTGGCTCTGTGCCAGTCATCCAACGACTTAACTGCAGGTCACTGTGGAGGTGTCTCCCCGGCCGTCGAAGCATGCTTGCTGTCACTCCCTGACATGGACTACTCCGTTGATGACAAGCCATACCCGAGAGGAGAGTTGCTCCTCCGTGGCAACTCTATCTTCAGAGAATACTACAAGAACCCCGAGGAAACCTCAAAGGCCATGACAGAGGATGGATGGTTCCGCACCGGTGATGTTTGCATGGTGGATGAACTTGGCCGTTTCACCATCATTGATCGCCGTAAGAATCTTCTCAAGCTCGCCCAAGGAGAGTATGTCTCCCCCGAGCGTCTGGAGGGAATCTATCAAAGTGCTTGCCCCTATCTTGCTCAAGCCTTCGTGCACGGTGACAGTGTTCAGACGCATCTTGTTGGAATTTTCGGTTTCCAGCCCGATATTTTCGCCACATTTGCAAGCAGGGTTTTGAAGAAGTCGTTCTCTCCGACGGATTTGGAAGCTCTCACTGAAGCCGCCAAGGATCCAGTCCTCGTTGAAGCTGTGAGAAAGGATCTTGACCGTGCGGGCAAGAAGCATAAGCTTGCGGGCTTCGAACGGGTGAAGAACGTGTCACTGATGCTCGAGCCTTTCTCCATTGATAATGGTCTTTTGACCCCAACGTATGTACCTCCTAACTCTTCTTGTATTATATTTTTCTAACCATTTTCTAGGCTCAAACTCAAGAGACCCCAGGCTGTCAAGGCCTTCCGCGACGTCTTGGACGAGCTCTATGCTACCGCTCCCGGCAACGGGGTCAACGAGAACGACATCCTTCGTTCCAAACTATAAAAGATTGGCGTATGCGCCGTACAGAACCACTCTTCGATTCTCCTCGTGCACATATACTCGTGTTTTTGCTTTTTGGTGTAGCCTTTTGGATATTCAATTTACACCGCTGCTGTATCTACTTGTATTATTATGCCCAGTATATTTACATATGGATTTGTATGTTTTTTTGAGGTCTCATGAACTTTTGTAGATGTTCTTTTTTCACCGCAAGAGTCGTCGCGGACCGCCTCGATTTGCAGTTACGCCCACGACCTTGCTACAATATCCACGCTAAGATTCAAACGTCAGTCTCAGCTGCCACATCAGGAAACCGTCCAGTGCTGTTATAAGTTAGTGTGCTGATCTTGGTCGCTTACATAAGTGACCTTTTGGCAATCACGACATCCGCGGCTCCTCAACGCTGGAAGCTCCGATCTATGAAGACTGTTGACGGTTGCTAATTGCAGTAAGGGCAGCGCGTTATACCTTATCAGCATGCAGTTTGCATTTGTTCTCTTCTGCCTGTCCCTTCTGTCTTTCTCGGCTGCGTCCATACTTACAGTCACAATTCTTTCCTCCAATCTTCTCCCAAATCCCAACGCGCTTCCACCTTCAACCCACGCGACCTTGACGGCCCTCTCGTCCAAACATGACCTACTGAAAATGCCCCTTTCGCGATCTTTGTCATTCACCTTTCCTAATTTTGAGCTCTCTTCGTCGTCGAAAAAGCCCACGTCATATTTGTTCGACATTTATTCCCGAGACTACGTGTTTGCCCCCTACCGTGTCGATGTTGGTGCGGATGGGAATGTGATCGGGGTGTGGGAGACGTATCGGGGGAATCCATGGGATAACAAGGGACCGGAGAAGGCTGCTGGGGCGATGGAGCGGCTTCCGTCCAGGCGGAAGCAAAGGTGTTGGGGAAGAGGGAGTTTTATGACGAGATGCCGAAATGTACGTTGCACGAACATGGGTTGAGCAGGAGGGAACTCAATTGCTAACGTTTGGAATGCAGTCTCGCCGCTCAGCTTGTTCAAGAATCCAATGATTCTGCTTGCAATCTTTGCTCTTGCTCTGACGTTTGGAATGCCATATCTCATTGATAACAGTATGTTTCCTTGGGTTGCTATTGCGCAAGCCTGCTCTATGCTGAGCTAACGATTCTTATTTTAATTAGTGGATCCTGAAATGCGAGAGGAATTTGAGAAACAACGTGCCACTGGTGGTGTTCTCGGTGTTGGGTCGAACAAAGCTGCTGGGCCAAACTTCGATCTTGCAGGATGGATGGCGGGCACGAGTCCTGGCCCAATGGAAGCGGCTAAGGTAGCGCATATCAGCGGCAGAGAGGATGGAAACAATCAGTCGGATACAAGACGAAGATGAGCCCTCGAGGTGCAGGATGTTTCGTGTTTGACGTTGTCAGAGTTTATACGACCCCGTACAATGTTTGAACCTGCGATCCAGGGCCCATTGCCCCGGCGAAAGTATAGGCATGTTCTACGTCCGTCCGACCGCACACGGGTTTGCCTCTTGATACGGAGTATACTGCCAGAAAGCCACTCTCGCAGTGTGCCGTCGCTAGGCTCTGGCCCTAAAACTTCTTGCGATTCGCCGCAGTGAGACGCGGGATCTTCACGTGACCTAATTTGTGGCGTCGCGTCGCGATTAACTGTGGCTTAGCGCCAAGCAGGGGCTCCTCGGCAAGATTACGTCATTTTGCGACATCGCATCCATGGAAGACGATAAGATCAAGGTGAATCGATCCTCGTCCTCATCCTCATCCTGGCCGTCATCTCTATCCATATATTATCTCTGCATCAAGAGCACCATCATCGAAACATATTCGCTCAGACCCCACTTCAAATCAGACATATCTCAATTCTTCTTGACTCCGTCAGCCGCATTCTCAATGTCGTTTGCTCCTCCATCCGGTCCTCCTCCACCCCATGTTCCGGGAGGGTGGAAGGCACAATTTGACAGTAACTATAAAGAATGGTCAGTATTTTAATCACAGTTCAAAGTGTAGTTTATAACATGGCTAACGACATATTTAGGTACTACGTTGATTTGAGTACTGGTATTTCCCAATGGACACCGCCGCCCATGCCGTCCCCAACGCCGGGCCATTCATCCCCTCCTCCATCGTATGATTCTTCGGGCCAAGGCGGCCAAAACACTACGTCCGGGTTAGATCAGAAGTTAAAACCAGAAGCACAGCAGTCTGGACTTGGTTCAAATAACCCGTATAACTCGAGTTCGAGCGCAACACTTGCATCAGCACCAGCAAATTCTTCTGATAAAAAAGGTCCCAACATCATGGATGACGATGCCCGATTAGCCGCGCAACTACAAGAAGAAGAGAATCAAAGAGCCCAAAGGCATGGATACGACTCCGTGCTCGAAGCCAACAACATGCCGCAAACCTCGAACCATTCAAGCTCCGATCTTCAACCTAACAACGCATACCTTGCTCCCTCGCCGGTTTCCCCCGGCCAGCAGCAGTCTCGAGGGAAGGGTGGATTTTTCGGTAAATTACTGAACAAAGCCAAGCAACACGCGTCTTCGACTCGACCACATTCTGCCCACGGCATACAGTCACATCAAGCAAACTACTATCCCTCTTCACCGCGGCCACAGTCGCAACACGGCTATGCTGGCTACCCAGCGCAACAAGGAGCGTTCGGAGGCTACGGTGGCGGCCACCCACCTCAGGGGTACCCTTATGGCACACAGCCAGGAATGGGCAGGATGGGTATGATGGGCGGCCGCGGAGGTGGCGGAATGGGCATGGCTGGAGCTGCTGCACTGGGATTGGGTGGTGGTATGTTGGGTGGCGCAATGCTGGCCAACGCAATGGATAACGATTATGGTGACGGATATCAGGAAGGGTTTGCTGATGGAAATGATTTTGGTGGTGATGACTTTGGAGGCGGTGATTTTGGGGGCGGTGATTTTGGAGGATTCGATTAATGAACGATGAGTTGATGATTTTGAGGTATCTGGTTGAGACTCGGTATTTAATAATGCTTGACTGGAGGGTTAAGCTGGCTAATGATTTTGCATAGGAGTTTGGAGTTTTAGCTATGAAGAGAGTGCTTTGGGTAACCATCAGAGGATGATAGAACATTAAATTTTCTATCTGATGCATAGAACACGCAGTTGTGTATCTGTACAGACTCCCATTCTCACCTACCATGCGTGCATGTCTTGCAACTTGAAAGATCTGATAAAGTCCCACTCCGTGCGCCGATGACAGCAGGCCGTGGTAACAGGAACATTCCTCGTCATCGACGCGCCTGACTCGTGTACTGTACCACGCGGCGTCCTAGCAAGTGTAGCTTCTCCTCATCGCCCTTAACTCTCTTGCCCATGGAGCCAGTCCCAGTCTTTGATGTCCACCAACCTGCTCATCAAGTTCACAACTTCACGCGCGGACTGAGACTAGGAACTCCAACATAAAGGTGCTTTTCATTAAAGTTAGGTCTGGTGATTTTGGAGACGGTTGGAGACGAGAGAGACTCTTAAGGACCAATCAGCAGCGTTGAATGTGACTTAACTCTTGGATATCCAATTAAAGAGGCTACTACAGCTACAGATCAGAAGTTCGGCTACAACCACCAATTTCAATAAGTATCAAGCTGCTTCACAATGCAGTACATCAACCAATACGCTCCAGTAATATGTACATTCTCACAAGTACAAAGAATAATAGCAAAGCTAGGGAATAGTTTGACCTCGAGTCAAAACTCCCATTTCAAATGCAGAAAAGGGTGGTTAGACCGAAACGTTGTAGATTTCGGTAGGTAATTTTTAACCCACGAATGCTCGAGATATTTGTATGCAAAGACTGCTCGAAACTGACATATAGCGGCCAGTCATCAATAAACTATGGCAGAATGTACATTGCGTCTCTAGTAAATGAATTGTGGTTATTTTTGCTCCTTCAATACTCAAGGGGGTCGGATTTCGGTCGTGATTTTGCCCGTTTTACATACTAATTTGGCCTCAACCCAACTTGCACTGAGTAAGGACCATGACCACTTGCTCCTATTCAGCGACACAAAAAATGAAAAGAAGCCAAAACTGAACACCAGTAAAATTGTACAGGATAGGTAATTATTAGACATCAATCTCATACAAATTTGTTGAGAATTCTTCCTTCAAAACATGCGACTTGTGGTGTAAAAGTGGCGTTGTCGACAGACTTCTGATCTAGTACTGTACCAACAGTATTTTTAAATCAAAACTAAGTTGTGATGCATTGATGGAGAGCAGGACTCAAAAGCCAAGAACTAAAGCTGAGCCACTTGGATTCTGCCAAGTGCAAAAGGCACGCAGTAGAGCCCATATTGTGCACATAAATGCATGTCTTAGCAACTAACTCAGTTTGGCTTATATCAACAGTGTCACAGAGTCACAGACAGAAACTTCTGACTGATACCACTGACCTGAATGTGAATTAAGCCTTGGCATCATCTGATTATCAGGCTGTTGCAATAAGCATCCAATATCTCAATTTTTACAAGGTTTCTCAGATTTCAATCTATCCATTTACCTGTTTACAACTTAAAATGACTTTTCAATCTAAGTAAACCTCTAAAATTCAAAATGGAAACTGCAAGTCAAAGTATCAATATCGAAGATTTTGAAGTTGACTTTAAGAACTGGTTTCAGATATCAAGCTACAACTTCCAACTTCAAAGTATACAAATCATTTTGAATATTTGATATGTACTTTATACTTGGAAACCGAATCTATTCATGATATTTTCATTTTTTGCCATTAAAAATATCATACAAGTCTCTTGGTCTGTTAAGATCCTAGGGAATCAAACTGACCAGTTTTGAACAAAATTGAAAGGTAAAAACATAATGTTGAGCTCAATGCAAAATCACATCTCAAAGATACTGAGTACTAAGTAGTTTCAGAATTTGGACAGAATTCTTCTCAAATCCCAGTAACAAGGAGTTTCAAAATTCACTGTCTGCCCTTTGACTGAAAGATCTTAGTTAATCCCTTTGAAATCAGTTTTGCTATCCCTCTCTTGATTTTTAAAACATTTGTTGAACCAACAGCACAGATTTTGAGATTAACCTTAAGCTCACCAAGATCATCAAGGTTGAAATCTTGTGGGCTAGATTTTCTCAGTTTTGAACATTTGAACTTCTGTGTATCTCATTTGTGTCCCCAACAGACAGCATGATAGTGCCAAAGGGATGCCACCTCAGCTACTGTCATGATTGATCCCTTTCAGATTTGGATCAACATTGACTGGCCACCAATGGTCTTCTTGGAACTCGTTGTCCTCGTGTTCATCATTACAAGACGGTGAAATAATCTCGTGAACAGCATCTTCCTCGTCTGTGTCAAGAGTTAAATCAACAAAGTTCTTCGGATCTATCTTGAACGGTAGCTCCTGCGTTGGTGGTAAAGGTATCGACTCGGAGGGCGTCACAGGGAGTCGAGATAGGCCATTGGCAGCGGTCGTGAAAGTAAACCTCGCTGGACTGGGAGTGGATGGGGCGTGGAAAGATATTGAGCGTCGAGGGTTTGGACTTGATATAATACTGCGTTTCCGCTTGTTTTTGAGCCGGTTTTTGTTTCTGATTGTTGAAAGCTGTATTTTCCTGGCAATTTCGTCCTGAGTTTTTACATCTAATCCACGCCTTTTTGAAGGTGCAGGACCATCAAGCTGTGTTGCTTGAACCGATGGGTCTAATGGCGTAAATGGTAACTTGTCTCGAGACGTATCCGGTCGCGCCCACCGGGCATAAGGTCCATCATAGTTGGGACCTTGGCCAGGGCCAAAAACAGGATGTACCACAAGCTTTCCAGACGAAATTAGATCTCTGGCTTCTTTCACTCCACCAACGGAATCTTCCTCTATCTGCTCACTCAGATTGGGCGCCACTGCTCTTTCAACTTCAAAATTTCCGAAATCATCATCAGACCTTCCCCAGGGAGCCGTTGAGATCACGTGTATCCCCCCAGATGAATCCCCTAGCACAATGTTTGTGTAGTCAGGAGACATAGAAGCGGACATAAGTTCCTGATTGAATGATGCCACATCCTCCTGCAGAACATCTTCGGTAGAAAGACGAACATCCCAACGTTTGAGAAACCCATCACTTGCCCCTGTGAAGAGATCGGTTCCTCTGCCCCATATGGAACACCGGACCCCAACATCGGATTGTTCCCGCGTTTTGCCGTGCTCTATATCTCCAATAGGCTGACCATGCTTGAGCTTATGCAGGATTTGCCCTGAGTTCCGGTAATCCCAAACATACGTAACTCCATCTGTACAGCTTGCTGTGATATAATTTTCATTTGCCGGGCAGAAGCTCACTTGGTTGATATCCAAAGCCGGGCACTGATACATCTCCGTGATGTTTCTCCCATTCACCGGATCGTAAATCCGAACCAGCGACCGCACGTCCCTACCAAAACCAGAGCTTCGTGCGGAAGCAGGGACCGTACATCCTGTCGCAAGAATGGATAAGTTCGGATGCCAAGCAATATCAAATATATTCTGCGTGTTGGACTGAAGGTTTGGAAGGGGTGTTACAGACGCCTCTCCTAGCTGCCAAAGAGCAAGATAGCCATGTCTGCTGGGATCGCAGGAGTCCGAAGGGTCTTCGCGAGTCATTCCTCCAGCTAGGAATCTGTTGGTTTGTGCCGTTTTACCCCACTGGAGAGACGATGGTATCATCTCAGCACATTTATCTTGTGGGAAGCTGAGATTGATGGGCTTTGGGTCGATATCATTGGCCTGCCAAAGAGAAAAGTTCGGTCCATCGGATCCAGTAGCAACAAGATCACTATTGAATGTCGAGACGGCCATTTCCTGAACTCTTCCCGAATGTTTGAGAGTTCTGATGCAGTGTGTATTTTCGTAGCTCGATACGTCCCAGACTTTGACAGTATGGTCAAAGCTGGAGGTATAGACCCGGTTGCCACAATTTGTCCAATGCACAGCGTTGACGGTCATATAAAGATCTGGATCTACCATAACATAGGTTCTGCGAGAATTCGGCCCTGATTCCAGTAGAGGTCTCTTAATGCGATGGTCTGGCAGCTCCCTGAGCTTGCTAGTAGATAGATTGCCTAGCAAGAGATTGTAGTTTCGGTTATATTGCATGTGATGCTCGTCTGTCTGCGCGGCGGCGCCGGCAATGAAACGTGTACTGTCCGGCGACCAAGAGAGCACCAGCACGTCATTTGAAGCACCAGTCCACGTCTTCCACAACTCCCAGTTTCGCTTATCGCAAAGTTTTTGGTTAATACGACTTCGGTTTTGAAGAGTCGCGTAGCCCAGCTCTCGAGATCTTAAGAGAGTTGAGGTGTCTTCAACAGAGCGAAGGTGACGATCCGAAACACCCGGCACAATCCGTAATAAACAAGGAAAGGTATTCAATGTCTCGTCATGAGCGTCTCTCAAGAATTTCCGGATATCGTCGGGCTCTCGATGTGCCAGGGCGTCGGCGCAATGATATTGCGCACCAAGCTTATGCAGCCATTCTGTCTTCAGCTCCTTCAGTATTTTCCTCAGATAATCCAGCGAGTAGATTTGAGACTTGCTCCGTCGAATGTTGAATATCTTGAGAAGGTACCTCGATATCTTTTCGATTTTCTTGTCCTTCAAATGGTAATTACCAGCAGCACCATTTCTGAGATCAATGAGAAAATCGGCCACGTCCTTCACCTGACCAGTCAATTGACGCCCGAGTGCTCGAAGGTAGCGAACCCGATGTGCCAGGTCGTCAAAGTCTCCTCCTTTGTGACGATAGAGTATCGCTGCTTGTGAAACGAGGCCCTGAACAGAAACATCATCGTCCCTCGCAGCACTGTTACCTGTCAACAAGCCATGAATAGCGTTGATCTCCTCAAGGTCGAAATCGATATGTATAACGCCGCCCTTCCCCACAAACTCCCCGAGCCTTTGTCGACTGCTTTGGTCAAGATAAGGCGCATTCGAATCGCCTGCTCCTCCAACAAGAGCAGATGTGGTCTTGGATATCAGAGACTCGCAAATTATATGATGACCGCGGGATTGATACACCACTTTGTGACGCGGCGTCGTTTTCTGCACAGCTAGCTTGTTTGGAGGGGTTTCAGGTTCGATTGGAGATTGTGGTGGACTAAGCTCCGGTTCTTCCGCGTCGTGTTCATCGATAATCGCATGGAGCCCGCGGTAGGACGGAGGTCGCGCGTAGTAATTGATTGGGGCATTTCGACTGCGCCTGGAGCGCCTGACAGGACTCTCTTGGCCAGAACTGGAATCCAGTTTGGCCGGCATTTGCACCTCAGTTTGTCGTATTGACGTGTGTTGGGCGCTAATTTCCGGGGTTGAAAATGAAGAAGAAAGAGATTTTGTCTGCTGGGGCTCTAGCGAGCTCTCGTCGATCTTTGGGCGTGATTTTGTTTTCTCAGAAACAATTCTAGGGGCAATAGAGAGAGCTGGTGGTGCTTTGTTTTTCTTCGTGGACGTGACTGTGGACGTGACAGTGTTCCGTCCCATGTTTACATCTTCTGTGTTGTTGTAGCAAGGAGACACAATGGCGGTTGGAGGGGGAACACTTTGGTTCTCATTTGATTTTGACAGTGTTGCGTCGTTTAGAAACCCAGGTTGTTTAACGCATTCGCCAAGTTTCTTGTTTGTTGCTCCTATCTCAGATGAAGGAGCAGCGCGTAACGTTGATACTGGACTTTGCTGTTCACAGTGTCCACCTAAGACTTCATCAAACGAGGCCAGGCGGACCGGCATAGATGTCCCACTTTGTTTTGTAGTCGAGGCACTGCTGATCGGTGGCACTTGAAAATTTCTTTCTGGCTCCTTGCTAACTTTGTTACTGAGTGCCTCTGAGCTGGTTCGGATCATAGAGGGCGACTTAAATTCCCTTTGAACTATGTGCAACTCCATGCTCAACATCTCTGAACGAGGTGCATTCGAATGCGTGTGTGGTTGCACATTAGAGTTCATATCCAAGGCACCTCCACTCGACAGCAATGAGTGGTTTGGTTCGGGTGCTTCGCTAGGCTTCTTGCTTGCCGACTTCTGACCTGATAGCTGGGGGTTCGGTAGCTTGCACTTCTCATTTGGCTTGCTGTGAGTGCCTGGAGTTGTTGTTGGTGGCCGAGACGGCTCACATGTTCCATTAACATGGTTAGGTGCCTTAGGGGTAGAATTCCTCAGAGGATCAATGATCTGGGCCGATCTTTCACCTGGTGCGTTCACAATACTGGGACTCAAGGAACAATTTTCCCGCGAATCCTCTGACCCCTTGACCAAGGTTTCTGACGTTTTCTGAGTTTTGACAGGTTCTGTGCTCGGATCTTCTGACTGAGTCGTAATCGGCTGGGACTCGGATGGCGTAACTATGTTTATACTTGAAGCGCCGACACTCGGTGTCAATGAGTGGCTGGCCCTAGGTGCTTCGCTGGATTTGCCAGATGACTTCACGCTGTGTGGTCGAGAGGGTAGATCGGTGACTTTTTTAGACTGAGTGCTGCCCTTTTTTACATCGGACTTCGGTGGAGGAAAGAATGACTTGAATACTCCGTCCTTCTTCTTCTTCTTCGACGCTTCGATATCGGAAGATGGGGGGTTCATCCGTGTCGATTCCTTACCCAGGCTCTTTCGTTTGCTCAACTCCTTCGAATCCCGTAAAGGCAGCCCCTGTTTTTTGACTTGTTTAATGCTGGATGCACCAGCGTAAGGTAATTGTGCCTGCTTAGAGATTTTGGAAGACTTCTTCTCGGTCGGTTTGTTTTTAAAGTTCTTTTTACTTGGCTGTATCGACTTCGTCGGGCTCAGAAACGATTTGGGTAGCGTCCTTGATATCTTCCTTGAGGATATGACGTTTATGTCACTTGACGAAGTCGAATCTGATTCTATCACTATAACGTTTTGGCCGTCAAATGGATTCCCACCAGTCTCCATGGCTTGAGGAGTCGACGCCGGAAACACCTCATTGGATTTCGAGGAATCATGTTGATTTGTAGATGGCGCTGGCTCCGCCAGCCCCGAGACCCTATGAGTGCCGATTTCAGAGGTATTCGTTTGCGGAATGGGCCCAGGAATTGGGGTATCTCTCGATATCGACTCCGCCTTGCGCTTTAATGGGTTGACTGGCGACTGAGAACGGCCTGATGCAGATTCTGCCTTCACTGTGCTCTCCCGGCTCGGTATAGGGCATGAGAGAAATTTGTTGAGCAGAATCTGCGTTCTTACGTCCAAATCACCCTCATCAAACTCATCACGCTCGGGAGAGGCGAGACTTCGATGATTCTGATCGTCGCTAGGCCTCAACACCTCGGTCCCCATGACGTCCATGCTGCTTTGTCGTTCCAGTTGCGTTTTCCGTTCTTTTTGAGCTACTCGAAAACCTGCCCCAAGGCTAAGGCCTCCTCGTCTCGCTTTCATTAGACACTAGAGGATCGGCTGTCAGCGTTTGAACCTTGAACATGAGGATTGCCTGAATTCACACACCTTGTCGGAGCTTCAACATATCATTCGCTCAAGATCCTGTGGGCACGTCGTTAAAACATTTTTTCAGAGGTTATGTTTCGTGCAACATTTGCCGTAGCACGGAGACAACGAACCATGCGATAATAACCGATTTGTAGCGTTTATACATCCGCTCCTAGGTTATCTCATGATTCCCGCCCCATCCTTACAGCCGAAGGTTTCAAGAATAATGGGCGGGTTGCGACGTCGAGTGGATGATGAATGGAGTGAAAATGATGGTTTTCCGAGCGAACGACGCCAGCGATACAGTGGCAGGTCGCAATAAGGCCGTCGGCTATACTTGTCAATAGCCTTGAATGCGCGATTGAAGACGAAAGAACTAAGTGTGACGCGTGAAGATCTACTCTAAACACAAGGGTATTAGCACCTCACATCCCCACCTTGCTAAAGAAGAATGGGATTTATCTTGAGGTTAGGGTCAAACAAAGAACAGCGGAAGCACCAAAAGCACTTTTCAAAATACTGAACTCACTTCGTTTGCTCGTCAGATAGTTGAAGTGTAGCTGTTGCGCCCGTTAAAGAGGTGTCGTTAAACTCACATGTGCCCAACGTTCACGTTCGCCTCAAAATGTTCGTGAACGCGTTGTGCTTGGCAGAATGGACTGGACAAATCATTTTCCGCTATCACCACGTGAGACTTCTCATTGAGCACGGAATTTGCATCAGATTCATCCCGAGACTCCCAATTTCACACCAACTTCAGATGAAATAAATTAAGCACACAGTAGAGATAACAAGTACATACACAGTACATAACTCATATAGCGTGAATAATATATACACTAATTGTCTGACTATAATTTTCTACCCTCCTGAAACAAGCCCGTTTGACCATCATGTCCGGTGAACTCAGCCCACATCTGTCAGAATGAACTTGGTCAATGATATTATGTGCTGAGTGCGAAAGATTCCAGGATACCCATCGGGATTTGTGTGTGGCTTTCGTTTACAGTCAATAGACAAGGTATCGAGGAGCTAGGGATGTGACTTGTGAACCATTGCAACCCCTTTGCTCACTTGCGGATAGCTCGCCTGCGAGCAGCAACCATGGTGTCATAGAGAACATCTTTGAATGCAAAGAGGAATGCAGCAGTAAGGACACTCTGGCTGACTTTGGGGCCGATTCCTAAAGAGCACGAAAATGTCTCGCATTAGCCACGGCAACCCCCGAAAATAATGGGTTGGACAGTGTATCAACTTACCCTTGTACAAACCACCCCAACCTTCTTCTTTGATGATTCTCTTGAAGATTCCATTCGCGCTCTCCTTGGGGCCGTCCTTGCTTGCAACATGCATTCTGCTCTTGACCGTGATGTACGGGTACGTGATCGTCGTGGCAAGGAGCTTGCCAAGAGCACCGAGATAGAAAGCATCGGTGGGCGTAATTCTCCTCTTCTTCTCAACCATATTCTTGAACTGCTCGAAGAATGTATACTGCAGAATGGGGTTGATCACAAGAATGAGCGCCGGCAACACCCCTGAGAAAAGCGCCTTAGGGCCTTCCTCCCGGAGAAGATCCATCAGGGTGCTCAAGGTTGTCTTTGGCTTCTTTGCCGGTGCTCCTGGAAGGGCTTCTTCGGTCTCTCCAGACTTGCGAGCAGTCATCCGGGTGTTCACGACCCAGATCGGGTTGGTGATCAGCACGGTAGCGCTGCCTGCGAGGGCACCAGCCATCATCGACTCCGCGGTCGTCAACTTCTTGGAGGCCCGTCCAGCTTTCTTGGCTGCCCGCTCAAAGGCCGCACGGGTCCATTCGTACCAATAATAGTAGACGAAGTTGGTGACGCTGATGCCGAAAAGAGCGGACTCGAGTCCAGCATAGAGCCCCTTAATGCCTTCCCGCTTGATGATATGACGGACTGCATCAATGGTGGACGTTTGTGCACGCTTAGACTCAACTTGCGCTCTGGTCGAGAGGGTAATCAGGGGGTAACTATATGCATCGATATCATGGTTAGCCCATGCACTAAATGACACGACTGAACGGCGAGAACCAGTGCATTCAGGGTGGAGTTTCACGTAGATCGTACGTCAGGATCATAGACAAAATTCCACCACCTGCTCCAGCCAAAGCATGCGCAATATTGTCACTCTGTTGCGCAGCTATAGCGGCCACTTTTGGCTTCTGCGCTACCGCGTTGGTTGACTGAGACATATCGGGCAACTTGTCAGGGTCGTACAAAAGACGTTCAAAAAAGACCACCGGGGAGTCCGTTCGATTGAAGTTTATTGAGGATTATGCACGAGATGCGCTTTGTCAAGGGAATGTGGTGCAAGATCGCGCGGTACACGGGCTGATACGTGGGATGTTCTCGAGCGGATCAAAGGAGCGGATACAGTTGATGAAGACCTATGGTCAAGAGATATTTCAGAGCGCCAGAAAAAATTAAAACGGACAAAAATCTTTTGAACTATCCAGGTCTGTTGTCTCCTTTAAATTAGTCGCGCTCCAGGGCTCTGCCCGACTCTTCGCTCACGAGAATGCACCGAGCGGATCCCTCTGGGGAAGTTTGGGTGTGGCTTCATATGAACCAAGTTGCCGTGCAATGCCTCGGCTTCTCGCAACACCGCGTCCATTGGTCGAAACGTTCATTGACGGAGGACCTTCTCCGTGTTCTGAAATAACATGCTCGATCGCAGATAAAAGCGTGTTTTCTTGTTCGCGAATTCTTTTTACTCATCTGTTCTTGTCTACTCCGGTCTCCGTAGAGGAATACATACATATGATCTTGCGTGTGATGGTGAGCCCTCAACGACCAGCCCGACACAGGAAGAGAGATGCCTACGGAGTATGTACATAGAGACCGGATGTGCAGAAATACACAGTCCTCAGGGTCGCAAAACCGGTCCTAAGGAGTACATGGACCTCCAAGAAATGTTTGATTCTGCGTCAGACTTGGGGTTTCATAGAGACGGTGAACCTTGCACCAAGCGCGCCCCGTCCGAAGCCAGCGGTGAATAGTCCTTGCGCAAACGCGATCCCAAGCACATCACACACTCGCTGCAAATGCGAATGATAAACCACAAGTTCCGAGGTAGACCCACCGCGGCGGGTTGCTTTTTATTTCCATCAGCATCATCGCTCACTTTCCGGTGTGAGAGAGCATGTGTGCAAGGGAAAGAGATCTGCCTGGTGCGAGTAAGAGATCCGCCTGTTGCCCAACCGTGGGTTGCTTAAGAGAATACTGGCCCTAATCGAAAATCCGGAAGAAAGGACTAACAGGAAACTGGAGCGTAATTACTCCGTACAGAGGGCTTCGAAGAAAAAGGAATGCAACGCTGCAACGCGAGCAAGCGAATTCTGACTGTGATCAGTATTAGGAAGCAGTAGTGTTTCTACGGACCGATCAAGGTGCAATTCTTATGCCTGCTTTTGCACTTCGGATGAGATACCAGTGTACAAGTACTGTATGCGAGAGTAGGGATTCCCTGTAGCGTGAAGCCAGTAAGCCCCAAGACTGGTGAAAAAGCAGGCACAAAATACCTCTCAGTATGATATTATTATCAGCCTTTAGAAACGAAATAGGTGTATTTATTTGTCTGGATCTTGGGATTCGACGTGTGCTGCAAAAGTTGTAGACAAAAATCAACACATGCCACCTGTGAACCTACAAAAGCATGACGTAATGAATGATAGAGAAAGAAATACACTGAGAGAGCAAAGAAACCGCTGCTGATTCAGTGAGTAACAGCCAGGGCCCGGAAGTACCTGGAATCAGTAGGTTAGACACACCTGATCATATTAAGGAAATAGAGCGACTGGTGGTAAGGAAACAAAGTTACACTGACATCAGGGCATATGAAACGAGCAACCATTCTAAGACAAGAAGATAAAAGGGAAGCGGGAAAAAGATATTCTTGACATAGAGAAACTGTAGGGCATGTGACATCAAGAGGTAATGTTGGGCGTGACATTAGTTTTCATGAAGCTGTCATGGGTGCAAAAACCGATGCTGAGGAGAAAAACAAGGCCAAATTGACAACCCATTTAACAAACTACCCATTGCTGACACCAGCATCCATGAAACCAACTCACACCAGAGGAGAACAATAGCACCCGCACACACCGCAGAGAGACATTCCAGAAGCATTCATCTAACCGATTTAGCAGCATCCGCCAGCAGACCCTGACTGAACTCCCTGGCCTTGGCCAACCTGGACAGTGGGCTTGTTGTTCACTGTGGCAGTACCCATGCGCTCCTTGATCTGTCGAGCCATGGTCAAGAACGCTTGTTCAACGTTGGATGCGTTCTTGGCAGAGGTCTCGAGGAATGGGATACCGAGACTATCAGCAAATTCCTAGAAACAGCACATATTAGACACTGCAGTTTGTATATCACATAAACCGGGACAATATATACTTTTGCAACTGTGTATTCGACGGCCTTCTTGTCCTCCATATCGCTCTTGTTGCCAACAAGCAGCTTGTTCACACCTTCGGTGGCATAGCGGTCAATCTCTTGGAGCCATTGTTTGACGTTGTTGAAAGAGTCCATATCCGTCACATCGTAAACCACGCAAATACCATGGGCACCTCTGTAGTAGGAAGATGTGATAGTTCTGAATCGTTCTTGGCCAGCTGTGTCCCACTAGTAAAAGAGATGCAAGTTTAGCCATGATGGTTTCTACCGCGAATCCGGGAGGGTAAAACGTACGATCTGAAGCTTCACGGTCTTGCCATCGAGTTCGATTGTTCGGATTTTCTGTGGTCGGGTATGTCAGTACAGGGGCCGCAGGGGCTTGGCGGCTCTCAAGGAACGGAGCAGCCGTTGAGCGAACTCACAAAGTCAACGCCAATAGTCGAGATGTAGCTTTCTGTGTAGGTATCATCGGCGAATCGGAGCAACAGGCAAGACTTTCCAACACCGGAATCTCCGATGAGGAGGAGTTTGAAGAGGTAATCGTATCTAGGCTGATCAGTATGGGAAATGCAGGACGGTCGTCATCTGCAGCACGATAGCCGCAGCACGAGAAGCAATCAGGGAACAACTCTGTTCGAACATTTAACTGTTAGTTACATCAGAAACCTCAAAGAAGATGATGGCGCTGAATATCTAAGCTCGTATGATGGCGAATAGGCTGCTGCTTCTCCATATCGGAGTAGGAATGATGACCTACCACTCTGGATTCATGATGATGAACGTTTCAAAGACAACTGCGAGACGTGTTGTTCGGCGCAGTAAGGCACGTTAAAGTAGAGCTTTGCGGTAAAGGTATCAACCAGTCTGAGACGATGACAGGATGCAGCAGAAAGGGTGTGTTATGGCTCTTGATGCTGTTGGACGTAGCATAATCCGGACACGCCTGGAGGTTGTCAGTCCTTCTTCACTTCAACCTGCGAGAACGCGCTAGTTCCGGATTAGGACTAGCGTGTCTATTAGGGGCCTATGTTTGGCAGGTGATGTTTCACATGAGGCGCCCTTTCCATCAGCTGCTTCTGGTCTCATCTGGCTTCAATATCAACATATAATAATCGTTCTTCATTGATAGTATTTTCATGCTACAGCGACTGGCTACTATGGCCACCCATACAGAGTATGTACACGTATCTATATGCGAATGTCGCAATCTAGACATATTTGTGAGCCTTCAACCATTCCAACACCGCCTTCTCATCCCTCTCCTTGTAGTTGGCATTGGTGCGGATAGTGTCAGCGACAACAAGCAAGCCACGGTCAATTCCACCCTGGTCTTTGTTTTCAAAGAACTTGGCGATGTCCTTCTCGGTTGAGTGGTCGGCGAATTTGTTAAGACTCATACGGATGAACCGCTCGTACACAACCTTGTTGGCTCCCATCTTCTTCTCGACAGTCTCCCAGTTTGCTTTAAGCCATGCCCAGTATGCATCCCTTGCTTTGGAGTTTGCTGCCAGACCAGCTGCTCCTGTGTGGAGATCTTGAGTTGGAACGTCGTTCGAGAACAGGAACTTAAGGTACTCCTGGAGGATGTCAGGGTTCTTGGTTCTCGCAAGAGAGCCGAGACAAATCTCCTTGCCGTCGATCGAGCTAGTTTTGAAGAACTCCTCCTTAACTGTATCGTACTCTTTCTGACCTCCCTCGGAGACGTTGATAGTGAAAACTGCACTGCGGAGATTAGTGTGGATTGCGCTCTTGTCTTCACCCGACGCCCAAGCGTTGAATCGACGTTTAGCTTCAGCGATGGTTCTGTTACAACAGTTAGTAATTTACGATGTCCCAAACGTTATGAGGGAGACATACGCCTCGTGGCCAGCATGACCGGCCGTGGAGATAAGCAGCTGACGAAGCTGACTGGTCAAGTAATCCTCGTCCTTCTTGAACTCCCAGCCAAGCTTTTCAACGGCAGGCGCGACAAGTTTGCGCATGAAGTTCTTCAAGCCAGTGGCAATCTCCTCGTTGCTTGAGAAAACCGATCTAATGTTGTTGAGGGATGTGACGAGCTGCATCCAAACCCTATGCCATCGTTTAGTAGCTTCTCAAGAAAAGTTGGGACTACGCAAACTTACAGATAGTTCTTCTCATCCTGGAAGTTCTCAAGGAGAGCCAAAGTGGCAGCGGTGGTTCCCTCGCCTGCAACTGCCAGAGCAGCGGCATCACCGATAAGGCCAATCTTATCTTCAGTGCTCAAAAGGTTGCGAGACTCTCCGAGTTTAGCCAAGCGCTCAGGGGGGTAGTTTGTTCGGTAGAAGCCGCATTGGTCCTTGTTGAGCTTGTAGAAGTCTTCACTGAGACCGACAACATCGGACTTCGTGGTCAAATTACGTGGCTCTGCAGCAGCAGCATCAGGTCCGGATTTGATTCCAAGCGGAATCCACCAAACTGTTTCATCCTCCTCTGGCTTAACATCACCGGAGGCAAGGAATCTCTTTTGAGAAACGGTGATTTGCTTGGGTTCTTCAGTCACGGTGACCAATGGGAAACCAATCTTTCGGATCCAGGGGTCCTAGAGTTCTGTTAGTGTCCATTCATTCCTTTTTGTTGAATACTGTGGGAAACAAACCATGAAGGCAGTAACATCCTTTCCTGAAGCTTCACTCAGGGCAGCCCAGAGGTCGCTGGTTGTAGCGTTACCTACAATCGTCAGCAAATCCTGCCTAGGACGTTTGTAGCCTTACATACCGTAAGCATGCGCCTTTAAGTAGTTGGCAACACCGCGCAAGAAGGTCTCTTGACCCAGATGGCTGCTCAGCATGCGAATCACGGAGCTTCCTTTCAAGTAACTGATATGGTCGAAGATCTGGTCCACTTCAAGGGCGTTTCTAACGGGGACTTCGATGGCATGAGATGCACGCAGGGAGTCGAGTTGGAAAGCTTGTTGCACTCCTTCAGCCTATGAAAATGTCAATTGCAGAACATCACGGATTGATACCTCTGGCATTTCTTACGACAAAGCGCGACCAGACATCCCACTCTAAAACATGACGTTAGCACATAACTCTTCCATTGTGTTTGAGAGTGTACTGTACTAACCTGGATGGAAATGATCCACAGCGAGCCAGCCAACCCATGTAGCAAAGCCCTCGTTGAGCCAAAGTTCGTTCCACCAATCCATTGTGACAAGGTTGCCAAACCATTGGTGAGCCAGTTCTATAGAATCAAAGTCAGCAGGGAAAACAATACATATTGGGTCAAAAGATCAAGGCGTCTATACCGTGTGCAATAACATATGCAACACGAGTCTTGAACCTATCATCGGATTTGCCTTCCTCGAAAAGCACTGCAGTTGTACGATATGTCACAAGTCCCCAGTTTTCCATGGCGCCCATGGCCTATAGCGAGAATGTTAGTATCAAACTGGTATACCTTTTTTCTCAGAATCTTTGGAGAAGGCTTACAAATTCGTGAACAGCAAGCAAATCGGACTTGGGCAAAGGATAGTCGATATCGAAGACCTCAGAGAAGTAGTCCACGGTCTTGTGCGCACACTCCACGGCGAAGCGGGCTTGCTCCTTGAGACCTCTCGTAGTGTAGACACGGACTGGGATTGGAGAGCCATTGTATTTGCGCTCAGTATGCGCCTCAACGTACTCGAAATCACCAACGGCCCAGGCGAGGAGCTACCAATATCAGTCAGACTATACTCAGGCATACCGATTGGGGGGAGATTGCTAACATATGTGCTCATAATTGGAGTTCTTTCGAAAGACACGAACTTTAAGCCTGACTTGCTTCCTTCACGGGTATTCTTAACAGGCATGTTGCTGAGCGCGACCAAGTCTTCTGGCACTTCGATTTCAAAGTCGAATGTGGCCTTCAAGTTCGGTTCATCGAAACAAGGGAACGCCTTCCTCGCATCACAAGCCTCGAATTGGGTGCTCAACATGTAGTGGTGCTCGTCATCTTTGGGGGTACCAGCTGAAGGTGTCTCAATTGGCTTGTATTTAGCCCTGCAGAAGCCGGACATGTGGTTGTTGATAGTTCCGGTGAAACCAAGCTCCAGGACAAAGTCTCCCTTTTGTATCTCTTCGGAGAATTTGATGAATGCACGCTCTGAGGTTCTATCGTAGGAGATGTCGGAGCTCTTGGCAGATTTGGATCCTATACACAAACAAGGTGCGCGTGAGCAATTGTTTCCAGGGAGCAATTCATTCCTACTTGACAGAGGCTTTACCATCCTTGGAGGTGATCTGAGCAGACTGGACATCGATTGCCTTGACATTGAGTACGACCTCTGACGTAGGGCGAGTGATCTGGGTGTCAATCTTCACGGTGCCCTTGTAGCCCCAGGAACCGCCGAGCTGGAGGTCAAACAGGGAGATGGCATAGTGAGATGGCTTGGCCCTAGCTGCTTGTCAGTAGAAGCTCCATGAATGCACCGCATACAAAGACAACAAGGCAGAGAGAGCTTACACATCGGGCAGAGTGTCCCTGTCCTCTCTGGTCATTGTGCTGCGGAATTCGGCTGAACAGTATCTCTTCTGGATAGAATGCAAACCTGCTTGAGAAGAAGCCAGGCAAGACAGACGGTGAGAAGACCGGATGAGACGAGCGAGAGGGGGAGAAGTAGAAGAAGCGAGAGGAGAAGCCGGTGAAGAGATGCACAGGGAGCGACGGAGGGGTAAGAGGGGCATCAGTGGTCTGACTGCACGCTCCAATCCATGACGTTTCGCACCCCCGTGAATAGCCTTTCTAAGGCCTCGCTGCGCAAACCCACAGCATCGCAGCGGCCCAGTCCCCGTCCGCAACATCGGGGGAGATATTTACACACTCAACTCCCTGAGGAAGCGAGCAGGTCGGATGATGGATTTTGGCTTGGGAATCCGATCTAGCACTGTCTGACTGTCGCGGAGGTGGTGGTGATTGGCTACGCCCTCCAATTCCCGAACAATTGAAAGAAGAATGTCAGCTTAGCAACCAGAAGCAAAAGTCAAAGATCGAACCCATCGCGCGCGCGCTCTCGTGACTTGGAATTAAATCGCCGTTGAAGCCGCAACCAGGAGTTTGCATTCTTCACAGCTGGCCCCGGTCAGGGATCAACCCGGCAGTGCTCGCAGCAAGGGTCAAAGACAGTCCAGCCAGTGAGAATCCGTGGTTCGTTTTATGAATTCCGGAGCTTTCTGCCTGCCCAGAACCATCTCGCGGAATTCGGATACGGAGTTACAACGCAGCCCACAACCACGCGTTTTTCCATGGTGATGGCGGCCCGCGACGAGGAATATGTTGCAGAATTCGACTCCGATGAGCGAGACGATGATCTTGGTGATGATGACGAGGACGACGAGTTAGACACCCGCAATGCCGGCCAGGGAAGCTCGAGCCGTTTACGCGGCAAACGAAGAAAGCCGCGCGAAGGACATGACTTTGAGGTCTCGAGGACATGGGAAACATTGGTAGAAGGTGCAGATGGTACCATCAGCTCCACCGTGAAAGGCCTACTCGAGGCAGGGAAGAGAAAGAGGTAGGAGTCCATGTCCTATTTTTGAATCCCGGAGCACAAGAGGTCTGACTACGAACCTGGGATATGATTGCAGGTTACTGAAAGACACGACCCCTCTGCAACGCGGGATCATACGGCATCTCATCCTCGTGCTGGACCTGTCCATTGCCATGTCGGAAAAGGATCTTCGACCTACACGATATTTGCTGAGCCTTCGTTATGCCCAGGAATTTGTCTTTGAGTACTTCGAACAGAACCCGATTTCACAACTTGGAATAATTGGGATGAGGGACGGATTAGCAGTCAGAATAAGCGACATGAGCGGAAATCCTACGGAGCACATCCTTGCACTCCATGCATTGAGGACGAGGGATCCAAGCGGTCTCCCAAGTTTGCAGAATGCTCTAGAGATGGCTCGGGGAGCGCTATTGTACGCCCACCTCCACGCCAGCTAACCGTGTTCTTGACGAGCTAACTGTCCCAGCCATACACCAAGCCACGGAACCCGCGAAGTTCTTATCATTTTTGGCGCTCTCCTTTCGTCAGATCCCGGTGACATCCATCAAACTGTAGCTTCCCTGGTAACTGACAAGATTCGCGTGGGAATTGTTGGACTTGCCGCTGAGGTTGCTATATGTCGCGAAATCTGCGCAAAGACTAACGGCGGCGATGACAGTGGCTACGGCGTCGTTCTCCATGAGCAACATTTCCGCGAACTCATGATGGCAATCACCACTCCTCCCGTGGCTTACTCGCAGAAACAGGCTGCAAACTCCCTGTTGATGATGGGATTCCCTTCCCGCACGGTCGAATCGACGCAATCTTTGTGCGCTTGTCATTCGACCCCATCTCGTGGAGGCTATCTCTGCTCCAGATGCGGAAATAAAATCTGCTCCTTACCAGCTGAATGTCCAGCGTGCGGACTGACATTGATTCTCTCTACACATCTGGCGCGATCATATCATCACCTTTTCCCCCTGATTAACTGGGTTGAAGTCCCCTGGAAGAGAGCATCGGTCAGCTCGAACTGCTTTGCTTGCGGTCATCCTTTCCCACCTGTTCCACCACGGGCGCAGTGGGAGGCACGTGAAAGCGTAGTAAAAGGCATGTCTGTGAGCAGCAGGTACGAATGCACTGCGTGCCACAATCACTTTTGCATCGATTGTGACGTGTTTGCGCATGAGATTGTGCATAACTGCCCCGGTTGCCAGAGTGGAAAGGCTGTTGAAACTGGACCAGTCGAAGTAGGTCAAGAGAACCGTTCGGCAAATGGCCACACGGGCGCAGATGAAATGGACACGGGATAGGGAGTTTTAGCTTGATCCGTCGATTTGTACTGCTATATTTTGTTAACTCTACATTCAGCAAGCGCGGCATACTCTTGGAGTTTGGGCATTTGGAGGAAAGACTGCTGCATTACAGCGCTCATAGCAGAGCTCAGAAATAGAAGAATACATGTGCACACTCTCATGAAACTTAACGAACAGTATTTAAAATGGCTTGGATCACTTTCACTAAAACCGCATTTTGTTACCGTTCTTCCAAATCATTTCAGCAAGTCGCAGCGGTCATGTTTAGAATGCCACTGATGTCGGGCGGAAACCTTATTTCTGAGAGCGGAGGGACACACGTGCGGCTTCGCAATTCTTAAATCACAGCTGCGGGGTTCTAATCGCAATTCTGCCACCAAATAACGACTCAAGTTCTGATCTCACTCACTCTCTTTCTCTCTTCCTCATCGAAAAATCAGACATTCAGGCTACAATGGCGACCTCGGCTCAACCAGCGGAGAGCAGTCCCTCACAGTTCAACGGCGCAGACGGGGAGCTGTATCAACAGCTACATTCGTACCCATTCACATCAGATCCCGAATTTAAGCTCGGTCTAGCGGTGATCCTCCGCCAGCCAGGAACGCCGGCCTCAGACGAGCAGATCAACAGCACAGACGATCTGGTACTGAAAGCTAAATGCTTCTACTTCTCAAGGTCAGTCTTCGCCCAACGCAGTCCTAAGAGCTGGTAAAAGGTGAGCTGAAAGCTAACTCCTGTGCGTAACCACCAGAAAACAAGTTATTAAACCACCCCTCGACTTCCTCTCGTATAGAACCTGGTTACAAACCCACGCACCAGACAGCACACAATCCCAAGAACAATCCTCGACACAGCCATCAACCTCCTCAACCTTCACCGGACTACAGACAACACCAGCACCAGCAGCATCAGAACCCACACCAACAAATTTAACATCACCCTCCCCTCCCAAAGAACAACCCGCCTACCCCTCCTCCTTCGCTCACATCGTCGAACTCATCACAACAGGCCAGCCGATCCCCGGCATCCAACAAATCCCAGATACAATACTGGCCGGAAAAGAGGGTCCCAGCTCTGCAGCGCGAAGACGGAAACCTTGGGAGAAGCCAGAAGATTCTGAAGGTCAAGAAAACCAAGCTAAGGAAGGTGGAATGGTTGAATTGAGAGTAGAAGGTTCGGAGAGGGAAGTGTTAGCGGGTGGGACTGAATAATAGATACTTTGCTTTGAATACTCTGTCGACAACGTTGTCTTATCTACAAAGATATGATTAACAGCTCTTTTCGTGATATCCTTGGCATCGAATATCTGCTGGATCATCGACGAACGAGCACGGGAATATACCCAAAATCTGGAGTTACATACATTCATAGTACACACTTACCGTATATCAAATGACAGCTTGAAATTTCCTGCCGAAAAGACTACCAACATGAGATTTTAACGTTTTAGCATATCGCTCCAGTATCGACTTGATCAGCTGAATTGAACTCATAAAGCTTGAGAAACCAACTATAAGTTCGCTTTCATTGAAGTAACCATGAAGTTTCTGTTTTTTTGGGACTAAGTATACAGGAAAGGCTATTAAAATAATGTAATGAAGAAAAAGAGCCGTTGAACTCCATATGCTGAAACTCGTGTCCAACCGAGAGTCGCCCAGGGGTAGTGACTTGACAGCGCCTGGGTCTGGGGGAACGCGAGAAACAGGACGGGGGCGAAACGGCCAGTGGAAGAATAGAAGTTTGAAGATAATCACCACCGACACACAACAACTCCTTTGAAACATAAGGGAACTGGTCCTTCATGTATGTAAACCAAAGCACGCAGGAACCGCCTACGCCTAGTAACCATTCAGGATAAGATCATCTTCGCAGGAGATATGGCAGTTTAAGTGAATGAAATGGGAGTAGCTCCAGACAAGAAAAAAGAGGTTTGACAAAGCAAAAAAGATAAGTTAAAGAAAAGGGGTTAAGATTGGGTTGCTGGTCAAGGCGACTCCAACAAGCCAACACCAGATGAGAGGATTTGAAGGATAGTTAGTATTGGGTCAAGCAGGTTTATCCGTGCATCCGACAATCCTAGAAAGGCGAAAATCTGCGGATCGTAAATCGAATTTCGATATTTGAAGCTTTCTTTTCGCGACGATGAACTAATCGAGGAGTACTTGGTTGTCATATTGTTTCAGGCGTTAAAGAAGCGCAGACAGACCAAATCGTTGCTGTTTAGCGAAACGGAGGGTAGTTTGAACCCCACTGATTACCACGATTGAATCTGTTTCCGTTAGACATACCCGAGGTGAAACGATCTTCGTTTGATGGGACAAAGCGATTGACTTGAAGACCGGCCCCGGGGCCCGGACGAGTGACATGGCTCGGGTTGCAGCAGAGCATCGCAACGCGAGAGCCAAATTTAGAACCGCGGAGGGAGACCATATGTTTTCTGCCAATTCCAGATTAATCTTGATGAAAATTCGAAAGTACCTAGAGAAACAAACGTGTACTCACCGGATATGGCTTGCCACAAGTTCACGTTGGTGGGTGGAAGCATTCATCAGAACCCACTGCACCAAATAATTTCCATACTGATCTCCGGCAACTGCATACTAAGTTAGACACTATCTGACACAGAAATTTGACAGAAGGTACTTACTGTCAATCAATGGCATACGAGGGCGATCCGGACGGCCAGTGCAAACCCGAGCGAGATAACGATCGAGGAAATCGGAACCACCAATCTTAAGACATTTTTCGACGACCTTCGAAGCAAACTGGTCCATGCTGTAGTCCGTAGCCCACAATAGAATGTGCTCAATTGCACGGCTTTTATCATGGGGAGCACCATGTTCGCAAATATGCTGAATGCACCAATTTCCAAACTGACCATGAGCCAAAAGGTCGATTTTGGCAAGTACTTCTTCAATTGCTGGGCGCTTTGTGGAGGATTAGTATTGCTCAATTGTCAGTTAGAAGGATTTGTACTGACCTTTTCATCTTCGACACAGTTTTCAAAAATGTTCTGGACAACTAAACTACCAGTCTCACCCAAGGCAACTTCATGCCACATACCTCGAAGGGCCTCGTTGACTTTAGCCATGATCTGAGGAGGTTCGTTGCTCCAACGTAACTCGAAAAGCTTTTGCCAAACGTGACACGCGTACCGGTGAATGACGGTTTCTGGGATTCGGCGAAGCAATTCATGCACCATCATCGCTTTGTGCTCCTCCGGAACACAATCAAATGCTTTCTGAATAACATGGCAGCCAAAAGGATCCATACTCAAACTCAAGGTATTGCCACGAATAGCATTTGCAATAGCAATGATTTGCTCTGGAGTTCCATGTTCGAAGCAACGCTGGACCAGAAAGTTGCCAAAGCGGTTGATCATGAGCGGATAGGCTTGGTTAACAATAGCTTCAATGATCTCGTATTTTTGCTCCGCAGTTCCAACCTTGAGCTTCTGCTGAAGGAAAATCGACGCCTGCTGATCATTGTTGCAGACAATCTTATCCACGATGTATTTCCAGTCGCAAGATACGCTTTTATCAAGCAAACGACGATAATTCATGGGTTCAAGTGACGAGACGTAAGTCTGCGAGTTATTGGCCTATAGCGATGCTCAAAGTCAGAATCAATCCAAGGCCACTCCAGAGAAAAGGTAAATATTATACTTACGGTAGGTGCCCATGCCCCGTTATTGAGCGAGGTAAACTCAGTTGCGGTTGGAGAGAGTGGTGTTCCAATTGGGCGAGGTTGATAAGGAGCCACGTTGAACATAGTAGCCTGCACTCCGACTTGCTGGTTGACAGCTCGTGGAAGAGCACCACTACTAGGGGCGCCTGGAACGAATGTTCCCCATGGAGAGTTTTGAGGAGGGAAGCAAGAAGCTCCTCTGTTGACTTGAGTAACCGAACGCCGAAGGCCGTGTTGAAAATGCTGGGCTTGTTCAAAAGGAGGACTGCCTGGTCCGGACGCGATTCGCTGGTTAGCCATCAGGCTTGCTTGGCGAGTAAGCTGGTTTCCCCAATTTTGACCATAGTTATTAGTAGCACCTGCTGCGTTGAAATCACGATATCCCGCTGCATTTGCATTGGCGTTGTTCCAAATTCCGCGAGTCTGGTTGTAGCCCCCAGCAGAGACCGCTTCCGAGATGTCAGACTGAGAATCATCCTGGCCCATCCAGAAGTCTTGACGTTGATTGTTAAATGGGCGAGCAGAAGTATTGAATGCATGTTGAAGGGTGCTCAAGGTCTGTTCAGTAATTTCTCTGCCCCCAAAGTCCATTTCAGACGGAGGGCCCATTGCCTGGTCGAGAGTCTGCTTGATAACCCGGGTCTGGGCTAACTCCTGCTCCTGGATAGCAATGCGAGAGTTTGCAGCCATCAATTCCTGCTGCAGACGAAGCACCTCCTGTTGATCAATCTTCTCCTTGCTGTTATCGTCTTTTCCATCCGCCTCCATCATGTCAGTCATGGCAGAAGCCGTTTTAGCAAAGGTGCCTGGAGCAGACTCCGTGGCCGTAGCCTTGGAGGTATTATCTTCGTGAGAGGATTCAACAGAGACATGGTTCTTGGGAGAAAGCTTTGCAAGGATCTTATCCATAGCAGATGGCTGAACTGCGTCAACCTTCTAGCAATCCATTGGGTTAGCATATAATGCTTGATATTTTGCGAAGTCGAATGATACCTTTCTCATGTTATCCTCCTGAGTGGACGGAGCCTGGAGATTTCCAAACTTGGACGTGACGAGTGGGTTCGGAGCAAAGTTTGCCATGGTCGAATGCTGCTGCCCATCATTGTAGCATGTTAGCTGGGATAACACTTAGAACTGGGCCATTGCACAGAAACGGACGCATGCTAATGGAATTGAAGGTTCTTACCGGAACGCCTTCGGCGGGTCCCTGAATTTGGGCAGATGGTTTGCGAGACGCAATTGGAGAGTTGGAAGCCACAAATCCCATCATTGTAGCTTTTCAGATGGAGTATTTTCGTCTGTATGAGTCTGTGTGAGAACAGAACACGGGGGTAATAAACTATCGTGAGAAGAGGGGTAACACTGCTTTTCAGAGAGTAGATATGGAAATAGAGAATCAAGGAAGCAGTCTACACGCGGACAGGATTCCCAACGCGGACACGGGCTAAGGAACGACGCAAATGAGATAAGAGCACGACATAGAGGAAAGACAAGTACTTTTTGATGTGCAAGATGAAGATGAAGAAGAAGAGAAGAGAGCAGATGGGTAGATGTCTTTCAAAATTGAGAATATGCAAGAAAAGAGGGAGGCACAAAAGAAGTAAACAGGAGGATGTGTCAACGAAGCGCTTCAGGTAAGAAGGAACGACTTCGAGGATGTAGAAGGAGCGAAGTGGGACTCATAGCCATCTGGTGAGAGGAGGAACGAGTCTGAAGCATAGACGGCACGCGACAGGGAAGGCGGAGAGTGCCAGACGACGCGAGACCGACAAGGAAACGTACCTGAAAATCTTCCTCCACGATGTCGAAATGCCTCCCTCGAAGCGGCGAGAATCAACTTTTTCAGAATATCACGAGAGATTGGAACTTTTCTAGAGATCAGTGAAGAAAAGCAAAATAAACAAGAGACGAAATACAAAACCAAATGTGACATAAAATGAATGTGATGGTGTGAGAGAAGAGAAAAGATCTTGTAGGTGAAGCCTAGATATCAACGCACGCCTTGCACGTCTTCCCAAAAGGGTCGTTGACGTGATTGTACGCAAACACGTAAAAACAGGAAGAGACAGCGGAACCTGGCGGAACTCAGCAAGGAAAGCGCATGCTTCCGCAGCTAACAAAAACACTACTAGTAGTGTAATGATATCTGCGGCGATGCCCTCATGAGGCGTGAGTATCCGCACTCATCGTTCATGGTAGCTGCTCTAACAGTGATCCTCAACAGAGAGGGAATACAGAAAGAACCATTACATACGAACAGAAAGCTGACACATCAGCGTTGGCCTTCATAAGGAATGTTCATATGCTGGAAATTGTGGCAATCTAGAGCGCATAAAAGAAAACAGCGTCTTAAGAAAAGTAGGATCCAGGAGATATCTGCCAGGTATAATCGAAAAAACCCGCGGCATAGACTCCGCCGACCCCCTTCGAGCGGCACCCGGCACTCAGGATCACAAAGTCGGGCTGTCCAATTCCGGTAATGGTTGGGACAAGACGGACCGCCTGTTGTAAACTTTCTAGGTCAGCGCCCCAAACTACGAGTTCCAGGCGTTCGTTGGCCAGAGGTCGTAGGAAGATTGCACCAAGCCCAGGCTCAAGCTCATATTCAACGGTACTAAGTCCACCTGATCTTTTGATCTTCAAGTGTTCACCACGTATAGAAATAGGAAACGCAGTGAGATCAGAATCATTCAACTGGTCGCCGATTGCAACAGTTATCACATTCCCGGAGCCAGTTGTATTGGTACGAACCCCGGGCAAGATCCTGGATTTAGAGGCTGCGATGAACAAGTCGGCATTAGCAGCAAAGTACTGAAACAGATTGCGACTGATCTGTAGAGCAACTTCGTCACTCCCCAGTGACCGCGAAACAACAGTCAAAGTGCCTTCTGTTCGAAGGATAGAGTCCAAGGTCCCTACTTGTCCTCCGTATCGTTCCGATAAAGTGTGCCAGCTGCCATCTTGGGAGATTTTCCAATGACCCAAGGGATCACGGATGTACCATGTCAAATTTGTTTCCCCGAGAGACGTCACGAATGGAAGCTCTGAGCCATCGACGACTATCCTTTCTGGATGAACGCATCGAAACCGAGGGATTACATGAAAACGGCGTATGTTACGCGTCATCAGCCGCCATAGGCGTGATACCGAGCCACAGTCCACATCTATGTGGCCAAATCTATCAGGGGCTAATAGCTGGTCCACAAAAATGCCTCCTTTGGAGCCCATATCTGCTGACGAGGGAACTGTTATAGAAAACTGCTTAAGGGGTTCCTTGTGGGATGAACGCTCGGCATGATAACGATAGAATTCCTGTAGAGGAGTAGTGGTCAGCACGCCCTCAAACCAATGGCCTGCTCCGGGAATCTCATTATATTGGGTCATCTGCCCGTCTTCCCAGATTAGCTGGTGCAAAAGCCTTGAATGATATGCGGGAACGTTGTCATCATCGGCACCATGTTGTTGAAGAATTGGGATTCCAGCAAAGTTATCAGTGAGCAACTCGTGTTTGAAGTTTCCCCGTGCGGAGTTTAGGACTGCGGCCAATAAGGGTTCTGCGTTGTGCCACATATTGAATGGCACATAATCTGAAGAGTTTGCCCCGTAAGTCTAAGGGAAGAGCTGAATGCGAAAAAGACAGACGTACTTTCAATGGATGAATATCCAGAAACTGGAGCTGCAGCGAGCACTTTATCTGGCTGGTGAGACAGAACATACCAGGTCCCTTGGCCTGTTAGACATTAGTAAGTTGACTTCCCCATTTAGGTTCTGGTTTGATATGCCCACCTCCGTTGGAATGTCCAACGACTATCCAGTCATCTAGGGCGGCCCCTGGGCCTTTCCAACTCAAGGCATCCATCCAGGTCGGTATAGCAGAAATGGCTGCTTTAACATCTGCGGATCCCCACGTATCTATTTCAGATCAGTAACATCCCCTTCGCATCTTCGGACTGAAAAAACACGCACGCCAGTCATCCCCACTCCATGATGTTACGCCGGTTGGGAATAAGATCCAAGCGCAAATTCCATACACGCCATCTAGCATGTGCCGGGCGAGGTCTCCGTCAGCCTCAACACCAGCCCCGTGCAGCCCAAGTAGCAACGGAAGGTCTTTTCCGCTGGCATCGCACGTGATATTAAGCGGTGGCCGCAAAACAGCATACGACACGGTGTCACTGGGATGAAGGAATGTGAGTTTTTGCGTTTCAGAAACTGAGTGATGTTCGAGATAAACGATAACTTCGACAGTTCGTATGTGGCCGTGCGAACCCGTTGTATACCCAACCCTGAAAGCGAATTGAGTAGGGACTTTCCCTGAAAACTGGAGCTTAAAGGTCAAGGCGCGAGTCTGATGAGAAACAATGCTCACAGGACTGTTCAGTAGGGTCAGCCCAGGAAAGGATACCTGCGAAGATTCATGAGTTATCAGCCAGATTCTCAAAAATCAACGAATACATACACTTGCGTTTTCATGAACAGGCTCAATCCAGACGACTGTAGCGTCATCCTTCATGGCATTATGCACATTCACGGACGCATACGGACTAGCAAGTTTCCCTTCCACCACATCTGCCGTTAAGATGCTTGTAGGGTCGACGATCAGTTGCCGTGGGACCTGATGAAACTCAAGGACTGAGCTTATTTGCGGATTGTTGCTGCCGCCTCGGGCCCTGATATCGTAGAAAAACCGAATATCAACGGTATGGACTCCAGGTTCAAGATCCAATATCAACGGCGCCCGTCGATATGAATAGAAATCCCCTCCAAAGTAGAGTTCGCCATCAATCCGGAATTCAAGGATACCGTCTGTGTAAACGGTAGTGGTGACGGGAGTAGTGCTTGCGACAGTCAAGTTTCCCCTCGCCCAGCCCTGATACTGCAATGCTGACCACCCATAAATTGACCGCAGAAAGGACCAGTTGACCTCGGGAAACCCAAACTCGAGAGAGGCGCTTGCAAACCCATCGGCGGCCACAGACTGATTCGCAAGGACAGTCGTCCAGCGGCAAAGCCCACTTTCGCCCAGCGCACTTGGAAATAATGTTTCAGGTTCATAATTGAGCGCTCGAAAGCCACCTTGTGACTCTAGAGGGTCTGCGCCCCAGACAGCCTCTGAAGCAGCAGGGTATATCAGGATCACTGGCTCACTCCCGTCTGCACCGTTGACAGAGTAGAAGGCGTTACTAACCTCGTGTGCCAATCTGAAACGGCCCCAGAACATGCCATGCCTGCGAGATGGACAGATTTGGTTGTTCCCATTGATCATGTCGCTGTTCGTGGCTCTGTCTCACCAGCTGCGCGGCCGGTGACAGGTTGTCGAACAGGGACAGCAACCACAGGATAGCTGACAGAGGAGCAATTTGAATCATTGAATGGACCAGGGCAAACGAAAAGATGCCCAGATACTGTCAAAGCATGTAGTAGTTACATTTCTTCGTTGAAGCAGGCTTACTGGGTTGCGTTGGGGTTGGTTCGTGTGGTCGAAGCGAGTTGAAGCTTACATACAGTCCTCGAGCCGGCTCGATCGATGGGCTGTGCAACCCGTCACGGGGGAGACCTTGAAGCCGCTGGGTGATAGTAGAGGTGAGTTGTACGGGTAAAGATAGTATTAGGGCTTCCCAAGGATGGATGCATCAGTTAGATTCTCTATGTGTTAATTTTAGCTTCCATCTGATCGTGGTCCGTTTTCAAGTTCAAGTCAACACAAATCAGAGTCATGCTATTCGACTCTCAATATCTCATTGATTGATCACGCAGAACCCGTCGAAGCCTTCTGGAAGCACGCAGGTCCTACTCGCAGGACTGTACGCAGAACTCCGCATTTGAGAAGGGTTCTTTGCATGCCCGCTAGACTACGGGTACTACGGTAGTACATTCATCCTGGTCAAGTGTCGCGCGAAGCTTTGCGTTGTTCCATGGTGTCGCACAAGATGCTCGCTGTTCAGTCGTTTGGTGGTGATGATTAGGAGGCCGAATCATGCTCCTGGCGGAACGGACGGCGGGATGAAGTTGGGACATTGAATCATACACCTGGGATTAATAACTAGGAAGATGAAGTTACGCGTCGTCTCCAGAACTGGCGCGACTATCATTACGAGTCGTCCAGGGTCCTGAGTTCCATCCGTCCGACTCTCACGGCATGAGTTGTAATGTACAGTACTCCGTACGCAGAGCTATTTGCGTGTATTCCGTAGCCATGAAGAACAGAGAGAATCTCTCACAAACAGGTCCGTGACAACGATAAAATTAGCAAACTTCTCTGTGCGGAATCAAAGTCATTTTGCTGGAAACGTGGATGCAACAGCCCAATCATGGCTGTTCCCTGATGGTGCCAAGTGCTGTTAATGTTTAGCCTCACCCTTTCAATCATCTCGAGATAAGCATCGCCGATGAGACAACCCGGAGAATTTCGCAACATGCCCTTGTTGACCCGTTGAACCAGCTCTTTGGCCTGCTTGCTCTGCAGTTCTGATTCTACCAGACTGATAATGAGCGTTACTACAGTCCTCCAGCCCGTGCAGCCTCCGTCAATTGGGTCCCTGAATTACAAATCTCCAATGAACCATCCCAGATCCTCGACAGGTACCTTGGACAAGTTCCCAAACGTTGATGACGACTCTCTCACGGTAACCGGCGATGCGAACGGTACTCTGCCACCGAGTAATTCGAGATACTCTCCCGAGCCACCATGGCTGCCGCGGAAGAACGGGGTGATTCCTCACGGGTTACCGAACACGCGAAAGCAGCGGCCGCCGCGCAAGAGCATCAGTGAAGCCATTGGGTCGTTTAAGAAGAGGAGCGCAAGCGTCAGCGTTAATGCCCAGGAACTGGCGGAGGCACTAAAAGCACCTGTCTCATATAGACTGGTTGTGAGTGAAGCCCCTGGTGTCTTGATGAATGCCCTGAGCCTCAGCTTACCTGTTCTGCGATTTATCTAGGGGCTCTGCGTCGTCTGGTACATGACCTCCGCGCTCACCAACACGTCGTCCAAAGAAATCTTGACCACGCTCCCAAAGCCAATCACCCTGACAATCGTCCAATTCGGATTCGTTTCCGCGTGGTGTCTGATCCTCTCGTACCTGGCATCGGTCTTTCCGTCGTTGAAAACCTCCATACCAGCGTTGAAAAATGGGATCCGGTATCCATCCCGGGAGGTCATCTCGGCAGCTCTTCCTTTGGCTCTTTTCCAGCTCGCAGGGCATATTCTAAGCTCCATGGCGACTTCACAAATTCCCGTGTCGCTCGTGCATACTATCAAAGGCCTCTCCCCCCTGTTCACCGTTCTCGCCTATCGCTTCCTCTTCCGCATTCGCTATGCTCGGGCTACATATCTCTCGCTGGTACCACTTACAATGGGCGTGATGCTGGCGTGCTCCTCGAGTTTCTCTACAAACTTCTTTGGCATCGCATGTGCATTTTGCGCTGCTCTGGTGTTCGTTTCCCAAAATATATTCTCCAAGAAGATTTTCAACGAAGCGTCCCGCATTGAAGCAGAGGGCCATTCGCTTACCGGTCGTAAACTGGACAAACTTAACCTCTTATGCTACTGCTCTGGTCTAGCATTCCTGCTTACAGCTCCCATTTGGTTTTTCTCCGAGGGATATCCCCTTCTCGTGGACCTCCTGCAGGACGGATCCATCGACCTTACGGAAAAAAAGAACAGTTTGGACCATGGTCCGCTTATCCTTGAGTTCATTTTCAATGGCATGTCACATTTTGCGCAGAATATTCTCGCTTTTGTGCTTCTTTCTATGATTTCGCCCGTCTCGTACTCGGTGGCCTCTCTGATTAAACGTGTCTTCGTTGTCATCGTGGCAATCGTTTGGTTCGGCAGTAAGACTACACCGGTACAAGCCTTGGGTATTGGACTCACTTTCTTTGGATTATACTTGTACGACCGCAACAGCCACGAAGATGCCGCGGATCGACGGGCAAACGCAGACCACTTTCATTCTAAGAAACCGATCCTCCCACTCAATGCCAGACACACCAGCAATAAAACCTGGAACTCCAATGGCTACGCATTCCCTCCACCCATCAAAGAAGGGTCAGTGGAAGGTGTCAATGGCTATGCCGCAGCATCGACAGGCAATGCCAAAAAGGACGATAGTGAGCCTAACGGTCGTCCACGAAGAACCAGCGCTGTGCGGCCGTGGATGCCACCAGGTACAAAGCAAGAGTATACGTGGCAGCCCGGCGACTCCGCGCCACCGCAGAAATATATTCCGTGATGTTTTTGAACAGCTACACATGTAATGTATACAGGGCTGGCGTTTGAAAGGTCGGTGGGAAAGGCTTTTGGGACACTTTTATTACTTTTGACGAAGGCGTTTATGAAGACGATGGCATTAACCCGGTCATGATTGGTAAATGCGAATAATGGATAGATTTTCAGACGGTGTGTCGAAACACTTGCTAGTGTGCAACGGTGGAATCGTATGATACCATCATCAACCTTCAACGACAATATCAATGCTGTCAAGGTGCAAGTCCTAGCCATACGAGAGTAGTCCTAGCAGTCGTGGCCGTGAAATATTCGAGATGTAGCAACCGTCGGTAAGGAACTGTTCCGTAATTAGGCCCATGAAGGACCCTCAGACGCTCCAGCTACGGCGCAGATATCTGTTCTGGGACAATGCTGTAGAGGGAGAAGAGCGTGAAGGCCCTTGGAAGAACCAAGGATACCTCTTCTACCAACAATAATCCACGTCCGTGAATGAGTTATTTTGTGAGAAAAGAAAAAGAGGAAGAGAAAAGAGAGAAACAAAAAATCGGCAAAAGAGGTTCTGGGGCTTGGCACCAAAACGCGGAACGGAACATCATGTTTCTCCGGAACCCACTCGCCGAGCCAATCCGAGGCAGCTGATTTGTTAAGCAAATGGGAGAGCGAACGTCCAAGGAAACCCGATCGAGAAATAACACAAAACAGCGAAACGACGTCGTTCTCGTTGCCCGCCGCACCCCCCTCGCCCCCATCCGTGTCCGGCTACCGTCTCAATCACACCTGTGCGGCTCTCTTTTCCGTTTTTCTCTTTGTTCTATTCTTCTCGTCTCTTCAAGATGCGGCCGCAACTGTTCCGTGCGGCGGCACGCTCGAGGAGATGGTCCAGACTCAATTGCTCCCGCACATTCGCAACGAGCACCCCTCGACCCGCGGAGGTTGAGCTCACAATTGGTTAGTATATGGCGGGCTGGTACCTACTAAGGTGATTTGCTAATGTTTGGGGGGATTTTAGATGGGAAGAAAGTGTCGATAGAAGGTACTTTGAAACCTGGTGGTTGTGAGCGCAGCGAATTGCTAACAATGTGGTGAAGCTGGTTCGGCTCTGATCCAAGCTTGCGAGAAGGCTGGTGTCACAATCCCACGGTATGTGCTTCTTTTGAACTTATCGTTGTGTCAATTGGTGCTGACGATGGCTGTAGATACTGTTACCATGAGTAAGTACATCTCGAAATGGTTGATTTTATAGGTGTTAGATAGTATGCTGAGTGGATGGCTAGGAAACTATTTGTTGCAGGAAACTGTAAGTCCTTTATGTTGCTTTGGAGATTCAAAGCTTGTTTCCTAACTCCCGCTTTACTATAGGTCGTATGTGTCTCGTCGAGGTCGAACGAGCCCCAAAACCAGTTGCCTCCTGCGCGTGGCCTGTTCAGGCCGGAATGGTCGTTAAGACAAACTCCCCTTTGACACACAAGGCTAGAGAGGGTGTTATGGAATTTTTACTGGCGAATCATCCACTCGACTGCCCCGTTTGCGACCAGGGAGGTGAATGTGACTTGCAGGATCAGTCGATGAGATACGGTGCCGATCGAGGCCGATTCCACGAAGTTGGCGGCAAACGTGCCGTGGAAGATAAGAATATTGGTCCGTTGATCAAAACGTCAATGAACAGATGTATCCATTGCACTCGATGTGTCCGTTTTGCGAATGATATTGCCGGAGCCCCAGAGCTAGGAACAACTGGACGAGGAAACGACATGCAAATTGGAACTTATATTGAGAAGATCTTGGATTCTGAGATGTCCGCAAACGTTATCGACCTCTGCCCCGTTGGAGCCTTGACATCGAAACCATATGCCTTCCGCGCAAGACCTTGGGAGTTGAAGCACACGGAAACCATCGACGTTCTGGATGGATTAGGCTCAAATATTAGAGTTGATTCCCGAGGAATGGAAGTTATGCGCGTCCTTCCAAGACTCAATGACGATGTCAATGAGGAGTGGATCAACGATAAGACCAGATTCGCATGCGACGGCCTTAAAACTCAAAGACTTACCACGCCCTTGATCCGGAGGGACAACAAGTTCGTCCCAGCCACATGGGAGCAGGCATTGACTGAAATCGGTGCCGCCTATAAACAACTGGCTCCAAAGGCCAACGAGTTTAAGGCTGTCGCTGGTCATCTTATCGAGACGGAATCCCTTGTTGCGATGAAGGATTTGGTCAACAGACTTGGATCAGAAAACCTCGCACTTGATCAACCCGGCGGCAGTGATCCTATTGCACATGGCGTTGATCTTAGGTCGAATTATCTATTCAACTCCAGGATTTATGGTGTTGAAGAGGCAGACGCGATCCTTCTTGTTGGCACAAACCCCCGTCATGAGGCTGCCGTCCTCAACGCCCGCATTCGCAAACAATGGCTTCGTACTGATCTCCAAATCGGACTCGTTGGCGAGACTTTCGAAAGCACCTTTGAGTTCGAGCACCTTGGCCTTAACGCAACTGACTTGAAGAATGCTCTTTCCGGACCCTTTGGCAAGAAGTTGGCCGCCGCCAAGAGACCCATGATCATCGTTGGAAGCGCAGTCACTGAACACCCTGATGCTAAGGCCATGTTCGAAATGATCGGTGCTTTCGCCGATAGGAACGCCGCGAACTTCAACACTCCAGAATGGCAAGGATACAATATCCTCCAGCGCACCGCTTCCCGCTCTGGGGCGTATGATGTTGGCTTCACGACTCCTTCCCCCGATGTTGCTCAGACCACCCCTAAGATGATCTGGCTTCTTGGCGCGGACGAAATCAGCGAGGCGGACATTCCCAAGGGCGCCTTCGTTGTGTACCAGGGCCACCACGGTGACCGTGGCGCGGAGATTGCTGATGTTGTTCTGCCAGGAGCAGCATATACGGAGAAGTCAGGCACATATGTGAACACAGAAGGCAGAGTACAGATTACGCGCGCTGCTACATCACTCACCGGAGCCGCAAGAGAGGACTGGAAGATCATCAGAGCTGCCAGCGAGTTCCTCGGTGCCCCACTTCCATACGATGATATTGAGATGCTGAGGGACCGAATGGAAGAGATCAACCCTGCACTGAGAAGATACGACATCGTAGAGCCGACATCTCTAAGCCAGTTGACCAAAGTCCAGCTTGTGGATCAGAATAGAGGATCGAAACCAACCGGCGAACCACTCAAGAAGCCCATTGAGAACTTCTATTTCACAGATGTCATTTCCAGAAGGTATGCCAATAACCCTTGTACCGCTAATTTCGTAGCACTTATACTGACGAGTTTTCTTTTAGCTCTACGACTATGGCAAGATGTTCAGCTGCCAAGGAGACCGGAAACCCAGACACCAACTTCATGGCCCCCGGCGAGCCAGCGGCCCAGTACTTCGTGGCACAATAAATAAATCTACTTATTATCCTCTTCGTTTTCCGCCGTCATTTGAGTCTTGATCCATTTTCATGTGACACCAACACTACTATCATGTCCTTTTTTGCGGGTCTGGCGTTCCCGTTTGTATTTTCCTGTAATGTTTCACTCTGTCTCTTATCATGTAGAGCCAGCTTACAACCCTTTCTCTTGCGACTTGCGTCCGTCTTGTACGTCTCTATCTGTATATAAGAGAGTTTCCAAAGTTATGTGGAGAGGGTGGATGTTTAGAACGATATCATCGCCTCATCACGATGAGCACATATTTTTCTCAAGCAGATAAGAGAGATAGGCTTTGGAATGGATCGCTCATTCAAAATTTAGCCGTCGACCATTGAAGTTAACCAACTCAGGCCAACAAAAAATACACAGTTTCCAAAAGCGATAAACTAACACGGTACATATGATGATACGTTAGCATCACCAACGCTTTCATAAGTCTTCGTCACTCTCAGTCTCAACTTCGTTCTCATCTATCTTTGGCTTGAAAGCAGGGGCCGATTTCACAGTCCCTCCTCTTCTGGCAAAGGGTAGCTCCCGACGAGGTGGAGGGCTGGCCGTGGGTTTGCGTGCTGCGGACCGGCTAGGTGGCCTCTCCGACTGCCTCTCAGCCGCTGCAGCGCGTTGCTTGCCTCTTTTTGGTGGAATTGGAGCTGGATCTTCCTCTTCAGACGCCGTTTCTTCGTCTTCCAACGGCTGCGGCGTCGATGCACGCTCAGACTCTGTCGCGGTTTCGATATCTTCTTCGTCAGCATCTTCTAAGCGCTTTGTTTGATTGTTTACTGCTGTCGCGTTCTCCTTTGGGTCGATGTCCATTGTGTCGAAAGCATCGTCGGAGTCTGTTTCTTCCTCTTCTTCTGCTTGAACTTTGCGTTTTGAGTGCCTGCTTGCGTTAGGTTTTCTGGGTTTCTTCCCAGCGTTTGCGGCTTCGAGTTCGGCGACTTATGGGTTTGTTAGCTAATGACATTACAGGCTTTACAAAGGGAAACCGATCGACGACTTAACTTACGTTTTGCGGGATCAACTTTGGCGGTTGCTAAGAGCCGCTGCTGATTGCGAATCTTGAGTTTCTTTTCGTTGAGTAGCAGGGCAAATTTGGCGATTAACTGGTCGTCATGCTCCTTTTTCGCCTGAATCAGCTCTTCCAATTGGGAATTGAGCTGGTTGATTTTGCTCTCCGCGTCGCGATACTTGGCATTTAGAGAGAATATTTCTTGGGCTAGATCGTTCGCCCTGGTAACGGAAACTCCAGTCCAGTCGAACAGCTGTATTGCCTGTTCGTCGTCTTGTTTGAGCGTGATTGAGCCCAGGCGTTGCTAGACGAGAAGACAATTTGTTAGTGTTGGGGTTTGATGACGTGGACCATTGAGATGGGATAGGGTGCCAATGCAGCGCGAAGCGGCGTACCGTAATGGAATCGATCCGTTTTCGGAGGGTTATAATGATCTCTTTATCGCTCTCGTCGTCGTCGTCGTCTGTGTCGCCCACTGACTTGACGGTTGCGACGACCTCTAAGCCTGTCGTCCAGTCCTCTGACTTGATGGCGTCTTTGTCCTGGTTGAAGACGTATGAAAGAACGCCAGACCATTCCTCATCGCTGCCACGATAGTTTCTGGCACGTAGCTTACTCATTTGGGATGTCTTCACTAAAGGACTATTTCGTCAGCCAACAGGACTGCGATTGCGGTGCTGAAACACAGATTGAGAAACCGTCTAAACGCCCGAAAAGGAGTGCGCTGTGCTTACGGGAGCCAACATAAGGATTCTCTCCCTCTGTAGCCACGAGCTTCAAGTCCAGCTCGGATTTTCCAGACCTTGAGACGTTGATCAAGACAAAGTCGTCTGGACTGTCGCTGCGCTCAAGGCGCAGGATGTGCTCTGTCGCCATCCTGGGTGTCGGGCTCAGAGTCACTGAGTGACAAATTCCAGTAGGAAACTGACGGTCTTTATATGCCGGGGCAATAGAGCCCGTCAAAGCTCTCTCCGCTGCCTGCGAGATGCTTTTCCGCTGATATTGCTGCCTATCGCGTATTGGACGTGACATGACATCAGCGCAACCTTGCACGCGTCGCCAAAGACACGCGCTAGACGATCCGTTAGCGCGCCCGATCCGGCCTAGCGGCGGCAGCGCGTGTGGCCCGTATGGTCACCCCGTAAAGTTGGGTACTGGCTTGGCGTCCCAGCCTCTCGATTGGCTCAACGCCGGGCCGCCTTTCATCCTCCAAGCGACGCCCAAAGCGCCGTCTGACCACGGCCGATCCACTGCTGCTGCTCGCACCCCTTCCCTTCCCATGTCCCCCATCCTCTGCTCGCAAGCAAGGGGTGATATCGTCGAGCTTCGAGCTGCTATTATCACTATCATTACTCTGCAATCTGCTACGATCGATAACTCGACTTTATATCGTTGCTCTCACAACTCCTCTCCCCTGAGCCAGCCGCCCCCAGATCTGCGTGCAGCGACCCTTGTTCCCTCCGTTGACCTGCGTTTGCAAACTCGACGCTTACAAGCCTGCAGCCTGACCTGGACCCTGGCACATACTCATCTGACTACGGAGCACGGAGTATTCCCCCATAATATCAAGTGAAACATTTTCTGCCGGCCTTTGTGTGAAGTGGAATTGGCCCGTATTTCTTTTTGATCAATCATCACGGGCAGTTTGAATGTTGCGACATCAAAGAAGACTGTTCAATTGCCCGGATTTCTTTCCTTTTGTCACAGATTCGGTCGATTTCCTCCCGAGCACAAGCGTCAACCCTCCTCCGCATCACGAGGAATGACTCCCCAGCCTCTTTCAACCTCCTCCGATCCAGACGCGAACAGCATACGTTAATCTCTAGCGCGGTCCACTAGGGCTTTTCCACGCGAGAGGGACAACCTCTGGTGATTCGAATTGGTGGCACGTTGCGACCACTTGCATCTATTCCAGAATGGATGTCTCTCCGTTGCGGTTACGAAGGCCCCAGGAAGACGTGATTGAGTGTTGGGATGACGACGATGATCTGCAGTGTGGTGATGACATATTCTTTCGAACGGGTTCCGCGGGGACGTCTGTGACGGGCTCCTCCGTTCGACCCTCCGGCCATCGTGACTCCATTTCGTCGCGTCGTTCGTGCCGGTCAGATCGCGACTCGAATTATGGCGATGAAGAGAGTTGGCAGTTACTGCTGAACGACCAGGATGAGTTTGGCACTGAAGATGCCATTATATCAGCGAAGAATGCGGGGATCCCAATACCCGATGGGATACCAAAGTCAGCACTCTTGGGAGGAACTATCAAAAGACTTGGTGGTCGAAAGGGAAAGAAGGTCCCCGGAGACGACTGGTCGGAGGATTTGGATTTGATGGGTTTAAGCGGGGATCTTGCGTTGAGGTTCAGACATGAAGCGACGTCGCCGGAATCGCTGCTACACCTCAGCTCATTGCCAACAAGCCCGTCGAAATCTCGAGATTTGGATCTGTTCACTGATATCATGAACCGCTCGCCAGCTCCGAAGCCAGTGTTCAACGACCTTGATAAGTTTCGAGATACCGACGAGGATGCTTTCTTCGATGACGTACAGACTATCAAATTGGGGAAATCCCGCCAACCGTCTCTGAACCCATTTGCTACATCGACTACATCGACTGCAACACCACCGAGTGCTCAAGAAGAAAACATCGAAAATGACTTGGTTATCCCTTCGGATGGTGAACCACTTCGACTATCTACACGACGGGAAGTTTCAAAAACACCTGATATCTTTGGGGACGAGTTTGATGCTGAATGGGCCGAAGGGAGCATTGGCGTGCGCTTTGGTGGAACCAAAAGAGAAGGATTCTCAGCGCGAAGTTCAACCGTGTCTGCAATGAGCCCGAGTGTTTCGAGCTGCTTGACTGTTGAAAGCGAGGATGAAGGAATGGATGGTCTCATATTGCCTGATGGACCTCTCGACCTCGGAAAGTCGCTACAGAAAAGACAAGAATCTGCACCGCCTGCTGTTCCAGAATTCCCGTCTGAGACTGAGACCCCAAAAGCGGTTGATCCCAATGCTGATGACTTCTTCTCTGGGATCGAGGTCGGCGATGGTGAGGTCTTTGACACTGAGAAAATGACCCTTAACCGAAATATCAAGCGGAAGGTCGAGAGACCTGCAAGCCCTGCGCGTCGCGGAGCAACCACAATAACTTTCACAAGTCGAACTGGTGGCACTCGAATCCCCAGACTCTCTGGTATTGAGAGGCCACACTCCACCCACCTTGAACCAGTCTCGGAAAGCGGAGCGCCAGTCTCAAAATTTGTTCGCCCGCCTTCGCGGTTGGGCGGACATGCCGCTCACTCCTCTCTTTCAAACATTTCGATCTCTAGCGCCAGTTCTGTGTCATCTAATCCGCCAACCCGTCGACCTACAAGCAGCAGGGGCTCAAAAGATCGAGGTGAACCGACTACCACAGCCGTTCAACTCCTCAAGGCCAAACGGTCCGTCCCTGGTATGCGAAATTACAACCCCAACATGGCACCAACGCTTCAACGCTCACCCGGCCGTCAAGAAAGTAATACCAGTTCTCGAAATACGCTGTCTCCTCGTCCCAAGACCCCTGTTGATCGTTCAACAATTGATACTCGCCCTATATCTCAACGACGACCTCATATCCCCTTTATTCCCGCAGGAGCCTCTCCTAATCAGTCACATCACGCTAGCCTCAAGACAAGCAGGCACTTTCGCCGCACTGATTCAGACAGTTCTTGTGACGTATTTAGCCACCATCGATCAACCTCCCGAGTCTCGAACTCGTCCGTTTTCTCGGATACTACTCGTCGCGGGAGCACTGACCTACCCGTCGGATCTTTTACGGCTACCGTGAAGCATACTGTTACCAAGCCGAATCGTAAAAGACATTTTGGAGATGGTACAGAGCTTGATATATTCGACGACCTCCCAACTTCAGCTACCACTGAGAGTAAATACGTGAAAGCTCCCATTAGGCGCGGTCCTCCACGCGCCCTGCGGAGCAGGCTTAGCCAATCAGGCATCCCTCTTCCCCCAAAACCAGAGACGCCTAATTCGTCGATACCAATGAGCCCTCCACGCCATGATTACACCCCTAGATTTGCTCGCGATACGAATGCATCGAGGATTGCTCGAGAACAAAGAATTGCTTCCATACCTCAGAATCACAGTCAGCGTGACAGCGGACCCCTGGTGCCCATCAATGTCAATTGGAAGTCGCAACCAATTGGGCGGCCGCCTTCCAGTCCTACAATGATGAAGACTAAACCAGGGCATAAACATCGTCGCACTATCAGCCGGCCTCAACTGATCAAACCCATGGGCAGTGGCGTGCATGAGCCCAAATGTGAGTTAACTCTTAAAAACATTATTATTGCATATTCAGATACTGACAGACCGTCCTTCAGCCGTCAAGGGAATGAAATACAATCCCACGTTATACCGATGGGAAGGAAACGAAAACGCCACTGCGGTCTTTGATACACCTTCTGTCTCAACACCTTCCAAGTCATCCCTAGCGCTTATCAGCAACGTCGGGGGAATCGCCGGTGCCCAGATCGTGGGTTCCATGGTGTTCGACCCTCAGCGAATGTGCTGGGTCAAGTTCGGTTCTCCTTTGCCGGGGAAACCGGGTGCGACGGCTCCGCCCGACGAAGACGATGTTTTTGCGGGGCTCGACGACCTCGAGGACCGACCACAAAAGACAAGCACAACTTCACGGACGGTGTCAGCAGTGGGTGATGCTGATGCAAATGATTCTTTGATTGGAGACGATAAAAGTGGTGATTCCTCCGATGACTGGCCGATCACAGAAGAGTTTGATGTGGGCCCCGAGTTCATCAAGAGACAGCGTGCTGAAGAAGAAAAATGGAGGAGAAAAGTTAGTAAGTGGGTCAGCGAAGACCGCAGGAATCTTGGAGATGCGTGGAGGTGGGCGATTCGAGATCTGGTCAAGACGGATTCGTCCTCTGAGGCTACAGTCTCAGACAAACGTTGAGTGGCCTCTATCCGCCCTGAAAAAGAAAATCATCGACCCTGGAATCCCGGAATCGCGGCGTACTGGTGTTTTAGAACGAATCTCTTTTCGATTATCTTATCCCTCCGGGCCCTACTCGTCAGTATTCGCTAATACCTTAATAAAGGGGATCTTCCATGATCCACTCGGTTGCGCTTACGACGAGCATTTTGCGAAGGATACTCCCTTTTCTGGATTGAATTATGATGACCATGTTTTTTTTATTTATCATATGGCAGGCCCGGACAACTGCGGAGGGCAGCAGAACCAAACCTCCGTCAGGACCCGGGGCCTTGATTTTAACGACTTGACGACCAGCATACACAGAAAGAAACATCATCATTGCTTATTATTGGCTTTTTGTGGCATTTCACCCCTTGTATTCTAGCTGTGCCATTGTGCTGTCCTAGCTATGGCTTATTCCCCCTGCATCTGGAGTCTTACTGTTTTTCATCATCTTTTTTTGTTATATTTCTCTTTAGTGTGCTTTGAACTTGGTTCAGTTGACGATTACACCGCGTTTTGATCTATGGTTAGTTTGCTCTAGCTGGTTATCCAATGTATTAAGCTCTCCTAACATTGGACGTTCCTCATTTTCGAGATTGCTCACCGTCATGCTTCCTGAGTTTGTGTGTTCATTCAGCCTCTTCGCAGAACTGATGTAACGGGTCATTGGAAATGGCTGGACCATTTCCCGTGCTCTTGATCCTTCAGATTCCGAAAGGTTGTTTGGGGGATTCCTGCATTGATAGTCATAGAGTTGTCAACGCTGAGTAAGATCTAAAATGTTATCAGGAACTCGAATTATGCAGTGGTTACTTTCATGTGAGTTCCTGATCCATACTGGCTTCTACTATACGCATGCCTCAGACTAACCCTTGGTCTTGCCCAGCGATTTCTTTCGTTCATCCTTTCTCATCTCCATCTCGGTTCTAGGTTTTCGAGTCCTTCTTTTCGATGATATCAACATTGTGCCATCGACCTTGCCGTTCCATGGTCTGAGGTTGATTCAACGTCGAGCCAGCGGATGTCCGGATAGGGATTCTCGGAACATCTGGGTTGCTCCTTCCTCACTCCCTGTGCAAACATATAAAAGCCTTCCCTTCTCACCTCACTTCTTCAAGCAGCATTACTACTCACGTCAAATCAAAATCTTCTTTATCTCATAGCACAACGACTCCCAACATCCTAGCAACCGGGCGTTGGACTGTTGAACATGGCTCCTAGCATGGAATATCACAAACGTCAGCTCTTGCTCAAGAAACACTCCAGATGGGATGCTCGGCATTTGGCCGTGTTGAATGTGACCTTTGTGAATGACGCTGCCGCCGAATCGCTCATTGAGTCTTCTTATCTTCCGGATCTGAGTGACAAGGGTGAGTCAACGAAAGCCCTATATCTTGCCTTTTCAAAGTGAGAGACAGCCCTTCTAATTACTTTTCATAGTCATTCAAGGTTTGACGGCCCAGCAATGGTGGAGCGGAGACGCCGGCACTGAGCTAAGTGGCCTTCTGGCCAAAAGCTATTGCCGCGATACGGGATTCTTTTTCCCATCAAAAGGTGATTCGTGCAGCTTCTGTATGAAGGGTCTGAACACCTTAATGAGTACGCTTATCGCAAGCATTGGGAACTCGTACTTAAGGTCAGTATAATTGGACTGTTAGACACGACCTACCGTACTTGCTAGAAGATGCTCATGATGGAAACAGCTGCTCTACCGAGACAGCGGTACCATTCAAATTTGAAGCCATCAGCGGCAGTGTGGAATGCGCAGGCTCTCTGCGCCCAAAATGGAGCTCAAAGCTCAAACATACACAGCCATTGGTTCTGTTTTCGGTAAGACTCGGCATTTCCACCTTTTCATCTCCCTCATTGTCGATATAAACTGACCGTGATCTTGTTTGCAGGCCCCTAAGAATCGCAAATGCCAATATATGCTCCCATCTGAGGTTCCCCTCCTCCTCGTTCAAGCTCTTATCCGTCAAGAGAGGAAACAAAGTCAGACGCAACACACTATGTATTTGGTCCGAATGTACGCAAATACGGTGCAACTTGCGATGACGACAATATCTGCCTCCTATTTGGACGAGCTTTATCAGGGAAAATGCCCCACGGAGGTCCTCCGGATCTACCAATCGAGGCCTTATAGTCTCCTACAGGTTGACCACCAAAGAGAGAGTGTTCGATTGCTTTGTGGTCTGATCAATCACCTTATGGCGCGAGAGGTCAGTGCGGCTTCTAGCAGGGACGATTCGCACTGAAGGCCGGGGTTGAATCGGAAAATCGGAAGACTTAAGTGTCCGTAAATGGAGGCTTGGAGAAAACCGTTTACAGGCGATATGGCACCAAGCAATGCGAGGAAGGTACCGGAGACAAAATGGAACCTTATGGCATGTAATTCTGAAGTATGAACTCGTTCTCTCTTAGTCCCCTGAATTAAAGGAACGATAAGCTTGGCGTCGTTATAGTGTGGTAACTAACGAGCCCAAGGATTCGGCGACGAGTTATCTTAGCGGAAAGTCAACTCTGCACGGAAGCATGTGGAGTACAGTACTTAGCTACGGGGCGGAGTACCTTTCTGGTACAAGATCTTTGTATCTCCACCGGATACGCGGGAGATCTACATACATGGGGCGAGGCGGGTGGAATGGGAATAAAGCCTCTTTTATCAATCTGATATGTACCGTATGGGTTTGTTGAAAACCGTGAACAATGTCCGGATTCCGGAGTGATGAATTTTGGATCTGCTTCGTGTATGTTTTTACCGACGATTTTACTGTGCTAACGAACGGGAACCTGGCGTCTTGGATTTGGCTGCTTTAAAGATTGGCTGACATTATTGGACCCTGTGTTGTCTTACCCGATATAGTTACCCTGTTGTTAAACTGGAATCTCAAGTGTGGAAGTGGATCAGTCGTCTTATTCGCTTGTTTGTGGGAAGGTCTCGGACAGTCATTTGCCTTGACTCGAAAAACTCCGGGGACAGTGATCCAGCAGCTCCTCCCAATATCTTGGTTCACGGATGATTCTACGTGGGACAATTGTGCTCAGAGGCCAATAATAACCTTTGAGACGTCGTACAAAGATGTTTCTCACGCGTCGCAATCGACGAACCATTTCGCAGAAGCTCATTTTTGTCGGAATTGGCCAGATTTGATGTAGAAGTCCGCGCGGAGAAGCATCATTATTCAACGGAGGACAAACGCAGTCGTCAGCTCAGTACGCGATCACAGTCATGCAGGGGGAGAAGTTCGGAAGCGAGGCCTCCACTTGACGGAGTCGGGTATCTAATCAGCTTGAATCAGCCGACGGAGAGGGAAAGACTGAATGTGCCTCAAGAGACATGGATCCGTCAGGTTCGGAGGCGCTAACTCTGTGTCGGGTATTGAGAAACGAGGCAAAGCGCCCCCTCATTCGATCACGATTCGGAGTTGTGTTATCAGGCCTCCAATTAAATGTCCACAGGGCTGAACGAACTTTGGAGTGATCGGAGTCAGTCGCGCACATCTCCGTTTTCTTCCCAGATCTCATCTCTTCCCCCATCCCCTCCTCTTCACACAGCCCCGGGTTGGGGGCGAGGGGGTGACGACAGCGTTAGTATGAAACTCATTTTTCTTTTTCGTCGCTTGAGAGGGAAGGATGCAACCTCTCTCGTTCGGCAGCGGAGGTTGGAAATCCGGAGATATCAGCCCCCCACGATGAGGCATAAATTTTAGGGGCTTGTAAGGATATCAGGCTTGAAGGTAGGTGGATAAAAGTAAAGGTTGGTCAGCGGGGACTGATTATGGCGCACAAATGCCTCCCCAGATGACATGTTGCCTGAAGGGTGGCATGCCGGAGAGCATTGTCTAGGCAGTGCAAGGTGATACAGTTCCAGTCAAAGTCGTCCGTTGCCAAAAAAAGAGCCTTGCTGAAAAATCCTGCAAAGGCACGTACTGAAACCCGCTGTGTGCTCATACTCAAGGCCAAAGCCTTGGCTTGCTCAACAGACAGCATGAGATGTTATTCGAATAGGTGGTTCGACCTATTCCGTTCGTTGGTGGTAGAACACAAGGCATCTCAACCACGGAAAGTAAAAGGGCCGCTATTGATTGATAAATCAGCGAGGTCTCGTGTTTTTGATGTGGCTGCGAAGCGGTTCGCAGGTAATATGGGAGAAAATGGAACAACTTCATATATTCCATGGGTTGGAGGCGGAGGCAGAGAACGTGCTGGTGATGGTGGCGAGATCTATCCGCCGACGTGTAGTCCAGGAATATGAAACATGCTTCGCTGTCCTTTCTGCATGGCGACCAGAGCGCCTGAATGACCCCTGATTGATCTAGAAGGCCACAGACTCGCATATCCATGTGTATTCAGATACTTGGCCAGCAAGACAACCAATGATCAAGGGGCGTGTGCTATCTAGCAAGAAGCACTGAGCTCGTGTTAGGTGGATTGCATCCCTAAGTTACAGCTGCAGAGTCAGCATCGCAAGCAAGCACGAATCTGATGCATGCTCAATGCTCAAGATCCACCAGCTGTCGAAAAGGAGCGGTGTTGATATCTGTGGACTGAAGAAACAGGTTCATTTGGGTGATTCGTCAGCCAAGCTCGCCCCCAATCGCTGTTCAGAACTTGGGCCTGGGGGATCTGCCCCCAATCTCAGCCTGACGGGCCAACCTAAACAGAAACAAGAGGCTGTGGTGCCAATGAGATCCGCGATTCTCTTCGACCCCCAATAAATGAGTGCGCGTTGCCTTTTCCATGCCAGGAACCACAGAGACGGAGGACGCTACTGCAGGCAAGTTCCTTCCGTGGCCCGGTCCTTAGTCTTGCCGCTAACTGGCCGGGGACGGAGGCGAAATCCTGTAACTGCTCTTTTTTAGGTTAAGGTCAACGGGTGTTGGCCTCGATCGCCATCGTTAGTCTCGATGTATATCCTCCGTATCCGTACTCCATAATAACTAGAGGTTACGACCATCCGGAAAGGGTACTCTCTTTCTTCTTCTTTCTCTTTTCTTTTGCTTGATTCATGTCCCTTTCTGGTCGTAACTCCGGAGCATTTGCCTCTTTGACGATTATTAATTGCCTCGCTCTCTTCACGGCTGCGAGCATGCACAAGGTCCCAATGGCATGCTGATTCTACGGCCTAACGGGAAACTGACCAACAGCCGAAGACGAAAACACGCTCGATCTCTGATTTGTGCGGAAACTCTGCACACGGCACATGAGCGTGGCAGTGGGTTTTTGGAGGTTCCAGGTTTCGCCTGGGGGCCTATGGTTTTTTAACTTGCGTTGGCGGTCTGCACGTTCGAAACTAACGAGCCACAGAGCTGACTAGCTGCGGGCCTGCCAACTGAGGATAGATGGCTCGCACATGGCTGCGCATCAGAGGCCCGAACGCTGCAGTGCTGGCGAAACTGAGAAAGAGAAGATGTTGGTGAGAAAATCAACCAGTGCGAGCCATGTCTGTAGACATCAAGGAAGGAATGAACGATAGCAGCACCGCGAAGGGCTGCGAGTTAGTTAAGCGCTTGCATAAATCGCCCGTGCGAAGCAACCTCGCAGCGTTTGAAACCCCACGAAAGCTCAATCTCGACTGCTGAAGTCTGAAGAAGTTCTCCTACCACCCTAATACCTAACAGGTATCCATTTTTATGCATGCAGTACGGAAGATAGCCAGGTGTACCAAGAAGGGAACCTTGTCGACTTCGACCATGCAAAGTTCCCGTCGAGTTAATGCACAGTGGGCGTACTCCGTGCGAAGCACCTAAACGCTGAGTCTCTTTGCTCCAATGAGATCGAACGGATTTATTGCCGGACTCGTTGATCAGTCACATTTGACTCAGAAGCACACCGATTGTTTGTCGCCCAACTTTTTCAAACGTCATCATGGATTCTAGACCTTGGTGAACGGGAATACTTCATCTGGTGGATGCGCTGCGCTATGTGTTGGATAAACTTGAACTCCACGATCTCACCTTGCTGCAGATGAAACACCTGAAGATATATCTTCGCAGAGCAAAGAATATCAACTTATAACTCTGGTGGCACAACACGCAGCACCAAGGCAGTATAATAAATGTAGGAGTTATGGGGCCGGAGAGGATGGTCCACGATCCTAGACGCTTCTCACGGAACTGACCGCAACATCATCTCTTAGATCCATGCCAGTGCAAGGTTTGACGTCAATATCTGGATTCTGGAAAGACTCGTATCGGAAATTTAAGTTCCTCTTCAGAGAGTCGGTTACTGACAGCTGTTGTCAGCTCGAATCAGGCCATTCAATATCCAGGGGGGGCTGCTTGCAATTGCCGGGCGATCCGTTTATATGCGACTCCATGTCGTTCACTGCATAATTTGTCAGAAGAGAGGAGTCAACGAATTGTGCGAACAGAGCAGAGGGACAAGCGAAGTGTGTCGATGATCCGAGGAAATTAGATGTCTCTCATCCGAACCTCCTCAGCGCGTACAAGACCGACAACGACACAATAGGCATTCTTGTAGCAAACAACCGAACGAGGTGCTTTTCAAGGATGAATCAGCGGGATGCAAGTGTCATAAAGTGGCATGCTACCTCACCCTATCACCTCTGAAGTAGAAGGACTTGGTGCTCTGCAACGTGCATGTCACGGTGAGTTAGGTGGCTCTGCCTGCATCTGCGTACCATGCCGTCAGCCAGCCAGAAGCGACCATGAAACCGTGGAAATAGAACGGAGTGAGCGGGAAGAAATTGGGCATGTACAGTATCGTGTCCAGAGTAGTTGACGGGGGAAGCAGTTCTGTCTGAAGGCTGCCTCCAGTGTGTGGATGTGGAATTAGAGATGAGTGAAGTCGTTCTTTTGGAGGTTTCAGTTATAATAAGTTGTGTGCGTGCGGCTCTGGATTGCCCGTTACGGTAGTGTTCCACCTCGCCTCTCGCTACACATCTTCACCCTCAACCTCCAACCTCCATCTTCCATCAACATCCCCAGTCTCTATCACAGTCAACCCGATCGACAGGCGTCTATCCTGTCTGATCTGGTCCAGATACCCGCACGATATCGCAGCACTGAGCAGCAATGCTGACAACGGAGTGATCGTTGGGGCCGGCGCCACCAAGCCCCGATCGCCATTGGACTATGACACCCCCAGCATTAGAGCCTGAAGATATCTAGCGGGGATCAAGGGACCTGATCTCAACGTGGCTGTCTGCCGAAGTCGAGTACGGAGCAGTCTAACCCTCATCCAGCATCCCGTGATGCATGCTGATGATGTTTTAGCGTTTTGCAGACTGTTCGTCCGACAGACATTCGACCTTCATCCCACAGATCCCACCATTTCATCTGGCCCTTGCTTCACCCTCGTCGGCCCGGGCAAACCAAGACCACCTTGGACATAAATGCTCGGATCTAGATGAAGCCTTATTTTGGGGATCGATCGTCTGAGCTCGTTATATTTAGCGAGCGCTTGAGGTCATTCTTATGCCCGATCCTCGTTCTGTATGGCCAGAGCGCCCTTTTCCCCATTTGGGGAAAGGAAACACAGACACATGGATTATGAGTGACCACAGCGGTTTGATTGACGAATCCCGTCATCCTCAGGTTCATAAACGTATCCTTTTTTGCTCGTTGCTTTTCTTTTCAGTTCCCCCTTCCAGCCACCCTGCCTCTCGGCGGATCCGCTCAGCCCTGCCTGTCGCCCATTTAAATTTGATACGCATACCTGTCAAGGCCCCTCACTGGCTGCGATTCATCCATGCATATATTTCTGTCGTACCAGCACCTCCCTGGTCGGCTCCCGTTGTCCACGCAAATCAGTCAAAGGTACCCTTGCACGGTACGGAGCACTTGTCCACTCTTGTATGCACTTGCTGCACTTCTTGCTTCCTGTGCTTCTCCTCGTTGACTCTTTGTGACTGAGTCGACAGTCCAGCAGAACATTCTTTACATTGACCACTCGCTCCTGAGCTCTTGGTGGCCTTTCGTGGAACTCGCGCTCGTTTATAAAGCTTACCCTTGTTGCAGTTAACCGTGTTTATTTATCTAGTTTTCCTCCGAGAGAAGTCGTATATTTGTTTCACAGTTGTATGTACCATATTGACCGTGCTGCTCTGCCTAACTGCTTAATTGTCCGAGTTCTTCGTACTGGTGATCTGCTGGAGCTACTGCTACTACTTATATACACCTTCCCACTCCGCGTCAAACGTCCGATTTGCCAAGCTCGTTCGCTTTACCTTTCCTCCAGCCGGCTCATTTTGCTCGCCTTGATTGCTTCCGGTTAACATTCAGCTGCCTTGCGTTCTAAATCGAGACTGCGACATTTGGTGACGAAAGCGTTAGTCCAACTTTCTTCCCCCCGTTCATGCTTGCGCCGTACTTGCAATGAGTGGAAGAAGATCAAGGCTGTGGGAAAACAACTTTTCTTTTAAAAATCTTTACCTACGCATGGCTCGACCTCCAATGACTTTGTCAACCCTTCTCTCTCTTCCCCTACTTCATTACTCCCTGTGTTTTACTACTATGCAGACATCCACCTGAACCGTAAAAGTCTCAACACTTCAAGAGAAGTCGCAAACTGACACCCGCTAGCAAACCAATTGGCCAGAGCGCGAGGATGTCCCATCCATACCATGACGACGAGGGCCAGCCCTACGGATACAGCAGAAATGGACAATATGGCTTGTCACAACAATCATATCAATCCTACCCACATCATCTTCTCTCGCCTTACAATCACCACTCGGCAGACCCGTCGCCTCTGAATTCCACGTACAGTTCATCCCAGTCTCTGTACCCGCAGTCGCCTCCAAGCTCCTTGGCTTCCCCCGGGTACCAGTATCCTCAACCGTACATGACACAGTCAAGATACTCTCCTTCACAACGGTTTTATCTTCACGAATCCCTTCGTGAGGTGGAGATTGAAAGCCAGGAATCTTTCAATGAACATAGTATGCTCTCCGAACCTGTCATGCCGCCACTGGAAGGGTTTCCTGATGTTAGGGAGTTTGATCAGTTGATGAAAAGGTAACTGTCTTCGGGGCATCCTTCGAGTCTCCCTTCCAATGTTTCTTGGAGCGTTCCTCAGCTAATTCTGATGATGATAATACAGCTACGTGGATGATTTATCCGTCAAAAAGCAAGATAAGGCTCTTATCCATTCAAGAAGAGCACGAAACATTAGGATCGTCCTCTTGGACCCAAAAGACACCGCTATAGAGTCAGCACAGTTCAGGTATGTATTTGCATAAGCAGCCTCTGGGCCTCAGTCCGACCGAATCTCTAACAGGCTGACGGTTGAAACTCAAGGTTCTGGGTGAAGAAGATGTTCAAGCTTGAGCCCAACGACGGCAGGACTCCTGAGGTAAACGATGTCTGCCCGTCTGTGTTGGCGTCAATGCTGATTCTATGAAAACATTTTAGTCCAAACGGATGATATGCCACGAGGGAAAACCAGTCGCCATCCGGGAAAAGCTATTCAAAATCCTTACACGAGCACACCAGCAGTGCCAACACGGGGGTCGTGACAAGACATCAGCACAAGTTCGCAGAATATATTCCTGGTGAGGCTCGTTGGATTCGGTTAGTGTCAAGGAAACCTTTTGGGATTAACATGAATTCGAACAGGGTCCCCAAGGAGTTAATCTCTCGATTCGTTAAAATATGTCCAACGTGCCAAGTTCGAAGGGGTGGTTCACGTTTGACCCCTCCAAACTCCTGTCGAAGTTCTCCCAAACTGGAAGTCCTGGGGCCGCCTCCACCGCTTTTGTCGCCGCCAGACTCGAGGCGAGAATCGATGATAAGTCGACCAAACGTACCGTACACGCGAGCTGAACTCCCTCAGCCGACTCCTGCATTGAATTGGTCTGGTTCCCATCATAGTGGTATTCACGGCAGCCAATACCAGGGGCATTATCCCGTGACCTCCGGTCCGACTTGGGCTGCACTTCCGAGATCAATGTCGACCACAGTGAATCCTGGTAGTTCTATCCCTGGTCCAATGAGCAACATGCCTTCGAGCCACATAGAGTATGATTCAACGTACGAAGAACCGCACAATTTGCAAGGTCCGCATTATTGATGAGGTACTTGGGAGTTTTATGGTCCTTTCAAGTCGGCCCGATGTACCAACTGCACTATCAAAATTGTTTTCAGCACCGAAGGATTGGCCCTCACTACGAAGCCATGACGGCGAAAACGACCCCTCAACAACGAGTGATGCTATGGCTTGGATGCCATTTCATTTGAAAATTCTGAGCAACAGGGTTAATGGAACCGGACCATGGTTTTGGAATAGGTTGCATGAAAGTTATGTTTGCTTCCATTTGTTTCCTTTTATGCCCGGCCTGCTCTTGCATAGGCATGGGGTCAAGCAAGGGCTGGGCGCATTTCTCCTTTTGGCAGCTCAATTCGTGTTATCACTTTTCTGGACAGGATTTTCTACGGGGACAAAATATACTACGGGTATTCTTTTCACTGTCATCAGGGTTGTTTGGGAATTTGTCCGAGAACCTTGTCGGGGACAGGTTCTTGAGGTTGAAAAGATATGGTGACTTCTCATTTCCTGGATATATTAGGGGCACATAGGGAATAATCTGTTAGACACGACGGACAAGATGCAAATATTCCTTCCATTTCTCGCCCCCTTTCGCCGCCTCTTTGAAAAGACCGATCAATACGACCCGTTATCTCCGTTCTCAGTGCTTTGAATCCTTCGCGCGCATTTTCCAGAACGGTCTGGAATTGTGAATCTGACAAACTAAGGTACTCCGCGCGGCGAACTAACCCCATCTCTCTGCAGTATTCAAAACGAGACTGAGTACCCGTGCACAATCCTTACATACAGTTCTCTCAGGCCGGAAGGGATAAAGACACTGCTGAGCCCAGGCCCGTCGTTGTTAATTGTCAAGGCTCCCCTCGCCTTGTCGTCATCAGAACAAGGTCGGTTTTCATGCGAGACGGGAAGCGGGAGGAAAGGATCGGGGCCAGAGATCCATGTTGAGCTCTCCCGGTCTTGCAGGAACCAAGATAAAACTAAGTCTCGCATTTGAAACCCCGACTTGCCTCTTTTTCCCCGCAAGCAAATCAAACAAAAAGGAACGCTTTGCTAGCATTGCAAGAACAAGTTCAAAAACTGAATTGCCAGGGATGTGCTCTGAATGACGGAAGAACCGAGGCAATAATGAGAAATCAGTCATAATAAAGCAAAAACGCGTTGTTTTACAGTAAATTAAAAAGGTGATAGGTGACCGCCCGTACAATCTATATCTCGCCACATGAGACCTTGGATAGGCTTCTTTGTAAACATGACATGAGTCCACTTGCATGATCGCTTCAAACCCCCGATATAAGACCTCCAGTGATCGTCCCACAATTCGTGCCTTCCCCCTTGGGGAGCGCACTTCGATTGCCTACAAAACTTACACGGGAAGAGAGAATTTCTTTCCTTTGAGGACCCTGTGTATGCCGAATTAGAAGGCCGAGCCTCAGTGACATTACAAATGGGGAAAAACTCACTTGTTGTAGTAGATCCAAAAGAAGTCGGAATAAAGAATAGTCTGGATGATACCTGCAACAATGGCAATTGGATCCGTGCGTCCTTCAGTAAAATAGCGATAAATCCAGTTGGGGATGTATAACGCGCGATACATTCCCAGGGCGAAAAGGTAATGAGTCGTGATGGTTTCAGCTTCTCCGGTGCGTTGAAGCATGAAGAGCTGAGGTAAAATGGCAACAGATTCGAGCCAGATGGAAAATGCCCACATCATCTAGAGAATCGCGGTGAGATTAAGCCGGGCAACTGTCGAATTAGGTGATATTTTCCACCTACCTCAGAGGGCGTATAGGCATACGGAAAGACGATGCCCAGGAGTGCGCTAGCGCCAAGAAGGTATTGAACTTTGAAGGTGTCAAGATTTGGATCTTGAGTAGGTTTGTAGTCGTTAATCATAAGGTAAATCGTATACGCCGAGGAAGCAATGAAAAGAATTTTAAATATGGTATTGTATGCGGAATTTGTGAAAGTCCAGAAAATATCTATTCACACGAAGCATGTGTGAGATTAGTAGGTATGTTTTGGTAGAATGAGCAAATTTTGGAGAGCTGTAGGTGTCCGTACCAACGTATCGAGTTACATAGACGAGGAAGTAAAGCGCTTGCGATTTGAACGATATACCCGAACAGCTCTGCGAACAGCAAACCGCTATTAGCCCAGCAGCCCAGCACCAGGACAAAGTAAAGTAGAGACGTACACTCGTGGATTTCATTTTCTGTAATAAGATGAAGATCGAGACCAGGTGGGATAAATCGGCTACGCGCAACCAAACAAACGATCAGTCTAGAGCTTCGCGAGGTAGAAGGCCGAAAGATAACCGCACCTGTTATTCGGAAGATATTCATCTTGCCGGTGTTATGTCAAAGAATCTATAGAATTGGTTGAAATGTTTTACAATGGAGCTACAAGCTTGCAACTCCGGCCGGAAGAAGCTGTGGCTATTTCGCGCGGGTGTTAGGAAGAATCAAGTGAAACCGGGCGCGGAATCCGCCATGAAAAAATGTATAGCTCAAAAAATGAAATTTCCGGTGCAATTGGGCTTTTTTGATCTTGATACCGTCTGTTCAAAGGTCCAGGAGTTGCGATTGTTGACACGAAGCCTGAAAATAGCTGCTGCGTGTTTGATTCGAAGTTCAACATCGAGTCGATAAGCCCAAAAACCAGCACGTGATCTAATTACTTATGTAATACATGCGCCACAAATATTTCTTCACGTGACTTTATTGCCGCGCCACTGGGAATTATCACGAGCCACACATTACCCCTGAACAGCATCTGCTTGAAGCCCATAACCATCATCACGGATTCCAACTGCTATCAAGACACGAATTCGTGACATACGGGTAGCAATGCCTGCTCATCAGTGAAATAACGCGAAATTCTATCAATCAAACGAATCAAACTAGGCTTAGTAATACAGTAGGTTAATCTATGAATGGCCATAACGTGGAGAGTTAAGTTGAAGCTTAAAGCCTTTAACTTAATACCATCGAATTGGGCGGCTGGGACATGTATGTTGTTGTGCTTATTCATTTGCCCACATCAACCTTAGACCAATGCTGCATCACTGCTATTTCTGAAGCTCTGATAAGGACGTTGCGGATTCGGAACTTCATTGTTTAATTGGACATAATGGACGTTACAATGGACAATTGCAGACAGCAACTGTTCAGTAAGATCAGCGAAGCTATACTTACTGCCACTGAAGAGGCCCATTATACTTATGAGAACGTCGATGCATCTGTCGGCCGTTGGGTATTTGATTCTCTTGATCAAACCCCAGCCATTGAGAGTGCTTGTCCACGGTAACTTAGTGTCCTCTGAGGTCTCTAGCGCCTGGAGGTAGGACAGTCAACTGACGAGCTCTGAGCTTCTTCACATTAGGATGAGCTACAATTCTTATACCAAGACTTTTGGCATGACCGTGATGTCTACGTTTACCCGTGACTGTCACCAAGTGTGGCTTAATCAGGAACTGACGTTAATGAGCGTCGTCCAGTTCATCACTTTAGAGGAGGGCTTTATGTTGCGTTGTTCGAGCGGAACCAGTGAGCGACTACCCACCATGAACAATGCTTCGGTTATGGCATGTAATTCGAGTGACCAAGCCTTTCGGGATTTGAAAGCCCGTATTCAGCGTCCAGGAAGCAACCCGACATGGCCATTGTCCCCAAGGGACAAACTTTCCCGTCTATTGTAGTCGAGTCAGGATGAGCGGAGGGTTTTACCAGGCTCCATCAAGATATGCGCTTATGGCTGGTCGGAGGCAAAGGCCAAGTACAACTAGTATTACTTTTCACATGGACGAAGCTGCCGGGAGATCGTGTCGAGGGCGTCGTGGAGTCCTGGGATTTGGATCCCGCTGGCCATGAAAGACTCCTTCAAAGCGAAGTAAGCACAATTCGGGTATTGGTGTTAATCGCACCAATAAATCTAATAGATCTCAGACTATTTACCCAACACCTCCCACGGGAAGCGCTGATCAGGTTATACGGATTACACGCGGACAATTGTTCTGCACTGGTCTCCCAGCAGGACGAAATCCCGGTGATATTCACCGCTTGTCGGTATCCAGTCTTCCAGGCGCAGCCAAAGATTCGATTCGAATGGATGGGCATTTCCCGGCTTGAATGTATGTCTCAGTCGGGTGAGAAGGTCGGCGTGTAAGCTGAGAGCAAGCTCTTAAGTGCTCGGCTACGAAAGATCATTGTCACTGGCCTTAAGGCTGCTTTGACTTCTGACCTACCCCTTTTGACATGGTGGTCTTAAGCAGTGGAAGGAATCTCCCTTCCCTATCCTTGCTTCTAAATCGCCGAATAGAGTTATTCCAGAGTGTGGCATAGTCCAACGATGTTGCAGTGTACGTGGTGCCTGTGACGGTGCCAGGAAGGCGATAGCGCAGTCCGTCTAGAAAGACGCAGACTGCTCGGGGAAAAGCACAGGAGGTTTTCCCCCGGAAGGCCGGGTTCCGAAGCAAGCGGATTAATACAGGAAGAATGCCAATCTTAAACAAGTAAATGTTGGTGGTGTGCATAAGGACGTAATCCTGGTGAGGTGAGAATGAATCAAATTGATTTCATTTAGAATCATAGTGTACGGAGGAAGGGGAAGTTGATCAAGCCCAGACTCTATACAAAGAGAGTCTGCGGTATCCCTATGAGCTAAGATTTTGATGTGAAGGACCAGATATAGCTAGCTAAGGGAGAAGCTCGTGTCCTAATCGTAAGGTCGCATGCACAATGTCTAAGTTCACATCAGTCCTTATCTCGTACTAGGCTTTGACTCGTGTGTACATACAGCAAGCAAGACATCACTTAAGGGTTGCGCTTTATGCATCATCATCAGTAATATTCATCTGAGTCATCATCCAGGTCAACTGCTTGACCAATTTTTGCATACAAATCTTTGAGAGCCTGTTTATCCTCAGCTGTGGCACGCAGGGGCTCTCCATCAGTCCACGGATTCTCCGACGACGGGCTCCTGAGAATTGACCGTTTCATGTACGGACTCGGCCCAAACCCATCGCAAAACACCATGTAGCTCTCGCTATGCAACCCAATCTTAATCGTTGTCTCGCACTCAAAGGGAGTGGTTTCGTCGTGCCACCAGCATTGTGAGCTCCCGTAACGGAAGTGTCGCAGATGCGGAAGCCCGTCCTTGAAAGCCCGAAAGTAATCACACCAACGACGTCCGTATGATGCGTAAAAGTTTCCTGCAAATTCAGGTTTAGGCTCATATGCACTCGCGTCAAGATATGTCCTCTGGTTGTCCTCGATGGATACTTCAAAAAGGATGGGGCAGTCGTCGAGATAGAGCTCAGTGAGCGTTGCGTTATGTGACAAGATCCAGTCCAACTGAGAGTCGTGCACAAAGCAATGGTTTCCAAAAGAGAGTGTTTTGAGCTGCGGAAAAAGAAGCCCAGTGAGATCGAATTTCGGGTGGTAACCAAAAAAAAGGCTGGAATAGATTGTCAGATGTCGGAGATTTGACATGGCTGGGCTCAACCATCTTGAAGGCAACTCTGAGTGAAAGACATGAGGCTCAGAGTACTAGAATAGAGCATATTAGTATAGTCACTGTATAGTATGCCCTCAAAGAGAAGAGATACCCCAAGGTCCAATTCGCCATTTCCCTCACAATGTTCGTTCATGAGATTTAGCCGAAGAGACTGTAACCCAGCTAGAACCTTGGTGGTCGTCGCTATCACGGCCGGGTCAGTCTCGTTGACATTGTGTAGATCCTGAATGGCCAATTCCCGTGGTAACCGAGGCGCAGATAAAAACGAAGACATTAATAGTTTCATGACAATGAGACGGAATTCGCTGTCTTGCGGTCCTTCATTCCAGTCGTTATCCTCCCCAACGACCTTTGGATGGAAGCGCAAAACAACGCTGCGAAGTTTTGGAGAATCTAGGTACCGGCGAAATATTTTCAAGAATTCTTCAGGCAACGGTTGATCCGTCTCATCTTCGTCCCCCTCATCGGTATCGTTTTCTTCCTCTTCTTCCCCATAGCTCCTGACAGTTAATTCCCTCTTCAAAATGTGTCAGTGTCTAGGTACATACTCGTCTGCTTCAGGGTGGACTCTTACCCTTAGATCAGGGTCCCATCGCCTTATGTCAAGATAGATTTTGCTCACGGCGTGCGAGAGGTTCGAATCCTCTAGTATCTTATTGTGTCTCTCATAGTTTTTCGGGTTTGGACGCAAAGTAGCTTTTTGAAAAACCCAAGGTCTCGCAATACCGGCAAGCAGCCGACATGTAAGCCTTAGGTTGTGACGGGTTTCCTCATCCGCAAAGGAGCAAATGCTGTCTAGAAGCTCGAGTGGGAGGGATATAAAATTTGCCATTGTCGCAACAGTTGTCTTTGCCTCCGTGGTGAGAGATATGGGTGGGGAACAAACTGGTTTATATCGTCACATTTCCCCCTAGCTTTCGAGTGCAAAAGGGGCCAAGGAATAGGCAGTAGTGAAGCGGGGACTGCGGCAGGCTGTTGATGCCTGCAGAGCCCGGAACATAACGGGTCGGTTAGGGCACCCTTGGCGGTCATTGACTCCAAGTTAGCACCAGGCAGAAGAGCGATTCGATTTGCAGCTCTATCCGACTCTCATCATTTCATGGCCTGTTACCCCTCACAGAGTATCAATCCTAAGTGTGATGATGGGATTAATATCTCAAAGTGAGAAATTTCGAGGAATAGTTAATTCAGCGCTGAGTTCAGGGGTTTGATTAGGGTTTGACGCGAACCGTCACTGGGCAAGGCGCTGACCTGAATCTTGTCAAGAGCTGTCTGGCTGGAAAAAACCCATATGAAGTGATTGCAAATGCAGTCACAGATTTCCCATGACTTCTCCTAGTTTTCTGCTCACCTCATCGTGGGTAACTTCTATTCACATTTGACTAAATCCTTTCAGGTCAAGAAGGGTCATGTTGATCACAACCGTGAAAGAGATTTTGCTCACAGCGTTCTTTCACTGAACAGAGATCAATCTTTGTCTACGTTTATATTCATAGTTCTCTTTAGAACTATGAACTGAAGATTCATGCTGAGCATGGTCATGCTAGCCTTCATTACGTACGCTGAAGTATTCACTCAGCCTTCATGAAGTCTGCATTTTCTAGTTAGCGAGCACAGCGCATGCAGGTCCTGGTCTTCATTACTTACTATATCCATTCTGGCGTATCTATCTATGCCTTGAGATTCGAATCCAAACTGGCTGTTACTCATACAGGCCTGCGTTGAATATTAGCCCTTCACCTATCCGCCGACCTATACAGCTCATACAGAAACCTCTCCTCCCCTCGATTGACTTGCGTCTCGCCCTACAAACGTCCAGCACAAAAGTTACTGGATGCGCCTTGGCTCACTTCATAGCCAAAATAATCACCGCAATCGCGCCGCAACCGCAGCCATCCTAAGCCATAAGACCGGCCTTCGACACGAGCGAGTCTGAATCATGTTGGGCGCAAGATCTATGCCAGACGATAAATCTCGAAGGGCTACTACCCTGATCTTGACCATTACGCCTGCCATCATCGGTGTGGCTTGGTTTATAGCTGTGTGCATGCTCCGCCGCCGAAACAAGAAGCGAAGCAATATCAAGGCAGCGGAAGGACTAGCGAGAGCGCCTTGGTTCCGAGATGAGAGATAGAGCGGAGATTATGTCCGGACGTGCGAAACGGGAGTAACGATGCATATATGACACATATACGCGGGTTTGGAGTTGTGGCCGGGCCAGCCTATGAAGCCTTGTGATAAGATAACCCTGGCGGGATATGGATCACAAAAGCCATATCAATTTTTCGACTTCAGGAGCGATTGCCGACACCTCCCTTGTATATACCACCTGAGCCCGAGTTGGACTAATTCTGATTTGTTATCTCTTGCTATGCTTCCCATGACCCAGTCTAAGATAGGTTGTGGTTGTCGTCCGTATCATACATGCAATTTATAGTAAAAAACAAACTTCTTGAGAAAGAAATGCACGTTCCCACAGATCAAAATAAGACTCCTACAACACCCATATCGCCCTTTTGCATTTAAACGCTTGAGACCCAGATAGGCATGACTCCGTATTAACCGGGTTGATCAGGAGAAACAGTAATATCCCTGCAGAAAGCTTAGAGTAATTTAAAAAGCTGAACCGCCACCAATGTCATCTCCCTCTGTTATTCGCTGCAGATGGCTCTCTGCAAGCTCACTTCTCAATGTTGCCGTAGTGCTTTCGCGGCTCAGCTTATCCCATTCTCTCAAGGACGTTCGCTTTGATTTCTGCTTGTCAGCTATCTGAAGCAAGAGTCGTTCCTTATCAGCTTCAAGTTGCGCAATGCGTTTCTCAAAACTAGGTTCAAGACCCGATGGGAGAAGCTTGCCACCTGGAATGACGGTAGGCAGTCCCGAGAGATGATTTGTAAAGCGCTGTGTGCGAGGGTATGTGGTGGATGAACTATTCGAGTGTCGATATGGTCCAGGTCTATGTGAGTCGTAACTTGGACTTGGAGAAGGACCACCGCGACCCACAGAAGGCGGCCCTGGATAAGGAGGTCCATGGCTAGGGCGACGGATACTTCCGCCTCCCCTGGGAGAGTCACGTGGGCCAGTGTCACGGTTGAAATGTGGACCAGATGCACCTTTCGGACGTGTAGGAGCTGAAAGGAGAGCTGCATGACCACCTCGGGCTGCCGGCTCCCCTCTCTTTGAAGCGCTAGGTCCAGGAGGAGGAGATCTGGATTGCACTTTATCACCGCTTGGGGCCCCTGGTGCCTCTGATGGGACCGGTTTAGGCTCCTTGTTCTCGTCTGTGGGTGCTTGGTTTGCCAATTCACGTGACCGATAACCAGGGCCCCGAGGAATCTCTTTTTCTCGATCAATGTTCGTTGGTTGAGGAGATTCGACAGGGCGCATCGAAGGCGCACTAGTGGCACCGGCCTTTGGCCCTCTGGGCGGCGACAGTCTATCAGGTTTTGTTTCCGATGTATCTGCTGGGCGGGAGAATGGTCTACTAGAGTATGGTGGCGACCGGGGAGGCAATGTCGTGAACGCCTGAGATCGATTCCCATATGCAGGAGCTTGTGATGCGGGACCACCGTACCCTCGACCTAGTCTATCTAATCGAGGCGGGGGGGATGAGCGACGCGATGTAGAGGACGAATCCGGACCAGAGTTCGGGCCTGATCGCGGCGGAGGAGAAGGTGAACGTCGACGCCAACTCCTTCCACCATATGAATCTCTCCAAGGTTCTCGTCGATCAGGGCTCCGTGAGCGTATATAGTCATCATGGCGCACGGGTGAGCGTGGTCGGTCATATCTGTTCCTGGGGGGGGATGCGATACGCTCTCTTTTTGGGGAACGCGGTACATATGCTCCTGGTGACGATTCGCGCATACGCTTCAGGCCAGGGCTTCCACCACGTGAAAAAGAAGACCGTCGTGACGCCAGAGGAGCGGGAGAGGGCGGACGCCTCGGGAGCCTTGGCGGACTTCTTCCATTTTCTCGACGAGGAGAAAATCTTCTTGGGGGTGGCGATCGTGGACGCCCACCATAACCAACAGGTCCTCTATCGCCTCCTCTATCACCTCCTCTGAATGGCGGAGTTCTGGAGCGACGTCTGAACGTGTCAGGAGATCTACTTCGTGGTCGCGCTCGGTCGGAGGGTGCCCAAGTATCTGCGGCTGGCCTGAAGGGAGGAGGTGATCGATTTCGGACAGGGGAACGGCCAAAGCGGATATCAGGGCGTGGAGAGCGACGAGGTGCGCGATCTCCGGGACGGTAGCTTTCCCCTCCTCGTCGACCATCATCGTATCTATGTTGGCATCCTAGTTAGTAAGGGTGTGCCTGCAAGGCCATGGAACGAAATTTCCCTGACGACCTCCAAAACAACGTTCTGTCATGTATCTACTCACCTTCTATCATAGCGGTCGCGGTCCATAATCAACTGCTGTGCACTCGTCACGCTGCTACCACGGCTCCGTCAAAACGAGATAATCGTCGCGCTCGTGACTCAAATCCGAGCGAGCGCGACCATTGAATCGCGGAAAAGAGCGCAGGCGTTCTCAAGCGGCAAAAGGGCCAGCACGGCTTTCGAACACAAATGGTTTCAGAGCGACACCAACATCCTTTAAATACAGACAACGTGTCAAAAAAGCTGCAGAGTGGGCGATGTCACGCACACGAGTTTCATTTGATAAAGACGCGGCGTTTTGGCGATTTTGGTTTTCTGGAGCTGCAGCCGGGTATCACTGTGCTAAGCCTAAAATGGAGATCTCGGATAAACCGCGTGCCGATGACCAGTCACGTGTTATCAAATTTCGAGACGACTCAGGAGGAGATGACCGAGGCAAAGGTCGATAAACGGAAAAGAGCGCCGGGATGTATGGGCTAGAGGAGGCGGTTGGAGGGAGAACAGGTACCCGTCCTGTTGGCAGAAGCTGCAAATTATGACATTCTTACAATCCACTGGTCACGCTACTAACACATGTCGAACACCGCCTGATCAACGCCATCTCTTTTTTCCCAGAGTAAATGAGCCCGTCACGCCGTTAAAAGTACAAATTAAACAACCTTGACTCTTGAATCCTCTACCGTTTGGAACGTCTTTCTTCATCTTTCTTCAATCGCTTGCGGCTCTCGCTGGCAATCATGTCGCTAAGATCCTCTTGGAATGACCAGTTGGGGTTGGCTTCTTGTTGCTTCTGTGCCTCGTAGAGAATCTTCAAGTTATGCTTATTAAGTCCGTCATTCGCCTGTAAAGCATCCAGGTCTAGAGACACGTCCACATCCCCTGGCTTCTTGCGCTTTCGATTTTGCTCTTCAGAGCCAAGGAGCGGAATATTTGACTCCGTAGCTTTGAGGTCATAAACCCGATCACCACCGAAGAATCCTTGAACCTGAGATTGCCTTTCCGGAATGACTTGGTAAGCAGACCGAGGATGCGTTGTCTCTTCCGTTTCCGTTCCCCGGTGATGTTTCCGGACATCGAACTCGCCGGCGATGCTCTCAGCGGTTCCGAATTCGGACGGTACGGCTGATACCATGCCGCTAGGTGTCTCCATTCCACTTGGAGTTTGTAGTCCAGCACCAACATCCTCCTCGTCCTCCTCTTCTTCATCTTCCTCCTCTTCCTCTTCGGACTCTTCTTCAGGGGGTTGTAGTTCTCCCCACAAGTCCTTCTCCACAGGTTCACCCTGTTGGACGTTCTGCTGCGTCTGTAAGACACCGAAGATATCACCACCATAAAGTGGTCTATTATGCTCGTCCACGGGGGGCTTTCCGTAACCACCGGGGTGATACCCCCACATCGCGCCCGGGGGAGGGGGAGCATTAAGGCCAGGAATCTTAAGCGCAGGATAAGACGGAGGGGGCCCGTAGCGCTGCTGATTAATGAGCCACGGTGGAGGCGCACCAGGAGGGATATTCAGAGCTTCCTTCAGTTCATCACTAAGCTCACCTGGGCGCAAATGTCGTAGACTGGTCTCATACTCCTTTCCTTCGTAGTAAACCTCCCCGTACCGCGTCAGTTCTGGCTTAGTCTGGAACCTGAAGAAAGCTTCGTATAGTTTTTGATAATCAATATCAAGTTTTCCCATCTTTGGCTGCACTCGCTCGCGCTGCTTTTGCTTGAGAGACTGCTGCTCCTGCTTTTCTAGCACTGCATCACGCATTTCCGAGATACCGGTTTCCTGGATAAATTTGGGAAGTTGGAAGGGGGGTTTCTCTATTCCTCTCTTCGATGACAAATATTCCCGTTTCAACGACCAGTGACCGGGAACCGGTACCACATTTCGGTATTCCTTGATGTGGACGAGGAGACGCGGATTCGCGGCTGAAGCATCTGTCCATTCCACTGTTTCCGGCTTATCAACCATCGCTTTTAGCTCCGCTACTGATAGCTTATTCATTTCCTTTCTTTTCTTCTTAGAGATTTTGGGCACAGTAGCTTCTTCTTCTTCATCCGGGATGTCATCATCGTCGAAGTATACCTCGGGCTTGTTGAGTTGTTTAGTCGATACCTCTTCATCTTCAACCTCGTCGAATTTGACCATCACATCCTTGTACATTTCGAATAGCGGGTCCTTTTCATCGAGCTGAGGCGCAAACTTGGTCGAAGAATAGTCCATCTCTCCATCTGCATCTCCATCGGCCCCCTTATCTTGTCGCGCTTCGCCATCCTTATTGTCGGGTTTCACTACCGTTGGCTCCTTGGTCTCTGGTCCGGTGGCTTCTGGCTCTGACGGGGTAACAGTCGCTGAAGCATCTCCGTTGCTTTGAGACTAACGAGCACCGGCTTCATTAGCTCAAATAGCATCCAAGTGGGAATGTACTGACATACCTCAGCCTTTTTGGCCTTCTTCTTGGCCCGCCTGAGCTGATTTTTGGTGGGCTTCGCAGCAGCTGCGGCCATACTGGCGGTCTTCGACTAGGCCTCTTCGATGCTACCAATGCGAACGGAAAAGTAGATTTTCGCACCCAATATATCCGTCGGTGGAGGTATCTTATTGCGGTGCACTGTGAAATTGCTGGAGGAAGATAATTCGGGTTTACTGTGTGAATGTCCAGACGCAGAAGTTGTGGCGCGAGTCTTTGGAGCATATCGAGACGGGATGAGGTCGAAAAGTTGCGGTCACGTGATCGAAAGCTTTTCGTGAGAATCTGAGATGAACAGGCCGTAGAGCTGTAGCTGTCGAGTTTAGACGATCTAAGTGTCATTGAGATCTCAAATTCATTTGCTTGCATGCTGAGTACAGTGTCTAAATAATAATAATACAATTCCCTTACCCGAGGAAGCCAGCCGAAGGAGTAAATGCTAGGTGCAAAATCCGTGCCATAATAGCCCCAATCCCGAAAATTGTGGGATTCACACAAAACGTCAGTAATACGTAGAGATTTATCTCTTCTTTTTCGCGCTTCTGGATTCTATAAAGCAGAAGAAAGACAGGGTCAGTAAGGGTGCTCCTACTATCGTGGGAAAGTCATGATACGGGGATTTCTCACCTGCCGCAGTGCGCTTCTTCTTTGGAGCACCTTTTCCACGCATTTTCGTACTATGTTCGAGATCAGCAATCGTGTCCGCTCTCTCTTATATCCAGTCGCAAATAGCTAGTGGGGCGTACATTTGGATAGCCTCTTCCCGATCCTCCTGGAAATCGTCCCAAGTCTCCAAATCAAATGGGAGGAATGTGTCTTGTAGATCTCTGAAGGCCACCGTTTTTCGGGGATAGTAAGCTGCGAGCGTCGGACCTCGTAATCGTTGCCGTAAGACTTTGTTTCCGAGGCGGATCCCTTCGGGGTTATAATTGAGATCAAAGAGACGGCATTGCGCCTGTAATTGCTTTAGTAGAGTGAACAAGTCGCCAGACCATAGATTCTGAGATCTTACCTGCACTAGATTTAATATCCGCGATCGAGCAACTGACGCCATGTTTGCGGACTGGTCTTTTAGAATCCGCGTCACGATCGTTCGTCGGACAGCTTCAGCCATTCTGGACGAGATGCGGCTTTTTCACGTGAGTTTGCACTGTTTGCAGCATTGAACTTTAAACCGGCGATAACTTGATAGCTTCCAGCGGGCAACTCAACTGCGGTTATCGCAATCGGACTAAACATGAAGCGGAAAACGGATGATGTAAAAGGGAGGGAGGAGTCGAACCCACCCAAAGAGAAGAAGCGAAAGGTGAGCTTTGAGCGTACTCTCGATGTGGTCTGAACTAAACAGGGCCACTATGCTCTAGAAACACCGACATCGTTCGCACGAAGCGGAGGATCAAACCAAACTATCGCGGGCCAAAAATGAGAGTCGGAACACTGCCTCGAGCAGGGAGGGATCTCCGAAACTAGAGAATGTGACATTAGATGAGGAAACAGTCCGAAACCGCCTGGAGCAGCTCGAGCAACTCACGCACGAAATCGCTTCGAGCCCGAAGTCTATACAAGATCACATCGCGCTAGGCGGCGGGGTGGAAATAATCAATGCCGCCGCGGAGCTGGCGAGGGCCTTTGCTCGCTCGAAGTCCTCATCTCAGCAGCCCTCTGAGAGCAAACATGAACCTCCCCATCCATACAAAACAGCCCCACCAATCAAGGACAGGGCCCTTGAGACCGCAGTCTTCACCCACCAAGGCATGGTGCACGACGCAACTCCCTGCGCCGCCCACACCAGCTATGACCGCCTTGAAATCCTTGGAGACGCATATCTCGAGATCATCGCAACCCGGTTGATATGGGACCGCTTCCAAACCCTCTCGGCCGGCCGCATGTCGCAGATCCGCGAAACACTCGTTAAAAACGAAACATTGGCCGAGTTCTCTGACCGATACGGCTTCGACAAGCGTGTTCGAGTAGCCCCGGACATTCGCAGCCAGCCAAAACGCTGGATCAAAGTCAAAGGAGATGTGTTTGAAGCATATGTTGCCGCCGTCATTCTCGCCGATCCGCTCAATGGTTTTGCTCTGGTCGAGTATTGGATGACGCATCTTTGGACGCCAAAGCTTGATAGTGTCCAGCCGGAAGACCAGGCAGTGCATTACAAAGAATCTCTAGCTAAAAAGGTAATGGGCAAGGGTATCAAGCTTCGTTACGTTAATGAGAGCCCTCCCATCAGCCTGAAAGATGGAATGCAGACCTTCTTTATTGGGGTATATCTCACAGGATGGGGATGGCAAGATCAACATTTGGGCTCTGGGACGGGACTTAACAAAGTCGTAGCAGGAAATGCGGCTGCAAAACAAGCCCTAGAAAATCATCCACTGATCGATAAAATTCATGCCGTAAAGAAGGCATTTGATGAAAAGGTCCAAGCAGAAAGAGAAACGGCTCTTTCCGGGAGCTGAACACCTTATTAAGCACCACGCCGGTACCACTACCGCCGTCCTAATTACTATGCGTCTCTCCTCAACATCAACCAGCGGTCTTTGTCCATCGCCCTTGATCAAGCAATCCCAACGGACTCGTGACCGGGAATATTACACCCTCGTATCTGCTGATCTATCTCAGCTTGTATTCGAACCAGACAAGTACATCCCTATCTCCCTAAATTTTCACTGGCAGCCACCCGTGCCGTGTGTCTACGACTGACGAATAAAGGGCAGACCGCAGATCTAAATGAACTCAGCGGACATGGAGGACGAATGGTGTCATCATTGGCAGTAATTACTGCACTCTGTACTCCGTAATAATATACATGATAAACGATTCAGAATGTTGCTTTTGCATCTCTGAGCACACCCAAGAACTTTCTTACTAGACCACCTGAACTCTTGCGCCTTCTATCTTTCCACCAGAAACGTCGAAAAAGAGGGTATCCGAAACAGCAAATACCATATTGCCCATCGATTTATCGAGCTTTAGACTCGCTTTCTTGCAGCTGGGGTCGCCTAATGGCGATTAGCTATCTCAGATTCTGATAAGTTTAAAAAGATCGTATATTGGACTCACCTTGACTGAAGCTGTGTGTGCTGAGCCACGTTTGACATTGTTTGTGCTGTCCTCATGGTAACAGTCGTCCTTCTTGTGGGAATCACGGATCTTAAAATGTTCGCTTTGGGCGTGAATCACATAAACGTTTGTGCCCTCGATGGCGTTGATCTGGTATCCCGGGCCAGGGTGAGTATCGCATGGAATATGAACCTCGTAATGAGCTTTGCTTGTCTTGACGTCGATGGCCAAGGGAACGTAGGTTGGAGGATATTCGACAAAGTTGACGAGGTACAAGCTCATCTTCTTGGGATCAGTGTCGACGAAAGTCCATGTGACTTTCAAATCATCACCCGCAACAACCTTTGTGCCCTCGTCTGGGTGGGTGATCTCAATGGCTGCAACAAGCGGAGCAAGAATAGAGAAGAGAATTGGAAGGAAACGCATATTGAAAGATTTTTGACTGATGTCAACGACTCGAGTGTTGAGATTGGTATATGGAGTTAAGTGAGCCCGGATTTGTTAATATAGTCGATGGAGACAAAGTAAAAGACGATCAACGATGTTGAAGTAAACAGACGGCCACAGAGCATATGCAATGTAATAGTTGCTGCGGAAGAAAAAAGAAGAAAAGGAAGAAGAAATCTAAGGGAGGAATATGGCCATTTTATAGACGAGAGAGAGAGACTTTGCGGGCTCCATTGAGTCAAATATGCTGGCAGGCGCAACCAACTTATAAGGAAAGCCGCCAGAAAGTATCGGCAGGGCCGGCCTCAATGCAGCGGAAGGGGTTAGCTACTAGTAGGGGAAGAGCATTCTCTTTCCCCTCCTGAGGGAAGGGTCAACCTAAGAACATGAGGCATAATCAAACTTGGGTAGATGTTTCAAGCAATTTCTTTCCTCAATCGACGCCCACCCCTTCCATCAAATGCACAATGGATAGGATCACAGAGGAAGCAGCTCTGCCGCGGCGAAATTTAGCAAGATCAATCTTCGGAGAGTAAAAGCCAATGGGGAAGTCGATACCACCAGTGGGAACTGCCCTCCGATTAGAACCACCTCGGAGGCCTTTTCAGCAAAAAGAAGAGAGCTTATGGCCGGCCAAACAGCGGGTCACATGGTATAGTATTCAGGAGTTAAACACTGCTAGCTTTCCCGCCGCTCTCCTCTGGAAGCGTTCGACCAAGGCAATGCCGTCCTGCTGGGATTCAAGGTCTGGTGCATGCTTGCTACATATATCTGTATGTAATACTCCCCAAGACCGAGCAGGCCCGATCCGAGCTCTCTGGGAACCTCCAGGGTGATGAGTTGGATTAAAATCCGTTCAGATGTCACGCAACCAGGCTCAGTTTGAATCTCTCATGCTTCGTCATTAAATCAGACAACTTTCTCTCCTAGGATAGTTGAGTCTGGGCTATCAATAGAACGTCGAGTCGGATAGTCAGGTCTTTTGACGGGGATCAAAGCAAATAGCTATAAAATAACATCCTTGGAAGACTCGAGTGTGCCCTGAAAAATGGTTGCGATCCATCTTGCAATATCTGAGAGGATCTTAAGGCGAACAACTCAGGGACGTCAACGTCAACTCGTTGCTGCGATATTCTGGAACTCGTGCGCATTATTCTTTGAAAAACAAACTAGCATGCACTTCATTTCTCGTTTTTAGATTCCGCCGCCCGCATAGCCTATCGAAACAATTCTCCGGACGAACTGTGTCCAGCTCGCTACCAAAAACGCGCTGATGAAGCGATGGAAATAGCTGGGACACGGAACTGATCATTTTGGCAGGGCTTTATATTCGCTCTCCGAGGGTGGAGCGGGACGATACATCGCATAGCTTTGGATTGGCGGACTTTCTGCAACGGCAAGCTTCAAGAAAAACGAGCAAAGTTGCAAATGATAGGAAGTTGATAAAGAGACACAAAGCGCGCCGAATCGAACCGACTAACCTTATCTGGACCCACGCCCTCCGCCCTCCAAAATTGAAGATCGCTCCGCGCCAATCACATCTAGTCCCGACTCTTGGCACTCTGTCTCTGGTTCGTATAAGTCGTCACCTCGCTCAGATGAGAATGCTGGTGGCTTAACAAAGTCGCACTTTGGTACCATGTTCTTGGTCGCAAAAACGCGGCAAGATAGGGAGCTAGTCCAAAGCGCACACGTCAAGTATACGAGCGAAAAGTGCCCAAGACCACGAGGCAGCCGCTTTCTCCTCGCTCATTGGATAATGGTTGCACTCCAAAACATACCTTAAAGAAGCCATTTCGTTTAAGGTACGCAACGGTTGACTGAAACATCATGTTGAATGGCGAAGTTGTGGCTTCGCATAGGTCTGTAGGGGCAACAGATAGGATTGCGTACACAATGCGAGCCGTGATGATGAAGCACCTTTGCTTTGCTCATTTAAATTGCAGTACGAGAAAGCTGCTGTCGGTCCTGGAGAAGATATATTTTCTCCCTGGGCCACTTGTCAAAGCAGAGAGTAAGTTTGCTCTTTGAAGGATATCATTGAACATTCGTTTTCATTCCCCTGGCTGCTTTCCTCCGTGCGATCGATCTTATCATTCTTGTGCGCTGTGCCTTTTTGCACCGGACCTTGGTTAGGCTCGACGAAGACAGACAGTTAGCAATATACGCACCATGGCTGACACGGACAGCCTGTACCACTATAACCCTTCACTCGCAGCTTCAACCCTTTTTGCAATCCTTTACGTTTTCCCAGCCGCATTCTTCCTCTACACCACCATCATCGGCCCGCGCACCGGCAAGTATGGCCATCAGGGCACCTTCGTACCACTCTGCATAGGCGCAGTAATGGAAATCGCCGGCTACATCGCCCGTTGCGCGAGCATCAAGCAACCCACCAGTGTCGCAGTGTACGCCATATCCTCATCCCTCGTCGTCATCGCGCCCGTTTTCATTTGCGCCAGTCTATACATGCTCATGGGCCGGTTGGTCCGCGCCGGCATTCCAGCCGCAGGCAGGGGCTCGCAACGAACATGTGGCGTTTCGCCTCGCTGGCTGCCACGCATCTTTGTCACGTCAGATGTGTTCAGTTTCTTGACACAAGCGTCTGGCAGTGGGGTCGCGTCTGCGGGCGGGTGGGAGGGTTCGAGTAAGGAGACTGGGACGAATGTGTTGATTGGCGGGTTGGCGCTTCAGTTAGCGACGTTTTCGACGTTTCTGGCTATTGTCGTTCAGTTTCATCGTCGCGCGTATGCGCTGTATGGGCGGGTTGATCCGAATCTTAAGAAAGTCCTGATTGGGATTTACATTGCTGGATTTTTCATATGGGTAGGTGGCGTTCAGCCATGATTGGGCTTCTGAAGGCATGAATGATGACTGTGACCCGTTAGGTCCGTTGCGTATATCGACTTGTTGAGTTCATCCTGGGCATCGACGGCTACCCGTTCCGCCACGAGTGGTGCTTGTACGTGCTTGAGGCGTGTCCGATGCTGTTTGCGCTCTGCGCATTGGGGTATTATCATCCGGGAAAACTGTTGTTGAAATCAGAGCTGAACGCTACCTTTGAGCTTCAGGACGTTGACAAGGAGTCAGACAACATGGCCGCACGGCAAGGATTGGTATCGCACGTCTGACAAACATTTTTGTGTGGTTGGACATAGAGATGACTCCTCTATATGCGTGTGCAAATACGGAGCCCTATTATTGGATTCGAAGAAAGGTCTCAGAACAGTTTCTGTTCAGTCGCAATTCAGGCGCAGTTGGGTGCAGAATGGGTATATATCATAGACAATGTTTCCAAGATAGAACAGCGAACATCGTAGAACTAATCTCATTTCTTCGGAAGATTCCTTCATTCTTCCTCGTCTTTTTCGTCATTGTCAGTTAGGTCAACCTTAAAGCCTCGAAAATTGAAGTGGATCACTTGAGTTGAGACAAAGGCATTCAAGACAGAGGACATTGATGCCAAAGCCCGAACAACTCGAGTACTGTGCGCTTCATAGTCGACTCCGTAGACGATTTTTGGGATCTCGATCACGATATTCCCAGCTTCAAATTTTGGAGATGAACCCCAGAAACAGGAGCTGGCGGGCACAGCCGCGGAGTGGAGAGTGGCTTTGGTGCGCGGTGCAGAGTGGATGATAGATCGCAATGCGCCGGGATCGCGAATGATGGTCCAATAACAGCGCTATTTACGACGGCCTGAAACCGCCGGCCCTTTGCTACAGACGTCATTGGGGCTGGGTGTCAGCTTTTTATATCGATCACATTGCCCACGCGTCGTGTTTTTCACTTTCTCTTCTTTCACGCCTTGCTCTGTCGCTGAACACCTCTCTGTTTGTTCCCACGCCGTTTTTCCACTCTCTTGTTGAGCAACCAACTTCACACTCGTTGAATACCATTTCTCGAACTTCCAGAGACACCTTCTCTCCCACCGTCATCATGTCCAGCACCTCTCTTACCGCGTCCGGCACCTCCATCGTTCCATCGGCCGTTCCCACAGCATGCGGCGCGACCACCTACGACATCCCTACCCAGGATGCAGCCTGTGCCATCCTCGGCACTGAGCAAAAAGATTCCATGGAAGAATGCTGCAACTCCCCCGTCGTGACCTACCAGGGAGGTTGTGGAATGTACTGCCTCGCGTCAGGCCAGTCAGTTGGTGACCTCGTCGACTGCCTCATTGGCGACGGCGTCAAGGACGGCCAGGTCTTCTGCAACAAACCATTGAACGCTACTGCGACTGCGGCTCCTTCATCCACTGGCCGCCGTGGTGGTGATGACGATGACGGCGACGACGACGACGATGAAGACGGTGACCGCAGCCCAACAAGCACTGAGACCTCTGCGGCCGCCACGTCCTCCGGTGCTGCGTTTGCCAGTGTCCAGCACCAGCCGATCTCAAAGCCCGTGATTGGCGTCCTCTTCACGCTCCTGTTCTCCACGTTCGCCGGTGCCATTCTCCTATAAACGCGTCCAACAAACTCTTCGGGTATCGGGTTGTGTAGTTGGTCATGGGGGAAGCGTTTTCTTTGGGCTTAATAATCCTATATCCTGGCAGCTTTCCTGCATTTCAACCCTCTATTTCTCTTACAAACTTCTTGGTCACCTAATATATAATTTTTGATTTGCTCAACCTTCTTCCATCTCTGCAGCAATTAAATTGTCTTGGTTGCTGCATCTATTGGTTTCTGAAGCATCACTTCAAGTTAATTAGCAGGCAATGCGAGTCCTACAGTACTTCAGTAATAAGTTACTTCTGAGGAATCCAAAGTCCTCTGTATTCCCGCTAATTCTAGTAGACGAAAACCAATCCAATTAGATTTGTAGAAGGTTCCGCGTTCCTCAAAATGCATCTTCCAGAGGCTCAATGCCGCTCCCGAACCCGAAGTTTGACCGTTACGGAACTGCGTCATCGCGAATCCCTGCCAATTCAGCGTAAAAAGCTCAAGAAGCCTCCGCCAAGCTCTCTTTTTATCCGACATACACTCATACACAATCACAATGAGGCCATCAATTCTCCGAACCTACCGCCTATTCAGCGCCCAACAGGCCTCTCGCTCATTCTCTTCGTCGCAGAGCTGCAAGTTGCAGTTGGCGCATCAAGTATGGCCCGGTCGCGCTTCCGAGAATGCGACGTCAAAACAGACCCCGATTATCTTTATGCACGGCCTCTTCGGCTCCAAGCAGAATAATAGGGGGATGAGTAAGTAAGGAGGGATCAAGCTTCTTTGCTTGCATATTTTGTGCTTGAGACATGGCATTTGAAAGAGCAAATGAATGCTGACGCGGAGACAATTTCTACTCTAGGGCGCTGGCGAGCACTTTGAACACGGACGTTTACGCAATTGTGAGATTGAACCCGTATCGCATCGTTCTTCTGGAGACATATGGCACCGTTCCCTCGTTATATCTCTGGGTGCTCATATTCAACCTGCTGTTAGGATCTGAGAAACCATGGCGACTCTCCGCATGCCGAGCAACACGACTACAAAGTTATGGCCGATGATGTCGAGCAATTCATCCACGAGAGAGGTCTGGAGAAACCAGTGTTGATTGGCCATTCGATGTACGTGTGGCATCCTATGATACTACGCACACGGTGATCGATGCTGACACGGGAGTTACAGGGGCGCAAAGACCGCTATGACACTCGCCTTGCGCCGTCCTAGCGAAATCGCCGGTGTTGTTTCCGTAGACAATGCTCCCGTACGCGCAGCTCTGAGCAGGGACTTTGCAAAGTACATCCAAGCAATGCAAGAAATTGAAGACGCGAAAGTGACGAAACAGAAAGATGCGGATGATATCCTCCAGCGTTACGAAGATGTATGACTTTCACAGTCCCACATACCCGGAATCCCTCACTGACAAGACCGTTACTATATTATTACAGTCCCTACCGATCCGCCAATTCCTCCTCACGAACCTCATCCGCTCCAAGGACGACAATAACACCCTCCGCTTCCGCATCCCGCTCCAAATCCTCGGCGACAAGCTTGACAACATGGCGGATTTCCCCTTTGCCCCCAACGAAATCAAGTTCGAAGGGCCGGCGTTATTTGTCCGTGGAACGCAGAGCCATTATGTCAAAAATTCGTCATTGGATGTGATTAACGCGTTTTTCCCGAAGTTCGAGTTGGAGGATATAGATGCTGGGCATTGGGTGATCTCGGAGAATCCGGGGGCGTTCAAGGATGGTAGGTTTATCTTTCTGATTCTCCCGGTTCCGATTTCGGTGGTTGCTGACCTTTGAGAAGCTGTTGTACGGTTTTTTAGGAGGTTGGCTTGGGCTTCTGGAGCGTGATGTCTGATATCATGTGTTGGTATCATGTGTCATGCCTAGTCGTTAAAATGTATCAACATGTTTCAACATGTTCAATCCCTGATCTGAGTCCTGGTTCGGCCAGCACAGAGTGTTTGATTGGATTGTTCGATGGTCACTTTCTATGATAGACAGTTTTCTAGCTTCGAGATCGATGTAAAAATGATAGAGCAATCTGAGTTCACAGGAGATATCAAGGAATAATATGGAAAATTGAGTCAATTCAAGAAGCACAATAGCCCGACCATTTTTTTGCATTCGCTAGAAGAGGAAGGAAAATCATTTGAACCTCATCACGGAATTATCATAACATTACCTGACTTTCGCAACTTTGCCTAACTCGTTGAGAAAAATACATGGTTCGTGTTCAATCTTCTTTTCATATGAATGACAGCGCAGAAGGATGTTTCTAAACAGACAACAGCGCCTTTTCATTTAGAAGATAATTCCGTAATTTAAAACGAGGCCATCGAGGACACCATACACACAAAGACCTTATCTCATCAGAACCATCGTTAAATTAGACGCTCTCCAACACCTGCTCCTTGAATTCCCGCTCGACCTATATAATTTGTTAGGATGATGTAATTTTTTTTGACGGATGAAATCAGAGGAGGAACGAACCTTCTGGCCCTTGTCGTCAGTGCTGGATTCGCCGTGGAGCGCCAAAAGAGCACCAAGATCGAACTTGGGTTGTTTCAGCAACTTGACCTTGCGGATGTGAACCTAAACGCGTAAAACCATCCCAGTCAGCCCAAGATTCAACACACATGTTTTGAGACCAAGGTTTTCCAAACTAACATTCTGGAGAGGGTAGATGCCGCGGGTGGCCTTCTCGATCTCACGGCCGATAACCTCAGGAACGAGCTTCGTGAGCTGGGTGAGGGTGCGGCTGGAAGCCTCACGCTGGATGATCTCAACCATCTTCTTGCGGATGGCACGGATCTGGGAGGAGCGGGCATATGTGGTCTTCTTGACCTGGAAGGACCGTCTCTTGGTGAAAGCAATGGCGAAGAGGCGGACGAGGTAGTCATCGGTGGTCTTGACGGTGACGTTGGCCTCGATCAAGGACTGCCACTTGCGGACGAGGGATCGGAGCTTGTCGGATGTGAAGTCCATGCCGTGGAAGTTGGTGAGGCAGTTCTTGCCCTGCACTTCATCAACTCGCAACTTGATCTTGCGGAATGAGTGGGCCTGGTCATTCTGCAAATCGGCGAGGGAGACCTCGAAGATACGGCCCTTGAGGGAGTCGTTGGCGTTCTTGAGACCGGTGGTGCGGTTCACGATGGTCTTTCCAACACTGTGTGAAATTCTGTCAGTTGCCTGTGTTCACTCTGGACGCGGAATGCTGGAGGGGAGGGAGGTTTCGCCATACTCTCGGGTCGCGAAGGTCGAAGGGGCCTATACGAGTCATTATTAGCCCGAATTCCCATCTGCATCGCCCAACTGCGGATAATTTACCTTGACCAAGTATTCGTCTTTTCTGGAGAAGGGATCCTGGGTTCTCTTCTTAAGACCCTTCTTGCCCTTCGACAAACGCTTGTTCCTATCAGACGGTCAGCATATTATGTTGCTTAAGATGCGGAATCACGGCGCGCTGCGAAAGATCAAGGATTGCGTACTTTCCAACAGCCATATTTGCGATTCGGGTCTATCTTTGCAGCTGGGAAAGACAGACAAATTATCGCATCCGCTGGGCGTTGATGGAGCAGTCGAGGTGTTGAATCGCTGTTAGCGAGGGTTCGATCTCAAAATCAAAATCCCACACAAATTTCCCGCTAAGCGAGTTGTGTGCGCTAAACCAAGGCGGTCTAGCTTGGGCTTAGGTAAGCGACTGAGTCAGCGTGTTGTCCCAGCAAATTGTAAACTCTAAATTCTCGACTTCATCAGAAAGCTGTTCTATGATCTTATGTGTCTACGGACTTGCGAAATGACATTGAGGACGAAGATAGTACTTAGGTACTCCGTATTCTCATGATCTATCGTGCGAGGCTAAACTAATTGGCTGAAAGGAATCGCTTCGCTCCCGCAATTTAATCTCCGTTTCGTGTCATCAAAGCCGGCATGCAATGTTTGCAGGTCACTACGTCCCAGCGTTGCAGAATTCCTCCTATTCCGAGCTGTGTCTCCTGGAACTGGCTGCACGACGCAAAAAAATTATTTCAATGCTGCATGTATGTTTAGCGGTGCACATCAACGGGCGTGCCAATGCTTACATCAAGGTCCTCCCAACCGCGCCCTTGCACACTAGATAGCTCCTCTGTGGACATGACACGACCAGTGGTAACTAATTTCGTCAGCAATGAGAAGGTATCTATAAGGGATTTCCGGACTTGGGACATACAATAACCAGCGTGAATCTTCGCATCGATCTCAACACGGCTGTCTTCGGGAATCAACTCGTCGGGAATCGGCACTCGCTCGTGAATTGGTATACCCTGTTCGACAATGGCATCATGTTTCATGCTAGAAATGGTCGTCAGTTATGTGCAGATTGACGATGTTTGCGGATGGCTCCTTACTTGGACATGCTAAGCATTCTGTCAATTTTGGTGATACCCAACCAGTGCAACACCTGCGATGCATGATTAGCGCCCTCCTTCCGAAAATAAGAGAATCAAGACTTACATCAGGCATCAAGGCTTGGAACCGCATATCCTAAGAACATTAACATTTTGGAACGAGGCCAAGGGTTCACGCATTTACCTTCACACCGGCAATGTTCTCTGTTCGCTTAAAGTATTCGCTGGCACCTGGTTCCAGAGTCAGACCGCTCAATGCAATATGGATGTGAGCCTTACGATCAGAGCCACGTTTTCGGGCATTATACACCAGATACTTAGTAACCTCGCCAAGTGCACGGCCTTCTTTGCGGAAATAGATGACCACGCCGCTTCCTCCATTTTGAGCTTCTTTTACCGCTTCCTCTACGCCGAAAATCAAATATGGACGGCAAGTGCAGATATCTGAACCGAAAACATCACTACCATTGCATTCATCATGGACCCGGAGTGCCAGGCGCGCATTGGGGTCTGACATCTTGGAAGGATCACCAAAGCAGTATACGGTCAAACCACCAATGGGAGGGAGGAAGAGTTTGATATCACCTCTGGTGATTAGTTCGGGGTAGGATCCTCCAGTGACTTCAAAGAGAGCACGTCGAAGCGTTCCCTCATCTGCACAGGTAACGTCAGCGTTTGAGACTTAAATGAAATGACACTTTGCTTGCTGACCTATTCCAAATCTCGCCGCGACACCGGGTAGATACCAAACAGGCTCCACGGCAATCTTGGTGACCGCCAGTTCTCCCGACTCATTCAAGCATATCTTCCCGTCAGGCACCAAACGACCTGCACGCACGCTCTGTTCCAGTTCCGGCAGCTTCATATGGGCCTTTGTTATTGCGATCGTGGGACGGATATCGAGGTTCTCCTTGCCAATCAGATCCTTGAAAAGCCATGGTGCCAAATGGCCATACGGATCCATAGATACGATGTTCTTCACGCCAGCCCATTGAGAGTGTGGTCCGATCTTCGCAGCAGGCTCGGTGTTTGTGAAATCCGGACGATGTTCAAGGTTCAAATGCTTGCTCGCAACCGCCAAAGCATGGTAAATGGCATATGAGCCACCATGGGCACCGATTGCTAAAGACCCGCGTTACTCACATCGTGCAAAGATTGAAGATCCAAATGAACTAACCATTTCTTCTCCGAACAGTGTTCTGGTGTCGGCTCACAACGACTGGACCTCTTTTGAGAGGATCCTTGTTACCCCAGTCCATCGGAATGGGGTCTATACCCGACTGACCGGGGTAAGTCGTCAGAATGATTCGTGACGTAGTAGACTGCTTCTGTTTCAAATCCTTCCCACTCGCATCATCAGCCAACGGAGACTGTTTGATAACCTGAGTCGGTGTAGCAGGTATGGAGGTGTGGGCGTGCAAAGCAGCATCCCTGGATTCTGTCACTGGGGTTTTGGGCTCGCCGTCGACTGTAAGCCGGTCTACGCGTGCACTGAGCCCATCGACTGCGGAGGAGAGCTTGGAGTGGTCATGCTGCAGGCTCTTGAGCGTCACCAGTATCTCGCGGAGCGTTGCGTTCTGGTCGCTTTGATCCATCTTGAGACCGTTCGATTAGTGAAGCAGGACTGTGAGCAACGTCTGCAAGCGGACAAAGGATGAAATGGAAAAGAGAGAAAAGAGTCAGCTGTCACTGAGCTCCAGGTAGGTTTTGAGGTATTGGCTCAGGCCAATAGAAACATGCCACAAGGGTGGTCGGGTGGTAAAGAGAGTATTAACCTATGAACTGCGAATGAATAGAGGGGCTCTAAGTACTTATTAGGAGAGAATGAAAAGCGGTGTCTAGGAGTCTGAAGGAATGCAACGTGAAGGCGTCGTCAGTTGATGTCGGATGCTGTTCGCGTTCACTGTTCGGAGCCCTGAGAGCTAGTTCATAGTCAACCAGGATGCGGGGAAGGTCTGAGCTTCAGGTGGAGCTATGGAAGTGCCAAGTCCATTCACTTCATGCTAATAGTAGCGAGGTCGGACATTACATAATCCAATATACCTTTGCGCCGAGCGCAACAATTTGACGTCAAGAAGAATGGTTTTTTGCTGAGCGGAAACTCATTCCTCCTACTTGCGATATACTCGAAAATTTCAGTTTCATCTTAACCTCTTTAAAAGGGCTTCTGGTCTATTCAAGAACAGAGTGTGCAATCTCATAGTGAGACACAAAAACTTCCACAGCAATGGTACGTACTCTCAGAATGCCTCGTCCAGCCAGACTCTCTTCTAACTCACCGGGTCAATAGGGCAAACGGAAGAAGTCCAGTCGCAAACCAGCTGCTCCTAAGAAGGTCCGTCAATGACTTCCCATGACCCTTCGCGATCCCCTTACAGCATCAAATCGGGGAGTCCCGGGACATGTCTTTCATTCATTAACCACCCGGCGAACAATAGAAAGAACCCCTCCCCACGACCTTCTCATGTCTTTTCTGCAACCACGAGAACTGCGTGATCGTCAAACTCGACAAGAAATTGGGCTTGGGAAATCTCACATGTAAAATCTGCGGGCAGCGGTTTCAGACGGGGATCAATTGTACGTTCTGCGAAACCTTGAAGGAATTCCAGTTGCAAGTCCTTTTTCTCCTCAAATGTTGCTAATACACGGGCTTTTTTCCCTAGATCTTTCTGCTGCCGTCGACGTATACTCAGATTGGATCGATGCTTGCGACGCCGTTGCCAAAGATGGAGAGAAACCTGCCGGCCACAGTGCTCCGACGAGAGGCCCTGGAGCCCATACCGCTGAGCGGGAAGAAATACCGATCGTAGATGACGACGAAGAATATTAGAATGTCTTTTTACGGCGGTTTTACGGTTGACCTGTTTTTGCTTTGGGCGTCGGGGCGTTGGGGACCATCATATATTGGAAAGTTTGTACTATCGGATATTTTTACGCATGTCTTTATTCTTATCACGTCCTGTATTTAGAGGGATTGCTTTCTTTGCCTGGTGCATGCGATGCCTCTCGCTCCGTTCAACTTATAATCAGAGCCCATTGAATGGGAACGGCCTTGCAAATCTGTCTGTGGTGCGACACTGAGCAATGGACGGTAGACAGGAGCCCAGTAGCATCTTAATCTCACTTCAGGCCAGAGGTGGTCTCTCCGGACGCTGGCTATATACGTCACACGGAGCAGTTTGAATAGTACTGAAGAGATTTCTCGAAATTCTTAAAGATCTCCGCGATCGGCGGAGTGCTCTCTGTCACATGCTCACCACTTTAATTTTCGAGGACTAATTACCTTATGCGGTCTTAGATTTGGTCCTTGCTTTAGAGGGTATAGTAGCGGTCCCCAAAGTCTCCCAGTCCGGGAATAATATACCTACAGCCAGTGTTAGCCCATCAACCCTGAAATAAAGGCTACGAAATTCTACTGACTTCTTTTCATCCAAACCTTGGTCAATGAACGCAGTCACCACGCGCAGTCGAGGAAACCTTTCGGCAAAAGCCTCTACGGCGGATGGACTGGCAATGAGATTTACAAACAAAATCCGTTCCTCTGGTACTCCTTTGCCCTTGAGCACCTCGACAGCCATAGTAGCAGAACCACCTACGGCAAATATCAGCGTCATTCGAGCCACATACCATATAGCTCCTCGGTATATACTTACCCGTAGCAAACATCGGGTCGAGAAGCAGGACCCATCTGTCAGCAATGTCCTGAGGGAGCTTCTCATAGAAGAGCTTTGGCTGACATGTCTCCTCGTCCCTTTGGATCAAGATCTTGCCAATGCGGACAGATCTGCAACAGTCACGCAAGCCCTGTTCCATGGCCTCACCGGCACGCATAATGGACACGCCACAAATCTTTCCCTGAAACTTAACGCCAAGGTATTCGCGGCCAACGGGCGTTGTGACGGTCTGTTCGACGACGGGCAGATGGTTCAGGCCCTCCTCCACCAACAGTCGAATGATGCGGTTGGAGTAGAAGACAAAGTCTGTGCGGGCGGTGCGTTCATCTCGAATCATACTTTGCGGACAAAGACACAGTTAGCTCTGTTGTCTATTTTCTTCACCTCCTCTGCCAGTGCCCTGACGAGAAGGAGTGCTCTTTCAATGGGAATCACTTGCGTCAAAAGGGCAATTAGCTGCGGGGTTTGTGGTAGGACATGGACGTTGTCGCGAGGAACCACCTGCGAGACTGTAGCAGCTGGTTTCTCTCCGGCAGGTTTGTAGAGCCCAACTCCCTGGACGGGAGCAGGAGCTGTGGTCTGTTCAGTTCCAGCCATAGGGGCAAAAATCTGCTTTCAGCGTGCTCTGGGACTCGAAAGAAGATGAAGAAGAGGATATTCAGACAAAGAGATAGTTGTCCGGGTTCTAAACTGCTCAGATACTATAAGAGGAGTTGTCAGTAGTAATTGAGAGCTTGCACTTGTTTTTCTAGAAGAGCTGTGTGCCGGTGGACGTCACAGTTGAACGTTACTCGTCTATCCACCGCATCACTCCCATGTGTGGGGTACTTATTGGACGTCAGGCGGGCGTATCAGCCACACGGACGCGGACAGCAGAAGAGTGGCAATAACAGAGTTCGAGCTGCGAGCGCCCGCTTCTTCATCTCGACAGCCGGGAGAAATGATATAGCTGCCAGCTGCAGTATTCGTTTCACAGCAGCAATGAAGCACCACCGCAAGCATCCTCTCTCTAAGCAGAATTTAAGAGGGTGGATGAAGTCAGGGCCCAAGGCATGTGAGCCTGTGATGAGAACCGCAGAGCAAACATGTCTCCGGCAACTCTAACTTATCGCAAGGACAAAACAGCGTTCCCTGGTGCTTAGAGTTGAGAGTTTTCCATGCAGATTCATCGCTTGAGTTTGGCCGTCAGGGATCGAGGATCATCCACCAGGACAGGGCTGAAAAGCGTCTAACCAAGCTTGTTAGTCAGAACAACAACATTGTTCATCCTTCAGCTCCGTTCACTTTGATCACTTCTTCTCAAATCAACAACCTCTTTTCAATTGAGCACCGGGTTCTTTATTGAGGAGTCACCTGGTCTGCCCCGTGATCGCATTGTTTCACTTGCTTCTACACAAAACTGTGTTGCTTCCCTTCTCACTTCATCAGGACTACACCGCAGGCGCATTAAAGTGAGGAACTCAGACTGCGTGTAGTCCCTCAACTGAAAGTCGCGACACTGTGCTAATCGCGCCATTCAACTAACAGGCAGTCTAACCAGAGATTACCCTTCACTTATTCCGATGGTCACCTGATATCCGCCGTTCTCGAGTCCGCGTCGCGCCTTCACTCTTGACTCCTGTCTTACAGTCGCCGTGGACCACTCGCGCAGGCACATCATTTTCCAGCTCCTCACTTCTCACGGCGACCACAGCAGGATGAACGTTGATATGGCCTCTATGGGATTTTTCTCGTCGGGTCGAAAACTGAAGACTTACGGGCGATCGTCGCGGAACGTCGCGTATAACCCTCTGCAACGAACGGATTCTGACGAGCGCGCGAATCTCACCGCGCCATTCGTGGCAAGGGATGCTGGGAAAGTGAGCAAGGGCAAGACGTATCGCGGAAACGATACTGAAGAAGCACCCAAAGTACGACCGACAGAAAGACCGGTGCAAACAAAGACGCCCAAAAAGCTTCAGCGTCCGTCCGTCGTGAAAATCGATAACAATGTCTTTGATATTCCTTCCTCGGACGAAGAGTCACGAACCCAGACAGAAGACGGGCGCAAGCGGAGGAAGCTAGACATTCCAAAGGGTGAACAGAAATCCAAAGTCATTGATCGCGTCATTCCAGGGATTGGTGGAGGATTACAACAAGGACGAGATGAAAAGCCTGTGGGAAAAAGAGACTTACCGACCAAAAAGGTCGTGCAAACAGATATAAAGAAGGCCCCTCGAGTGGAGGTTGTCATTCGTACACCTCCCTCGGCAAAGACAAAACGGACTATTCAACCCAACAATAGCCAACAACACCATGGACAAAGAGACCAAAGGCCTCTACCCACAAAAATCAGAAGCAACCAACCGATATCAGCTCCCTCGCTGCGCAACCCCTTCCAACGCGGTTTAAGTCCAACACCACGTCGTCCAGGCACATCTGCATCGACATTCATCAAAAGGCCTGCTAAGCCGCCTCTCTCACGTACTCCGTCCCAGAAGCTTCAAGAGATGACCCAGCATCTGTCAATTGACTCTTACTTCAGTCTTCCTGTCAAACGTTCCCTGAATGGCGAAAAAGAGGGCTCATTGGATCCCATTGCTGGCACTCCAGGAACTCCATCCCGCAGGAGATTGATAGATGCGCTGAATAGGCGTGAATCGGAAAGTACCGACGACTCCAGCGATTCAGATACTGTTATCAAATCAAACCGCTCACCCCACTCAAGGACAAACTCTCAAGCTTCTTCAACCGGGGCACGCGTTGCGGATTCTCAGTCCACCAATCCTCGTCGACAGCCCGCAACGTCGAGTCAATTACAACAAACCGGATTGAGAGTAACCTATGCCCGACAAAGGTCGTTCCGCACGCCAAACGATATGGATGTTACAATGACAGGAATGAACGGCACGAAATCTGCGTCTGCATCTCAGGACGATGCGTTCCTCTTCAATATCAACACCCCTTTACTGCCATCGAAGCCTGTTCCTGACCTGAATGATTTGGATGATACTCACGATGCTGGCCCTGGCACAATCAGAAGCATCTACGAGCTCCGACGTGCAGGAGGCAATGCGCGACATCAGGCGGCCATAGAGTCGATCTTTGAAGATATTGAAGATAGAATGGCCTCGATCTCAAGGAAACGCAGTGGTCTCATTCAGCTGTGCTCAAAGCTTATCGACCCCGAGTTTGTGCGGAGGTTTATCAGCAATTCCTTTGAAAAGAGACTTTCACGTTGCACCGATAACGAATCAGATATGATATTCAGGTATCTGTCGATCTGTGTCTATGCATTGCTGCTCACGCCCGCATCAATTTCCCCGGCAGTTCTGCAGACGTGTTATACGCAAATACTGAGCGCTGTTCCTTCTCTCATCACCGAAGGACGCGATATATTGGAACTAAGCAAACATCGCACCGCCAACATGTCAAAAGCGGGACAGGCCAGTCTACGAAACCTCTCAACGGAGCTCTGCGAGAGCAAAATCTGGCCGGAACAACCTCCAGCGAGGTTATCACCGCAGAACATGGCACTCCGCGCGTTGGAACTGACTGTGCGCAAGGTTCGAGAGGCAGGCGACCAAACATCGACAGTGCCCAGCTCCGTTCTTGCGCAGGTGGTAGAGCTTCTCTTGCAGTATTCTGTGGAAGGCGCCAAGGGTGATCTACTTGTGCTCGAGATGACATTCTCCATTCTGGAGTCGTACACCGTTAGCCTGCCTTGCTTGGATGGTGAGCAAGAGATGATCCTCAAGCGATTATCGCGCCTAGGTTCTCTTCTTGCACAGCTCATTGAACGATCGGACGCGCCCAGTCGACAGATTCAAATTCTCCAGATACGACTTATTCTCAACATCACCAATAACAATCCATCCCTTTGCGAGGACTTTGCGACCCCTGATCTGGTTGGAGCACTGGCAGGTCTTGTTTTGTCGAATTTTGGGGCCGTGGCAGAGGACTTGGCTTGTAGTGACAAGAAAGAATCGTTGCTGGACACGGTGATTCTTGCACTCGGAACGTTGATCAATCTCACTGAGTGGAGTAGTACGTCAAGACGGTTATTCCTACAGATGAAGCATGGCTCTGCGGTTTTGGTTGATGGTCTGATGGAGTTATTTACCAGTGGACTGGAAGTTATCTCAGAGGTATGTTATTGCATCGAGTGTCACCGACATGAGTCATTGGATCTTTTTTGACACGATTCTACAGGCTGACTCCGTCGTCCAAACGCACTCCAATGTTGTCTTTGGCTATCTCTCCGTCCTGCTTAGCACCTTGTGTCTCGATGACGAGGCACGGACACAGGTGCGTGGACAGCTGCGCGGCAACAATCTCCGTCGTCTGCTCAACGTCGTGGAGGAATTCCTGCATTATTATCGAAAGGTCGAGGAGGAGCTCAGGGATCCGGTCATGGAAGAGGATGCCATGTCGGGATTTACGTCTCGACTGCAGAGTATTGTGGACAGGATTCGTGCCGCTGAGGGGAGATAGTGAATTGGACTGATTTCCGTATGCTCCGTATGGCTTTTGCATAATGACCGTGATGTATGAATAGATAGACCCCATATGACCGTATGAACCATTTGATTTGAGATGCGAGACGCAAATCAACAGATACTATTAGACGCGTGCTGCACGCTCTGGATGGCGATACCCTTCAGATACTACGGATTCACTACATACAATGTCGTCTCATCATCGGGAGTTTTTGTGTAACAATGGCACCTCAGCCCTGAGCCCCCAGAGTTCAAGGATTCTTCCACGTGCACATCCCATTGACGGACTCGACCGACCGCCGCGACCGGACTCACGATTGGAGGCTGGAGCAGTCTCGCCCCCGACGCTATCGTCACGCGTCAAATCTCACATGTAAACAGATCGAATCACCATCTCTCAACTCAACTGCTGCTAAAATCCAACGCGGCAGATCCCCCAACGGGCGGAAGAGCCCCCTTCCGCCAAGCCCACTAGGATCTAGGCCCCTCGAGCCGCCCCGGCTTCACGTGGTATTTTGCCTTCTTTGTGTGGCCTAGCGGGGTGGAATTTGCCGCTAGCACAATCCGCATTACTAATTCCGCGTGTGATTGGTTGGGCATGCGGTCAAAAAGTCCTCGAGCCTCGACGAATTGGCGGCGCAAATTCCTTTTTGCACGTCTGGTTTGCCCCCAGAAGTTCTGGAATAATCATGGCAAGGAATAACAGAAGCAAACGGCCTGGGCGATGTTCCCTGGAAGCTTATCACTCCCGGTCTCCCGTTACTCCGTGTTTCCATCGATATTTTGCCTTGTGATGTGAAACGGCAAGGTGATCTGCGGGTTTGCCTTCGCAACAAGTACCGTCGTATTCAGGAAGTATGGGGGTTCATTAACATTTGAACAACGCTCTCTTCACATCATCCGAATGCCAAAGTGACTGCTTCATTATTCCTCGCAAAGATTAGCAAAACTCGTATGTCTGATTTGACAAGCATTCTGAGAGATTTGCAACAACCCGCCTGACACTCTGGGTTGCAACTAAACCTTATTGCTTTCGGGGATCAAGCTTGTTGCCGCCAGGCTTTTAACAGTTGTTCTGTAATTCTCCCCAAGTTCACCGCTTCATTTTCTTTGTGCTTCGTCTGCTTTGCCCCTTTCAATCGTTCGTACCTAATTGCTGCTCGTGGGAGGTGACACGTCTGCTTGCGTGGCGTGCTTCGATACTGTATAGTTAGTGCAGTCTGTTTTGCAAGAGAGAGGAGGCTTGCGTCGTCGTTGTCACAGTCGGTCGTTGAGCAACTTGTGTCCTTCGTTTTGCTTCGAGCTTTCCTATTCCCACCACCAACAACATCCAACGACACCTCACATTCACCTGGGCTTCACTCCCCTCACTCTTCTTTCTTCCTGCTCATCAGTTTCATCCCCTTATCCGCCGTCTCATCCAGCTCTATATCTTCTCTTTCCGATACCAACCCAGATTCTCCACTCAATCGTTCTACGCTTCGATCTCTCATCAAACATACCCCGTCTCTCGCGTCAAGATGCCTCCAATTAGACAGAGAAAGGTCGCCATTGTAGGGAGCCGTGCTGTCGGTATGTTCTAGTCTCTCATTGACCATCCTCCAACCTTTGGAGTTCTCCGATAAGAAGCTCCGTCCAGATACCAATCAGACGCTGACAATGGATCTCTAACAGGCAAATCATCTCTCACCGTTCGATTCGTTGAAGGGACGTTCATTGAGAACTATTACCCCACAATTGAAAGCACTTTCAGTCGAACCATCACGTATAAGGGCCAGGAATATTTAACCGAGATTGTCGACACCGCCGGTCAAGACGAATATAGTCTTTTGAACTCAAAACACTTTATTGGAATCCATGGATATATGCTCGTTTATTCGGTTGCGTCCCGACAATCCTTTGAGATGGTCAGGGTCATTCGTGACAAGATTCTAAATCACTTGGTGAGACTCACCTCTGTTCTTACTCTTAGCTACTCCCTATCTCTTCACCTAAACATTGCTTGCAAGGTTCTAACATTAATTATTTTCCTCTTAGGGCGCGGACTGGGTTCCAATGGTGCTCGTCGGAAACAAATGTGACCTTCAACCAGAATGGCGCCAGATCAGTATTGAAGAAGGAAAGAAGGTTGCTGCCGAGTTCAACTGTGCTTGGAGTGAAGCTAGTGCTCGCAATGATCTCAACGTTCAAAGCTCCTTTGAGCTCATCATTGCTGAGATCGAAAAATCCCAAAATCCCAGTCAGCCGACGGGAGGAAACAAATGCGTTCTCATGTAGGACATGCTCCAACAAGGGATGAAGTGATGTTCTGCGGACAACCGTGGGGAGGCTTAATTATGGAAGGAAGGCCGCTCTCAGCATGCGTAACTGTACATTCTTGTGCGCATCGGCGCATAATATTACCTGTTACAAGACGGGACGGAGTGCGGCAGTGCATCATTTTTATTGCAGCCACAGACACCTAATTCGGCAGCCAACGGCCATCGGCTTACGGCTAGGCTTGTTATCCTCGATTCTATTCTCTTCTCTTGCTTGACTCTTTGTTTTTTTCTTTTCCGGGCGGCTTCTATGGGCCTTTTTATTTTCATGGAATACTTCTCCCTTCCTGGCGCTTAGGCAACACGATAGACCAGCGTTAGAGCGGTACAGGTTTGTGGGCATGGGTCTCTTATTGCTGTATCCTTTACTTATTTCTTCTGTTATGTTCTTCTCTTTTACTAGCGGTTTGCTCCATTGATTTGCGGTGGTGACGAGGAATGATCTCTAATATCTGGGGGATTTGATGACCTGCACGAATGAGCAATGTACTGTACCTAATAATTAATAGTGCTATTTCTGTCTTTTCTTCGTTTCCGTCCTATGTTAACTTCGAATCCAACGGGTTGAAGCTGAAGCCTGTACCTTTTGTCACATGCATGTGAGCACATGTGGCCCGGCCATAGGGCTTGTATCTAATTTGTACGCACTGATAATCAATGGCGACGCACTTTGCATGGCCATCAGCCCCTCTAGTTTGCACCTGCAGCAAACATGTTTGCATTGGAGAAATTGAAACTCCTCATGACAGCGCGGCCCCTGTTCCTGATAACGCCCTGCCCTCATTGACCTAGCGGAGTATCAGACTTTATATTCTGTGCTAGGCGTTAGTCTTACTAGCAGATACTCGCTTGTTATATTTGCCTCCTTTGAACCACAGGAATTATGCTTGATATCGCGGATTTGATCACCGAGCGCGGTGGTGACCCCAAGAAGGTCAAGGAGAGCCAGCGCCGACGATTTGCTTCGGAGGAACTTGTGGATGAAGTGATTGGTCTATATGAAGAAGCTCGTCGCAGTACGTTCTACAAAAACCATGTGCAATGCCTTTTACCTTGTGTCGTATATCTAATGCGGCGTACTCTTATCGACCATAGCGCGGTATGACTCCTCGCAGATTGGCTCCAAGATCAATGCGCTCCAGAAGGAGATTGGTATGAAAAAGAAGGTTTGTACACAGCGACTGTTCTATACGTTTGTGTATTGAACAAGAGAGGCTGATTGAAGCGTGTTACTATCTTAGAACAAGGAAGATGCCTCCGATCTACTGGCGCAAAAGTTGAAGCTGGAGCAGGACAAAAAGGCCCAAGATGATTTGGCAGTTGAGAAAGAAAGGCTAAGAGATCGGAAGTTGAAGATGATTGGAAACTATGTCCATGACTCTGTTCCGCTTAGCAACAACGAGGTAAATGCTGGTGGTTGCGTGAGGTCCCTTGTGCTTCGTTGCGCAAACTGACCGGACTCGTCCGTTTTCTCTAGGATAACAATGCGATAATCAAAACGTGGGCTCCGGAGGGCACCAAGGTGGAAAAGAAGGATTGTTTGTCACATCATGAAGTTCTTACAAGATTAGACGGCTACGATCCCGAACGAGGCGTCAAGATCGTTGGTCACCGCGGATTCTGCTTGACGGGTTATGGCCTCTTCCTCAACCTTGCGCTCGTCAACTACGGCCTCGAGTTTCTGTTCAACAAAGGCTATAAACCAAACCAACCGCCATTTTTCATGCTACGGGAGTACATGGCGAAGACAGCGCAGTTGGAGCAGTTTGATGAAGAACTGTACAAGGTGACAGAGAGTGAAGATAAGAGCACGGATAAATACTTGATTGCCACTTCAGAACAGCCCTTGTCTGCTCTACACGATGGAGAGTGGCTACAGGACAAGGAACTTCCGATTAAGTATGAATTTTCGCCGTCGAACAGGGTGTCACCTACCCAGTGAGATGCTGACAGGAATATAGATATGCTGGATACAGCACATGCTTCCGAAAGGAGGCCGGAGCTCATGGAAAAGATGCCTGGGGCATTTTCCGTGTTCACCAATTTGAAAAGGCAGGGCAATTGAATCCTACAATTCGCATCGTGCGGCTATTCTGACATTGTTAAACAGATTGAACAATTCGTCCTCACAAAGCCCGAGGACTCCTGGAAAGTGTTCGACGACATGATTAACACCTCAGAAGAGTTTTATCAATCCCTTGGACTTCCGTACCAAATCGTTGCCATTGTTTCAGGGGCCCTGAACAACGCAGCATCTAAAAAATGGGATCTCGAAGCTTGGTTCCCCTTCCAAGGCGAATACAAGGAGCTGGTCTCTTGCTCAAATTGCACCGACTACCAATCTCGAGAACTTGATATTCGTTACGGACCAAAGAAGACTACGGACACCAAGAAATCATACGTTCACGCTCTTAACGCTACCTTGTGTGCTACTGAGAGAGCTCTATGCTGTGTCCTTGAGAACTACCAACAGGAAGATGTAAGTCTGGTCTTAATAACCCGCGTTTGAGTATACTGACCCTTCTAATTGCAGGGTATTATTGTTCCCGAGGTCTTGAGGAAATACATTCCTGGTCAGCCCGAATTCCTTCCTTATACAAAGGAGCTTCCAAAGGATACCACCTCGCAGAAAGCGAAGGCCAAGCAGGCCAAACCCAAGGCGGACAAGAATGAGGTGGTTAAAACTATGGAAAATCTCAAGGTCTAAACCAAATCGCAGGCTTCTTCACCGTTCAATCTCAGTCCTCGTTTGAATTTGGTCAGGCAAATTGTGAACGTAGACAAACGATAGTATATCAGAGTAACTACTCCGTAGACCGGCTTAGAAACACTCTAGAAATTAGCCATGAGAATTTAGAATATTCTCCATAGTCTTCGTCCGTCCCTGGAATTGAGTCATAGCTTTAATCCGAAGAATGAAAAATAACCCTCATGATCCCTGGAGTTTCCGTCTGGTGCGTGTGTGAAAGCCGCAGGATTAATGATGCAATTCACTTATCTTGTTAGCCTCCGAAAGCTACGGAACGATCACCAGTCAAAATCGCGCGTTGTCCATCCGCAAAAAAGCAAAAAACACATCGAGCTGCACAGTCATACTCCGTGCTCCATAAGTATACCACAGAGCGCCCAATCTTGGACGCTTTTCTCTTTTTCTTCATCTTCCTCTTCCTCTTCCATATGTACCAGTATCGTCGTGAGAGTGGCAGCATGGGCACCACTTCAAGGGACATCCCGTCCGCCGCGAACCCCAATGAGCTTGCCCACCAGGTCTCCCGCAGCATGAGCTTTTCCGCCTCACCCAACACTGCCTTCCAGTCCCCTCCCTCGAGCTATGGCGGATTCGCAAGTCGTGTTCCGGCGCCGTTTCCGTTGAAGCAATTGAAGCCATTTGCAACAGAGGATATCAAAATCTTGTTGTTAGAGAATGTGAACCAGACGGGCAGGGATATACTGAAGGAGCAGGGGTATCAGGTGGAGTTCTACAAGTCGTCTTTGCCCGAGGATGAGTTGATTGAAAAGATTCGGTGGGTGAAGTGTCTATTCCAAGCGTGGTGGTTTGCATTTGCGATGTGTATGACGGTGAAGCGGGGTTGGGATCTATGGCTAACATATCTGTCACAACTACAGAGATGTGCACGTCATTGGCATTCGATCAAAGACAAAGCTTACTGCCAGAGTCCTCAGTGAAGCTAAGAACCTCATAGTCATTGGATGCTTCTGCATTGGCACGAATCAGGTCGACCTCCAGTATGCCGCCAACCATGGCATGGCGGTGTTCAACTCTCCCTTCAGCAATTCCCGCAGTGTTGCGGAATTGGTCATTGCGGAGATCATTGCTCTCGCTCGTCAGCTCTGCGATCGCTCAATGGAAATGCATAACGGATCGTGGCAGAAAGTGAGCAATAAATGCTGGGAGGTTCGAGGAAAGACGCTTGGTTAGTTCAACAGTATCTGGGACCTCTCGACTTGTCATGCTGTATATTGACCATTGATGCGTTGTAGGTATCGTTGGATACGGCCACATTGGATCCCAGCTATCTGTCCTCGCCGAAGCGATGGGCATGTCAGTGATTTACTATGATGTTGTCCAAATGATGTCCATGGGCACAGCTCGCCAAGTTGCTACTTTGCCAGATCTTCTCAAATCTGCCGATTTCGTCACACTCCACGTCCCTGAGCTTCCAGAAACCAAGGACATGATCAGCACACCTCAGTTCGAGCAGATGAAATCCGGAAGCTATCTCATCAACGCCAGCCGTGGTAGTGTGGTGGACATCCCGGCGCTTATTCAGGCCATGCGCTCTGGAAAAGTAGCTGGTGCAGCTTTGGACGTGTATCCCAGTGAGCCCGCCGGAAATGGAGACTACTTTAACAAGGATTTGAACAACTGGGCACAAGATCTGAGGACTTTAAAGAATCTCATCCTCACGCCGCATATTGGTGGTAGCACTGAGGAAGCTCAGAGCGCTATTGGTATCGAAGTTGCCAATGCTTTGGTGCGCTATGTGAACGAGGGTACCACCCTAGGTGCTGTCAATATGCCTGAGGTTGCTCTGCGCTCGTTGACGATGGAAGAGCCTAACCACGCCCGAGTAAGCCCCCTGAGAACAAGCCGCACAGAACGGAATGTGTACTGATCATATCACTGTATAGGTTATCTACATCCATCGCAACGTCCCTGGTGTTTTGAGAAAAGGTAACATTGCCTCCGGAGTCGTCTATCAAATTTACTTTGCTGATCCAAATCTTTAGTCAACGAAATCCTCGCCAACCACAACGTAGACAAGCAAATGACAGACAGCAGAGGCGACGTAAGTTTCATGCATCAATAGGAGCCGTACCCAGAGCTAATCAAACGGCTCATAGGTCGCCTACCTTATGGCTGATATCAGCAACGTTGAGCCATCAGAAATCAAATCTCTATACGAAGGCTTGGAGACCTTGTCATGTGCGTATATCCATACTTCAATCGATGTCGTAGTCTACTAACAATTGGCCCCAGCTCGAATAATGACCCGTGTCTTATTTTAACATGATAACCAAAGAAAACTGGACATCGCAATTGAAATTGAAAACAGGTTCGGTATCGAAACGAAGTACGACTAGCTCCTTGCGAGGAAAGATGTTCCCGAGATACTACGTGAAAGGTACCATATACATGCTTCAACAGATTCAATGAGCCGGGAGACACGAGTTATGTATCGGCGTTCTTTTCAACACTATATCGGGATAGAAAGGGGTTTCTGGCAAAAAGGGGTTCGATGAGGAAGGACACTGCATGTTACATGAGTTTACGATATTAGTGGACGAAACGATCATGTTAGTGAGGAATCTCTACAGGGTTAGCCGGTTAAGATACATATTCAGTTGCTTGATATCTCCATTGGGCTATTAAAAGAGACGAAGTTACCACAAAGATCAACGCCTCCGAGTTTGTAATCCGGGCATTATGTTCGGATATTCGCAGAAAATAAAAATATGACGCCTTGTATTTTCAACGCCTTCCAAATGCAATACATGTCATAGTCATCATCCTGTCGGATTTCCGCCCACCTTGTAAATGCACCGGGTCCTCGTGTTTCGTTGAAAAAAGTGTACAAAATGGAAAATCTCGCTCTAGAGAAAAGGTGCTTGACTGGTGCCTAAGTTGGCCCCAATAAACCTATCCCTGAGAAGTGACCAGAAGGCGAAATCAGCGTCTGTATGGATTATGTACATCACCATCGCCGGCACGGCTTCGTGGTCTATCAGGACTTCTGCTTCGGCTAGGTCGATAGAATCTGTCGCCGCGAGAATCTGGACGAGGTCGACTGTCAAAATTTTCTCTTCGTGGAAGTGAGGAAGCGCCGTCGTCATAGTTGGGAACGTAGGAATCGCGTCCAGTATCAGGTCGTGGTCGAGGTCGACGATCACGGTCGCGATCCCAGTCGCGGTCATCACGACCTCGTTGATCACGACGGTCACCGCCACGCCAGGTATTGGCTATTGGTCGCCCAGGCACACCCAAATTGCGTGGTCGTGGAGGTAAATCGTCCGATGCTTGTCGCTTATGTCCACGAATAGAGCCCTGAGCACGACTGTCGTAGGGTGGTCTGACACTTCCGTTGCGCGCAGCATTCGGAATTCTGCTACTTGGTTTTGGATCCGGTGGTGGCGCCCTAACACCAGAACCAGACGTCCATTCGCCATTCATTCCAACAGAACCGCCAGCAGGGGCTGGTGGCAATGCCTTCTGTCCACGGAACTTTCTTCTATCAAGCTCGTGTGAATCTTCAAACTGAGGCAGATCTCCGGGACGAGCAGGAAGGGGCGGATTGAGGAAATAAGGGTGTTTCAACGCATCAATGGCATTAATTCGCTTTCGCCAATCGAGTCTCAGGAGTTCGGAAAGCAATGAAATGGCCGCAGGTCCTTGTCTGCTAGGATATTAGCAAAAAAGTCAACTCTCACTCAGATCCATCAGAACTCACTCTCTGAAAATGGTTGACAGGTTGCCTGGCTTGAAACCCCAGTTTTTCACCCCCTCGCACCCTGGCAACGAACTCCAGCCTGGCATATTTTCTTCCGTGGGAGACCCGACAAGGTTGAATATTAGTTGAGCCTGATGTAAATCACTGCTCCCAGCAAGGATGGGTTTTCCCTTGAACATTTCACCAAAAACGCATCTGAACGTCGTTAGCCACTGAATTTTTGTCTCGTAGTACTCGAACGATCCTACCCTGCTCCCCACAGATCTATAGCCGTGGTATAACGTCGAAGTTGGAGTAGCAATTCGGGAGGACGGTACCACCGAGTTACAACGAGTGAAGTGTATTCACGCACAGCCTCACCTCCGCCTTTACCCGCAACCGGAGTAGGACCATCATATGGTCGGGCGAGACCGAAATCCGCAATTTGTAGAATACCTTTGTTGCTTATCAAAAGATTGGCCGCTTTGAGGTCATAGTCAGCATTTGCATCGTGACTGGGGGCCAAAGTTTTGAATTTATACCTTTCATATCGCGGTGAAGGATATTATTCTGTTAACAAAAACCGTGAGTGATACACCTCAATTTCGTCCAAGATTCGTCATACCTCATGGAGATATCGAAGGCCTTCCAGAAGCTGCAGCATATAGCATTTGATCTGAGGCTCTGTCAGGTGTATGTTTGGATTCTCCAAAAGACCAGCCAAGTCATGTTCCATGTACGGAGTCACCATGTACATCGAGGGTTTTTTCCGCCCTTCACCTGTAGAGAGGTTAGGCCTCAGGATTTCTGACATGCTTCTTATCGCGACCAACCTCTGCTTCGTTCGACTGCCATCTCTTCTAACTGTATGACATTGGTATGGGACAAGACTTTGAGAAGTTTTATTTCGCGAAGGGCTGTGATTGGAAACTAGACGAACATCCGTTAGCACTTTGACAATGAGTCAGTTGTCATCGTAAACAAGCGTACCCCGTCCTTTTCATTGTGTAATAGAATCTTCTTTAGAGCGACAATTGCTCCGGAACGTTTTGAGCGAGCTTTCGAAACCTCACTATAATGCGGGAAAGCACGGTTAGCTACTGTTCTTGCACTGGTAATAGGAATAAACATACCCAAATGTGCCTTCTCCAAGCTTTCCTAGAAATTCATATTCACGAATTGAGGAACAGCCCTTGAATCGTGGGCGTCCTTCATCGTCGCGTTCGAGCGAAGCTTTCGACCTTGGCGGCGAGCCGGACGTAACCATAATGGCTGCTTTAAGATGGGAATTTCCGACGACTTCTGGGATCCTTAGGAGAATGAACCGACGTATAGAAAACGTGCCCAGCGAGCTGGCGCTTCACTTAGACCGGCCGAAGAAGATTCGCCAGGGGTTTTCCAAGCTGCGCCGGAGTAAGGCGATCCCACCTACCAGACACAACCCGCTAATAGTGGGAGCACTGCACAATGGTTCGCATCAGACTGAAGAAACAAAGGTAATGAAATGCATGGGTCGTGAAACCGTGAGCTGGGATGCGAAAGGGCAGATTTCCGGGGAACTCGGAGAGCTGGCGGCTAGTGAGAGGGGGAAGGAGCACTAATCAAGAATGCCAATAGATCAATCTCTAAATATTGCATACCATGCATTTGTCAAAGCCAAAAGCTTTCAGATGGGCTCTTGTAGTCTGGCGAAAGATGCGACCATGAAGCTCCTAGGTAAAGTCACTTCCGAAAGTGACGGATGAAGCTCCGTTGATGAGATCCAATCACGTTTAGTCAGACGCGTTCTCGGTCGAACATTGTTCCAGTTCCGGGCCACTCCGGAGCTGTGAAATTGACCTCATCATCACCAGTCCGCTGCAACAGTGATTCCGCAACCCAACAACCTGGTGGTACTGCCGTCACAGTGTGTTGTTCTAGGCCGTGCTCTACCCATTGAGGTATGTGCTCTGAAAATTCTGGTGGCAATGCCACTACTTTGAGTATTCCTTGTTGTTAACTCGATTCCAGGATACCCGTGCGGGCTCGTGCCGATTCCACCATAAACGATGGCCAGCAAACATCCTATCCAAGTGCCACCAGGCAGACCTTTATATAAATTTACTGCAACTGCTCTAGGTGCCAGCATGTGGTTTTTCGTACGTCCCACCAACTACACATCCCTTACTTTAAGCGAGGCGCATTCCCCATCCCCGATTCTGATATTCATCGTCACCATAGTTATTTTACCGAGCGAAGAAGGACGGTCCGGCTCTTATGGGCTGGAAGCATCCGTGGGATCACTAGGAATGTGTGTTTTATCTACAAAAGGATACGAATTTCCACCGACGATTGCGATGCTCTAGCGGACGACGAATGCGAACGTGACACGGAAAATAAGAAGTCCTTAAGGAGGCTTCATGTTCGGGCTTCCTCCGACAACTGACTTGACTCGTGAGGAGTATTTGGCGCGTTCGTTATACCTTCGACCAGCGGACACATCAGCCGATTGTTGTTTAGATAACCAGTTGTGTCTATAGAGATCACTCACGAAATACAACCGTGTATCATACCTTCAAGGCGATTCAAATTCTATCTGGTTCTTCGTATGCTCTTCAGATACGACTGTTGTTACAAGAGTCGAAAGAGAATACTTTTGAGTTGCTACATACAGGTTGACAATATCCCCTTTCTTTAACCAACACTGGCAACTCGAACATTGAGCGTATTGCCGGCAAATATATCGACAAACACAGGGAAGTAGAGGTGAAAGTTGATAATCGCCGTAATATGATACAGATTATAGTCAAACCCCAAGGATTCCGCAAGAATGACTCACCTAGCTCGCTCGTCACGCAGAACCTTGTACCGTCGCCGCTGCTTTCTTTTGCTTGGACGGGCTGCCTGATAAGCACGGCCGATGAGTCGAGACAGTTCTGGGAAAAGTCGTCTTTCTGAAATGTATGCGACAACAAATCCTCCAAAAGCAAGCGCAACGAGCCAAAGTTTAAACGCCGTTGACATGTATGTCAATTGCATCAAACGGAAGAGCCAATCCGCAGGTTGGAAAAGCATATGGGAGGAGATCAGGAGGGACACAATAATGACGACAACAAACGGCACTATTAGAGTAGACTTATTAGCCATCAAGCAGCAGATGTCTGTTTTCGGCGGCACACATACCGTTAGACGTCATTGGTTGCCGGAAAGGCCGTCCAACACTCAGTACCAGGCCAGATAATATGTACTGGTAACAGGAAATGAGGAACAACGCCGTGTTCTGAGAGTTCTCTATGCTAGTATCCTTTAGGTTCAGTTTGGGCGGTATATACCTGGATACCGGTCAGGTTAACTACTATAGAAGTGTCCTTGGACGGGGTTTTACCATTCTTGATTCTGAACAGTCTCAAACGCGACAAGTTGAACCACTATGCAAATGGCTATTTGACCTAGGAGAGGCGTCAAGACCTTCCGGGAGACGAGATTCGCCGTGGGTCGTTTTCGGCACAGTTTAGAATAGGGTCCAATCCATCCCACTGGAGGACAATGTTAGGGTCTGATTTACTTCAAAGATTAACGGAACACTTACTAAAAATCGCAATTGGTAGGATGAGAGCAAGATCAATATAGAGGAACTATGGCCGTCAGAAGGCAAGTTATATAGGCGTTATTTAATCTACTTACCTGGAAATCACCCAAGTTCGATGCAGATGCATACAGGAAGCTCACAGAGGTGAACTGAATAGCGGAATAAAGACTCATGTATTTGAAGCAACAGAAACTTGTGACAAGCGCCGCTCTTCCTTCTCTATATTATGCGAGTAAGCAACCGAGTATCAGTTGCACAGAGCACCACGTACCTGATCAGTTCTGGGACACACGAGATGTCGAATACCCTGCTGGTAAAAGGAGCAGCGACAGAAGCCTCTGCTTCTGACAAAGAGATGCCAACATCTGCCGCCTTCAAAGCACCACAGTCATTGGCTCCGTCTCCGCAGAATCCGCAAACATAATCAAGAGACTGTAGCTTCTCAACAAGCTCGTGCTTCTCGTCAGGTGACATTCTTGCGAATACTTGTCCGTGAACAAGCATCTGAATGTGTTAGCCAGTTTCTCGATGAATCAAATTTCGAAATTTTGATCAACCGTACCTTATTCAGAGCCTCTTCTGATCCATAGTCTACCACCCAACGGAACACGTCTCCAGTTACAGCAAGACAGTATTGGAACCCGTGATAGTTGTGATATGGGACCGAAACATCCGGAGTTGCAGATGGCGGAAGAGGCTAGCGATGCCAACAGTTAGATACGCGAAGTAAAGGATGGGAGGGAATTAACTCACTGTGAGCGTATAATCATCTAGTTGATAGTCGGGGTTATCTGTGCTTTCCCATCGCAAACGAGATTTAGGATCATATGGATTTCCTAAATAAGCTGAATTAGCTGACAGCGGCATTTTTGTGGACGATGTTAGATTTTTACCTTCAACGAAATAAGGAACAAAACATTGTACGGAATCTCCAATGAAACCAGATTCACGAGCGACGCTGATAGCAGTAAGGATGTTATCTCCTGTACACATAATGTTTCGGATTCCTGCACTATCCAACTCTTGTATGACACCCGTTGTGGTTGGTTTCAACTTGTTTTCGAATACGATGAACCCAACAAATGTCAGGTCGCGTTCAACCTCTGATCGGTCCATTTTCACAATACCCGCCCTTGTAAGGTTCTCGATATGCTTTGTTGCGCACGCGATGACTCGATATCCTCGATGAGTATAGAAGTTCAGAAGCTCAGTGAAATCAGGCGGAACTAATAGAGTGTCAGTAACAGGAGTAGATAAATGATCAAGCGCGCTCGCTCACTAGTCTTTGGTATGCAGATGTCTTTCAAGGACTCAGGGGCCCCTTTCACAAACATAGTCACTCCTGGGTCACCAGGTTCTCGTACTACTACACTTGATCGACGAAGCTGTGAGACGAACTCAAAAGTCCTCATTACGGCTAGCTCAGTGGGTAGGTGCTAAAACAAAGTTAGTCACTGGATTTGACAATGCGGACAATAGACAACATACATTTCCCTCCTCTGGGTCGCCAGGAGTCAGGGTTGGGGGTGCGCGTGCGATTGATGGTGTAAAATTCTCGGACTCCTCATCAGCCTCCCCAGTATGGTTTCCTTCTTCGTATGACCACTCTGTGAATTCAAACATTTTCACATCGAGCGGGTCACCTATCAGTTCGCCGTCGACTATCTTCAAGGAGTGGCAAGTTGCCATTGTGTAAAGAATGGCCACGTTGAAGTTATAGTCGACCGTCGGGTCTCGCTCATACATTGGGTATGGAAGTATCGAACGGGCATCCGGCAACAGGTCACTAAATCTGTAGCGTCTCAAAGTACTTAGAAACAGAGGATCGATGTAAGCTAGATTTGAATACCCACCTAAAGTCTTGATTAACAAGTCTAACCCCAAGAACGTCAAGGCCATCCTCAGTAAGAGTTCCCGTTTTGTCGAAGCAAACAACGTCAAGCTTTCCAGCAACATTTACTCTAGCGGAGTACGTTAGCGGTGGTTCCAGATATAAATTGCGATGTCTCACCTTTGCGGACTAATGCAAAAGATCTGCTTTTTCTTCAATCTTGAAAGCGCGAAATTCGTGCCAATTGTTAGAGTTGCGGGAAGTGCAGGAGGCACGACAATTGTAATGAGATCTAGAGCGCGCACGATGATAGTGTGCCATGCAACCTTTTTCAAGTGTTAGCAAAAGAAATGGACTAAAGGCAATACGGACTGACCCCCAAACGAATGAAGTTAATAAATGACGCAATGAAACCGAACCCAGCGATGATAGCCATAACCGAGATATAGCGGAATGAGTCTCTGTAGAATTTGAATGCCGATGGCTTGGGAAATAGCATTGATCTGATAAGCGCGCCCTTCGTTGTATTAAAACCAGTTCTTACTACCATGGCCAATGCAGCAGCTTCGTCAGACTCTAGATCCTGTGGCCGTCTAGCGCGAATCATCCGAGTACCACAGAAGAGAAAGTGGCGAGCAACGCCAGCCTGGATTGACGGGGCATCTAGATTCAACGAAGTAAGTGCAGCATTGGTCGTTGGCAACTTTGAGACCGGTACGGACTCCCCTATACTTCGTCAGACCTTTTGAGGCATTCCCTGGGAAGCGCAACACACCTGTAAGCATGCTCTCATTAACAATGCAGTCCCCGGATAGCAACAAACAATCGCAGGGCACTTGTGTAAGTGAGGGATCCGATATTTCGAACACATCTCCAGGAACTAGCTCCAATGAAGAAATTGGTCTCCCTAGGAAATTATGTTAATAATGATCGGGCATTCATTGACAACTGAGGTATGTAGCCAGAACTCACAAAAGCCGCTTCTCAAAACTCTCACATCACATTCAAAGCTTGACAACTCCCGTAGCCGTTCCATAGTCTTGAAAATTTTAGCATCTTTCGTCCAAGGAGATGAGTATAGTCGCCACATACCGACTTTGTTTCAAATGTTGTAGCCCCAATGCTGAATACTGAAATGAGAAAGATACACGCCGCATAGTAATAATACTCATCCATCGACCAAAGAATCAGACTTGCGACTTGGAAGATATAGAAAGGATGAAATGCCTGCGCTTGTTAGAAATTTTCTGTTTTGAGCTCAAGGAAGTGCACTCACTTCATCAACCATGATCTCTAGTGTGGACTTCTGTTTAATATCAATGATGTTTTGGCCAAATACTTGCTCTCGACGATCTCTCTCATCAGCATCTAAGCCTTCTCTCAAAGACTTGACATTCTTCCATGCAGGGTCTTTCCAGTCTCCTGTATGCATGAATTTGTCTTCAACGGGTTGATAACAGAAGCGGACATAGCGGTAATCCACAAAACGAAGGTATGGTAGAATGGGATCATTGTCTTCGTCGAAATTCGCAGCTTCGTTTTCCTTGCACGAGGATCCAAACACCGTTGACAATGGGCGGTCGTATTTTGAACTTGTGATAGTCTCGACGGTGAACTGGCCCCATTGGTTCTTGAAAGGCGACCTGTAAGCCAAAATCCACGAGATACATTTGAAAGTCTTCTCACCTCTATTGCAACCCACTGGCAGCGATGGAGTGGCTCGGGGTATCCGACTAATTTGATCCGCCATCGAGGAAGCCATCTGAACACCAAGTAGCCAAGCCCACATGTCAAAACGCAGATAGCAATGTATGCCACCGAGCCTATTATACTCGTAGAGAAACCGGCAATAACGGCAGTTAAATCCTCAGTCACGATGTAAACCTTCTGGCTAACGTTCCCTCCAAACGGTGGTCCTCTATATTCGCTGCGCCCCGAGGTGTCTCGCCGCAGCAAGGGGTGCTCCACCGAGCTTCTTGAGCGCGTACGATCAAGATAGCTCAAGGAGCTCCTAGGATAGTCCTCTTCTACCTCTTCCTCCCTCGCAAAGTCGTCTTCTGCCTCGCTTTCATCTACCACAGCTTCCTCATCAAACCATTCAGGGGTCTCCGTGCTCTCCTGAAAATACGCGAAGCTAACCGTTGAATCGCGGCGCGATCGGCGACGAGCGAAAGATGCGACACTAGACGGTATACTCTCGGAAACGGGACCAGCATAAACCTATACCAACTGTAAATAACTCATTCTTTTTAACCTTCTCTGACACTGGTACCTGATCGTGGGCCATTTCCACATCTGATACTATGCTCATGCTCCTGCAAACGATTAGTCTCAGTCAACTTCAAGTGTAGCAGTTGAATGGCCTACCTGCTCCTAGTCGACCCAGCCCGGTGTAAGGGCGCGCGACGAAGGGTTTCTTCATGGCCCTCTTCCATCGAGAAATAATCTTGGCCTCGTTCCATGTTTACTGAAGATACTCCGTATGCGCTTAGTTTCCGTCGTATATCGATATAAGCGCCCTGGCGCTACTTAATTGCAGCCGACATTTTTGTTATCCTAAGGTTACCGGATATGCACACAAGATGTTGGAAAATTCAAGTTGAGGTTGGAGCATCGTCACCAGCGATTGACCCGTTCACGGTGATCGCGATAAGCCTCCAAGACGGGAGTCCGCTCTTGGCCTCTCATCACGTGCCTTTTACCAGCAAGATCTTATCTTATCTTATCTCAATGCCGAGATCTTCGAATCAGTTGATTGGATAGATTATTAGTCAGCATTCACGTCATGCCCAGATGAGCGTTGTGAGCTCCGCGACAACATCAACACATGGAGGTAGCAGCTGTACGAGTGACGGCAACTGAATCAGCATGGCGACCTGGGTATACCCCCAACTTCCTCCTGATCAGCTAAAACGGGAGGAAGAGCAGTCGCTGGTAAGACCATTTCTGAAAGAACCTATCCTAGCAGAAACTCTCTGGCTAATAGAAACCTTTTTAGTCCCATGAGTTAGAATGGCTCCTCCATTCCTTGCAGGAATCCCTGGCCGCCCTGCGCGAAGGTCTCCAAGAATGTGCGGCTCTTCTAGCTCCTATGGAACCAGGTTCGACATTAGTTCTTTCTTCTATGCGCTCCGAATGCGTGAAAGGGTACATCACGAGGGTGGGACCAAAAATTGTGAAAGGGGTGAGTGTCGTGGCATGGTGGTTACAAAGCTACGACCTTAGCATCTACCGAATGGTCTTAGGATATCGTAAGGAAAACTGCTACCGGATAGGCTAACGATTACTACTCGTACAGGATGTCCAGCTCCGGATGCACTCTCTTCCCCTTCCACGAGGCTCGACTTCCACTCGGCTTAGCCTGTCCACTTCCCCTACCGCGCCAGAGATAATTTTGGACCAGATCGTTCTAGCACGCCGGCGAATAAATGACAGTCTCGATATAGTGGATGTCAGCACATTTACAGGCGACCCAATGAATGCCAACTTCATATCTGGCCAACTCCGGTTGTTGCAAGACCATATAACAGAAGCACGGCATGCTTTGAAAGGTGATCGCGATGATATGAGAAAGCCGTGGAATGAAGGGAGCGCCGATCCAAATGTATTTACTCACCCTCGTCTTTTAACGGTGGGAATTTTGTTGACATTCTTGCAAGGCATTTGACCCGCCTCTGCCAAACCACTTGTCATTTTACCTTACAGTCTCCGAAGCAGCATTAGTTTTATATCTTCGTACGCTCGAGACCCATGCTTCTGCCTCTGAGGTGTCGACCACATATTTTGCCCCGGAAATTGGACTGAGCGGCTTTTCTCTACGTGATCGACTGTTTGGGACTAAGCACCAAGCTCATGATGAATCAGGTGATGTATTTCACTGGAATGATGAGGAGGTCAAAGTAAAAGAAAAAGTACGAGTGGAGAGCCAGGATCCTAGTCTGATGGCTGCCATGGCTAAACTCACGGCGTTGGATAATGAGACTACCAAACTGCGAAAGGCCTTGGCGGTCGTGATGGGCGACGAGAGCGATAGCGATTGAGGGCACATACGTCCGCTAATATTAACCCCAATCAGATTTTGATTGTAGTCCTATCCAAGGTGTAAAAGCACAACTCAAAGGAGCGACATATCAGCAACGAAATCAAACAAGACAGGTATCTCAAAAATCAATCAATCTGCCAACATACTATCTCGTAGACTCATCAGCCAAAATCCGCAAACCAGGCAAAGCCCATCCTCATTAAATCTCATTAGGAATTGCTCCATCAGTCATCAAAGACAAAAAAGGAAAACCAAGATGCTAAAGAAGCAAACGCGCGGAAATAACACGTCGTTCGAACACCACCACTCAAACCACTAGCAGTCCACATTCCATTCCCGACAATTAGATCGGGCAAGTCTCCCTCAACTCAACCTCCGCACAAAGCTCAGGTGAGAACCCATGGGGATTATCGCAGAGCGTATTACACGCCGTGTTCTCAGGAACAAAGACGAGATGTCGGTAATTGTCCCACGGCAATCGAAAGTGCTTCGTGATATCGTTACTAGGAGCATCCGCCTTGTAGCCAGCGCGACAGGCACAATGAAATTTACCGCCGGTTGCAATGCACGATGTGCTGATATCACACTTGTTAAGGCCCGAAATCGGATTGCATGTTCCGCACTCCGGCTCCTTCGTGGTAGCGCAAAAGTTCACGGCCTTCCATGGTGCGCACTCATTATGATAGATGCCACAGATGGCGTCATAGTCTCCCTGCGTAGGAAGCGTCGATGGGTTTATAGTACAACCCGCTTTGCTCTGCAAGACATTGTTGGCGTTATAATGCATGATGCTTTCGCAGTCGTAATCGCCGTACTTGTTGAATAACGAGGTTGAAGCGATATCGTAATTGTGCCAATCGTCACAGCACTTATCCGTGCTTCCGCTGCAGCAGGCAGGATAGGAGGCTTCAGGGCAGCCGGAGACCGTCCAGGGGGCATAATTCTCGCACTTCACATCGATGTGATCTTCTCGATCAGGTCTTTGATGCTCGTGCATGAGTCCAAGAGCATGGCCGAATTCATGAACCGCTGTACTCAGGTCTTGTCCACAACTTTGGCCGCCTGATTCGCTCAACCACTGCAGATTCATGCGACGGCCCTTTTTGCCCCACGCCCATGCAACAACAGACCAACACCAGTACGATTCGGGATCATGTTTGGTAATCGTCAAAATGCCCTCGCTCTCGGGGTCGTGTGCACTTGGTGCCATCTCTTTGAATGTGAGATAGGGGGCGCCTTTCTTCCATTCTTTGATGGCGGAATCGACAACTCCCTGCAACAGTTCTTTTGCTTCGCAAGACTCGTACTTATAAACGAGAGTCGCATCCGGCCAGGCCTTGGAAGGCTTCGTACCAAGGCCTCGACGGCGGGGTTGCTCATGGGTTCGGTTGTAGACCCACTCAAGAAGAAGAGATTCAGGGCCAAAGCTCAAATCGTCACTATAGATCACGTCGCTGGCGGCAGAAAGAGTATAGGCAATGTTTTGCCTGACTCCCTCAGGGTCAACAAACGTCACCCTTGTGCGATTATCAGGCCGTGGTCGCTCGACGTCTGTAAGGAAGGGGTGGCCTTTCGGGTATGGGGTATCGGCAAATACCAACGGAAAGGCAACGATGGCAACGGCTGCAAAAGACAGCAACATGATGATAGATGGAAGTAAGGACAACGCAGAAAAGCCAAGAAGAGGATCCGGATCCTATCGAAAGGGGGAACTGTAGACCAAAGTAAGCAGAGACAGACAGCGCAGGTTGCGCGCCCTTTTATAACTATCCATGATACTTGGGAATCTGATGGAACTGACTTCAGTTTGATTACTCCATGTAGTTATTCCAAACAAGTCAACAACCATTTCTGGTGGCTTGTGGCTCAGCATGGCCTTTCCAGCTAGAAGCAGCAGAACTGGATGTATATCAGTGGTCATCAGGCTCTCTCGGTTGCAAAAGCATTAATGTGCTTTGGAGGCTCGATCTATTGGACGAAAGAATAAGGTTAAAGCTTGAGAGTTCAAGCCTTCTAGCAGCCTTCCAACAGCGCGAAGTGCCAAGACATCTTTCACAGTCTGCCAAGATAACGGGAAGTCATATCGATCGAGCCTGCACTGCCGTCCACAGTTCCCATTGAACAGCCCGCGACGGCGTGCTTTGGGTGCCTAGAAGCTAGATCAGAAGCACCCCGTTCCAGTCATCGAGTCTCGAGTGCTCATGGATTGAGTAACTAGTATCAGGCTGACAAGATAGTCGTCAGAACGAGTAGACACTCTTCTCAGCCCTACACTCGCCTATTTTTAGGACTGCGCTCGAGGTTCGAACAGCATCCAGAGCAGCACTCACTGTGTTGTTTGCCGTTACTCCAGACCGCTCTTCAACCTCTTCTGCCGCCTGTCGTCACACCTATTGCTCGCCAGCTTATGCGCGCCACGTTTTGTGTTGTTCGCTGATTGGAACAACGAGGACAAACAGCTTGAGAAGATGGCGAATAGTAGCAAATAGCGCTTCTAGGATGCCTGTATTATCACATGCTCTGAAAAGCCAGCGCGTCTTCTATGCAGTTCATACATGTCTGCATTTTTCCTTTGTTTTTCAACCGTAGCACAGCCTAGAGCCTCAAGGCTTCCAAGTATCAGCGCGGTTGAGTCTTCTGAACTTCCAACTTTTCCATGCAGTCATCGCATGTGAGCGATAAAAATCGATAATAACAAAAAGAAGGAAATGACAAGGCTGAAAATGCAATCGTCGTCGGAGACTCAGAGGGCCATCCCTCGATAATATTGAATCATTGATATGACCCAGACGGCTGGAAATCGTCCGCCACGGGGGCTGTGAAATGATTGCACCGGAAAAAACAAACGAAAGAAGTCGGCCACTCTATAAAATCTGCAGCAATCATATCGATTATCTCCAATTTTCAAACTGAGGTTGAAACTGAACCGTGAAGAATCAATTTACAATGGGATATAACTGTTGGAGATCACAAGAGGCCAAGTGGGTAGCTTCAAAGGAGAGTTTTTTAAGAAAACCATAGAAGGTAAATATAAACTAGAACGATCGGTTCTACCAGTTTGTAGTGATTGAATCCAGGACACTTCAATCGCGAGTTTTGTGTGGATTTAGGCTGCTCGTACCTCGTCTCTTCAAAATGTTGACATTCGAAGGGATCACTCGTCAGCCCTCGGTTCCGTGGTTTTTCTTAAAGATTGCAAATTCATGCACCGGGCACATAACACTTTTAGGTATCTCACGGGAAAGTTCAAGGCCTGAGAAAGAGCGGATTGTGCCTAACCCGCCCGGTTTCGCTCCATGAATTCGTTGAATAAATAGAGAAGAATCCAATAGATGGTCTCTGAGAAGTAAGAATCCATCCATAAGTACCTCTCCAACCGTTCTTCGCAGGTGAAGAACCATATGCCAGATGCAACTTGGTTCCAAAAGGAACTTTGAAGCCAAAAAAAGTGCGCGTACTGTATCTGTTTCGAATATGTGATGGGTATTTCTCAATGACACTTTAATCATTCCGACACGACATGGCCTTGGAGCCGTACCGGCCCGCCGCATCGAGGAAGATGTAAATTAACCAACCCTTCCGGGCTGAAGAGAGTTTCCTTATATGTAATGCTGGTGGCAGCCCATGGCTCCAGAGCTGATCAGCCTGGGTTAAAGGATCCGGGACCCCGGGCCAGAAAGACGCGGGCAGCTCCATGTCTCCAGGCAACATTCCACTAGCACGCGTATCCGGGGTTGTTTAGAAACTCAACTCTTGTGATATCATGATGTGATGACATCCGTGCAAATGCGAGGATGTGAGGGAAGTTTGAGCGAGTTGGAGAGTCTTTCACCAAGTTGGAGAACAGAAAGAGCGTCTGTCATATTGGGATGATTAGCTGTGACCAGGCGACGTCCCAGCACACCTTAACCATGCAGAATAGCACGGCTGTCGGTCAGTCGACGAAGCCCAGTTCATCCACCATGACATCCACCAAGCCTTTCCCTTGGCTGCCGCTGTTGGCTGGGGGCCACGCATGGAGCTGGATGCGAAACTGTTCTGTATCTGCGACCGTGGTTGCGAGTGATCTAGCAACATAATCAGTACCTCATCGCGTTTCAGTCTCGAGGGTGGGGCGAAACCTACCCTAACCTGCCATGCACTACGTATCCCACAGATGACAGTTGATGGGCTAGTTCGACTTGATGATTGTGCAAGAGCTCAGGGTTGGGCACAACAACCAGTGGGACACCAAATCGCATGGCTTCAAGGATTGTACCCGAGCCTTGATAAAGTTGATCGTGTTAGCCGATAAAAACCCCAAATAATAGCCGAAAATGAAAGGCCTTACCTGCGTGGCTGATGATCATGCCTTCTAGCCTATTGAGTGCAGGATTGGCCTTGACGGTCATCATCTCCTGCTTCAAACCCTCCACGTTGAAATTGAACCCTTCGATAGTCAGGCCCAACTGCTCCTTCGGGTCCGGCCCATGCTTGAGCTTGAGTGCCTCAAAGACCTCGTGCCCTAATGAGCCAAATTGAACAAGGAGATGGGTATAATTCTGCTTCTGCAGGGCCGTAAGGAAGGCTAGACTCAGGACTTCGCGCACCAGCGAGTTGAATGTTGCTGTGGCTCCCACTGTCACGAAGCACAACTTCACTGGGTGGTTGGAATCCTTAGAGATGTATTTTCGCTGGTTGAACTTCCAGCTCTTTTGCTGGAGGCTATCCGGCACACTGCTCATGTTGACAATAATGAGCCAATCATCGTAGTAGAGTTCAGTATACTGGTCCAATCGCTGGCTTCGATCGGAAAATTTCAGCGCTGAGTGGCCAATTTGAACTGTCGCCTAGTAGTCACGGATTGTGCGGATAGATAACAGAAGCTTGGGAGGGTGAAAGATCAGAGTCGGGTTTGTCCGGGTAGTGCAATTAATCTCAGTGAAACCCGTTAGAAGACGACAGCAGACTGACATTGATGAAGCCCCCAATCCCGAAGTTGTTGTCAAACGAGGTAAGAAAGTGTAGTCAGAGTTTTGGTGGACCGACTCATAACAGAGGGGCAGAGGGGACGGTGCCAAGCCACTCAACAAAAAAGATCTCCCACCAAAGGATTCCTCGATCACTTGCGAGCATTTAAAATCAAAGTCTTCGAACCGCAATCTTTCTTCCACCAACCCCAAAACACCCACACAAACGTTCTCGCTTTCTTGATTCTTCACGTTCAATACACGGATTATCAAAGATGGCGGAACCCATTCCAAACAAGAAGGTTGATCCTTTGAGTGCTCCGTAAGTCGCCCATTCCCGGTGACTCTTGACATTGGTTTCTGACCGCCTGCATCCAACAGTACTCCTCAGAACACGCCCGCCAACACTGCACCCATTTCTTCGCGTGCTCAGCAGCCAAACATTTCGAGCATCAAAGAAGGTGAGTCTTCTCTTCTACAGGTTGAACAGACAGTTACTGATCTCTATCCAGAGGACATTGACCGCGCCACAGCAGCATCTATCTTCGCCCAGAACCCCAAACTTGTATCCATGATTCAAGGAAAACTTGGCTCCTTGATCGGCCGCTCGTCAGGCTACATCGAGTCCCTCCCTGCGCCTGTCCGCCGTCGAGTTGCCGGTCTCAAGGGAATTCAGAAAGAACATGCTAAGCTTGAGGCAGCTTTCCAGGAGGAGGTTTTGGAGCTAGAGAAAAAGTACTTTGCCAAGTTTGCGCCACTCTATCAGAAGCGTGCCACCATTGTCAACGGCAAAGCCGAACCAACCGATCAAGAAGTCGAGGCCGGCAAGGCGGATGAGGAGGACGAGGATGACGAGGACAAGAAGACCGAAGAATCCAAGGACGAGTCTGAAGATGTTGCCGCCGGTATCCCAGAGTTCTGGCTCTCTGCGATGAAGAACCAAATTTCTCTCGCCGAGATGATCACGGATAGAGACGAGGAAGCGCTCAGATATCTCACAGACATCCGCATGGAGTACCTCGATCGCCCTGGATTCCGTCTCATTTTCGAATTTGCCGAAAACGAATTTTTCACAAACAAGACCATCTCCAAGACATATTTCTACCAGGAAGAGAGTGGTTATGGTGGCGATTTTATCTATGACCACGCTGAGGGTGACAAGATCGACTGGAAGGAAGGAAAGGATCTCACCGTCAAAACAGAAAGCAAAAAGCAGCGCAACAAGAGTGAGAACACAGCGTTCCCCCATTTGAAGCTGATCGCTAACATGACGCCCATATAGCTACCAAGCAAACTCGCGTTGTTAAGGTTACGGTTCCTACGGAGTCCTTCTTCAATTTCTTCTCGCCCCCCAAGCCCCCAAAGGATGAAGACGACGAGATTGCCGAAGATATTGAAGAGCGCCTCGAGCTGGATTACCAGTTGGGTGAAGATATCAAGGAGAAACTCATCCCTCGCGCCATTGACTGGTTTACCGGAGAAGCAATTCAGTTTGAGGAATATGACGACCAGCTCGATGAAGAAGAAGACTTCGATGACGACGACGATGATGATGAGGATGATGATGATGACGACGATGACAGAAGATCAGGCGACCTTGATGAAGAGACCGACGATGAGGTACGAATCCGTTTTCTTCCTGATTATTTGGAAGACAGTTAACTGACATATAGTGGCAGGACGACGGCTCCAAGCCAAAGAAGGAGGCGGCCGAGTGCAAGCAGAGTTAAACAGTTGAACGGAGCAGCGATATAACTCGGTCGAGGCCATTCTTTTGGACCTGCGCAAATTTGCGGCCGGTTGCGACTGTCCTCTCATTTGAACGTGAAAGCCAAGTGATGGCCATATTACCGGTGTTCATCCTTTAATACCACATTGTCCTTCTTACTCAAATATTGCTTTTCCAAACAAGATATTGCGTATAATACTCCTCCCTTATTGCTAATTATCATCCCACCCAGTCCTATCCCCTGTCCTTGTCCCCCTCCCCTTTCACCAACGTTATCATGAAGGTACACGGTTTTCTTAGGTTATTGTTTGTCATTTATCTCTGCCTGGCCCTTTTACTTCGCGTTCTCCATCAGACTGGGTCGCATGTCGGTCCGAGCTTCTTGGCGTGAGGCGTGGTTGAATTAGAAATTGCCTGTGTTATTTATGATTCCTGCAGAGTTCATGTCCAGACGTCTATGCTAGTAGAAAGGTCGTGATATGGTCACTCAACCGGCAAATACTGATGAATAAAAGTTTGTGGCATTGTTTGTGCTGTTCAAGCCAGCGAGAGGCGTTGTGCTTCTCCACGTGTCTGTGTGGTGCACAAATCAACACTACGCTGTAGAGAGGCCCTTGCTGCTGTTTGCTACTGGACTGTAGTCAAGCAGTAATCAATCCTATTCCTCCATGACCTGAAGCTGAATTGGGTATTTCCGCCGCCAGCACATCAGGCGAAAAGCGCGCGCACACACTCCAGGACGTGAAGCAGATCGGCCGGGCGATATCACCTGACCGGGCCAAGGGCGACGGGGATTGGCGGGCGGGCGGTGTACCATGAAGCACGCTGGAACTAGCTTGCCCCAGCAGAGCATCGCCAGACGACCGGCCGCTGTTTCACCGTCCACTGTTCAGGGGGTTTTAGGCTCGCTTACCTAGCAGCAGCAGCCATCAAGATTCCATCTTCTACGGGTTACGGAGTATTATTTCTTAGGAGCGCTCCAAGAGCTAAATTATCCCCGTCCTTGAACCCCCCAACCCGCAACGTTCTTTTTCAACGTCTCAGCTCAACAGGGAGATAGGTGGATGTTGTTGCACCTCCGGACGAACGCCCTAAGCTATTCTTGAGTCCACCTGTTCTTTCACAGTCGCTCACTTCACTGCTGCTCTCTTGTTGATCACGTTTTGTCGTTTTGCCGGCTTCTTTTAGATGCAGACCGCAAATTCGATGTTCCTGGTCTCATGATCCTGGTCTCATGATCCTGGTCTCTCTCCTCCCCCTAGACCCTCTTGTCCTTTTTGTCAGTTTTCTGCCTCTCACTCTTTAATCCTCACGCCCATTTGAGATCAGACCGGCAACATGGCGCACAGCTTTGATGTTGGCACTCGGGCGTGGCAGCCCGACCAGACAGAGGGATGGGTTGCCTCAGAAGTCGTGGAGAAGGTGGTGGATGGGGACAAAGTGAAGCTGGTATTCTCGCTGGAAAATGGAGGAGTGAGTTGTGTCTTTGCTTGGACCTGCAAGGCTGTCTGTCGTTACCATGCATCCACTGACTGGACTATTTGTTCTTGTAGACGAAAACCATCGAGACGTCGGAAGCGGATTTACACATCACTAATAATGCGAAACTCCCTCCGTTAATGAATCCCGCAATGCTCGAAGCCAGCGAGGACCTTACAAACTTGTCGCATTTGAACGAACCGGCTGGTACGTTGCGTAGAGGTGGCAGATACAGGTGGAGTTAACCCCGGCTAATGGCCATAACAGTACTCCAGGCGATCAAATTACGATACTATCAGAAGGAAATATACACGTATAGTGGAATCGTGCTGATCGCGACGAACCCTTTTGCACGCGTTGATTCTCTTTACGTGCCACAAATGGTTCAAGTATATGCCGGCAAGCAACGTGCTTCACAGGCACCACATCTTTTTGCTATTGCCGAAGAGGCTTTTGCGTGAGCTGCTCCGGCGAGGACTGGCATAGTTGTGCATAGCTAATGAGATATAGGGACATGTTGAGAGACTCGAGAAATCAGACAATCGTGGTTTCCGGAGAGTCCGGTGCTGGAAAGACCGTCAGCGCCAAATATATCATGCGTTATTTTGCGACGAGAGGAACGCCAGACGAACCCGGATCGTACTCGGCCGGCAGAGCGGATTCGATTAGCAAAACGGAAGAGCAGATTTTAGCGACGAATCCCGTCATGGAAGCATTCGGTAACGCGAAAACGACCCGTAACGACAACTCGTCACGATTTGGAAAATATATTGAAATCATGTTTGATTCAAAGACAAATATTATTGGTGCAAAGATTAGAACATATCTTTTAGAGCGGTCGAGGCTGGTTTTCCAACCGTTAAAAGAGCGAAACTATCATATCTTTTACCAACTTGTAGCCGGCGCTACAGAGTCCGAACGGCGGGATTTGAACCTCTTGGCCGTTGAGGAGTTCGATTATTTGAATCAGGGGAATATGCCACAGATTGACGGAGTTGACGACAAAGCGGAATTTGAAGCTACTAAGAAATCGCTCACCACAGTTGGTGTCTCTTCAGAGACCCAGACAGAAATCTTCCGTATTTTGGCTGCCTTGTTGCATCTAGGGAATGTGAAGATCACCGCTACTCGGACGGATTCGTCGCTATCACCGACGGAACCCTCTGTTATGAAGGCTTGCGAAATGCTGGGAATTAATGCCGCCGAGTTCTCAAAGTGGATCGTGAAGAAACAATTGATAACGAGAGGCGAGAAAATCGTATCGAATCTCACTCAGCAACAAGCCATTGTTGTCCGTGATTCTGTCGCCAAATTTATCTACTCCAGTCTGTTTGACTGGCTTGTTGACATTATCAACCGGAGCTTGGCAACGGAAGACGTCTTGAACCGTGTGGTATCGTTTATTGGTGTCTTGGATATCTACGGCTTCGAACATTTTGCGAAGAACTCCTTTGAGCAGTTCTGTATCAACTACGCCAATGAAAAGCTCCAGCAGGAGTTCAATCAGCACGTCTTCAAACTGGAACAGGAAGAATATGTCCGGGAGCAAATCGACTGGACGTTTATCGAATTTTCTGACAATCAGCCATGCATTGACCTGATCGAAGGTAAACTTGGGATATTGTCGCTTCTGGATGAGGAATCGAGACTTCCCATGGGATCTGACGATCAGTTCGTGACAAAGTTACACCATAACTTTGCGGCGGATAAACAGAAGTTCTACAAGAAACCTCGATTTGGGAAATCCTCATTTACCGTCTGCCACTATGCTGTCGACGTCACATATGAGTCTGACGGGTTCATTGAGAAGAATCGAGACACTGTGCCAGACGAGCAGATGGAAATCTTGAAACATTCATCTAATAACTTTGTGAAAGCAGTGTTGGCTGCTGCCTCCGCCGTTAGGGAAAAGGATTCCGCTGCCGTCGCCTCGCGAGCCGTTGCTGCACCAGGAAGAAAGATCGGTGTCGCAGTCAACCGCAAACCTACTCTCGGTGGTATCTTCAAGTCTTCATTGATTGAATTGATGAACACAATCAACTCGACTGATGTCCACTACATTCGATGCATCAAACCAAATGAGGGCAAGGAGTCCTGGAAATTCGAAGGTCCTATGGTTCTAAGCCAGCTTCGTGCTTGTGGTGTGCTTGAAACGGTCCGTATCAGCTGTGCAGGATACCCAACCCGCTGGACATATGAGGAATTCGCTCTTCGTTACTACATGCTCTGCCATTCGTCACAATGGACGTCAGAAATCCGAGAGATGGGCCATGCTATTCTACGGAAAGCCCTTGGCGATGCTAGTCATCAAAAGGGAGACAAATACCAGCTTGGTTTAACAAAGATCTTCTTCCGGGCCGGTATGCTTGCTTTTCTGGAGAATCTTCGAACTTCGAGGTTGAATGAATGCGCCATCATGATTCAAAAGAACTTGAAGTGCAAGTATTACAGAAGAAGATACCTGGAGGCTCGAGAGTCGATCCTGACAATTCAGAGTGTGATGAGAGGCTTCATGGCACGGCGACATGCGCAAGAGGCCAGTCGTATCAAGGCCGCCACGACAATCCAGCGCGTCTGGAGAGGTCAAAAAGAGCGGAAGAAGTATCTTGCAATTCGACAGAATGTTGTCCTCTTCGAGTCTCTTGCAAAGGGTTATCTGTGCAGAAGAAATATCATGGATACTATTCTCGGCAACGCTGCCAAAGTTATCCAGAGAGCTTTCCGATCCTGGCGACAACTCCGTGCCTGGAGACAATACCGCAGGAAGGTCGTCCTTGTTCAGAACCTGTGGAGAGGTAAAAACGCTAGGAAGGAGTATAAGAAACTGCGCGAGGAGGCCAGAGATCTTAAGCAGATTTCTTACAAGCTGGAAAATAAGGTTGTCGAGCTTACCCAGACCCTTGGTACACTGAAGCAACAAAACAAGGCGTTGGGATCCCAGGTTGAGAACTACGAGGGTCAGCTTAAGCATTTGCGTGGCAAGAACAATACTCTCGAGGCTCGCACTCGTGAATTGCAGGCCGAGGCCAATCAGGCGGGTATCACAGCCGCACGCTTGGCAGCAATGGAGGAGGACATGACAAAGTTGCAGCAGAGCCATAGCGAAGCATTGTCAACGGTTAAGAAACTGCAAGAGGAAGAGCGTATTGCGCGAGAATCCCTTCGCCTCGCAAACACCGAGCTTGATGAGTTGCGACAAGCCAATGCTGATCATGAAAATGATAAGGCATCTCTTCGTCAGCAGCTTGCCGATCTCCAGGACGAACTTGAGTTTGCCAAACGCTCGATGCCGGTCAACGGCGCCAATGGCGCTAATGGTGTGAATGGAGAAGTGAACGGAACAGCCAACCAACCTGCATTCTCCGGCCTTATCAACTTGGTTTCGTCGAAGAAGCCGAAGCCGAAGAGACGCAGCGCAGAAGCTGGTCGCACTGATACTGACCGCTTCAGCGGAGCCTACAACCCCCGTCCAGTCTCGATGGCAGTCCCTACCGGAACAGTTCGCTCTAATCTTTCAGGATCCACTTTTGCCCCGGGTATTGATTCAGTTGAGATTGAGTTGGAGAACCTACTTTCTGAGGAGGAAGAACTCAACGAAGAGGTTACTATGGGTCTTATTCGCAATCTCAAGATCCCCCTTCCCAATTCCAACTCCCCACCAACCGACAAAGAAGTCTTGTTTCCCGCATATCTTATCAATCTTGTCACCTCAGAGATGTGGAATAATGGCTTCGTGAAGGAGTCTGAGCGATTCCTTGCGAACGTCATGCAAGCTATCCAGCAGGAAGTCATGCAGCATGATGGCGATGAAGCAATCAACCAAGGAGCCTTCTGGCTTTCCAACGTGCACGAGATGCTCTCGTTTGTCTTCTTGGCTGAAGATTGGTACGAGGCCCAAAAGACCGACAATTTTGAATATGACCGTCTCTTGGAGATCGTGAAGCATGACTTGGAGAGCTTAGAATTCAATATTTACCATACTTGGATGAAGGTATTGAAGAAGAAGCTCTACAAAATGATTGTGCCTGCGATCATCGAGTCTCAATCACTCCCTGGCTTTGTTACCAACGAAACGAACCGTTTCCTCGGGAAACTTCTCCCGTCGAACAACAGTCCTGCTTACAGCATGGACAACTTGCTCAGCTTGCTGAACAACGTGTATAAGGCCATGAAGGCATATTATCTGGAAGACACGATTATCACCCAGACGGTGACGGAACTCCTAAGGCTCGTTGGCGTGACTGCATTCAACGATCTGCTTATGAGACGTAATTTCTTGTCCTGGAAGCGTGGCCTTCAGATCAATTATAACATCACCAGAATCGAGGAATGGTGCAAGAGCCATGAAATGCCTGAGGGTACACTCCAGCTTGAGCATCTGATGGTAAGCATCCAACCTTGAATGACACCCCATACACACGTGCTAATTATATTTGCAGCAAGCAACGAAACTCCTTCAGCTTAAGAAAGCTACCTTGAATGACATTGAAATCATTCAGGATATCTGCTGGATGTAAGTATCATCTAATCCACGCTGCGTCATATAACTTTTCTAACATAATGTTTCCTAGGCTCTCGCCAAACCAAATCCAGAAGCTTCTGAATCAATATTTGGTTGCCGATTACGAGCAGCCAATCAATGGGGAGATCATGAAGGCTGTCGCCTCTCGTGTAACTGAGAAGAGTGATGTCCTCCTCCTTACCGCAGTTGATATGGAAGACAGCGGTCCTTATGAGATTGCCGAACCAAGAGTGATCACTGCTCTGGAGACATACACACCATCATGTAAGCTTTCTTCCATCAGCCGCGAGGCAATGCGCATTTCGCTAACATGAAGGGGATAGGGCTACAAACACCACGTCTCAAACGACTTGCTGAAATCGTCTCTGCGCAGGCCATGGCCCAGCAAGACAGAATCGATGTCTCAGAAACCGCAGAGCCCATTCTTGAATCATAATGACCTTTTCTTTTGATTCATTCGCTGTTACTATTATCCATTGACTTTTTTCTTCTTTGGCTGCGCAACGATTCCTTGATCCAGCCCTGGCATTTGATTGTTCATTTATTCCTCTCGCCTTCCCGTGCTGTATGAACACCTTTTGCGAGCTTTGGGCTCTACGAGCTTTTAAGAGACCTGGTTTTCTGTCTTGCTGGAGCTGGATATCTGTCTCTCTGTTTTTGTTAATATAATGTTTTTTTTCTGTTTCGCCTGATGTGTTCTTTCTTCATGCTAGATGCCTGGCGTTCTACATTTGCGCGTTGACTATTCGGTCATTTCGTACTTCCAGAATGGGCAGGTCACTCCATCTTCTGGAATCTCTTGTGGCTTGTGAGTATATCTGAGTCTCTCTAGATCTTGTGTTTTGTCTTTCTCCATAAAATATAGCTCAGACTATTTCTGTGCTCGTGGACTTGTGACTAGTCCTAACGATTTGTACTGTTTATTTGAAATTATTGCTTGTCCCAGGACTTCAGGAGCGCATTTTTCGGTTCTAAACATTGTGGTGACGAAGCAGTAACATCGCATACCGGTACTATCCAATCTTATTTTACCGCTGCGCAGCAACCCAACTTGAAGCAATAATGATAGTGGTAGCGCAATAGTACTTCTGGTGTCTACAAAACCCTCAGAGATTCACGTAGAACGCATGCTTTGCTACATCTACTGTAGTACATGAAGGGCGTCGGAATTCCCACAGTGATGCTGAAGAACTCTATGCTTAAAACCACCGTTAACAATTCAGCTGTGGTTATGCTTCCCCACACCACCACTGGTTCCGGTGATGTTCAGTCCATCTCTCATAACTACCTTGAACATTCTTTCACCCCACACCTGACAAAAAACTCCAGCACTGAATACGCACTGCCCCCTTCTGCGTGTTCTCGTTACCGCCATGAAATCTATAAACTTCATTACCGGGAATAAAAACAAGCTTGCTGAAGTTCAAGCAATCCTCAGCGATGCTATAGAGGTGCAAAACAAGGCCGTTGACCTTCCCGAGCTGCAGGGTACTATAGAGGAAATTGCGCGGGAAAAGTGTAAGAATGCGGCGAATGCGGTACGTGCATCAGAGGAACTATGAGGGACAGCTTGGGAGAAACAATTCACCTTATTTGTACTTACAAACGTAGGTGAATGGTCCCGTGTTGACTGAAGATACGGCGTTGGAGTTCAATGCACTGGGAGGCCTACCAGGGCCGTATATGTGAGTGTGCCCGGGTGTCGTTCTTGAGACCTTGCTCCTACAGTTCGCCTACGAGTAATGTCTACGAGGATGTGAACGTAGGCTGAACATGTTTTCATTCTCTAACCCGGTCTTTTCTAGTAAATGGTTCCTCGAGAAATTAGACCATGAGGGGTTGAACAAGCTCCTATATGCGTTCGAAGATAAATCCGCGGTGGCCGTTTGCACCTTCGCCTTTGCAGCTGGCCCTGGGGAAGAACCAATTCTGTTTCAGGGTCGGACTGACGTATGTCTTTTCGTCCCCAGTCCTATTACTTTGGCACACAACATGAAACTGACATGGCATCTGGGCTGGCAGGGCAGGATTGTTTCAGCTCGTGGTCCATCCAAATTCGGTTTGTTTAGCCTGATGAGTTCCGGTTTCCTCAGCTGACCAATGTTCCCAGGTTGGGATCCAATTTTCGAATACGAAGGGAGAACGTATGCTGAAATGGATCCTAAGGAAAAGGTAATACCCCTATGGAGCCTTGTTCCCCACGACGGAGCGCCGAGATGCGGAACACCTCGAAGCTAATTATTTCGTAAATCAGAATATGATTTCCCATCGATACAAGGCGCTTCAGAAATTGAGAGAGTGGATCGTAGAGCAGCAGAAGGCGCAGCAACTTTGAGATGCCTAACTCAAAAGGAATGCAGATGACTTTCTTCGCAGTGTGGCGTCTCTTCAGCCTGTCATCGCATTATTCTGCTTCCAGGCCTCTAACCAGGCGACAATTCTCGAGCAGTTGCTTTCGATTTCATCGTCGGTTTCGCTTGTCAGCTCGACAACGATTTCCTCGTCGTACGCTTGCTTCGCCTCGTCGAGCAGGACCTCAAAGATCTCCGCGTCTAGGTTTTCTTGTAGTTTGTCTTCTCCATAGCCTCTAGAAAAAGCGAAGAGAAGTCAGTCATAAGATGCATAATCATCCAGAAAGAGATTGTGCGTACCTTGAAGATAGTCGATCATATAGAATTGCCGTTGACGGACAGCGTATCACAACGACGAGATCGATCCACGACTTTGGAAACAAGTCGCATGCATGCCAGTCAATCAGATATCCGCCCTGCAGAACCTCGTTTTCAATTTCATCTAGCAACTGGACGCGGTAATAACATCAGCTTTCTGTACATTTTGCCGAACCCGCCACGCAAACCCAGAAAAGAGCCTTGGTGCAATTCGCTACCTTATCCTCATCGACAATCCAGCTATTCAACTTCTCGTCATATCCATCATGGCAACCCCGCTCCTTTGCAACTTTGTTGATTGAGAGGTGTTTCAGGCCGGTCTCTTGCGCGAGCTGCTCGCAGTGAACGGTCTTGCCGACACCGGGAGTGCCGGTTATGATTATGTTAGGGGAGGTTCTCATTGGTGTGTTGTAGATGTGTTGAATGGTGCAAATCGCGTTAGTTGGCGAGGTTCCTGTGTTCGCGCGGGGTATCTAACTAATCGTGCGTGGGGTAATCAGGAAGGGGCAAAGGAAGGATATAAAATCGCTAAACTGGCATTAAGCACTGATATACAATGAAACATTCAGTAGAGCTAAATTGATATGGATAGTAAAGCACTTTTTGCGAGGTTTGCTCAAGTCATGAAGCTCTGATCTGGAGGATGAATTTGGATGAACCTTATTTTTTTGGTGACATGCAGAAAACAGCCTAACGTTACTTTTCTAACCTACCTTGTAGTAACATTGTCATATGGTTCCTCATTGTATGTACGCCGAAAAAGGCACAAGGCTGGAAGATGACTGAGACTCGTGCTGCAATGATGTGTCTATGTTTTACTCAATCCATCGGACCCTACACCTATGCTTGTTCCCGGAAAGAATTACACTGATATGCCCACGGCAGCCAAAAATGCGCTTATGCAAATCTCATCCCAGAACTCAGTCGTAGACCCTAGTTCTGTTATGATTCAGAGGGAGGCGGTAAGAGTCTGTAAGAAGTTGTTAGTATCAAATATCAAAACATGCATGATATTTAGTCACATACTTCAGGATCTCAAACTGATCATACTTGCCCAGATATCCATTACATCTCCGATGCGCCTTTAGTATTCGACCAGGGCTTGGGCAGCTCACTCTGGTGTCGATCAGTCGCTTGATAGCAGGTGATGTTTTAAACATCGGGTCAAACACAAGAAGGTCAAGGGAGTTATTTTTTCGGACCTCGAAGCCGACGATAGTCAAAGAGTGGCCTGGGGGCTAGGTAAGCAGTCGTTAAACCACGGGGGTAGCCGACGATATCCTCACCTGGATGCTGAAAATAAATAGGGGGGAGGTTTGTCTGAAGGACTTTCTTGTCATTTTTTTCGGTAATTGCTCTAAGGAAATAATCGGCCACGGCTGCCAGGAGCAACTCGACCGCTGGTTGCTCCTTAGTGCCACTCAAAGCGGCTGGTTCGCAGCTAGAGAGCCAAGTAAGAGACTGCAGGATTCTTATATCAGAAATACACTCACTTTATTCCTAACATCTCAAACAGAGCTTGAGCCTGCAAAGCTCAAACATATCAGCACGATATTGTTAAGGCAATGGTGTTCTGGACGGCGATGTCATACCTCTGGTGTGCCAATATACTTTCTGGTCCCCTTTATCCCTCCAGTCTCAATCCTTCCATTGCTATTAAATCCCATGTTCCAAGCATGCTCTATCATATCCTGTAATTTTAGGATTGAGGGTATTCGACCAGGAAAATGCTCAGACCCATGCGCCTTGGAGTCTTGGAGATATGATATCAGCATCTGGATATTCCGATATCCGCAGAATCCGCCTTCCTTTGGCATTTTGAACACATGGCGGACGTTTGGGTTGCATAAGAATGCCCGCTCCACGGAATCGTCGAGCTCACACAGCTGAGCAAGGACTGGAATAAGTCCTCTAGTCTCATTCTCAACGATTTCAACTCTAGCCAGGGTGCCATCGGTTTGAATCTTGTTCTCATATCTGACTGGTGCACCTTCTTCTAACATTCTGCAAAGCCATAGCGGCATTTGTCGCTCGTTGGCATGTGGCCCCAATTCAGCCTTCTAGACGGCCAGTTAGTGAAACGTCCTGCGTAGGTCAAGGGAAACAGAATGACTCGAGGAGTAAGTTGTACATACTCCTAGCTGCCTCACAGTGCCTGTAGCACCGTCTGGTAGGTCCGATCTATCCTTTCTCCTCTTCTTGTGCGAAGAGGTTCTTGGCTGCACAGCAGTATCTCTCACAACTCCCGTTCGTGGACGATCACGGTCACGTAGAGTCTTAGCCAGTTTTGCCGGCACCAGCTCATCATATCCATCATATCCATAATCATGGTCTAAATCGAGGTCATCATTGTATCTCGCTGTTGCCCCAGGTCTTGGGCTCTGGATCGCTTCTTCGAGTGCAAAGTCCTCTGCAGAATGTAGATCAAGATGACTGGGGAGTTCTGCGACGGTAACCGCCTCCCCACAGCCAGCAGGGCATTCCACATAAGAGCCAGTATCGACGTAGAATTCATCGCCTGCTGGGGACTTTGACGGCGTGATATCGCTGAGGGGTGTGCGGTACGTTTCTTCCGAACCAATCATCGCACTGGCCCCTTGGTCATCATCCATTGCTATAAACGGCGAATAGCCGTTCTCTGGATGGCAAAGCTCAACATGCTGCGCGAGGAAATATGTATCAGAATCTGAAAATTCGCAAAATGGACACGAAGGGGTGAATTCTTCGTGGCCTTCCATGGTCTCTCGGGTGTGCCTTCGATGGATTTTCGAAGTGCTGGACTTCGCAGATCAAGCAAATTGAATCGAATACTTGGTCCTGTTGAAGGAGGCTCCAACTCGAAGAACGCAAATCACTAATGACAAGCAAACAGAAAACGAGGGAGCCTCAGCTCATCGCCGAAGTTGGAGAGACCACTTTGCAAACAATTCAAGCAAGGATAGACGGCACTTGGTTTGCAGACACCCTTTCGAGTTCCTCAGGAATGGGGCCTCAGTTCTATAGGATTGTTGATGGAAACAGTAAGGTGTTGATGTTATGCAGTTTGATCGGTGTAACAATCAGAGCAAGCGAGTTCTACGTTTTGGTGATTGCAGAGGAGTCTTGCGGCGAATCCAAAGCATGACCATTTGTCAACCTCCTTGAAAAACCTGTGACTGCGGAAGGGCATCACTGCCAGCAAACAAAGCAGCCTTCTGAGAGAACCCACGGATGCGCCAACAGGAAATTTATATTTGCACTGTGCAGGCTATATTTTCCTTGTATCTATTGAGCTAAGTTGTGCTATGTAGATTTTACAAGTGTATTCTAACAAGATGCGATTCTGAAGCAGCATGATATCAGCAGATGATTTTCAACATTCATGGCCCTGTGTTACTGAGAACTCCCTCTGAGTCTACATAGTAACGCAACATGAGGCAACCCCTTCTGCATAATTGTAGGTCACCAATCTGTTGAGATAGGAACTGTCCTGCTACAGCATTCGTTGTTTGCTTTACCTGCTTCTTCTCGCGCGCCAATCCTCCCACAGATATGCGTGGGCAAATCAAGCTGCACTAAATCTTTGGTCTTCCTTACCCAAAAGCGCCTTGACGAGCTGCGGATGGCATACACTGTACCCAGAGACGAAGCTGAAGCGCACCTCTTCCGTGCTAGGGCCATATTACCAGAACTGACCACTTCATTGTCAGTTTCCCGACTTTGAGGGCCTCCTTATTCACTCCTCTTCAACCGCTTCACATTCATTCCATGCGAAAGTACGTAGGAAATCAGCAAACTCCATTTTCCGCCTCCCTGAAACGGGAATGCTTTGTACGCATACCTTCAAAAGCCATAGGGAGCGAATTGGTACCAGTTGAAGGCAAAAAAAAAAAAAACACTATTCCTTAACCTCATCAAGCACCCAGAAGGTTCGATAAACAGTCGAAGCCAATATGGACTGTAGCTAGGAAAAATATCAGGAAAAGACAAGGAGCTTGTCGTGACAAGTTCCTACAGGGACTTCTGTGAAAGTAAGTGTTGCGAGAGGTACATAGTGGTTGTGGCAGATCATGATCATAGACAATCTATCTCCATGTCACAGATAAGCGATTAGGGAGCTCCAGACGGTGTAACTACCGTGCTCGCGTGCCAAAGACAGAGCGAGCATCAAGACGGTCTTTTCCCATGTAACCTCACAGTATGAATTCTGGGTGTATTCCAACACGGTCCACGAGCTGAATGTTTTTTGTATGTCCATCACATCCAATCTCCCGATTGACACGAGACTCGAAGGTCCAGTTGTGGCGAAGCTGGTCCAAGCGACATTGTCACGGCGGCATTATGACCTAACAAGGTCAGGGACCATTGCGACGCAGAAACCCCCTGCAGAGAATCGGGTTTTATCCGCATAACGCAGCTTGACGGATCAGCGACGCAACAGGGTTTCCCCGCGGGTAACGGTCTGCTGCGGGGACGGCGGTGAGGTCGCTTTTTCCTGCACAGTTCTTTGGAGGTGGTCTGACAGTTGTTGAAGTGTTCCGTCAACGTCGTTTGACTTGTAAAGCAGAGCACAGAAGAGAGCAATCCAAGTGCCGTGATCACCGCCGTTCGAATTGACGATGTGGTCCGGTCGAGCGACGGAGAATTTGCGGGAAGAACAGGAACAGAAGCCAATGTTGGTTCTGGAAGCCCGAAGCCGCCCGATAAGCAATGGCGCTAGGCTTGATCGGGGAAGGCGGGAGATTGCGTGATAAAAACGATAAACAATTTTGATCGAAAGAATTTCCTGACTCATGAGGCAAAGAACCCAAAAACCATAGAATAACCACTCGGGGGCCGGGCTCACTCCACCATCCTGTCTGTCAATTGACGACGAGCTGACCCTGCGATACCCAACGTACAGTCGCCAGCCCAGTAATCATTGCCAAGCTAGAGAACTACCGCGATCCTCTAGACCTGATCCTGTGAGCACTCCTGGCACCGCGTTGGGCGTTTTCAGCTTCCGCTGGGGGCTCTATCATCCGCCATTGAGCTGGCCTTCTCTCCGGGCACGATGAGCGAGCATCCGCAGACCAATGGACATATCGCCAATGGCTCGATAACGCGCTTAACAAATGGGATATCTCCTTCTCCGCCGCCCGACTGGATCGTCCAGAAGTTTGGAGGGACGAGTGTGGGAAAGTTCGCTTTGGAGATAGTTGACAATGTCATTCAGTAAATGCTCCCCCTTGCCCTTCCATATAGCGGTTGATAATGTGGCTATCGTCCTTGTTCTGTCCGCATCTCGTTTCCATGTCCGGGCTTGACTAATTTGCTGTCTTCCTTTTGTCAGACCATACATCGAACACCAGCGTGTAGCAGTCGTCTGTTCTGCGCGCAGTAGTTCGTCCAAAGCCGATGGCACCACCAACCGGTGAGTCGTAGCGTCAGCTTTCGTTCCAAATACGTTCGCAAACGTGCGCCCGTCTAACGTTATGCTACCCTGCGTGAAACAAATCAGACGAGTTTGGAGCAGCAGCTAACAGATTGCGGACAGGTTATTACGCGCTGCGCGAGAAGCGGCAAACCCCAAGTCCTCCAACCATCTCTCGTTGATCGAAGCCGTTAAACAAGAGCATATAAATGTTGCTGCGGAATATATTCAGAGTCCGGACCTGAGGGATGAGTTGAAAACTCAGGTTGAGGCCGAGTGCCTTCGAATTCTCAAGATCTTGGATGCTGCGCAGACACTTGGAGAAATCAGCAGTCGATGCGTTGACATGGTCATGAGCGCTGGCGAGAAGCTGAGCTGCCGCTTTATGACAATTTTGCTGCAAGATCGCGGCGTGGACGCCCAGTACGTTGACCTCTCGGATATTATCGACTTTGCTGCGGGGGTCCAGGCGCTGGACCAGGACTTCTATGACCGTCTAGCGGAATTGTTAGGCCAGAAAGTCCAAGAGTGCACAGCCAAGGTTCCCGTTGTGACTGGATATTTTGGTGTTGTTCCCGGTGGTTTGCTGGACAAAATCGGGCGGGGTTACACAGATCTCTGCGCGGCTCTCGTGGCTGTTGGTGTTCGTGCCCAGGAGCTTCAGGTCTGGAAAGAAGTGGATGGCATCTTTACGGCTGATCCACGAAAAGTTCCCACCGCTCGACTCTTGGCCATGATCACGCCGGCTGAAGCAGCGGAGTTGACCTTTTACGGCTCCGAAGTCATTCATCCGTTCACCATGGAGCAAGTTATCCGCGCCAAGATTCCAATTCGGATCAAAAATGTCATGAAGCCGAAAGGAAACGGTACCGTCATCTACCCCGATTCGGCTTCAGAGCTGGACAAGACGACGCCAGGACATGATCCAAAGCTCTTCCGTACAAGAGGGCCTCAGTCATTCTCGCAACAACAGCCAGGTCCTAGGAGACCAACAGCGGTTACAGCAAAGCACAAGATCCTCGTGATCAACGTGCATTCCAACAAGCGATCTCTATCACACGGTTTTTTCGCAGGCATCTTCTCTGTCCTCGACAAGTGGCGGTTATCGATTGACTTGATCTCTACCAGCGAGGTCCATGTCTCTCTTGCCCTTCATTCCGAAATGCCCTTACTCAACGGTAATGGTCATGATGAGTACCAGATCATTGACGAGGATCTACGAGGCGCTATTCAAGATCTCCGCAAATATGGCACCGTTGATATCATCCCCGAAATGGCAATCCTCAGTCTCGTCGGCAGGCAGATGAAAAATATGGTGGGGGTTGCCGGACGCATGTTCACCGTACTAGGGGAACACAACGTCAACATTGAGATGATATCTCAAGGTAACTATCCAACCCTCTTAAAACATTTTCATAGTCTTAAAGCTAACTCTTCGTTCAGGTGCCAGCGAAATCAACATATCCTGCGTGATCGAAGAAAGAGACGCCGACCGCGCCATTAACATCCTCCACACAAACCTCTTTACATTCCTCGATTAAAACCCCTGATCATCACCACCAGCGCCGTTTTCCTTCTGTTTGATACCCTTCATAAAATTCACCTTTCATTGCCATGAGGCAAGAAAAAGTTCGATTACCAAAGAAGCGAAAAGACGTCTAATCGTCATTCTGTCATCTGTCATCAGGCTCACGAGCTCATGACATTTTTACATGCGTTATCCGGCCCGTTCCATTCCAACAATGGACGGCCTGGAGAAACGCATTTTAATCTTCTGCGTATGCAGTGAGATCCTACATGTATTCATACCACGTACCTGTCGGGCGCCAGCCGCGAACCAACAAGGGTACAAAACATTGCTTGGAGTTTTTAAGCCTTTATGTGCTCTGGGATTTTTTTTCCATGCATGCATTTCTGGAAAGGGCATGATACAAACCACAATTCTTTTTAATATTGGATGAAATGTATATAGACCTCGAAAATTCGAAAAGAGGGCAACGTTCTGTTCCACAAATGATGACCTGCAACAAAGTTCTCCTTGTTTTCTGTGAACCAGTCCCTTGTTATTGAGTGCAATACCTTCGAATGGGTTTCCGCATCATTTAACCAGGGACTCTAGGAGTGTTCTCGTGAAACACAAGTGTGAATGATCTGGGTAGATTGCTTGAGGCGAAAAGGCCTGTTGCCATGCTAATTCTTTCTAACCATGCCCTGTAAGTATTTGGAGATCTCGCGAATAGAACGACAAGGATTAAAAACACATTGTAGTCGTCTATACTCCATAATAATACACGAATATCTCATGTAGCGAGTACTCTAAGCTCCGCGAACCGACGCGAAAAGATAAGATGGCCGACGGATATATTCAAGCCGTTCAATCTGACCTCGTTTCTCGGTTCGAATGCTTCGTCGTATATACCCGTCATGTTCCAAGACAGAAAAAAAGAAGGTCCGATCAAGAGACATCAAAGAAATCGATACACCACATCAGCCCGTCATCGCCCTCGTGGGCATTCTTCGTTTATTGGGAACCTCTCAACGTCTCCAAATGCTTCAGCACGGCAAGGTTGGCGTCCATCCATCTCTCTACGCAGTTTTGTGCGCAGCTCTCTTCACTGCGATCTAATCCGCCAGCGGACACTTTGCCGGTCATGCATTTCTTCCAGCATACTTCGGTTAAATGGTGGACGGCTGCGATTGGATAAAGAAGAGAAATCAGCTTCGTTACAGGCCAGATTTTGAGAACAGAGAGACATGATTGTAGCATGGGATAGGGGCTTGATTTACTGGATTGGATGTTTGTCTTTTGAGCTTCATTCGTAATGAACTGGGTGACTTCTCTGCGGTCGGCGGCGCTGAGCTTGCTGGGATCGAGTTGAACTTGCTCCATGGTTGACGTTGGTTTGAGGAAGGGACGCGGAAAGGGCAAACTGATTGCTTGCAGAAAAGAACAGATATCGTGAGATGGGTGGTACGGAGGAGAGCTGTAATTTGATAGAGACCGCCGGAAGAGATGCTGATGAGCTTCAGCCAAAGTGAATTTTGCTTGCTTTGCAGAGCTTCCTGTCGTGGCGGCCAAGCCCGGCAGAATCGAGCCGCCGTCATCGTCTCCGCGCATCGCAAAATACCGCCTGCGGGTTTGATCTGAAGAACTCGCTTCTTCTAAGAAAAACAACAATCACACTCACCAAACAATTCGCATACGTATTTTACTTCCACAATACCCATCATTTCTAGCTGTCTGGATTATTTGCCCTCATCACTATCGACATCACGACGACGAATCTCCTCAAACCGTTCTCCCCGCTCTTCCGCCTTAATCCATCATGCCGCCAATCCGCACTGCGCGAAACCGCAAGCCGCCACCAGACGGTTTCGACGACATCGAAGACACACTTCTCGAGTTCAGCAATAAGATGAAAGATGCCGAAAACGCCTCGCACGAGGGTAAAAAAAGACATGAGGTGCTCTGGCCGATATTTCAAATCAGTCATCAACGTGAGTCTCTTTTCTTTTCTCCACGCGCGTATATGACCAAGGTGGAGGGGAAGTTTTGCAGGATTGCTAACGGAATATATTGGCTGCCAAGGCTCAAGATATATTTACGATTTATACTACGAGAAAGAAGCGATATCGAAACAATTGTATGAGTGGTTGCTGAAGAATAACTACGCGGAGGCCAATCTGATCGCGAAGTGGAAGAAGCAGGGCTATGAGAAGGTATGTTTAATTCCCTACGTAGAAATTGGCATCTTTACTTCTGTGTTATACGCCTTGCATGATGACGAACGTCAGCTGACTCGATTCGTCTGTTAGCTATGCTGCCTCCGGTGCATCCAGACCAAAGAGACAAATTTCAACTCGACGTGTATATGCCGCGTTCCCAAAACTCAGCTGAAAGAGGAACAGAATATACAGTGCGTGAGCTGTGGGTGTCGAGGGTGTGCGAGTAGCGATTAAAATCGCCGAGGGAGGCAGGATGTTCAAGGCCTTCGTTGCGGGGGGACAGGGAAGTTGAACTGCTCTCATTCTCATTCTCTAAAAAAGAGGTTGGGGTCTTAAGAATCAAATATCGGACTTTTTGGCAATGGCGTTTGCGGATAGGATGGAGTAACTGTCACTGATAATGAGCGCAATGCTGCTCTTCTCTTGATTTGCATGTTAGTACTGTACTTTGCTTGACCAAGGTGCGAGGATATCGGGATACCCAGTATAAAATCGACTGTCATTATGACCAGAAACCCTTTACAAGATATAAACAACACTAACAAGCCTGTTATTACTATCTGGATGGCACCCTATTTGAAAATATAGTAACAGTAAAATTGCTTCCAGTTAAAACCTTTAGTTACATACAATCAACACGACTCAACTATCAAACAGAGAAAAGATAAGAAAACAACAGTAGTAGCTTATGGGCCGTAATCCTGTACATCAGACATTATTATCATCAGAGTCATTGCCCCAATATGTAAGTATTTTTCCCCACCAGTAATTCAATATCCCCCAGTAAACTCCGACACAGAAGCCATACCCATGTGATAGGGGTGCACACGCAAGGGAAAAAAAGGCAGAGAGTAAGCCGCCCAGGCAAAGTTGCAAAGCTGCAAAACAAATCAGGGGGAATCAAAACACCGTGCCAGGCCAAGTTGGGGAATCAGTCTCCGTAGCAAAGAAGAAGAAAAAGAGCGCTTCGATCACAACTCCCACAAGAGATATAATCCCTTTTCCCAACTCCGAGTCTGACCGTTTTTGAGTGACCGTGAAATCCCGCTGTCCTGACGAGGAAGAAAACAGAAACAAAAAACAAAAATCAATTTGTGACAGTCTTACCACCCACCCACACATACCCATTGAGCCCAGTCCTTAGTAACGAACGCCTCGCAAAGAATGGTCCCCATCAGTGAAAAAAGGAATGTAATACAACGCCGGAGCCGGGACGACCTTTGCTGAGGAGAAAAGGAGTGACAAATGAACCTGACGCGCGAACCATGCAACCAGACAAACCCAGACAAGAGTAACAAACATGAAATAGTAAGGGCAGAGTCAGCACAAGTACAGAGTAAAGAACAAATAACATAAAATTCAGACAGCAGAAGATTCAAGTGTCCCATCGCAAAGGCAGGGACATAAAGAGCCAATGTATCAAAACATCACAAATCTCGTATCCAGACCCAAACTGTAATGATAGGCTTCCAATTGGTGATGCAAAAATGCTTAAGAATGACTAAGAAGGATGCATCATCCCTTCTGTCCAATGCTCTTGCGTCCGTGTCCAAGAACCTGTTTAGGAGACTGATCTTCCTTTCCAGACTTGCCAATCTTTTCAAAACCCTGAAGGAGGTCAATGCCATCGATTTCACCAAGAGCATCCTCGCTGAAGAGATTAAACGAAAAGAAATCTTCATGAGAGTTTTCCACATAACTATTGTTATTATCGGATCTCTTGCACGGCGACTCGTAATATTTCATAGCATTGGTTTTGGCAATACGTGAGAGAGGCGTGTTCAGGCGCGTGGTTCCAGATACAGCTGTAATGTCCGCAAGAACGCTGGAGGTGAACCGGTCTCGTTTCGCAGTGCGTTTTTCTGGTGAGCCCAGAGTAGGTGTAGAAATTGTGGGGCCAAAATGATCCGAGAAGATATCAAACAAGGGAGTACCGTGTAAAGACTCAGGCATTAGAGCCTCGTCCTGTATGTTGAATGCTGGACTCCACGGAAGAACGTCGTCGGCAAGTCCAAGATGTTTGACGGGTGAATTGACCATCTGCTGAATTTTCTGACGATGATTGCGGAGATTGGTATTTGGTGAAAGTGATGGCGGTGGCTTTCGTGGCTTTTTGAATTTAATTGCCGGGGTCAATGGCGGAGGAGCGAGTGGCATATAGTCATTGCGAAAGGGAGACGAGACCGTCAACTGGGACGCATCTTTAAAGGTAGTGCAGCGTATTGGACTAATGTCATGAGAGGAACTCCGAATCCGCGCAATCTCTTCTTCAGCACGTCCTGCTTTGATACACGGAGGCTCAATATCCAAGTCAGAGGTAAGGATGGGTGCAGTCTTTTGTGGTCTCATGGCCGAGGATTCTAAAGAGGAGAGATAACCGCTGTCATTCATGATGGACAGTTTACGTTTCCTTGAACGTGATCCATTAGCAGTAGCGGTAGCTGGACGGGATGGAGTTGGAGGCGTAGCTTCGCGATGGAAGACAGGGGGCGGAACAGGTGGAGAGGAACGGAGAGGTGGAACAGGAGATGAGCGCGGAGCATCCACTGGGGGGCGTGAAACCGGAATGACCTCCTCTGCACTGTCCTCTTGAAGGGCTGGATCAGAAGCTGGAATTGTCGCGTCAGATGAAAGGTCCTGGTCTTCGTCTTGGTCCTGAGGCCTTGGCGGCGAGATACGTGCAGGTGGTGGCATAGAGATTTTGGCGGTGGCCTTACTTGGGTGTAGGTCAATTCTTTGAGGTTCAGGGGGCTGCAGTTGTAAACGCGGGATGCGTGTAATAGGCTGCGTCAAAGGAAGGGTTGACATGATAACTGCACGGTTGTTGGGCCTGTCTCTAAGGAACTGATGCTCCATCCCCGGTTCGATGGTCCAATAGTTGCCTTTCCCAGGGTCGTTTTTCGGGCGTTCCTGTTTGACAAAGGCCTTGTTCAGACTGAGATTATGACGGATACTGTTCTGCCAGCCAGAGTCGCTGGATTGATAGAATGAGAAATTGTCTGAGATCCATTTGTATATCTGAGCAAGTGTCAAACGTCGACTGGGCGCGCGTAAAATGGCCATGCCAATGAGAATCGCGTAGCTGTAGGGGGGCTTGGTGCCATCGTCCTCGATCAACGGCATCTCATGTGGTGCAGGCAACCGGACAGCGGGTTTGTCTTCGCGTTTCTGTTTCTTGGCTGAGCGATCCCTTACGGTCGCACTTTCGTTTCCTGTACGTCTCACGGGGTTCTGAGTCTCATGGGACGGGGCAGCCACGTCAGGCAAGGATTGACGAACGATCTGCTTGGGTGGAGGTTGAAGTTTATGCTTGCCGTCCGGGACGCTGGAGAAGGTCGTGAACAAAGGCTGACGAGCTGACTGCATAGAAATATTCGGATATGAATAGTATTGAGGCTTCTTTGCCGGCGAGCCCGGTACGAATTGGATAGGATGAGGCGCAGAGATAGAAACAAAGCCGAGTTTTCCTTGTTCAGCACCTGTCGCATTCGATCTCATCTGAGATTTGGTCGGTGACTGGCGACGAGAGTCCTTTGACGGGGGACCCAACATGAAGTTTCGATTCGCATTGGCATTCTGAGCTGGCTTAAGGGGCATCGTAGATGGTTGAAGGTGTTTAGAGTGCGAGAGAGGGCGTTGTGTGGAGGGTTGGAGGAGGGCCTGGCCGGGAGCGGGTGGAGGATCCTGGTATATGCGCAAAGGCGGGGGATGTCGCGTCGGATTCATCGTGAAAACGGCGTAGGGAAGGCCAATTATCACCGCAACACGTAGTCAGCGTGGTTTGACGCGTGAGGAACGAGAAAATTTCGAAAAAATTTGCGATCAATCGAGCGTCGGGTCGACGAAGAGTGAGGCGAGAGGGTTGGGCGCAAAGAGCGGTAAGAGCGACAAGAGCGGCGGAAGGGGGCTGTTCCGAGGGACATAGAAAGAATAAATCGCAGTAGAAACGACAGCAGCGTGACGCGACGACGATAGCGAGAGAATGAGATGGAAAAGCGATGGTGGTCGTGGATGGGAGGAGGTTGAGAGGAGCGGTGGTGCGAGGTGGTGATGGAGAGTGATGATGCCGGGATGGATGGATGGGGGGAGGTTGACGAGCGCGAGTGGAGAGTGGGCTGCTGCGGGCTGTGAGTTGGCAGTCTTGGTCTGCAGCAAGCGTGAAACGCCAAAAAGGCGGTCTTGCGCTCTTGGTTGGCTGCGGCCGCTCGTCCCGCTAATGCGCCGACTCGCACGCCCAATCGCCGCCGCGCAATCTAGATCCCGCTGCCCATTTGTCTGCCATTGAAGTGCGTTGAATTCGTCGCGCTGCATTGACTATCGTCTACGACTGCAGCTGCTGCAAATGCTGGACGCAGGAGTTTACACACAGTTCTCCTGACTCCTGAGGTCCTGAGGACCTGCTCAAGTCCAGCGATCGGCGTGTCCGGTGCCGCCGAACGAACCCTGTGCTGCTCCCCAGCCCTACACGAGACTCCGTGCTCCCAGGATCTACTTGCAATATCGTTACCAAAGATTCAGCCGTCCCAGGATAATCCTCCGAAGATTCGCTTCTTCTTGTGTTCAAATTGAGGAAGAATTTTCTCTCTGCCAACTTTCTGATGTCACGACTCATACGATAACGAACACAAGCGCAAACTCTGCTGGATTCTCTACACAATGATAACACGATGGCACCTGTCTGTCTTCTCCCAATTGCATTCTAGCCTTAGGGCTCTTGCGCGTAGATCATACTTGGTACTTAAAATCATAGTCGTAAACTTTATTAAACCTCCATAGCGCGTTGCTTTGGTGCTTCCGTTGGTCCGTTGACGCGTGCAAACACGCTGAGGAATAACAATCGCAAGGATAGCCCACATATTTCACTTTAGAGGATTTGATAAGGCGAAACGGGAAGCGAGGCTCATGGTTAAGAGAGGAAAGCCTCGGGTCATTCAATAGTTGCTCCATCCATTACGGGAGTACACCTTGCACGCACGTCAATGGAAATGTAATGTTGGAGAGGGAACCATATTTTCGGCATCATGCGTCAATCTCTGTTCAATTGCTTTAAAATGATTGCAAACGTAAACCGACTGACGTCCCTAAGAACAGCAGAATGAAAATTCGTCCCATCCATTAAACAATAGCCAGTTTTGTCGCAGCAATGTCCAGGGCATCAACGTCCGCTGTTAACCGGGCATACGCCTTCTTCGATCCATCAGGTCTATCATATCATCATTAGCGACTGTAAGACCGAGTGCCCATACTCCCAAAGCGTAGCATCACCCTCCCAGAGTTCCATGGGACGTACCTGATCAATGTGTTAATCTTGACGGTTTCCACGTCGTACAGCTTCTTGATCGCCTGTTTGATCTGTCTCTTGTTGGCCTTGACATCCACAATGAAGACCAAAGTGTTGTTCTCCTCAATCTTCTTCATCGCACTCTCGGTGTTCAATGGGTGAACGATGACCTTGTGGTGGTCGAGGCGAGTCTCATGAGGCACCGACTTGCGGGGGTATTTGGGAGATCTCGACAGCTGGAGGGTCTTTGGTCGGTGGAAGGTGGTCGATGTGCGGATCTTCTTGACCTTGTGAGAGTGAACCTGCGCAGTCTTAGTTCTCCGTTCCGTTTCCAACAGGATATTGAATATCCCAAGCGATTGCTTCGATTGAACGTACCCCCTTAAGCACCGCCTTCGCAGCAGCACCAGCCTTGCCGGCGGGCTTCTTGCCTATAGTCATAATTCCGTCAGTCCAGGCCACACACAAATGATAAGAAATATAACGAGCGGTCGCAGGATCACTCGCAATCAACCCCCATCGATGAGGGCGAAGCACCGCTCAAAACCGTGATAAAAATAACGAGAAGACCGCATACCTGATTTGCTGTCCTTGGGTGCCATGGCTGTTGATTGACGGCGTCGAGGTTGTTGTCGCAAATTATCACTCTCTTCCACAGTTTTCTTCGATCGTCGACCTTCGACTTTCTCGCTTAGTTTACCAAGCCCTGATTGTGTGCGTCACATGATTTGTAAATTACGAAGATTACGGAACCGCACGGCCCGTCTTCAATTTCCCGCCTTTCCCGATGCGGAAATATCTTTGCTCCCCACCAAAAAATTTGACACTCCAGACACCGTGAGAACGCGCAGAGTCGAGGCCGGCATGGCTGTCAAGAAGACTCAATGCTGATGGATATGAAAGCATGATCTCAACACTTGCTATGGCACAAACATTATTACCGAAATAATGGGCAAGACAGCGCGAAACAAGCGCCCGAAATCACTATCGCATGGACGGCCGCCGACAGTCCACAAGCCCGCCGCATCCCTTTCCGCAAAGGCAACAAGGACTCTGATCCGGTCGCACCATCAGCTTCAAAAGGCGCGTACTCAAGCTCTTAAGGACGGCAATGAGGAACTAGTGCATGAAATCGACAGGAAGATTGCCGCCTTGGGCGGGCTGGAGAGCTACCAGTTAGCCAGCAAAAAGGGCCAGTCGAAAGAGCGCGGCGGTGATTCTAGCAAGATTCTTATTGACTGGCTGAAACCCGTACTGGATGAGCTGAAAGAAAACAATTCCCGGATTCGTTTACTTGAAGTCGGTGCTCTCTCTACGAAAAATGCTTGCTCAGCCGTTACCTCCATCGACGTTACTAGGATCGATCTGAATTCGCAAGAGCCAGGTATCTTGCAGCAGGATTTTATGAAGAGGCCCCTTCCCGCCACAGAGACCGACAAGTTTCATGTCATCAGCCTCTCCCTGGTGCTCAACTATGTTCCTGATCCCACGGACAGGGGCGAGATGCTTCGTCGCACTACCACGTTTCTCTCATCGATATTGCCTACGCCTGGTCAATCGGCGAACGAACTGGTGCCCTGCTTATTCCTTGTGCTACCTGCAGCGTGTATTTTGAATTCTCGTTACTTTACGGAGGACAGATTGCAAGACATAATGTCGTCTCTGGGGTACTCGATCACCCAAAGGAAGCTCACGACGAAGCTAATATACCAACTCTGGAAATATGAAGGCCCGAACAACCCCAAAGCGCGCGAATTCAGAAAGGAGATGCTGAATTCAGGGCCCGTCAGGAACAATTTCACAGTGGTTCTAGAGCCTCTGAAGTGATTAGAGATCGGTGCTGCATGCTGTCTGCCCAATATTTGGTTGGCGATAAGCCTCAGTGATACTAGAAACAACTCCGAACGTTATAGTTGAGAGTGGTATTACAAGAGAAAGAAATATCGCTTAGTAGAAGAGACGAAGATTTCGGAATGCAAGCCATCCCAAAATCCAAGGAGTACATACCAACGCCCAAGCCCAATATATACGAATTAACCATGCCTCAAAGGCCATCCCCACGACTTGAGTTTGTATAAGCATGGAATGATCTCGAGGGGCAGCCTCCCCGACATATCGTCGCGGTCAGAGATCTGTCACATAAATGGTGGTCACAGGCGAGTAGATGGTTGTTGTCAGTTCTTCCGAGGTAGTTGTGTGCGTTGTCGGTTCTGGCGGCGGGGGCGGCGGCGGTTTCGTATCTTTCGCCTCGGTGCTACTATCGGGAGGTTGCTCGGGGGGTTGCTCGGGGGGTTGCTCGGGGGGTTTCTCGGGGGGTTGCTCGGGGGGTGGTGCTGGGAGATAGACTGTCTTGGTGGCTATAGTGATTGCAGGCGGTTTGGAGGATAATAGGGACGAGGAAGAATGTGATGAGGTGGAAGAGGAAGAGGAGGAAAAGGGCGGCAACACAGTTCTGTCATATGTCGCATAGGAAGTTGCCTCTGGCAGGGAGCTGTGTCCAGTCCCAATGTCATATGTTATAAAACCGGAAAAGGTGGTAGGGAACGAGAGCGAAGATACCGATACTCTACCATCATCCGGGGATTTTTCCGATTCCTTGTTGTGGTTGAACGCCCCGAGCGCAAGACACATAGCCAGACTTAACATGATGACAATGACAATGCTCACCACTACGAACACGATGTTGAATATCCGCCAGCGCCGGTCGCATTCTGGGCAAAGGCATTCGTACGCCGCGGCACCGCGGACGTGAGCGCGTGGCTGACGGGCCTGCTTCGTCTGCTGTCGAACCTCGAGACTTCGTCCGCCTTCTCGGTCTCGACGGCCATCGGAGGTGCGTCGGCTGCCTTGGCTGCGTCGGACTGCTGCCGCTGAACCTCCTCCCGGTCGCGAAGTTGCGCTTGCGCTTGCTCGTGGGGTTGCTTGTCCATCTGCCTCAGGCGTCGGTGCTTCGAACCGCCTTAGCAGACCACCAAAGGAAGTCATGGATGAGATGCTGCGAGACGCTCCTTGCAACGCCGGATGAAGCCACTGATCTATCGCGCTTGTGTCGTTGCCGGCATTGGTGTCAGCGGTTCCGCCTTGGCTTTCATGATTGACTGGCTGGGAATATATAGACGATGTAGGCCGCAGGTTTGACTGGCTGTGGGTCAGATTATTGTCTGTCAGAGCCTGGTGCTGGGGACGAATAACCTCCGCTGAAGCATGCTGAATCTCCTCCATTGGCGTTTGTTCAGCCTTCTTGTTCGACTTTGAAGTTCTTTTTCTCCTCTTTGGAGCCATAGTGGAAAAGACGACCTAGGGTTTGTAATAAGACAACGTGGAGAGTTGGTGTTTCCAACAGGGCCAGCAGATTTAAAAGCGAGAGTCCAGAAACGCGATATGTATGTTGATTATCCTGCGTCCTTTTAGGTTGAGAGCCAACAGTTTGCTTCCAGAATTAAAAGCGAGCAAGCTGAGGCCCTACGTGCCTTCACTGGGTACCTTGCTTTGCATGGGTTTTCCCCAGCTATTCCGCTGATCCCATTCACAGCGCTGAGCGTGCAGTTTCATATCTGTTGTTCTAAAAGAGCTTGAGTCATATCTTGAGGATATGTATGTAAGTGAACAAACAAAGAATCATCGAATTCACTAAAAAGGCTCCGACGTTGGAGTATCCATGTCGTATGGGGTATAGTACAGGCGGGCCAGACCACAAGCAGGAGCCATTCCCGCTACAGGAAAACGTGTAGTTGGGACATGAAGTTATATACGGCCTCCAACGAGAAGGCTTCTGACTGACAGAGCAGATTGAGAGAATTGTGTATCTCTGGCCAAGACTTATCACGATTTACAGCTTTTGACGTGTCAAATGAGGCTGTCATGACCCGCATAGACATGAGGCAACCATTGTCAAATGCGTTTGCAGAGGTGCTAGGCTCGCGAAACATGCCGGACGTCTGACCAGAGTTCAGCTCCCGTCAGAGATGTCCCCCGATACATATGTAGAACGAAGTGCATTATTATCCCACGCAGGGAATGACAATATCATATTTCATTTGCAACCTTCCATCGTGCTCTGTTGTGTCGTCGCGGTCTGGTTCAGTTGTCACCGCCAAAGTGGCGCAGGAACCGCTGACATAAGCGCATCTGACGTCCCTCATAAACCCCCCACAATCTGCCAACAAAAAAACTCAAACCTCGACAACTCCCAGACCAGGGTGACAAGTTCTCTAGGTGCGTATCACGCTTCTCAAGCATTCTCTAGTACCCTCTCCGTGTGGGCTGGCCTGCTGACTGACTCCCAGTTGTCGAACCAACGCGAGAGAGTGTTGTAACGGGTTCTGGTCGCGGAGTCCACGGTCGCCAAGATGAGCGCGGCGCAGGCGAATGAAGCGGAGAAGAATATTGAGATATGGAAGGTGAAGAAGTTGATCAAACGCCTGGAGGCGGCGCGTGGTAATGGAACGTCCATGATTTCGTTGATCATCCGTGAGTAAACTCCCGCAACTGGTGTTCTCCCTAGGCGGGGAGAGGGATTCCGGAACTGACAGGCAACTACAGCTCCTAAGGACCAGGTGTCTAGGGCGGCGAAGATGTTGGCTGAAGAATTTGTGAGTTGTGCGGGATTGTTCCGATTCTGAGATTGGCGTGCTAACTTGTTCGTAGGGAACGGCTTCTAACATCAAATCCCGCGTTAACCGTCTGTCCGTCCTTTCTGCGATTACGTCCACCCAGCAACGTCTCAAACTTTACAACAAGGTGCCTCCAAATGGACTTGTTGTTTACTGCGGTGAAATTATCACATCGGAGGGCAAAGAACGTAAAATCAACATTGATTTTGAACCGTTCAAACCGATTAACACGTCGCTCTATCTCTGTGACAACAAGTTTCATACAGAGGCCCTGAGCGAATTGCTGGAGTCCGATCAGAAGTTTGGGTTTATCATCATGGATGGTAACGGCGCGCTTTTCGGTACCCTGAGCGGAAACACGCGTGACGTGCTTCACAAATTCTCTGTCGATTTGCCCAAGAAGCATTCCCGTGGTGGACAGTCTGCCCTCCGTTTCTCGCGTCTTCGAGAAGAACGTCGTCACAATTACGTTAGAAAAGTCGCCGAGTTGGCAGTGCAGAACTTCATCACCAATGACAAAGTCAACGTTGCGGGTTTGATCCTCGCTGGTTCTGCAGATTTCAAGAACGATCTCAACCAGTCCGATTTGTTCGACAACCGTCTTCAGACAAAGGTCATTAAGGTCGTTGATGTTTCTTACGGTGGAGAGAACGGATTCAACCAGGCCATTGAATTGGCCGCAGAGACTCTGGGCAATGTCAAGTTCATCCAGGAAAAGAAACTCATCGGAAAGTACTTCGAGGAAATCAGTCAAGATACCGGCCGTGTCTGCTACGGTGTCGACGATACATTGAAGGCCTTGGAACTCGGTGCGGCTGAAACGTTGATTGTTTACGAGAACTTGGACATCACACGATGGGCCCTTAAATCATCTACTGGCGAGGACATTGTGCTTCACACTACCAAGGCGCAGGAAGCCAACAGAGAAATGTTCATGGACAAGGAAACTGGCCAAGAGATGGAAATCATTGAACAAGGTCCCCTTCTGGAATGGCTGGCCGACAAATACAAGGATTTCGGTGCGGCTCTGGAGTTCGTGTCCGATAAGTCCACAGAAGGAAACCAGTTCGTCAAGGGCTTTGGTGGAATTGGAGCGCTACTCCGATACAAGGTTAATTTCGAACAACTTGCTGATTACTCTGATGACGAAGATGAGTTCTATGACGGTAAGTTTCTCTAATTTTAAGCGGTGTCTAAGAGTAACCCTAATTCTTTTGGGTAGATTGACGGTATGGCGACCTCGCAGAGAGCGAGGATGGTAGCCCAGAGATCCAACCGGTGGATATTCTGACGGTTCGCCCGTCGAGTCGTGTGAATGGCGTTAGTGGGGATTCGTGTGAAACTGCCGTTCGGACCAGCCAGAGTCCGTGTTTTCCGGCTAGCTCCAAGCTCCTTAGAGGTATAGGCCTAGAACTGAGGCGGATCATCAGGGCAAGAGCTAATCCTGTCATCATTGCAGGGCCATCCAAGCTCCGAACCGTGTCGAATTGCAATTATTCGGTTTAAGAAGAGGCTGGTTTGTGGCCACTACATGGAGTATTACTGTTGCTTGAGGATGTACACATTCTGTATGCTTTCTGGCTTCGTCGAATCAACAATACGATGAGGAGATTGAATGAACAATTTGCAATCAAAGCACGATGTCACATAGATTGTTTCCTCTGGACTTTCTACCCTGGGTTTCAAGCGCAATATCGTCCCTCGTTTCGTTCCCGTGAGAATGCGTGTGCCTTTTCTTTGCTCGAAGGTTTTGAAAAATCATCCAACTTTCACTAATTCCGGTTCTCTATATCATTTTTATCATAAATACGTTCATTCCCAGGATCGGCGCAACTATACGAAGCAAGCTGAATCCAAAATCTATCTACCGAACATTATGCAGCTTTGCGTTACTATTGACGGGCTCCTAGCGTATCATTCCAACTCCCAAGGTGTCTCTGAGACTCCGTAACACTTTCCAAATCTTCCATGAGTTTGATGACCGTCTCGTCGCCGTCGTCATCATCTTGAGTGGCAGAGAGTCCCTGGCACTCGACAAAGAAGATATATTGCCAGGGGGTGACGCCCCCTGGACGCGAATTGATAGTCGTCAAGTTCATTCCGTGCTTCTTGAAGATGACAAGCGCATCTGCAAGCGCACCAGGCGAGTTGTGGTCAATCATGAAAGAGATGAGTGTTTTTCGCTTTGGCTTCTTTTCCGTCTGCTTTCCATGGCCATCCTCGTGTCTTTCGAGTTGAGATGATTCATGCCCGCACATGGCCGTACTACCAGCGTTTTTGTTGCGGAAAAGCAAGAACCTGGTCGTATTCTCCGAATTATCTTCAATATTTTGAGCCAAAATGTCCAGGTTGTGATGTTCCGCGGCGAATTTGCCTGCGATTGCAGCGCCGCTGTTGGTTGTCTCCTGAGCGACGATTTTTGCCGCTTTTGAAGTCGACGAGACGTCTTGTTTCTCGATTCCATTGAAGTACCGTGAGAGAAACGTCTCACATTGGCCCCATGCTTGCGGATGGGTATATAGTTTCGTGATAGATTTGTAGCGCGGATCGGTGGTGATATCTGCTGGGGGTTCAGATGGACCTCCGTCGCCCTTTTTCACCAGTAGACAGTGGTGCACGGGTAGGTAGTATTCTCCGCAGACTGTGACATCGTGGTAGAGGCCCTGGCGGTCGGCAAGGAGGTCCAATGTCTGCACGACAGCGCCGTTGCTCGAGTTCTCTAGTGGGATGGCAGCGTAATCCGTCTTGTTCGATTGAAGCGCAGCAAAGGCATCTTGGAAGGACGACTGAGGGAGTAACGTCGCTTGAGCGCCAAAGGCTGCTACGGCTGCCTGAGATGAAAGTCAAAATTGTCAGTCACCAGGTCTTGATCTCGCGGTTGTGCCCTGAGCTCTCAGGCTCGCCTGGCTGCTTAGACTGTGACAGGGATTCTTGTTCTGACCTCGTGGGAGAATGATCCGAAGGGACCAAGGAACGCGACTCGCGTTCTGCTGGCTGAGGATAACCCTCGCGACTGCAGGAATGCCATTGTCCACCAGAGACGAAGTCTCATGGTTTTCTGGGAATTGGACGAGAAAAAAGAAGCGCTGAGCCTTCAACGATGGCGCCTTTGACGCCCCGCTGAGATTCAAATGCCCACTTACGGAGTGCTCCGTAGTTTTACTCCGTAGGAGAGTTCGCGATGCGAAGAACCCCGCGACTTTCTACAACTACGATCATCGTGAATAGCACGATGATTTACAAGAATGCCGACCGCTGAACCAAAGCACGAAGATATGCGACAACTTGTTCGACAGCGTAGCAGTATGCTGCTCAACAATGGCCTCTCGCGCCGTGCTTACACCACCTCGGCTTCACCACCACTTCTCTCACAGCTCGAAGACAGGCTAATAACAAACCAGCGCCTCTTCCTCAGTTACGATTACCTCTCCCCTCAGCAATCGCATCTCTTAAGAGTCTCACTCGCCGATTTTCTGCCTCCGTCCCAGTCCAATCCGTTTTCGAAGAATGACCGCGCATTGACTCTCCCGTCGGTGCTAGAACCTGGCTATCTGCCTCGGGGACACCACCTGGTCTATTTTCCGCCGCATCTCCCCTCGTCTAAGCTTGTTCCGGATGGATGTGATTTGCTACACTCTCCGGGACCCCCTTTCAATCGTCGCATGTGGGCAGGAGGATCGGTCCGGTTTCGCGATCAGAATGGAGGTCCGTTGCTGAATGGCCGACGTGCAGTCTGCTTAGAAGGAGTGCGCGATGTACGGGTCGTAGGGAAAGAAGGAAATGAGAAAGTCTTTGTTGGCATTGAAAGGCGAGTAACCATTGTCGAGGAAAAAGAAAACGAGGAGAAGCTGAAGGCTAGAATATGGACCAAAACGGAAGCGGAATGGGGAGCCGCGAGCGTGATCGAGAAACGGAATCTGGTGTTTATGCGGGATAGAACCCCAGAGGAGCTTAACGCTGAGAAAAGCAGCGGTAACCAACAGAAGAGAATCGTTCGAGGTGTGTTAGTACACGAAATCCTGGTGATTCTATAGTATCAATCATTGCTGACGCTCTACTGTCTTGAAGCTCCTACGAACCCTACGTTTCGCCATACGCTCACACCGTCTCGTTCACTGCTCTTCCGCTTTTCAGCCCTGACGTTCAATGCCCACTCTATCCATCTTGATCGAGACTATGCTCGCAACACAGAAGGATACGACGATCTACTTGTCCATGGACCACTAACGCTCACGTTGATGCTCACACTCCTTCAGGACCACCTCCAAAGTTTCAAACGAGCAATCTCAAGCATCGAGTACCGGAACTTGGCACCTATTCTGGTTGAGCGACCACTGACGGTGTGCGCGAAGCCAAAGGAGTCTGTTCATGCCGGGTCGTGGGACATATGGATCGAGCGAGATGATGGCGGATTGGCAGTTAGAGGGACGGTTCAGACAAAACCGCTTGAGGGCACCTCTAGTGACTCTGCTTCAAAGCTGTGACGTTGTGAGTTGAAGAATTGTGGGTTTCTAGTTTCTTATTATCTGAACTCATGCGGCTAAAACGGATATAATCCTTGGAGCCCGGGCAATCACAACTTCAAAGTGAGCTCTGGGTAAAATATTCACAGCTAGACGTCAATGACGGCCTCAAATATTTTGAAGATTTAAATTTTCATACTAAATAAACAGTGGCCATTATCAACACCAAAAGCTATCAAAGACCACATTTAGACAAACCCCATACAGCAGATAGCAAGTAGGAACACCCTTTTTGACCAGGACTCCAGAATATGATACAGAAAATCATGAACTTAACCACCGGAAAACGTGACCAATTATTCGCTACCACTCTCTTCGGCGGCCTTAGATTTTCTTTTTTCCTTCTTCTCCTTCTTCTCTGATTTCCGCTTCTCCTTTTCTTCTTTCTTTTCCTTCTTTCTGCGCTTTCGCTCTTCGCGTTCCTCTGCGGTCTCGCCGTCGATTCTCTTTCGCTTCTTGGCGTCGTCGTCCTCCTCCGGTGCGGGGGATGACGCTTCACCAGGAGATGACGGTGCTGGGGCTTCTTTTGTGGTTGCTGGTGTGGCTTCAGCAGCAGGTTCAGGAGCAGCAGCAGCACCGTGTGTTGGGGCATCGTAGTCCTTATATTCCGCTTGCCATTTGGCAGGTGTCGAGGCGTTGGTTCGACCAAATTTCTGCAATAAATCATTAGCACTTGAACAAAGTTTCACAGAAGAGTAAACATACGTCGAGCTTGCCATCAGCCTTCATTTTCTTTTTCTCAAGAGCAACTGGACCCATGCCCCATCGTCGTGGGTACAAGTCTCTCTCCATGATGCAACGCTTGACCTTAGCAACAACGCCATGGTCGCAGGTGGACATCTCGACGGTGGACATTTGAGCGATTCCAAGGGCAATGGCCTCTCCCTTAGTAGTCATCAAAACAACTTCCTCGTGCACCTCAATTCCAGCCTCTGAATCAACATGTCAGCATGGGTGGTCAATTTTGGATTGTGGATATTTCACTTACCAAATCGGAGTAATCCAGGAATCATCAGTTTAGCTCCGTAGCAAACCGCATTGACGGCACTGTCCTTGACAACCACACGTTTGTAGGTAGTCAACAAGCTCTCTAGAGGACGAACCACACGTCGTAGATATGTCTCATCACGGTTGTTGTCCATCATCCACTGAGCATCGAGAACATCATGAAGCGTCACCATTCCCTCACCCTCGTCCATGGCACCACTTCGAACTCTTCGCAGTTCCTGCATGTGGGCACCAACTCCGAGCAACAATCCCAAATGCACACACAACGTTCGAATATAAGTTCCAGCCTCGCAGCTAACCCAGAAGACACCCAGGTGTCTATCATTGTCGAACTCATAGAGCTTGCTCTCGTGAATAGTACGAATACGCAGCTGGCGCTTGACAGCGGAGATCAACGGGGGCCGTTGGAAAAGAGCACCAGTCAGGGTCTCGAGAGCTCGCGCAAACTGAGCTTCTCCTCCTGGAATCTTGTCGTGCAGACGGATCACGCAAACGTACTCCTTTCCTGCTCCTTGTTGCGACTTAACGAGGCGGGTGGCACGGTCTATACAAACGATCAAACATCCGGTGACTTTAGGGTCCAAAGTTCCACTGTGACCGGTTTTCTCAACTCTACAACAATGAGAATGTCAAGCGTCAGACGATAATCCAGTGAAAGCACTGCAAGCGGAGACCGGATCGTACCGTAAAATTCTTTTCATCCACGCAACAACTTCGTGACTGGATGGATTCGAAGGTTTATCAAGATTGATGACACCAGAGCTGACGTAGGACTTCAAGTCGCGCTTCAATGGCGTGCATCCAGCCGGGATTGGGGTAAAATGACCGGTTCTGACAAGCACTGTGGATTTGCAAAGCTCAGTTAGGCATTGTTCTCAAAGCTCCAATGTGCGCTGAACAGCGAGAATGATATCGCAAATATAGCAAACTCTACAGCAAGAATAGCACATACATTTATCATAATTCTTCAACAGCAAAGGCCATTCCGACGTGGGAATTGGAGGTGTCACCGCCTCTGGCTTGATGCTGAAATCGATGTCGCTCTTGCTGGCTGCCATTGTGAAGGACGGTCAAGCAAGGGAGTAAAGAGCAATTCAGGAGGTCGCGACCCGGACAAAAGGAGACAGAACACTCGATCTGTTGTTGTCGAGAATGCTGCAGACCTCGATGTCTCTTTGCTTCGTCTTCTTGTTGCCGTCAAATCTTTTGAAACTTTCTTTTCGTCGTTTGTGAATTTTGTCTGGATTATGTAAGCAGAGTTTGCGGTCAGGTGAGTGCGGGCAGTTCTGGTGACTTGAAAGACCACTTGTGCAATATCCAGATCAATCTGAAAACGCGAGGTGAGGCATAACTTTCGGACACAAACGATATCACATTAACCGTAACCGTAACGCCTTGCTGCCTACATATACCATATTGTTACATTTGAACGGCTATTCAATGCCTTTGCCAGACCTTATCAACCCCCCAGACGTCTGCCAGGTCCTCTGCCTCCCCATGATCCTCCCGAGAATAAACCGCTCGATGACCCGGTAGCCGGAGGTGCAGTTCGATCTCTGGGATCGTATCTGTAGCCACCGTGTGCCGCCCTTGGTCCGGGAAAGGCAAACCATCTTTGCACAAAGGCAGGCGTGCGAATGTAGTTTCTACCTCCACCGAATGTGGGATAGAGCCGGGTCAAAAAGTCATACAAGTGTGCCGCAACAATTCCACAGCACTCAATAAAGACCTCTTCCATGCCAGACATGATCCAAGTCAGAAAGAGCATGACCCACGGAAGATATTCCACTTGAATTTGCACAAAGAAGAATGTGGTTTTCTTGCCACGATTATCCTGCGCGTATGTGTAGATAAAGGCCATAAGAAGGGCTACGAACGGGATTAGTGGCATGCACTCATTATACAGTCCATCGGCACCATACCTGCGATGAACATTGGAGACTTAAGTAAGAATCCTACTGAGAGCTACAGACATCGTCAGCTTACCCAGAGCAATTTCAATCGTACGTGTGGTTTGGATAAAGGTTTCAATGACGGGTAGAAGAAGTTTCATAAGATAAGAGTTAAAGAGAACTAAAGATATGTAGGGCGCCGCAACCACCCAACGTGAATGGAATTTCACGCAGGGCATTATTCTCAAGGCATTCCCACCATGCCCACACCGCATACATCCTGGATTGAATATTGCGAATGATAGGAGTGTACGAAGTGCAGGGGTAATCTTCCTCTGTTCCAGGAACCGCTTCAGCTAGAAGATATGGCTGGGCGGGCAGATTATAGAGGTGCGAGTGCGCAAATCGCGGCCAAAGAGACAATAAAACGAAGCAAAAGCATGACGATTGGTGAGGAAGCACACAAGTAACCCACTCACCAGAATCACCGTGGCTATAAATACAACATAGGTGAGGAAATCACCAGAAGTGTGAAAACGCGGCGAGTCAGCCTCCAAGGCAGTGCCGTATGTGTACACTGTATGACCATCAGTAAAGATGCCCTGGCTGATGTGCTAATTCATCCACCCATACTGCAATAGAGGTCAAAAATATAGCTAAGGCCTCCACGGGTGAGGAAGAATGGTGTCACAAGTCTCCAGACTTGAGGGAACATTTTAAAGATCAACTCAGGTGCAAAAACAGGCCAGTAGAAGCTGATAATACGACCATGAACTAAGGTCGATTGAATAAAAGTGAAGGCAAACATGGTCCTACTTGTTTATCAGTATGTGTGAACGAAACCCAGAGAAAAGGTGTAATGTGGACGAGCCTACCTGGCCACAGGCGGCAGCGCCCAAAATTGATCCATTTTGACGTTAAGCTAGAGGCTCTCTCGCCTCTCTGCTATTGTTAGTAGATATTGAAGTCGAATATGACTGCGTTTCTTAATTCGAGAGCAAAGATGAAGAGAAGAGAAAAGAGCACGGACGTTGGAGAAGCAAACATAAAAGCAAATTGTGGCCTTTTCCCAATTAGCTTCGGCGGCTGCATTTCTCCATTCCGGTATTTATTCCCACCTTGAGTTGTATTTTACGCTGCAATACGAAGCAATTATGTCATGCGGAGAAGAGCGATCCGGTCACCTGCTGCTTCCTCTCTCTGTCGTGTGCCTCCACATCGCTGTCATTCAACCCTGTGCATACCTACAGTACACAAAGCTACAGATTGTTCGCGCAGTTCCAGTTGCTCAGAAACACCGCAATACAAGATGGCTGTAGAGCTGACCTCAGTAAAGCTCAATCCGGAGAGCCACCTCCTCTTGGTGCAGTCCATACTTCTATACATTCCACCGCATACCGGCTTATGTAGAACTAACCACCGATCAAACATAGGATCAACCTCTCCTCCGTGTTCCTCATGAGCTTGCCCGACGGAACTTCAAGTCAGTTCAGCGTATCGTCGAACGAGAGAAAGACTACATCATACCCACCTTGAAAGAAACCGCGAATGCGTCCCTCTCCGGAGCTCAAGACCCTACCCAGACTCTCGAAGCTCTAGATGCGATGATAACACGAATGCAAGGGCTTAAACGCAAGATGGAGACGCTCCATGAAGAAGAAAAGAAAATTGCAACTCAATCTCAAAAGAGGATACAGCACATTCAAGACCTATACACGATTCCGAGCCTGGCTGACGTCAAGTACGAGCAATGGTCAAGAACACGGCTAAATCGATTGGTAGCCGACCATATGCTCCGCTCAGGGTATCTTGAGAGCGCTAGGCAGCTTGCTGAGGCCAAGGGGATCCCTGATCTTGTGGATCTAAATGTCTTTGTGCAGTGCCAGCGAATCGCGGATAGTCTTCGGCGTGGTGAGACGAAGGAGGCACTCCAATGGTGCGGAGAGAACAAAGTTGCTCTGAAGAAGCTTCAGGTATGCCATTTGGGAGTTCTGCTGTCTTGTCTGAAACTAATGGGCAAGGTGATAGAATCGACTAGAGTTCGAGCTAAGATTACAACAATACGTGGAGATGCTGAGAGTAGGTAATAAAGCGGAAGCAAGACAGCACGCAAAGCGGTTCCTCACACCGCATAGCGAAACACAGGCACAGGATATCCGACGTGCAGCAGGACTCCTAGTGTACCCTCCGGATACACGAGCTGAGCCATACAAGGTACTTTAATCTGCGCCTTAACTTCTAATGGCTTAAGGCTAATTAATGCGATCTGCTTTTTTTAGAGCATGTACTCTTTGGATCGATGGCAATACCTCGCAAATCTATTTATCCGAACACACCACGACCTTCTATCTCTTTCTTCTCGACCTCTTCTTCAAATAGCCCTCTCAGCTGGGCTCTCCGCCCTCAAAACACCATCATGTCACTCCGCTATCGCTTCATCAAGGGCTAGCCCTAATTCACTGACCACTTCGATTTGTCCTATCTGCTCAACTGAATTGAACGAGTTGGCAAGACATGTGCCATATGCCCACCACACGAAGAGCTCAGTCGAAAACGATCCTGTTGTGCTTCCAAACCACCGGATCTATGGTATGGGCCGCTTGACAGATATGAGCAAAAAGGCAGGTGTTCCAGAAGGGAAAGTCAGGGATCCTATCACCGGCGATATCTTTGACCTATCCGAAGTGAAGAAGGTATATATCTCATAGGATTTGATGGGTTGTCTTCTCGACTTCATTCTTTTCTGGGTTTTGGAGCTTAGGGGACTTAAAGGAGTTATGTCAGCGATGCCCAATTCCACTCTAAAGCGTTTCCGTTACTTTCTTGAATATATTGAACATTAAGACCTTGTGCTGGTTATGGCCAAGTCCATACCAGGCAGTATGTATGTACATGCATAGTATCAATTACCATCACTATCATCGCTCTCGTTCGCCTTTCGCTTTTTAGAAGCCCAACTAGCCCAGCCCTCATACTCCTTTCGCTCAAACACATAGCTTCTTGCCTCCCTCTCTTCTCCCCTCCATCCTCCCCTTTCTCCGTCTTTTCCCTCAATTTCTCCCAATGTCCTTGCATGAGAATAACCGGGATAGCTACTCCAAGGAAATTTGCAACTCATCACAACACGAAGGCCAGCATGACGTGCAAGGTCACGAATATTCCACAATGTATACGGCTCTCCCTCAAAAAGCGTGACAACGATCTGTCCTGGCTCCTTTCTGAGGTAGGCGGCCTTTTGAGAAGCACCATTACCGCCCTTTTTCACATTTGACGCATCATCATCGAGCTCTTCGTCGTCCAGTTCATCCCTATGGTTAGAGAGCCACTCATCTTCCTCTTTCTTCGTAGGTGGTGCCGAAAGAAGCGGGATAGCAGCTTTGAAGAATGAGACGAGAAGCTCCTGGTTCGCCCGGACCTGTCTGTTCACGTCTGTGCTGAGACCGCCGACGTGGGGAAAATTGAAACATATCTTGTCCCAGGGTCCCGTGTCGTCAACTTGAGGAGGCCGAACTTGAGCCTGGGGTTTGCCTTGAGGGTGAACCTGAGATTCACGTTCAGGATGAATTTGAGGTTGAGCTTGGGCGTGAGATTGCTCTTGTTGGCGATGCTGTTTACTGCGTGCGCTAAATTCGATACGCGGGAAACCCTTTCGAACCGCCTTTCCACCACCACCCGTAAGTCCAAGTTTCTTCGCATCAATGGAGAAAAGGACCTGTGGTGATGACCGTTTGTCTGCGGGCTCTTCCAGGTCGGCAGTATTGTCAGGAGCCTTGGTCGATTCGTCGTTTGAGCCCGTTTCTTTCTCAGAGATAGGCGTGCCCTCTCGTTTCCGCTTCAGACCCCGGTTTGCAGAGTTAGAAACGCTGCAGAGCTGGCTGATAATCTGCTTTGACTGTGGATATTTCTCATACAGCGTTTCTTCGCTGTCGTAACATGTCGCGAGCATCCGCGTGCATCCATGGTTTGTGGCCAGAGAATGCGCAAATGAGAAATCTCCTATAATCACGATTAGAGTATGTTCTTTCAATGTTCAAGTATCCAGACATATTCTATTGCATAGTCATGTGTACCTGGACCGCGCATTCAAGAGATGTGTCTCGCGTCTATCGGGGGGATCAGAAGAAGACAGTTAAAACTCACCTTCGCCAACAAATAATATCCGATCAGATTGTAGAAACGGAATGACGGGCCGCTGATTTTTCTGCACCTGAGTTTTCTTCTGTGCCTGTTTTTTCTTTGGCTTCTTCTTAGGATCATTAGGGTCGGTCGTTTTCTTGAAACGACCTGGCGGTTCGCCGGGTTTCCGGCCAGGGCCTCTCTTGCGTCTAGTCATATTTAGTTAAGAAATTGAAAATTCAGCCTAATTCATCGCTTCTCAAAATCCTAAAGAGGTAGAATGTCGGTGAAAAATGAAGTGCCTTAGTGGAGTATGCGAGGATGGATGTTGGAGATGTCGAAGGACTCGTGAATCGTGAGAAACGCAAATTTTGGGTACGGGCGATTTTCATGCAGGTGCGAGCCATTGATATCAGTAACTCGACGGCGATAGAATGAGAAAGCAACATTGACCTCTGCACAGCAAAAAGTTGTCAAAGGTGATAATGATTTCAAACCACAATCATGCGGGCTCGTCTAGATAATCGGCACATTTAACCCAAACCTACGGTTGAATTCAAGCACTATACAGCTGGTGTATGGTTGCTGGGGACTAGGTAAAGAAACACCCCAATGTGCCATTGCATGCAGAGTTTGCGCCACAAGATCTGTCTTCAAGTCAAAGTTCAAGCACTTAATGGATGCAGTTCATAACTCTTGAGCAGTCTCAACTCCATGTATTTATTACCTAGTTCACATCACTCGAACCCGCACATACCGCCGGAACAAAGGGTATTGACTCCTACACATCCCATCATTGAAAGACCCCGTTTCTATAACCGACCCGACGTCGAACCTTGCAAAACAAAGCCAAACCGGAAAAAATGAATACTAAGAAGAGGGCTATAGAGCTTCCGTGGGCCGTCAAGGACAAGCGGAGTTTCTGGGAATTGAATCTTGAAAAACGGAGAAAGCCATGGCTGAACAGATAAGAAACAAGACATTAGATTTGTTACAGAGTCGGTAAAAGAGAGCAATGTCAAAATGAATACGTGAAATAAAAAGCCACTGAAGGAGTTCAATGGTAAAGGGCAAAAGAAAATAATCAAAAGTCTATAGCGAAGCCAACGGTCAAACTTGCACAAAATGAAAGCAAGCCTCCAAAACAGGTGCTGTGGGTGGATCTGTAGAACTCAGCCCCAAGCGAGTTCGAAAAAGAGCCAAGTCTCAAGTAGAGAGTCCAATAGTCGCCTCTCCCTTATTTTTCATGGTTGCGATTCCTGCACCTCGTGTCCCAATCCCGGTTTCCGTCTGAACTTGAATTGCCCTGAGACTATCCATACCGCAATCGAGCAAAATACCCGTGTAGAGGAAGATGGCCCCCTATTCATGATTTAAGACTATCTCTCATGCTTTGCGCGCTGGCGCTCATTGGGTTGGTGGTTGGAAGGAGTCCAGTTCTTGGCTTGGCATTCTGCTTGACTTTGGCCAGGGAGTAAACAAGTCCACTGACGAATCCAACAACAATGGCGGAGACACTGGGAATGGTGACAGGGTCGCCGAAGAAGATGAGGCCCGAAAGAGCAATAGGAAGCTTGTTCAAGGCTCCAACCATAGAATAAGTCGTAGAAGATGTCACTCGGACGCACCACGCAGATGTATAGGAGATAAAGACGGAAGAGAGACCGGAGAAGATCATGGCAAAAACCAAGGTGTTCCGGGCTTCAGGGGGGAAGTTCTTGCTGATGTTCTCGCTGGACCAGTCCTCAACAATAAGAGATCCGGCTAGCAGAATAGGAATGGACAAGAGGTTGTTGTAAAACATTGCTAGAAAGATGGTTAGTTTTACACTAAATCAACAACACCAAGCACTCTGGAGTAACCCACTATCAAAATCCTTAAAGTTGGTCAACTTGATCCGTTTCCGCATGCCGAGAACATAAGTTGAAGTGCAAAGACAGTTGATCATCATCCAAATGTATCCTGAGTTGAGCGTGGAGACCTTGGACATGGACCCGTTACTATCAAGAGCATGGCTGATATCTGCCCACGCCGCAATAATGGAGCTCATCACCATGAGCCCAAACGAGAAAAGCGCCATTCCGGTAACGGAGCCGCCGAACCAGAGGACCTCACCATACGCGATGAGTATGATTGTTAGATTTTTGAAGATGGTGTAAACCGGAATTGAGAGAAACTTGAGCGCTTTGGCACCGGTGTAGATCATACCGATAAGGAGAAGTGAGATTGGGAACCCTATCATCAAGGTAGACATTAGAGTGAATTCGTAGATGAAAAAGAGTTGCGCTCCGCTCACATTTTTTTGCTTCATCTGAGCTGAAATCCCGATAGTTGATTAACCCCATAGATTTGCATGTCTGAATAGTGACTATGCAAACAATAGACTGTAATCAGTCAGTACCAGTGCGCATGCTCTGAGAGTTGCAAGCAGATGGAAATTGTTGAGACGATAGCACCGCGAACATACCTGAACACACAAGAGAAAAAAGTTAAGATTAAACTCAACGCCTGAAAGCACATATTTGTTCGTAACGGTCATCAAAATAGAAGAAGCGCAGTAGCTGAGGATGGGGACAATTGGACTGTTTTGCAGCGGCGGCGTTTGTGATAAATGTCTGGGCTGGGTCTGCGGTTGAGGTTTGAAGTGATCTGAATCCGCATCCAGCTTGTCCATCTCAATGGTATAGTTATCATTCTTCTTCGAGTCCGCCATCGTGAGAGGTGTCCCGCTGGACCTCTGCGAGACGTTGGCGGGAAAGCGGATTAGAGAAAAAGCTCCTTTCGACTCACGACGGGAAAAGGGGGAGCTGAAATCGCTGGCGTAACGGTGAGAACGGGAATTCGTTAGAGGACAGGTTGTCCACGGACGGCAAAGCTCTGAAGTAAACAATAACGAATGTGACGAAAACTCTCGCGGTTCCGACGTCGTCTGGGTGAGCACAGGGTGGCAGCTCAGAGCAAGACGGGCAGAAGGATACACGACGACGACGAACGAGCAAAAAAAAGAATCCCAATCTGCGGTAATCTTACGCACGTCGTGACGCGCTAGTATCGTAAGCATTCGGGCTATCCTAATTCCGAATGTGGTCACATGACAAGCTGCTTATGTAAGACTGGGCATTGCGAAATTGAGCATGCCCGAGTAGAAGAATCGCTGAAGGAAGCGGAAGATTTGGAAGAGAGACATGGGAAAGCTAACTAATTACAAAATCGCCCCGGGAATGCTAACGGGAATCCTACGCAGCCTTTGTGGGCTTCCTCTTGCTTTTCTGTTTCTTTATATCCTCTACAAGTTCCGTCTTCTCTCCTTGATCCTGCTCCTTGCCCTGCTGCTTCTCTGCCTTCTTCTTCTTCCCATCAAGAACTGCTTTGGGGTTCAATCCCTTGCGTCGTATCCTGTTTCGTTCCGCTCTTGCAATATACGACTCATCCTCGTCTTCATCGAATGGTCCGAATTCCTCATCCTTGCCATTCTCGTCGGTGATAGGAGTCTTGTCCCATTCTTCATGCTCCACAGTCGCACCATTCGCGGCATTATCCGACTGGGCTCCTGCGGCCTTCGCGTCGGCAGGAGAAGGTCCAAACTTCTTGAGCTTGCAGACATAGAAACCGTCGACGTTCTCGCGATGGGGAAAATATCTCCTGGTCATGGTCATTTTGGCGTCAAACTGTTTGCCCTTGTAGCTCTTGAAACCCTCGCTCCCAAAACTGCCCAGCCCAGTATCGACAATCCTGACATTTGGTCTCTTGCGTAGCACATATTGCACCACTTGTTCATTTTCCTCTACCGTGACACTGCAAGTGGAATAGACGATATACCCGCCAGTTTTCGAAGCATGGTTGGTGGAATCGATGGCGGCAAGAAGTAGTTGTTTCTGCATGTGTGGCAGAGCAAGGAAGTCACGCTCCGTTTTGGACGTTTTGACACTAGGATCTTTAGAGATAACACCGGTTCCTGAGCAGGGGGCATCGAGTAAAACACGGTCGAATCCACCAATGGCCTTAGGGAACTCTCGCGCATCTAGGTGGGATACAATCGTGTTTTTGCAACCAAGGCGATGGATGTTACCAATTAGACCCTTGGCTCGCTCCTTGTTCGCATCGTTTGCCAGAATACACCCGGTGTTTCGCATCAATGCAGACATATAAGTGGTTTTACCACCTGGAGCGGATGCCATATCCAGGACACGCTCATGGGGTTGAGGAGCAAGCGCCATCACAGGTAGGAACGAGGAAGCGGCTTGGAGGATGTAATGACCGGCAAGGTACTCTGGCGTGGCTCCCAAAGGTACAGGCGATTCGAACACTTGCAGACCAACCTTGGACCACTTTCCAACTGGTTCAAGGACGACACCACGGTTGATCAGGGCTTGGGCAAGGGAGCGGCGGTTAGTGCGCAATGTGTTGGTACGGATGACAACAGGCCTCGGGGTCTCGTTAGCTTCGAAGAACGCAAAAGCTTCCATCGGCGTAAATAACGAAAAGAGCTTCTCCGCTAGATAAGGCGTGTAGCCGTAGTATGTGCAGATATCTTGGAGAAGAAGATCAGTATAATCCGCCCGAGATTTGTTCGGTTGCCCGAGAGTAGCGAGGTCTCCCAAAACTCGAATCGTTTCCGTTATGCGTGTTCGAAGTAGCTTGAAATCCGGAGCCAGGCCTGGTGAAGGATTTAGGTCCGCGTCCCCAAATACATCTGGACGATCTCCTTCAATATTCGTCTGCATCGCCGACTCTTGCATCTCCCGTTCTGCAAGAGCAGCATCCTCTCTTTGTTGCTGGTCCAGCTTATGTGACAATCCCTCTATATTCGCGGCGGTGAGTTTCTCCTCCGCATCCGACAAATCCTCGTCGTCCGAAAACATTGCGTTCCTGGGCCGCTCTTCTTCTGAATCGAAAGCTGAATCACTCTCGTCGCCGGATTTCGAAAGATTCTCGTCGCTAACAATGTCCAAATCTTCAAATTCATCCTCTATCAAGTCCTCTGCGTCGTCGTCTGAAATGCCCGACTCATCAGAGCCCAGGAACGAAGGTTTTGGTGGAGCGGCCTCCTTTGCAGTCTGCTTCTTCTTTCCGGCATTGTTGACCTTGTTGGGACCCTTTAAGGGCACAGCACCATTCTTGTTCTTTTGACCTGAACCCTTCTTCACCTCCACATTGTTTTCACCTCTCCGTCGCTTGTTCCCTCGCGGAGCATCATCTTGAGCGTCGAGCTTTCGTCTTTTCAACGAGGATATTTTCGATTCGTCCAATGGCTGAGGTGGACCCTGCTTTTTCATGCGCCGGCCGACACCCATCTTGTAATTTCAATTGCTTCCGTTTCGCAAAGCTGAAGTGTGACTTGAGCAACAGTCGAATATTTGGTCTGGCTGGAAAATTGGGTGCTGGAGAAAAATTAACTTTTAGCAGCTTTGCGGTTCTGATTGATAAGATAAGATAGCATCACGTGCAAAATGCGACGTCAACATCGCGACAAGAGTCCAAGGCGGCCGTCCCTCATTGATCTGACGTCTTTTGCTTGAACACCACACAGAATCCCTCGTCTTTTTCTTTGACAGTTCCAGTATCTGGACCGACAGGAGTATTTATCACAATGTCAGAACTATCATTTGCCAAATCATTCCTTTCACAGCTTGATTCTAAGCCAGTCAAGCTCCCCGCAAATCATGTATTCGACCCACGGAGCTTTCACCCACGCCAGCCGGTAGGATCGCACACCTCGTATACTTGGTCCCTACTTACGACCTTACTAATTATGTCCATGGCTTACAGTTTATTCTTCCTCGCCTTTCCGACCAACATCCTCAACTCCCCAAGAAGATCAAACCCGCCGCCATCCCCGGCGCATCCAAATCAATAACCATCCATCTCAAATCCGCCCGCAACCCGGTCCTCGAAATCACCCTTGATCACATTGCTCTTGCCAGCGCAACCATTCAAGATCTCAAGGAAGCCGTTCAAGAACGAACTAAACCCGCAAATGCGGAATATGACAGCGAAAAGGTCCCGCTCGACAAGATCAAGATACTGTGGAAGCGCAAACCGGTGCAGGGTAGATTGGTAACGGACGCCTTGGCAAATGAACCTGATGCTTTGACCGGTGGGAAGGAAGTTGAGTTTGGCATTATGATTCTGGGCGGTGCGACTGCAGTTCCTCCTCCAGAGCGTCCTGCTGCTTCTGTACCCGCGACTGCTGCGCCTGCAATGGAGGAACCGATGATACAGGAAGTTGTGAGAGAGCCAGAATCTGCTCGGATAGCGCGAGATGATGCAGATACGTTCACGGTTCTTCGGTCAGCCTCGTTCTGGGACGACCTGGAGGGCTTTCTGAAGATGAGACTAAAAGATGAAGGAGAGGCGGTGCGACTAAAATCTTTGTTCAAAGGTGCCTGGGAATCAAGCCCATGAAGATATGTGACGTGTGTAATTTTGGCAGTTCGATATTATATTACTAAGAAAGTGTTCACAATAAATGGAAACAGTCTATCATTCTGAAATGTCTAACGTGAACCTGAGACCCCAGGTCCTGACGCCGAGCACACCCTACTAACGCAGCCATTCCACAGCCCCATGGCCTGTTCAGGAGGCTTCTTAACATGAGCCCCTGATGCGCCAGGTGTTTATGGACCTGTATAACCAATAGGGCCTGAGCTGAGAAGAAAAAAGCGAATGCCATAATTACTCATTAGAATGCATGATACCGTGAAACGGGGATAAAGTAGGTCACAAGAATTTATGTTGGTACAGAAGGCGAAGAGGAATGTTCAGAACAGGCTAGAGAAAAGAAATCGGAAAGGAGAAACAACCAAAAAATCAAATAGGCGCCAGGGGTTTTCACATTGATAAAAGTAGCAATCATTGGTCATTGAAGGGAAAAACAAAGCAAAGAACAGCTGGGACATGGCATCAGTGACAAGGGCTCTTCATCATATGGCACAGCGGGAGATCGCTGATCATTCAGGGTATCGTGAAAAATCAAGAGTACAAACTCAGGAATACACAGGGAAAAGATTAGCCAAGGTGAAACACCTCTGCAGAAGAAGATAACACAAGAATGGGTATGTGCGCTAGAAAGTCCAGCCACCCAGGAGGATGGGCCAAGCTTTCCAAGTCGCAAGAGGGAAAAGATGGAAAAAGGGTAGTATCACGTGAAGGTCCTGTATGTCAACATGAGAAGACAAGCAGAGGAGAACAATACATAAACGATGCTTGATGAATCAATAGCCCTTCTCACCATGCCTGGGTTGACAGTGAAATGACTGGAGAAATCAAAGATGGTCTTTCATGCACGCGTATCAAGACCTTGCAAAAACTTTGACGACACCATCACCCCCTCCGCTGATAACCCAGCGCCCGTCTCGACTCCATACCACAGAACAGACTCCCTCACCTCTCATGAGTCTATGGCTCGTGATCTCTTGAGTACAGCTGCGCTTTTCTAGGGACCAGAAGCGAAGGCTCGCGTCATGGCCCGCAGAAACTAACTCTCGTCCATCAGGTGATAGCGAAAGCGAGGATATCGCGGCAGGGTGTGCAAGCATCGTGTAAGTGCATTGACCTGAACGATCAATCCGTTAGCGCCGTTGGAAAAATCTCATACCGTAGAATAACAACAACTTACCGCTATTAGCATCAAACAAGCGAATATAACGGTCCTCATGGCCACTGATGATGACACCCTCAACCCCACCGCTTGTTCCAGTTGCGCCATGCACAACAGTTTCTTCTTCAGCGAGTGGTCTATTCGGATCTAAACCAGCGGTGCCATCAAACCCGATCGTGCTGGCAACCACTGCGTTGACACCAGTGGAAGGCGTTCCGTCATAAGTTTCCAGACTTGCCATACCTACAACTTGCTCTCCAGTTCGCGTGTCGTAAACGATGACAGTTGCATCGCTGTATGACACCACGAAATTCACGCCAGCCGGAGACAAAGGACTAATGCAGGTTGGCGAGGCGGAGTCGATAGGATCTATGCGGTGAACCAACGTATAGTGGAACGGTGTTGATGTCGCAGTGCTTGGCTGAGGCGACGAAGGGAAATTCGAGCCTGAGGAAATCGAATTCGCTCGTCTGCTCCCACCTCTGCTTCTTGAACTTGTTTGTGGCGAGCTTAGCTGTGGTGGGGAGCTGACTGCCCAGATGAGAACCTTTCCGTCTGCACCACCGGAGGCCAGTAAGATACGGTCTGGGCCGCCATAACGACTGCTGCGTTCTCCAAGAATTGAGCCGGAAGTACCTGGTAGGACGCATAGAGCCCAAACAGCATCCGTGTGTCCCTCCAAAGTGGCCTTTGCATCGACTCTTCCACGTTCCCAAACTCTGACGGTCCCATCCTGTCCTCCAGAAAACACCCAACCATCTCCAAGCGCTCTTCCGCCACTGGAGAAATCGCGCGAAGCCGGGCACGCTGCCAAGCATGTCACTGAACCATTGTGGCCTCGGTGTGTAAAATAAGCAGTGATATCAAGGTCATTGCTCGATGATGCACCAGGGCCAAAGCTACCATAAGGCGCGGGAAGGATCCATCGTTTGATAATCCCATCGTCTCCACATGTACACACTTCAGGTTCTGAAGGGCTTCCCCCACCAGTGAAAATGACAGACCGAACGACATCGAGATGACCACGCAAGGCGAATCGAACTTTGAAACTCGAAGGCTCCAGTCGTTGCACTTCTGCGCCGGCCCCTTCTCTGAGATCAAGTCCTACGTCGCTTCGTCTTCTGGAACCAGAGCTTTTCCTACGGTGGGAACCTGGACCAGCTCGTGGAGGCGATTTGGAAGTCACAAAGTTTGCGTTGGGAAATACGTCTTGGTCTGGCCGATGAGGCTGGGCAGGAATCACAGGTGGTTCTTCAATCGAAGGTTCATCGAAATTCCACCCGTCGGCCTCGTCGACAAGGATATCATCAGAGGTAGGCGCACGGCGCTCCGATTGCTCCCCAGTTTGTTTGCTGAAAGGATCAAATGAATGGCCTTCCGCGCTGCGGCGGTCATTTTGATTAGCACTCTCGCCGAGATGTTTCGGTCGTCCTTCTAGAGGAGCCGGAGGCACGCGCTGCTGTTCGTATGTTCTTTTCTCCAAAATCTCTTGAGACACTCCAGGGAGCCGGGAATCGGGGACGTTATAATTGTAGTTTGACAACATGGGCTGATGAGAGGGTTCGCGAACCATACTGACGTGGTTCGGGTGCGGTTGCTTCTGGTGCATCTGTCCGGATTGGTTTTGTCCATGTTGCTGATGCGGCGGACCATATTGCTCCTCATGCGGCTGGCGATGTTGCATGGGGTGCCGGCTGCGGTACATTTCAGGGGGGTCGTGTAGGTCGAGAGGTGGATTATATCCGGGAATAACGTGATACACAACTTCTTGAGAGCATTTTCCAAGGAAGTTTCGTGATACCTCACGCTGGTTGTCATGCTGCTTCGCCGAATGTGATGGATCTTCGTGATCAATGTCCGTATCTAGACCAACACTCGTGCGTTTTGGAAATTCTAGACAGGAAAGTTCTTAGTACGGTCAACACGGCGACATATGCCCACTCAAGCAAAACGTACGGGTCTGCAAAGCTTTCAAGCTCTCTTTGGCCAGGTCTTTAGGATCGCTGCCAAGGTCGACCTTCTCGCCGGCCGCCAGGTTCTTGACCTTTTCTCTTTCTTTCTTGAGCGCGATTTCAAGAATCTTTACGTGTTTTCCCAGGGACTCATGCATGCGCTTGCTAGTCCGGGCATCGCCTTCGAGTTTGCCGATCCTGGATTTCATTTCCGCTCTCTCGATCTCCCAAGCATTGCGGTCCCGCTCGTGTCGATGCCATTCGGACTGGAGGAATCGCATGACCCCTGGGAGAGAAAGAATTGACAACGTTAGCATTGAGTATCGTCAGAGCGCCATGAAAATGAATCAGAAGCCCAAGATGACTGATTCAAGGCGGGTAGATCTCTGCAAACTAACCTTGTAATGTGTACTCTGTTCCTTGCGGATGTCCAGCATTATTGCCATCCATATTTCCCCCACCCATCTCTCCGTTACCAGCCATGGCAGATGGAGTCTGCCAGGCCATCTAAGAGTCGGCAGCTATGCAATATGACCAAAAAGGCTGCGTTGTTTGGGACGCAACGTTCCTCAGCTGTCTTCACTTTCGTCTCAATCGCGCGAAACAAGGGAGAGCGAAGTGGCCGGTCCGTGCACAACAGAACTGTCAATGAACAGTCAAACACTATTTCACTGCGAAGACGGCAGCATAAGTAAGCTTCAAAGCACCGGAAGAGCAAGGGACAGCGCTACTATGTTCTCAAGCAGCTATATCAATAAGGGTAAAGGGCGGCGGAGGTTTGTTGGCTTAAAGAGAGAGCTTTGCGCTCACTTTGCTGGTCTCTCTGGGGATCGGTTTGCCAAGACATCCAATTGCGATTGGTATGCGCTAGCCGCCTCAGTATTAGCGCGACACCTCAGCAGGCTTAGCTAAGCAGCTCACGTGGCAAACAATCTCACCACTGCAGTATATTTTCAAAGATGCAGCCCTGCGAGATCCACGGATATGAAGAACCAAAAGGCTCAATCATGCAGGCTACACAAAGCTTCTGCCAAAAAGAAGTTAATCCATGAGTGGCTGCTGTGGTGGGTTTCGGCGATTGGTCTTTGTCGAGAGAGTGCTCGTTGAGCTCACGAACCTACAAAGAAAGCCTAGAAAGACAGGAATCTTCCAATGGACGATGCCCTTTGAAGGATGTTTTTATTATGGAGTGACTGGCCGACCAGCCTTGGACTGGCAGTCCCATAGGCTCTTTATGGAGCTTGCATGAACTCTTCCTGTGCTTTTGCAGCGCCTGAATGCATCTACGATTATAGTGGAGCTCTGGCATACCGTCAGCAGCGAAGTGAAGATGTTAAGCCATCGGGAGCGCTTTGTATTCTTCAAGGAAGCAACGGGAAAACATGGGATTCAGCATGAAACTATCTTGGAGAACAGTGATATTCGTCTGTGCCGGACTTGTTTATATATGGCCTAAAGATCCGAAACACAGACCGATACCATTACTGTTCGTTGTTGCGACCTTTATCCTGCCCACTTGGGACCAACAATATCCGCACAGCTGTTTGGTGCCCTTGCCCACTATTTTTCTTCCCTCTTCTCCCAGTTGTTTTGAGCAACATTCTCCGCCTATCCTAGCACTGTGAGAAGATGTCAGTAGCCGTGCTTGCATCGCATACCGGAAAAAGAAATATGTTTCGTTTCATTGTTACCACTCCCCAGTTCAAGTACCCACTGCTGTGTTTCTCTTGACAGGCTTTCATCACCTCATGGAGGTGAAGGGACGGCCTTCTCAGCACCGGCTGTTTGGACAGGTTCTGCGGTGAAAATGGCAGCGAAAGAGAGGAGAATTGAAACGAAGGCAGCAGTGGCGAGCTTCATAGTGCAGATTGCAGTATCGACAGCAGAAGTGATTGCTTAGTTGGTTAGTGTGTTCAATTTTAGGCTTTAACTACCAGTTCTACTCTAGATACTGTTGGGCTTACGTGCCCCTTTTATACATCCGCGCCTGAGGCCTCAACTTTCTAAGTATCAACATTTCTATTCGTGAGTCGAGGCTACGAATGCAACCCACCAGTTGGCCGATTTCAAGAATCCAATACCGCCCTATTTAGGAAGCACGCAACGGATATGTGACGCTGAGGAGCTGTTTCAGGCGTCAAGTCCCTGCTATGAGTGCGTGCAAACTCGAGTGCCATGAATTCTTTGTTTACCAGTGCTGAGTCTTATGTCTCTAGGCTTTTTTCAACTGTACTAAGTCCAAGCTTTTTTGTGAATTAGGTATGTTTTCGCTTCAAGGCGGCTGACCAGGTCATAGCTAAATAGCCCCGGTGTTACTGTGCACCGTCACAACTCGTTCATGCGAAGATACCCCTGTGTATCGACGCCGGGTGTACTCGAAATGTGCTTCGTATCAAGTATTCCAAGCGATACATCTTGTATACTATGCAGTGTTCCCATTATTCACAGTTCCTATTATTCATTATGGCTACCATCACCGGTGGTAACTAGACCGCTAATCGATAATAGTTATGAGAAAAACCAAGCACCCTGTGCCACCAGTGTTCAAAATTCCAACTCTTCAACCTCCATCCCACAGTCCACACACGTCTTGACACCAATCCCCGTCTCTGGATTGTCCACGGCCCTGCCCCACTGGTGCACATGCTTCCTTCTCCCACCCAAATCATCTCCAAAGTTGCCTCCTGCTCCTCCACCAGCCGCTTGCCGACTTCGGCGGTAGGCTTCTACTCTGGTTCTCTTCTTCAAGTCCTGTAGTTTGTTCTTGAACTGTGCTTCTTTTCGTTTCTTTTTCTCTGCTTCTCGCTTTTCAAATTCTGCATCCAGGGCTTCTGGAGATCCCCACTTCTTGGGTGAGAAGGCGTATTCTTCAATCTGGTAGCGGAGAAACAGCATCATGTTGTTCCACGTGGATTTGTGAGGATTGGGGCGCTCCATGTGTGGTAATAGTTCATCGTCCTTAAGCTCCGCTGTGTCGCAAAGAGTTAGTGCCGATACAATTTTTGGATTTTTAGAAACACTCACGATCAGTCAACAGATAATCCTCCTTTGCTTCGGTCTTCGTAAGTAAGCTGTACTTATCCGGGTACTTCTCCTTACATCCATGACAGACACAGCACTTGAAGATCTCCTCCCACTTCCAGTCAATCTCCATCGTCCCACACTCACGGCACTTCTTCTGTTCGCCGCTTTTCGTTAAAACACTCAGTCCGGGCTCAAAGGGGCCTGCCCTGTCTTTACGTAGACTCTGCAGTAGTTGCTGCCTCTCCCACTCCTTCTGCGTCATATGCGCAGGCTTCGCATCATTTTTGCTATCAGCATGCAGGACCTTATTGTGCGGGTCATCTTCCGCGGTCAAAAAACCACCCTTCGTATCTGTCATCTTACTAAAGTCATATTCGACAAATTTGGTGAAGTTGCGCGCCGGACGAATACCATCCAGTGGCCTCTTGTCCGGTGAGTTATTGGCCCGCCCATCGCGAAGCGTCGATGGCGTCTGGGAAGACGTCAGAGTCGCAGAGTAAGGTCTCTTGGTTCCTGCGACAGGATTGGAGCCAGGTGAGCCGTCTGCCTTTCTGGCACGAGCCGCTTCGGCTTCGCGCTGTTCGCGAATCGCCTTTGCCTTTAGCCGATTGACTTCCTGTCAGAGAGAAAACGGAGCTGGTTAGTAGTGGGAATTGTACTGCTTTGGTTTCTTTCAAGCATACAATTCGCTGGATTTGCTCAGGAGTCAGATTAGAGGGAGCTGGTGCTGTGAGCGGCACGGGAGATGCGCCTTCTTTTGGCTGGTGCGATTCCATTTCTATCACAGTTTCACAGTGTTGTCGGGATATTTGGCTTGCTATCAGTGACTCTGATCGTGATGCGACACGGTCATCCAGGTCGTTAATTGGCAACGCGTCGTGGCGATGTTTGCCTCGTTTGTTCTTCTTAGAGTTTTCTGCCTGCACAGTGAGTCTGGCTCCTCTGGGACTCTGGAGGTCTGAGTTGAGTTATTTCTGTCCGCGGCAATTTAGGTATCAACGGTAAGATGGCCGAGCGGTCCAAGGCGCCAGGTTAAGGTCCTGGTAGGGGCAACCCTGCGTGAGTTCGAATCTCACTCTTATCATTATCTTTTTGCGTTTTTTTCCGTCCTTCTTGGGACCACGGTCGTTATTTTCCAGCAACTCACCATTATCCAGCAAGGCTGATTTTATCTTTTCTGCACGCTTATTTTTACCTTGAGGGGTGCGCCTGTTGTCTCGATACAGTTTTAGAGGAGTAGGGATTCGTCCTTTTTAGAAAGATCGTGTATCCAAGTAGTCGAGGTTAATTTGTGCCCGACTCTTCTTTTTAAATGCTTTTCTGTAAAACTCTTGACGAGCGCCATTTACCCTTTCGAAGAGACTCGCTTCTACATGTCCACAGACGAATTTTATTTCGTCTAATGGTAAACTGCAATTTTAAGTGTGGGATTTGAATTTGTATTCTTTTGCGAGCTATATAATATTGACGGATACACGGGGAGAAAGCGGGCTGGCATAATCTAGAGTGCTGTCGCCGCTCTCTACGCCCCCCAAGTTCCAACTATCCCGAGGAGGGCTGATCTATTCATTTTGTGCATGTCAAGGGTTCAACTGTCATTGCCGGTTGACATTTGGGCCCAGGATCCGCCGGTCCCATTTGTATAACAGGAGTGTCTTGGCCCGTCCAAGGCATCTGGCAAGATTTGCTGTTCGACAAGCGGAGAGGTACGTCGAACGGAGGCGGGTAGGGCCCATTCATTCATCCATCAATCCATGCTGAGCAATAGTCAGACAGCATCACTTACTCCCCGTTCTCGCATGCCCGCCAAACCCCATGTCCGCATCATTCCCCTCATCACCCCCATACAACACCTGACACACACCTCCAATCGGGATATCCATCACCGCATCCGTACCCTCATTCCATATATTCTTCCACTCCAACTTCCTCTTTTGCGCACCCATCGTCTGCGCCGTCGTCGCATCAGGGTTCATCTTCTCTGAGCCACCTGGTCTGCGACGTCCTTTGCTATCGATGACCGCAATGTTCGCGGTATCATCGACGAGATTCTCGATACTGTTCATGGGGAGGGTGAGATAGCCCGTGTTGTATGCTGCTAGGGCAACGTAGATGTAGATGATCGTCATGACCAGGAAGGACGGGATGGCGAGGGACCACCAGCGGTTAGGGTAGTAGTATATACCCAGTTGATGGAGAAACGGCGAGGGGAGGAAGGACCAGAGCAGGTACATCACTATTACAACAAATCACGGTATGTTAGAATTAGATTAAACTCGCATCACGTAAGAACGGGGGATATAAGAGTGCGTACCAAATGCCAACGACGACGCCAAATACAGCACGAACCCATAATACTCGTACGTCGGCACCTTGGGGCTCGCACGCGGCACTGTCGTCGCGATGCGCGCCGACTTGGCTACTGCCGCCTCCGTGTCGTTGGTGGTCTCTACATCAGAGCTATCCGGGGTCGTGGGGTGCGAGGTATTCGCCGAAAATGATGGGCGTAGGAGCGATGTCAGGGACGGGGAGGGCGGGAGTGGTGTGGGTGGGCGATTGTAAAAGGGTGGTGCGAAAGCGTTGGGGAGGGAGCCGGTGGACTGGAAGAAGGGTTTGTGGATGGCGAGGCGGTGCGGGTCGTCCTCATTCTCGTCATCTTCTTCGTCTTCTTCATCCTCTTCATCATCCTCTTCGTCGTCATCTTCGTCACCGTCGTGGTGGTTGTTTAGAGAACCCGATCCTTCGTCTAATTCTTCAAGGGAAGGGGGTGAAATATAATGGGATCGGAAATCGGCCTCCTGTACAAATGTGTATTCATCCTGACCCTCGACCTCATCCTCGTCGTCCTCCCCTTCTTCTTCTTCAACTAGACCATTGTTCGCGAGCGACTTGTCCAGATAGAGCTCAGCTTCTGGATCTGGGATTAGAGGAGGGAACGGCTGACTGGCGGCCATGAAATACGAATAAAAATAAAACGATCCAGAATAACAGTTTCATTCATCGCAATTGTATCAAGTTTTCCATGGTCGATACCCCAGATCTCTGAGCCTCTTGCTCAGAATGGAGTGATGGAGACGGTCATTCGTTGTCTGTTCTTCGAGCTAGGAGCATGAAGCCAAGACATTCCGGAACCCAGAATTAGCTTCTGCCAGCGGAGTCCGCCATCACCGCGCTCCGCGCCACTTCCACTCCTAGATTACAATCCTCCGCCTCGAAGGACGTTTCCACTGTAACCACAGACCTTAAAGACAATCATTCAACGATCCAGAGAGGCAAATTTTCTTCTCAATTAACTATTCAAGGGGACTAAAATAAAATCCTTGCAATTTCAACATCCATCGCCCAATACCGATTATCGCTCCAAATACTAAAGTACTGTAATTGTTTTGGCAAAGTCGCAACCGCTCCCCCTAACTTCTCAACCACAAAATAAAACACATCTGGCCCGACTCCCGGCTCTCGACTCTCGAAAAGAAAGGGTACAGAACAGAACTAAATGCATTCGGCTACCACCGAAAAAATAGGGATTGTATGCAATTGGGAATAATGATCGTTGCGTCGTCAAAACTAGGCATGGAAGAGTGAGACATGAGCATAGAAAGCAACAAAAACACCGAGGTAGGAAGATAAAGGGGGGAATAAATCGATCTATAAAAGACCAAGAAAAGACAAGCAAAACAGAAAACAGATAAAGCAGCCTTTCTAGGTCTAAAAAGCACGAGTAAAGAAAATCAGCTCTTATAGATCTTCACCACATTCACCACCTTCTTCCTACACATCGGGCAGATCTCCACCTGTCTCGCACAGCTCAAGCACGCGCACACGTGACCGCAGCTATAAAACAGCGAGTCCTGATTTTCACTGTAGCAGATTTGGCACAGATCCATCTCCTCGTCCGCTACCTCCCAATAGCTGATGCCCTTGCCGTATCGTTTGCCGTTGCGGTACCCGCCGACGTACTTGTTGCCTGTCTTGCGTTCGACGAAGGTGCCCTGGCCGTCGCGTTGGTCTTCGACCCAGCCGCCCGTGTAGGTGTCGCCTGAGGCGTATTCCATGGTGCCTTCACCCTGGCGTTCACCGAGGACGAAGTCGCCGACGTAGGTGGCGCCGCTTTCAGAGATGTGCGTGCCCTTGCCGTGGTAGTAGCCGTTCTTGAAGTCTCCAGAATAGTAGTCACCGTTGTATGTGGCTTCCGTGGTCTTGTTGCCAGTGAAAGACTTGGTAGGATGGTTACGGGACACCGCCCATAGGTATGGGACGAGTCTGTCTGGCGACGAGAACAAGCCTTCTTTTGCCAGTTTCATACGCCTGAGGTTCGATGTCAGCATCACTGTAAAAGTTACACAGACAGAAAGGAGATACTTACTCATTCTTCCCAATGACCTCACCAACAACAAAACATTCCCCATCAGTATACCCCACAACATTTTCAAATAGCTCGGTCGACGAAATGGCAAGAACCGAGATACCATCGACGCGATGCCATAGCAAAAACTGCCTATCCTTCTCGTAACCAAGAGCCTTACGAACAGACTCCTTGATGACATCCGACTTCGCCGCAAAGAACGTGCCCACAGTGCTCAGGGCCTGCTTCTCGGCATCAAACTTTTGGATGAAGAAGTATACATGTGATTGAGGAGGCAAGAGCTCTGGAGCAGGGGGTGTGTCTTCAGCTGGTTGCTCGGCGTTGGTCGCCTCAGTCTCAGTGGTATTCTCGCGGTTCTCCTCGCCTTCAGCGACAGGGGAGTCTTCCATAGCTGCATCACCATCGTTGGCAGGTGGAGCAGGCTCGGAAGTCTCTTGCTGCTCGGTTGATTCAACAGATGGTTCTTCAGTGACAGTATTAGCATCTTCCAAGGACTCTGTCGCAGTTGGCTCTGCCTGCATTCCTTCAGTGCTTGTTGCTGGCTCATCCTCTGCCGCTGGGGGCGGAGCAAGTTCCTCATCTAGTATTCCAGCATCAAGAAGTTCAAGATCCTGCGCAATTACAGCAGCGATGGCAGCCTCGTCGTCGTCCATCACAGTGTCGTTGTTTGGAACATTGTCATTCTGTTCTGCGGGAGCGCTGACATCTTGCATTGGGGTATCTTCGGTAGTAGCAACAGTTTCAGTTTGTTCTGCAGTTTCGGTCGGTTCAGGCTGTTCAGAAGTGGCGGGTACCTCCTGCTCAGTCGACGGCTCGGTAGGTTGCTCGACAGGAGGCGAGGCTGGTGTCTCGTTGACCTCCGCTGGTGCGTCTGCTGGGGCATCATTCATCTCAGTATCATTCGTTTCAGCAACAACGGCGGAGTCCTGTGTCTCAGTAGCATTCTGCTGACTAGCTTCAGCCTCTTCGTTCGAATTCTCGGTCTGCTCAGTCGAAATTGCAGGTTCTTCAGTAGAATTCGCAGTCTCTTCTGTCGAGGCCGCAGGCTCTTCAGTAGATGCTTCAGGCTCCTCAGCCGGAACTTCATCAAACAATTTACCAATGCTGACAGGGTCCGGCACGGCATAAAGCTTCGCATCCTCATCCGACAGAACATGTACCCAGAGCCGCAAAACACTCAGCTCAAAGCCCATGATCGAATCGGAGTAATCATCCACAATTTGGTAATTCAGCGTTGGAGCAAACAGCGGCTTCCGGGCACCAAGCTGCCAGATGCGAATCCGCTGAGGATCCAAAGTCGACTCATCCGTAGACTTCAATGCGGCAATTTTCTCGCGGAGCTCTGCAAAGGTGGTGCTGCCGGGAACGGAGAGGGAGCTGTAGTTTCCCGTCGCTCTGGCGGCGGCCATGATATCATACGAGTCGACGATACTCTTCTCGATCGTCGAAAAGTCCGTAAGACTGAACAGCTCGACTTTGACAGTTGGGCCTAATCCATTCTTCGGCTCACGGTCGAGGTGATAGTATCCCGTCTGGAAATAATGCTTTTGTAGTGCTGGAGGATCCCATTCCTCAATCTTCCCAGTTAGGTACTGAGTCACAACTTCATCACGAACGTAGATAGCAGCAACAGCGACATCGATACCAGCCTTGTCAACACTCTTTGGCTCAAGAGCACCCTCATGTTCTTCAAGCGCTGCTTTTGTTGTCAGACATTCAATTTTGTTGTCACTTGCATCTTCAAACGCAAGCCAGCGGGTCTTAGGTCCGGCAGGACGGAGAATACTGAAGAACCGTCCGGATGACCGGTTGCCCCTGTGAACGATCAAGCCGTAGAGGCTATATTTTCCAGCCTGGCCATCAGCGACAACGTCCGAAAGATCCAATTCCTCGTTCAACTTGACACGGTCGTAGAGCATATTCCACTGGCGGGCCTTCTTATCGAAGGTCTGGCGGGCCAATTCCACGTGCAAAACGGATGGCAGAGACCATTTGCCTGGTTTCTCGGCCAAGAGCTTCTTGCTAGCTTCTTGAATATTATCAGCATTTGCAACGGGAATTGTAATTCTGCCATTGGCTTCACGGGGAATTTGGTTGATCGAAACACTGTCATCGACCATGTCGCCAGTATCCTCAATGCGAGGGCTGTCAAACATCTTGGAAATTTTATCAATCGCATCAGTTCCAGCAAGCTCAAGCTCCAAAGTTCGGCGGAGGCGTTCCCAAAATTCTGTCACATCTCCTGAGAATTCGTGAAGATTGCGGAGAGTTGTTGTAACCTGTTCAGTATCAATGTACAATTGTGAAGACGCTGATTGATTTCGCATGGCCCAAAGCAGTCGCTGAAGAGCATCACACAAGGGCCGTGGTTTCACGTCAGGGTTCGTGAGGTGTTCCAAAATATCCACACTCTGGATCATCTCGCGGAACGGGGCCATCATCAACCAGGTGGCCAGGCCTGCAACCTCATGACTATAGTTAACCATTGGATCGCCCAACGGCCGGTATCCCGTCAAGGACAAACTGTCCCACACAGGCTCTGAATCGCTCGCATGCCACCATAACGACTGTGTTGGGTCGTCAAAAATTCGAATGTAGGCATCAAACGCCAGGGTATCATTGCGCAAAAGAGCTTGTCGTTGGCCATGGTGGCGTTTGTGAATCTGGTCCCACGGTCCATGGAAGTGAGTCCAGCCCCAGTCGACATTTTGAGCGTTGAACTGGTGGCACGATGACTGCATCCATCCTGTGCGTGGCTCATCTGGGTTGTACAGAATGACACCAATCTGCGCAGAAACTCGCCAATCTTTCTTTTCAGCTGCTGCTGCAGGTTCCGCTGGGGTTGATCGTCCGGATACTTCGACCGTTTCCACGTTAGTCTCCTCCTTCTGGCTTTCACTCTTCGAAGCCTCGGTGGCTGAGTCGGACTTTTTGGCCGGAGTAGGTGTAGCCGGCAACGACAGCTCCAAGTCCGGAGTCAATTTGCTCAAATCTGCATCTGCATCGCCCTTAAGGACCTTAAATTCGGTTTCGAGGTTTACCTCCTCAGGTTTCGGGGGTGTGTTAGAGCATTCAACGTAGATACTCAAGGATGAGACCGAGTTTCCTCGTGGAAAGAACTTGATGGTCCAATAATGGCCACCTACGTATGCAGCAGGAGATCGTAGAATAGTAGCACGATTGGGGGCGTCCTTGGTGCCTCGCACACCCTTGATTTTCCATGTGAGGCGAGCCTTCTCAGATGGACGATACTCTGGATCATCCAGGTCCTTGTAGAACGTTTTCTCCCAGTAATCATCTGCAAACAACCTTGTAAGTATGACCAGCCAACGACAGGGACTCCAAGCAGGATACAGGGGACGAACATTCATATGCGCTATAATCTGCCTCAGCAGATTCAATCTCTTTCAATTCTGCCTCGTCTGGGACGGAGGTATCCTCTTCAATATCTGCCCAATATGCTGGCTCTTCCTCTGGCTCCTCCTCCTCCTCCTCTGGCTTTTCTTCTTCACTCGCGGCGTCATCAGACTCGCCAGAACTCTCTGAGGTTGGTCGAGTGGAGTTTTCTGAAGCAGTATCACCAGCGGAGGCTGAGTCTGTGGGGTCAGCAGTTTCGGCTGGATTGTCCGGGGTGGGATCAGTTGTCTGTGGTTCTTGTGTGTTGTTTGTTGACTCCTCAACCGGAGCATCAACCTCCATCTCGGTCTGCACAGGGACAGTATCGGCATTTTCTGCTGCATTCGGTTGTTCAAGGCTATCTGATGTGTCCATGGCGTCTATGTCTGTAGATTGTGTGGGTTCTGAAGGGGTCTGTTCAACAGGAGCTGGGTCTGAGGGTGTCTCTGATTCTACCGGTTCTGATTCTGGCTCTGTAGGAACGGGAGTGGCCTCCGTGGTTGAATTTGCAGCAGGTACGACAGTATCTTGAGTTGATGGCGATTGTTCTGAGACGTCGAGTGGTGTGGTCTCGGTGGATTCCGGTTGCCGTGGAACAGGCACCGGAGTTTCTGTTGCAACCTCCATGGCTGCAGGCAGCTTTGAATCCTGGGAAGGTGGATAACGAGGAATGCAGTAAATGTGGAAGCCTAGCAGTAATATAGAATTGGTAAGAAAATAGAGAACTATTAATCGCTGTGAAATGAAGTGGGATGTGAGGAGAATGTGATGGAAGACCAATCACAGAGACACACTGAATGCCAACTCACCAATTCACACGGCCAGTCAAAGGGCTAGTTTGATGAGCAGATGATGCTGAACAACAATTGCTAAACGTTATTGACCAATTCAGACGGGTGAGTGTTGTTGCAAAGGGCACCAAAAGTGGTGAGATTGAGACGCAAGGCTGCAAGTGGCGGAGAGCTCCAGGAAACTGCACAAGGGGCAAAGTGAAGACAGAAAAGAATGCGTGACACAGCAAGCAACAACTGAGCGAGAGGCGGAAATATAACCAAAAGCGATGGCAGATGGAGAGAGGCGAAGTGAGAGAGGTGAAGAAGAAATCAGTTGGGAATGGAGAGCGGAAGAGAAACGGGGGACGGGGCGAGGATTGAGTTGGGGGGAGTGAACTAGTGGGAAGGGGTCGAGGAATCACACAAGAGGAGGATCCGTGGTTGGGAATGAATGCGTTTTATCGACTGCTGCTCGCCACCTTGCGCTCATTTTTTATCTTTTCTTTTTCTGCTTTTTTTTTTCTCCTCTTCCGCGCAGGCAGATCAGAGTCATATTCGGAGAGCAAGGCAGCAGCACCAGCAGCAGTTTGATGCACAGCAGTTCTGAGATGCTGAGGCTTCCATGTGGAGCATACGGGACGTGTCAACACTCGCGGCAGCTGAAGGACGATATCCTCTAGCCGCTCAGGGTATCGCTTGTGGGCTTCCGTACATGGGTTATCTGAGGTTTTGATGTCCAGCCACACCTGATGAACTTTCAAGCCGGCTGCCTACGAGGCACAGTCCATCTTGAAGCTACTGTCAAGGCATTCACAAACTACTAACTACTGCCACAGAACAAAATGTCCATGTCCAGCGCTGAGGCTGTGGCCTTAACCTCGTCCGTAGGATTCTTCATGCTGCTGGCGACGAGATGGCGAGCAGGCAGAGCGCGCGCGAGAGAGACTGAACATGGCGAGACCGGACGGGCGTTGTGTGTTGTTGAGGGCGTGACCGTTCGACCAGGCTGGGCGAAGCTTCCCCCGGGACCCGCTTCTGTCACACCGCCTTGCCGACCCTCGCTCTCGTCCACTCGTTTTTGTGGGGGCTTGGCTAAGCCCAGCGCGTCCATCGAAGCTGTTCTTCAGTCGAGATCTTCTTCACGGAGAGTGAGAGCAGCAGGAGAAGAGAAGTTGAAAAATGAGCGTTCAATTCAGGCAGAAGCTGTCATTCACTCTTCTACACATCTCGTTCAGGAGAGTTTTTCTGATCTCCGCCGCGATGCCGGCCAGAGCTTGCCCCCCATGACTCATCCCTGCGCTATCGTTTGCAGCCTCACTTGTTTGGAGTGGATCTCTCCGGACCCGGACCACAACGCCAAGACAACGGCATCCGACATCCCAACCGTGGAAGTCGCGTCTCCAAATTCGACATTGAGCCTCATCCACGACGGCTTCATCCACTACCATCAAACAACAGAGAGGACTCCTTCATAACAACCCTGACGACGACCATATGTATGCTCACACAGGAATCAATTCGTGTGGTTTCGGTCTCGAAATCTGAGATGATGATTCTGCTTCCTCCAACCAGCGACGTTGGAGATATTTCTGAGAGCTGATTCTAGAGGAGTATCTTATCCAAATTTTCCAGCTACCCCTTGAAGGCCCTTCAGTGTGCAGGTATGACCTTTTCAAGATGATTTATATTCACTTGTCCTGCCTGAGAGACAGACTTCGATATTAACGATACAGTAAGCCGTTGATGATCTGGAACTTGGTCTCAATAAGGTCTGTGCAGCCGGTTACCAACGCGCCACTTCCCCTCCATCCAACATGTTTCATGTCCCAGGTGGCCAAACATACTCCGTACAGTACTCGCCTCTTCAGTATGACAACCAATCTCATGAGCATCAAATACTGAGATGCTGTTCATCACCGCGAACATGAGCTTTTGGACGATAACCCTGTCCTGCTGAACAGAAGCATGTCTGCCTTATCAAAAACCCCCTATCCCACATCCAGCTAGCACAACCTGTCCCACCTGTGAGGGCTGAGGCTGGGCCATCAGTGGATCTCCGTGCTTCCCCACACTCTGAAAATATCCAGCAAGGCCGAACATTTTACTCGACACCACTGCTGAATTTCGCTGCCCTTATGCCATGCAGTGCCGAGCATCAAACAATTAATATTGGGCATGAATTCTGTCTGAATTATTCTTTGCTTCTGATTATGTTTTTTGCCACAAATGGGCGGCTACGAAGTATTGGTAGTCAATTGCTCCGTGATTTTCGGATTATCCCTGCTGAAGTCCCGTGCCATCCACGTCGATGTCCATATCCATACCCATGTATCCCGCGAACCACCAGGGGAGTATTTTCCGTATTCTGACATGGGGGTGTTTATATTGGTATGCAAGGCGCCTGCGGTTCTACGGACTCGGGGAAGGATCCTGCAGGCAATACGGAGGTAAAGTCGTTCCCTATAAATTCCGTATCCCAGGATAAAGGACGTAACTTCATGCACTGTGGTAGCGTACTATACGGACATCGTTGACATATGTGGTGCGTGCATCTTCGAATCACAACTCGCGGATTCACAGATGATACGAAGTCCATTTCTCCAGATAATGATTGGAACAACAAGAGATCTCATTTCTATCGGCATCTATCGACATCTTGAGAACTCTGCAGTTATGGTAAACCGGAATTTTGTAATCGTTTATCATTCATGATATATCTTGGGTATCTCATCTCCTCCGACATCTCCCCCGCATCCTAGCCTTCATGCCTTTTCTGGGGAGAATGCCCGTGCCACCTGCATGGACGCCTCAGGGAGAAACGCCAACATTTAGGGCAGCGCAGCCCAATTCTGCACGTGTACTGTAAGGTCGTCGAACCCTGTGTGTACGGTACTTACTGTATTGTAGGAAGTATCGGCATAATTCGTGATCTCATCTGAGTGTACACACTTTGGCAACGAAATCCGTGCTTTTGGTTGAAAGGGCGATTGTCATGGGCAATTAATAGTCCCACTCGACCGCTGCACTGCTCGAGCGTCGTTCTCAGTCATTTGTTCTTCGCCATCTTTCATTTGATGACTTGTTTCTTCGCGAACGTGGCAGCCACAATGAGTGGAAACACAACGGTCGCCTCCGCATAGACCTAATATTGACCGCATTAGCTTCAAGCGAGGATATTGAACATTTGGGGAACGAGAACCCACCTTGACACTTTGCGCACCGGCCTTGATTTTACCCCAGCTCACAGCTTCATCCGGCCGCGCACCAGCGTCGCTGCCATCGAATTCCTGAGCAGTGTTGATGTACACCGCACTCTCTGCACCATTTCGCATCAAGCACGCATTCGCAATGTGGTGCTTGACCAATCCACCACCAAGCACAATCATCCCCGCCCGCTCCGCAAACGTCGACATGGAATTGATCTTCCGAATATCCTCCACGATATCAATGCGCAAATGCGACGGAGAATTGGCAAATGTGTGAAAATACAACATGTCACCCAGACTTCCATCCGTCAGTGCGGGGCAAAACACCGGAATGTCATTTTTATAAGCCCAGTAATAGACGGACTCCTCGTTATCAATCTCCTTACCAAGCCGTCGAATCACCTTACTTGGAGTCCAATGCAACGGCTCATCCGTATTCTTCGATGATTCTTGCTCCTCATGCATCTTCGCCAAGATCGGCATCACCCAGTCCTCAAATTTGCAGTAATTGCTATTGGGAACGATCAGATTGCCAATGCGGTTCATGCCCTTTTCGCGCAAAGGTGCGCCGGGGAGTGTGAAAGAGCCGAGAAACGTGGGCGCGAGACACTTGATCAGGTCCTCTTCGACGCCGCCGGCGGTTGTGACGATGGCGGAGACGTGTTTGTGTTGCACGAGGTAGCGAAGGGTTTCGCGCAGACCTGAGGAGATGAGGTTGGAGGTGTAGCCAAGGAAGATGGTCGTGCCTTTGCCGGTCATGGGGTCTTTCCATGCTATCTTTGAGTGTTTCGAACTGCGTCAGCGCAAAATTCATATCATCTGAAGATTGGTCGTGGTACTGTACATACCATGTCATTGATGATCTTTGCGGCTTCAGCAACCGCGGTGGCCTGGAAGCCCATACCAGCCATGTTCTCTAGAAGTTCAACGGCAGTGATGTCTCGATCTGCGAATTTGTTGAAATCGAGGCCGCGGACCTGCGGGGTTCCTTCTGGCATGGATTCGGACGGCACGAGAACGGCCTCCGTCGCGGCGGACGGAGGGGCATTGGTAGTGGTCCGGGAGGTCATTTCCCTTGATTTTTTAAAGATAATTGCTGAAAGGAGTGAAATGAGACGAGTGATCGAAATATCGTTGCTGTCTGAAAAGACCGACGAGGGGTACGGGACGGGGAAAATTTAGAGGTGGGGTGCCGCCGTGCTGGGAGGAAATTCAACAGCAAACCAATGATGAGAACCAATTTTGAGATGTGCTCCGGAGAAGGTATTGATTGATTGGTCGACTACGGAGTACACTTCTGTAAAAATTTTCTACCTTCGGAAACAAATCGACTCCGTTGAGAAGTCCGTCTCCGTAGTATCCGGTAGGTTCTCGTCGGCTTTGAGTTTGTCCACTTCGACTGAATATTTATTGTGGTATCGCTTCTTTACGATTCTCTGATCGTTCGTCCTTTTTTATCCATATCTGCGATTCCCATTGGTTATCTCGTGAGCCTTCATTATTAGTTATACTCCATGCCAGAACCAAAGAACGTTGAGTCCGCGATCCCGATATTAACGTGACCCGACGGTGAACGACCACCGACAATGAACGACCACACATACAAATTCAGCGAAAATAGCCGCTTTTGAATGCCCAATACTCAACCACCATACCCCTTGACATGTATCTGAGATGTAATCCTTTGTAATCCAATAGCATTTTATAAGCTGACAAAAGCAGGTTTAAAAGAAATCAAAACTGGATCTGCAATCAAGTGTGTTCACCTTGTAATTTATTGAGCTTTTCCCATACAAACTGAGCGTGTGTATTTGGATTACGGTATCATAAATCTCAGGATTTCAATAATTTCAAACGAACTTCGAGCAGGTTGTATCCATCAGATTGTTTATTATAAATTACATCTCAGATTCGTAATCAGAGTCGCGGTGGTCGAGAGAACGTTGTTTGAAGCAAGGTGTGGTCGCCCATTGTCGGTGGTCGTTGTCGGGTCACGTTATTATCTGATCGAATCGTCGACGGAAGGATGCTGACATAGTCCAACCTTGCCAAGACATTTCAACTGCGGAGATTGGCTAGAATTCTGCGCTTCCCGTCTATTTTACCCAATCAGATGTCCTCCTTGGCGCTCCGCAGACTGGACTAGCGGGGTCTCGCGGTTCCTGACGCCACACTGAGACGCCGTGAACTGTGTGTGTGTGCACAGAAATGGCTGCGACCGAGAGGACAGCGTGTGGCGCAGCAAGCAGCGAGAGCTGAAACATCGAATTCACTCTGGATGGCGGGATGGCACCAAGCAAGCGTCCAGCAGCGCCAGCACCGGCATTGGCCTCAGCGCCGGTCTCGCTGTGAGTGTCTCGCTCGCTCGCGCAAACACGCCGGCAAAACACGTCCGAGCAGCGCCCCCCGCACGTGACACGCGCAAAAGTCAGCAGCTTCAACTTTGAGGCCCCAAAGCGGCGATCGCTCATTGGCGGTTTCTCTGCAGACGGCGGCGCTTCTCGACTGGCCATGATTCCTCGAACAACCTCACTCCTTCACGTCCTCGCATCCTCAGACCTTCACCTCTCCAGCTTCGAACCTCGCCCCGACCATCATTCGCAAGCATCCTTCAAGAGCTGAACGCTTTCGACACGCGTGTTTTGTTGAAAGCACTGTATCAGATCTCTGCACTGCTGCTCATCTTTGCCTTCCCTGTCGTTTTCGTTCCTCGCAATCTTATCGCTTCGATCTTCAAATCAATGCCCCTGTTTTTGGCTGCGTCGCGAATCGAACGTCTCCGTTGATCCCGCCTCTCTCACGGCCTGCTTTGTTACGCTTACATGAAATATTCTTAGCACAACCACTCGTTGGCGCCTAATATCAACATCGACGCTCGTTTTGCAAACCTGCACCGTCCGCTACGCGACCTGGAGTTCAATCTTTTGCGACTTGTCCCTCGTTTTGACCTGGTTACTGCTGCCCGCTATTCTTGGACTCCAGCTCATTACCTTCTGCGGACCTTTAGGGACAAGGAGGTTTCGGGTGTTAGGCCACTTCTAATGGTAGTGAACATTTGACATCTCCTAGACCAGCTGAAGATTCACCCCTTTGGTACAACATCCCACTTTTCTGTCACTTCCCTTGCTTCTTTTCGTCGCATCTCACATCTCACTTTCGTCGCATGTATCAGCCTGACACGTGACCCAATGTGCATTTGGCAACAATAGCACACTCTATTCAAAAGGCGCGTTCTGGATTCCCTAAAGGGCCTGGACTCACTTCTGTTGCCAATTGGGCTCAATAGCTCACCAGTTCCTGGTGAGTTTATCATACAGCTACGTCAACGTAAAGTCACGTGGACCTAGCTTTCGTCGCAACTCTGTTCATGCTACAAGTTTAGATTCTGACACTCGCTTTAGCTTATGGTGATACCTTCCAATGGCATCGCGATTTCCGCCACGGGACCGTTCTCCCCATAGGTATAACGATCGACGACCCCCACCGCATATCCCATCTGGCCCTCGTGAAAGAGACGATGCAAACTCCATCCCGCTCGGGCGCGAACCACCCCGGGGCCCCAAGGCTTTGATCGATTCGTCGCGAGGCGGACACTTCGCGCCGGCCGGTCCGAGAGGGAGAGGAATCTCGAGCAGAAGTGATTATCGAGACCGTGATCCTCGTGATATAAGAGATGGCCCGCCACCGTACAGACGCGATTCCGATAGAGATTGGCCGCGGAGAGACCGGGGGTTCGATTCAAGAGACAGTCGGCCGCCGTTTGGTCGACGGTCCAGATCACCTCCCCCGCTCCGTGATTTTCGAGACTCAGGACCCCGAGATTTGGACTTGCCAAGGTTGCGACGCGGTTCTCGAGATGGACCTATTGGAACCCTAGGATCCGATATCTCTCCAATCCGCGGTGGGTCGATGCGTGGCCGTGGCCGTGGAGACCGTGATCGAGGCAGAGGAAGAGGGTTCATGGATGACCGCGACCTATTCCGACGAAGAAGCTTATCACGTGATGCATGGAGGGATCGGGATGCTCGTTTCGACCGTGACAGAGATCGTGAGCGTGAACGGGACAGAGAAAGGGAAAGGGAAAGGGAAAGGGAACGTGATATTGAAAGACGTGACCGATTTGACCGACGCGATGAAGATCGACGCCCAGAAAGGGATGAGAGGGATCGAATCCCAGAGCGTGTCGAGCGTGTGGAGCGTCCCCCAGAACGTCCAGACCGCCCAGACCGTTCTGAGGGCTGGAAAAGGGATCGCGTTCCAAGCCGGATAGACCCCAAAGGCTCATCTAGCACTGCTACCATATCACCGTCGACTATCTCCCCTCCGTCATTTGGTCCTCAGCGCACAGGTCCCAGAGAAGACTTACTGGAACCCTCTTTGAAGGCGCCTCCTGCTCCAGTAGTTGCTGTGAAGGATCAGAATAAACCTGACCAACATAAGCCTGACCACAATAAACCTTCCGATAAACAAGAACCTCCCCCTATTCTCCAGGAGACATCCACTGACCGCCCAGCACCACAGTTTTCACCACCGCCGCCACCACCACCCGCAATTCCAGATGCTCCTGCGTTTGGTTCTTTGGCAGCTAGTCCTAGGCAATCAACACCCACTGCTCCTACGCAGTCTTCGACGTTACTTACGACACCATCCCGGGTCCGGGCTCCATCAATCTCAACTCCAGCCACTGCGGGGAAGCCTCCCAGCGATGTGTTTGCTGTTCACTCTGTTCGCCCACCAACTTGCCCAAGAGCTGATCGGGTAGATACTCACCATGGCCCTGACTTTCGTTCCCGGCGCATGTCGATTTCGGATGCACGAACAAAAAATGAGGTTCTGGTCCGTCCAAGTAGGCCCCTTCCGATATCTCCAGGCGCCCCACCTGCCCTCTTGGCTGATCGTCGCGCGGTCACACCCTCTGCGTCGGACAAGAGTTCGCAAGCTTCGACTCAATTCGAGGATAAACTCTCAACATTATCACGACAAAACCCTGGACCTATGTCACCCCCTACGGGCCCTGCTGCGATTACCTCCCAAGGTCTAGGTCGTTCTCCTCTAGACCTCAATAGCTCCCCAATAGCCCACCGGCGACCTTCGGCCACACAGACGTCTCCACGTCTTCCATTTTCAAACATCCCTACCGGGCCAAGGGCGCTGCAACAGCGACCTATCGCACCGAGGAGTGGCCCAAAAGGAAGCAACCAATGGGTTCGACCTGGCTACGTCAATCGAGTGCCACCCAGCGTTACTTCCAGTTCGCCTACTAAGAGGGACAGTTTTACCGATGAGAGAGATGCAGTCCCCCCGATATCGGACGAGCAAATACCTGATGATAGGAAACCGGATGATAGATTTGAGTCAAATACCTCGACTATTCCTGATAACGACCTTGAGAGGCAAGTTGAGGAGGTTATCAGCGAAGCTATTGCGGCCTGCTTGCCACCAAAACAACCATCACCAGAGCTCCAGCCTGTGGAAGAACCTTCTGAACTGAAAGATGACAGTATCTTGCCCATGTTACTTGCCGTATCTAGTGGTGAGGTGTCCGATGAAGAAGATGATCTTGATGAAGAGGACTTCAATCAAGGCGAGCAACGTTTCGAGAAGGAAATGCAAGCCTTGGCGGCTGAGATCCCTCCATCTCCACTTGAAGACCAGTCGATAATTGACCTTTTGCTTAAAATCCAGTTACTGGGTATTATTGCCGAGGGAACAGCGCCGGCGTCTGTTGATGAACCCGCTCCCGCGGTCGAAGTCAAGAAGCCGGACGAAACTCCAGCAGTTGAGCCAGCGCCAAGTAAAGAGGACACCGATGTTGAGCTTCCAAATGCGTCTCCTGTCAGGAGCCCGGATGTTGAAATGACTGCTGACGAAAAGTGCTTACTGGAACCTCTCCCTTTTCTGAATACTGGACCGCCAACTCCCTTCTCCGACATGGACAGCCTCTATGATACTCTTAAAGTGCATGATACCATCAAGGAACCTATCCGCGAGGAGCTAGTAAAGCAACGCAAGGAAATTGAGAAACGTCACGCTGAACTAAAAGAACAATACAGGGCCTATTACATACCGTGGAGGCTCGCAGTTGATGCGCTGGATCGCAAAAAGGCCGAAGAGGAGAGAAAAGCTGCAGTTTCTGGGCCATCAACACCTGCTGCTCCTTGTTCGACGACGTCTAACCCCGTCCCTGAAGGTCGCAGGGGGTACAGATTGAATAGTGAATTGGATCTGCAGACTGCGTTGAACTTATCTCTCATCACTGCGGAAGAAGAAAATGCTTGCCGTCGGGACCGCGAAGCCACTGCGCGACCTGATTTATCTCGCGAGGCTCCGATTCCTGATATGTTAGATCCCAGGCAGAAACAAGCCTTGATATTCCGGGATACAAACCAGCTCATTGACCCGGCCAGAGCGTTTGAGGCATTTGCGTTCCATCTCCCGCCTGATGATTTCACGCCTGAAGAGCATAAAATCTTTACTGATACGTTCATGGCTCATCCGAAAAAATGGGGAAAGATTGCCGAAGCCCTGCCGGGTCGCACATTCCAGCAGTGCATCAATCACTACTACCAAACAAAGGAAGATATGAAGTACAAAGCCAAGCTGAACAAACGATGGGCTCGACGCGGACGTGGACGAAGAACCGTTGCTAGGCCTCCCAGGTCTAACGCTCTCATGACTGACCTTGGAGTCGTTCGCCCTATCTACGATGGTGAAGAACCCGCCGATGCCACACCCGCATTGACCGATACAGGTCGACCACGACGTGCAGCAGCACCCACGTTTGGTGACCTCGCCGGTGATACGGAAACAAGTACATCCACACCTGCCCCAGGGAAACGGAACACCAACAACAGTGGGAAGGAAGCAGTTGAATCACCAGCCGAAAAGCCTGCTAGACGTGGTGGTCGCGGCGGTGGTCGTGGTGGTGGACGACGGGCGAAAACGCAGCAAGTCGTGAACCCTACGCCTATCGCTGCTGCTCCTCCAAAGCCTGAACCTCAGCCGGAACCTCCGGCTATTAGGGAAAGCACTGCGGAGAACATGCCCCCAACAAAGAAGGAGGAGACGGAAAAAGCGATGCCAGAGACACTCGCGCCACCGGTACCACGGCCCAAATCAGGACGTGGTCGTGGCAAGTCGAAGGATGTTCCTCCACCTACTGCGGAATCGACAGATGCAGACTCGACACCGAAACCCTCTGAAGGTGGTTATGGATCTCAGCAACCTACCAGTTACTGGTCTGTGCCGGAACAACGTGATTTTCCTGAACTTATTGCACATTTTGGCAAGGACTTCGAAGCCATTTCTCAGTTCATGAAGACGAAGACTGCGACTATGGTAAGATGGACTCTTTTTTGAAAATTGGATTTGCGGCTAAACAACTACACCCATCTAGGTTCGAAATTATTTCCAACGAAGTGTAGATTCTGGAAAGGGGGATCTTGAAGAGCTCGCAATGATCGCTGAGGAAAAGAAACAGAAAGGCGAGCCGATGGGCCCTCTTCCAATCCCAAGTCTTCCTACAAAGCGCCGATATGATGCTACTCCGTCCGCGGTTGGTCAACGACCTCTTGCACCAAATACAGATGCCGGTGAGTTAGTTGAGAGACCCTCGACAGCTAGGGCTAAACCTCAGGCGGTCCCGTTGGCTGCTGCACCACCAGCAATCCAACCTCGTCAGCCCATGGACAAACCTCAGTCACAGTCGGCATTTTACCCATCAGTCCAAGCCCGTGGTGCGCAAAACATGGCCTTGTCTGCTGCCGAGGAGGCTCAACAACGTGCAGCTCGGTCCCAGGTTACCCAAGCTCAACAACGGTTGCCGCATGGACCACGCATGGGCTATTTTAGCGAAGGGCGTGAAGTTCGCTCTGCATCAGGACAAGTGAACATAGCGCCTAGTCATCTGCAGGAACTGGACTTGAAGCGGCAGCAGTCTCAGACTCAACCGCAACCCATCGCAGGACTTGCTCCACAAGCGAATATGGGCGGTATACATACCCAAAATCTGGCCAGGCACAATGTTCCTTCTCACCAGGGGCCAGACCCGCAAGACATGCCGCGATATCAACCGCTGCCACAATCCTCCCCGTTCTCGCAACCGTCGTACCTTCAGCCGCGTCCCAGCGTACAGCCTAGTGTAGCATCCCAGTCACACTCTAGGCGGCCCAGCAGGAGCGTTTCCTCGACTGCGGCATCCCCTGTACAGTTGGCTAAGAAGATGGAACTGAATCCGGGAGCCCTTGCATCTACTGACATTACCAATCAACCCAAGCCAGTCTTCCGACAGCCAAGTCAGTACCTGGACATGAACCGCGCTGCACCAACTCCCCTGCAACAGCAGAAAGACATTGGCCAGCCGAGTTCTCGACCAAACTTGACAACTGTACAAGCGAACACAGAGCCACCGCGCCAAGTTCCCGCGAAACGTTCAAATATCATGAATATCTTGAACGATGAGCCGGAGGAACCGCAGTCCCGAAAACGGTTTGCAAGCAGTGATTACACAGCTCGCACCACACCGTCACGGCCAGCTTCTCCTTCTCGACCTACATATACAGGAGGATCTCGTGCTATGTCAAGCCGTCCAGAAGATCATTCGAATTCGGGAAATCAACAGTACCAGAGGCCGCAATACGTCTCCTCTGTTGGTTCACACCAGTCGCAGGTTCATCCAAATCAACCCTCACGTTCCCAGATGGGTTCGTCCCAGGCGCATTCGGAATTGCCTGGTAGCTTTAGCGGTGGGCAGGCAGGAAGCTCGTTGAATCAAGATTGGATGGCGAGATTCGACCCTCGAGGCCAGCAGCAACAGTCCCAGCCACCTGGTCCGGCGGATCAGCATCCCCGTTTGGTCAGGCAACCATCCATTAGCCAGACGTATTCAGGTGGTGGTGGTATTCCTCATACAGCTTCGATGCCCAGCCTTCAAGCCATGTCGCAGCAGTCTCAAGCGTCCTCTCAGCATCAGAGCCAGCCATTCGCACATCAAGTACTGCAGCAATCGCAGCAGCAGCAACCAATGCATATGCTTGGTCAACAGAGTTCTTCTACCCGAGGCTCGCCCATCATGTCGCAGCATCTACAGCCGTTCTCGCGGCCTGGTAGTCCTCACATGCAGCGTCCCAGCATTCCGTTTGCTGCCAAAACTGCCCATCAAAGGCCTGCATCACCAATGCAAGTTCAGCCCCAGTCCGCTCATCAGCAGTCTGCACGGTTTTCCGGCTACGCCCCTTCGTCAGGTGGTCCGCGTCACCAGATGCAACAGTCCCTCGAGGATAAATATTACCCTGGTCATCTTTACCAACACCAACCGCAGCAGCAACAGCAAGTGCAACAGCAACAACAGCACCAGCGGCAAAGTCTTCAGAGCGGCAGTAGCGGCGGTGGTACCCCACAACAATATGGGCAAGCGCCATCAACGAGGCGCGTACCTTCCCTCTCACCTCGACATCAACATTCGCACCTGCCACAACATCAGTTAGCCCAGCATGAACTGCGTGCTCAACGTCAACATCGCGCGTCGTTCAATCTTGGACATCAAGCCGACTCGCCGCTAAATCAACGTCATGCTCCAACCCCTCACCCCCATCCTCCTCATCCGTCTTCCACACAACATCTAAGTCGAACGGCTAGTATGCATCTCGAACGGCCATATACACCTCCGTCTGCGATGTCTAAACATGCCGCTGCTGCGGCCGCAGGTTCTGCTGGCAGTGGTAGTGGTGGTGTTGGTGGTAATGGCGGCGGAAATGGCAATGCCCCGGGTGGTAACGGTAATGGTGGCCATGGTATCTACTCGCCAGGTGGCTTGATGCATTCTCAGAATCACCCTGCGCAGCAACTGCTGCAACAACAGCCGCAGATTCAACAGCGACAATCCCAATCCCAACAACAGCAACAACAACATCACGGCCTCCAGCCATCGGCGCATCAGTTACATCAGATGTCGTCGAGACATCCTGGTGGTGGTGGCCATGGATCGAGTATGGATCACCACCATGCCTATGAGCGGAGGTAGTCAGTGATTTCTCAGTTGTGTCTGGACAGGAGAAAGAAATATACACGGGAAATCTGAGAGCCGTAAATTTGACCAAGTTGGATTGGGATGATGTTCATGCCGATGATTTTCTAGCCAGTCTTTCTCCTTATTTTTGGTTCTTGGTCTGGAAATCTGAACTTGAGAACCTACGACCTTCTATGTTTGTGTAAAAGAGGCGCACTGCCCCCTTCTTTTCTTTGCTGAAAAACTTCTTAACTTTAACATTCGATGTATATTCTTATTCGAATGCCTTTCTTTTTTCTTCCACTTTACAGACTACGTCTCTTTTTGTTTCCCGGTTGGCTTCGACTTTATGGATGTGATGCATGCCCCCTTTCTGGCGTCTTGTGTTCCTCAGCGCCAGCGCGATCTTTCCATTCTCGCCTGTAGTTAGACCAATTTGAGCCATTGTATGAATATTATTAACTTTGAGGCTTTCCGTTTTTCAATAGATCGAATCGGATAATTATGACGATGTCGAGTTCCATCCTCTCAACTTGGTCAATAGGCACAGAATCCATCAATTGTATAATGTCCCTGATGGCTGGCTTAAGCACCTTGCTGGCGCTTAATCCGAAGGTGCTGTCTAGCATGAATCATTAATAACTCATAAGTAATACAGTCTCAAAGCATACGAGGTATCGTTTACATATAGTAGGTACTGGTAGAATCATAAAGTGCCCAAAAAACAAGCAGATCTTTTAGCCAATAGGCCAAAAGCGAGCTGAAGGCAGGACCGTCAAGATATCAGGATAACCGGGACTTCAGAGTTCCAGGTCCCTAAAAAGTGACAATGAATCAGGATCTTAGGGTCCAGGTTTACATGACAATGCAATCCTTGCTCTTATCTTTCTCCCGCGGCCTTCCAGTAGCTGCGACTGGGGCTGGCCTTCTTCCTGGATAATGGTGTATATGTCTAGGCGGTGTCATATTGGAACCGTAACTATAGCTCGACGATCTGGGCCCAGCTATGCTATTTGTTCCGTCGTACTGAACATTTAATTGTTCTTCTGGATTGTAAGGTGGTGTTAGAGCGGCTTGTTCGTAAGTTGGTGGTGGTGCATTGGCATCGACAGAAAGTGTTTGGCGGATAGGGGTATCATGTGCGGGAGGGACGAGTGGTCGGACAACCTGTGACTGACGGGGCTGACGATGACCGGTGGAGGTTTGTTGTCGACGGTGTTGTGGAATGGCACTGTTCGCAGATCGGGCATGGGACCTATGGGTCACTTGCTGCCTAGCGGATGGGGACTGAGGACGATTTGCGTGACCACCTGCTCTCGCCCGCTCCTCTTCTTCATCCTGGAACTGAAGAGCTAAGGCGTACGCATAATCTGCATCCGTTTGCTCATCATGTTTCAATGGCTGGCTCGCGTCTGCACCTTGATCTGAAGTACCCTCCGTTCCCGCACGTTGGTCTCTACGCTGTGTAGATGGGGCAGAGGGAGCATTTCCAACCGGACGGAAGTCGCCGGAGAACAGCTCGGATCCACTACCATTTACATCCACAAGACTCTCCCACACAATTTCTGCATGACTCGCATAGCCTGCATCGGTCACAAGGGTGAAGAGTTGATGGGATTGCAGGTGCTTGAAAAGCGTGGAGAAATGGTCGTTTCGGAAAAGAATGCAAATAGCACCTGGTTCAAGGGAGCGATTTAGGTGATCGAGGCCAAAATTGCTCAGCTGGGTAGCATTTTCCACGTTAACAAAGCGTTGTATGTGGTCGATATCTTTAACTAATAATTCTTCTTCGGTAGAAAGTGTACCACCAGAAAAAACACGTTCCTCTAATTCTTCTTTTCGAAAATGTAGTAGCTGGATATCATCGTGATACTCAGCTACACGAGTCATTGCCTGATATGCATCTGAAGACGGAGAGGCAAGCCATCCATGAACCAAGGGAAGGTTGAAAGCACTGTAGAGCTTTATGTCACGGGTTTGATGAAACATTCCCGGCTTCGCTGGGTCCATATCCTATGAAGGTTAACGGAGAAGAGTAAGCACTTTACGGAAAACATACCGGAGTCAAGCGCGGATTTACGTTCATTCCAGTGTGCAACATGGTCAAGAAAGCACTAAGGTCTTCAATATCAGGAAGTTGATGCTCCTCATTCACATAGGTAGTAAGTTCATCGAATAAAGTTTGGATTAGTAGTCCCAGAGATATACTCTCGCGGGATTTCAAAGCTTTTATAAGAGGGGACTGGACATCGGGTGGTGTCCTCAGAACAAGGCTGTTAACGAGAGCCAAGAGGGGGCAGGGGCCATTTTCATTCTGAACCAGAACAGGTGTTTGACGCAACGACGTGTAAGTTCCATCCCTCCAGTTGACCACACGAATGCCGTAGATCTCAGAAGATTGCGCTTGGGGCAGCGACCCTCGAGCTTCAATTGCATCCTGTGATGTGGCCGGCTGGTCTTCTGTGCGGTGAGGCGAATCGAGTTCCAAAGCAGAGATGTCACGGTTCAGCTCAGCCAGTTCGTTGTTTAATGGGGATGGATTGGGAGCAGAGGACCGGTGAGGCGCATTGCGTTGGTGATCAGCATGGGCAGTGTCCTCAAAATTTATAAAATCCTGCTGCGGTAGCGGGACTTGTGGTTGAGTATTACTAGAATTCCGAAAAAGGTCTGACCCATAGCTGCCTTGATCTAAGTCCTGTACTTCAAATCCACTCGTTTCGGGCGTTATCCGGGCCTTAGAGCTTAACGTGGGATTATCCACGTGGGGATTCAGCTGGGATGATAAGGGACGAGATGCGAGGTTCGTGTTGCCTTGCTCGGGGGACGGGAGTGAAACTGGTCTGTTGAGCTCGAACGAGGCTACAAGTAAGCGTCTATGTTAGCTCCTGAGGTGATTCCTGTCAGGCGACAAAAAATGGACCACCACATACTTTGTTGGACAGAGAACGGTGTAGGACTGCTTGCATTTGACGTGGTATCGATGTGATTCTGCTCTAGTTTGGCTTTGAAAGGATTGTTTGACTGCAAATGAACGGTTCTCCGGGGTGATGCATCCGTGGAACTGCTCACAAAAGGGTCAATGGATTCCCAAGTCGTTTGATTCTGTGCATACCCATCAGAGGCTCCCGCAATCCCAGCGTCAGGTTGCGTGGTATTCTGCCCATGCTGGTGTACTTCTGCAGACTGAGGAAATGCATGACTCTCCCCAGACCCACCAAGCCGGAAATGGCTTTGTGGTTCTTCAGTCGCTTCCGACGGGAGTTTCTGGTGGTGTCCCAGCATAGGTTCCAAACCGGTGGGGTCACTGTGACCCGGGGCTGTGTAGTTCTCTGGTATTTCCAGGATCGGAACTGGTTGCGACTTTGGCGCTGCTAGGTGAGGTAAAGCATCTTGTTCCCCTTGGCTGTCTATTCCCGACAGCTCGGGTTGTCTCGCACTCATAATAACTCGCCCACCGCAGTCTTTCTCAAGGCGCAGGAAGCTCAGTCAAGCATTCTCGAGACGAGCGGGGAAGGTTGCGGGCAATGTTGGGGTCCTCAAACTGGTCCAAAAAGACACACGGGCATTCCATTAGCTTCGCGATACCAATTCAAGTCTTCGTTTCATGCGCATTCGGTTGAAAGAATAGCGGAGTGGTATCACTCTGGGAGGTCGTACAGTGACGCCAAGAGTACTTTTCCGGAGCTGCCGGGCGCAGACAATAACCTCGTCAACCAAGTGAATCGCAAGGCGGGTCTCAAATATAATAGCCAGAGCTGTATTAAGCAAACAGCAGAGGGTTCATCCAGAGACGAGGATGTTTGACGTTCGTTTCCGAGCAGCGCGCAAGCTGGTCGATGGGATGGAGTGACGTCCAATTAATGCGGCTGACTGAATTGGCAGGCACGCAGCAATCGGATTAACTCTCAGCATCCCCCGCACTTGGTTGTTCCGGCGATGACGTAAGATCGACCGGGTAGCGGCACTTTGTTGTTCCGATTCGATTTTGGATTTTGCGGCGCAAAAAAGTCGCCAAACGCGACAGCGGAGAGCGTGAGGTCCATTGACTATTATCCCGTACTGCGCAATTGAGGCTCCTTAATACGTTCTTGATAGACATATTAAAGTAGCATGGACTCAAGGATAGCCCCCAATACGTACATTGCGCTTCAGCTGCCGTCAGGGACAACGAAGATCCAACAGATTATCCCGTCCACGTACGTTTCTAGCATGGCCTGTGTGAGCACTCTTGTTCCTCAAGCTTAAGAGCTCTGCATTTCCATTCTTGATTCTGTTAGCTAATTTGTCTCTAGGAACATTTCGCTCGGAAAATACGGCTCATTCCCTACCAACCAGATCATTGGACGACCGTTCTACTCGACATTTGAAATCCTTGACCAACCCGACGAAGATGGACATATTCTGCGTATCGTCTCTGCGGCGGAGCTGCATACGGAGGCGTTGATGACTGAGGGCTCAACCCCGGCGGAGCTGGAAGATGGCCTGGAAGCCGAAGTGGTGCCCGCAGACGAGGAGGGCACCCCGCTGCGCGATAACCGCAACATTGTCGACGATAATTCCGCACAGCGCATGACGATGGAAGAAATAGAAAATTTGAAACAGGGCGCAACGGGTGCGGGGAAGGAGATAATATCTAAGTTGCTGCAGTCGCATTCTGCTCTGGACCAGAAGACTGCCTTTTCGCGGGCCAAGTACACACTCAGAAAACGGAACAAATACCTAAAACGATTTACGCCTGTGCCTCTGGATGTATCTTCACTGACGAATTGGATGCTGTACGATAAAGATGCGTCAAGAACTATGGAACTACGAGACGAACTGTTAGGTCTAATAGGTTGCTGGGCAAACGTTCACCATGGCGGCCAGGACCCTGCATCGGATCCAGCCGTCGCGCGGCCTTGCGGTCGTTGGCTCGTGGTAGATGATACAGGAGGCCTGGTAGTGGCTGCTATGGCCGAAAGAATGGGGATACTCTACCCTTCATCGACAGACGCAGACGCAGACCAGGAACCAACGGAGCTACTGCCCGAGGGACCTGAATTCAGCGGTGACGGGCCAGTCGAGACCGAAACAACGCAAACACCCGACCTTGATGAGGAAACCGCTGATGGCCCGTCCGATTCCCAACCGTCCACTGTCCCTCTACGACGCCGCCGGCACCGTCCAGAGGCGATGTCAGCGAAGAGCACGAGTCTTACAGTCATTCATCCGAACTTTCAACCTAACCTCACTCTCTTAAAATACTTTTCCTATGATTTAAACGACCCACCTGAGAACCATCCATTACACACCCACCTCAAAACACTCTCCTGGATCCAACTCGTGGATCCCGAATCCGACAACACCTATGCCAACGAACCCGCGGTGGTACCCGATTCCGTGCTCGAGGAGTGGAAGCCCAGCAAAAGAGGCAACTACTATCGAAAGCGACGACGGTGGACGAGAACCCGTATGGTTGTGGACGAAACTCGCGCCGGTGGCTTTGACGGCTTGATCGTGGCGAGCTTGATGGATCCCGTCTCTATCTTGAAATATACCGTCCCGCTATTGTCGGGGTCCGCACCGGTGGTTGTATACTCGCCTCATATTGAGCCTTTGGTCAATCTGGTTGATGTGTACTCCACTATGCGCCGAGCTGCATATCTGAATTGGAAGAGAGCGATTCAGGAGCGCCAAGAGAAGGCTACAAGTGAGCCGAACGACGCCATGGACCAAGAAAACGGCCAGGACGATGCCCAGGAGTTTAACTTGACGGATGATGACTTTCCCGTTGACCCGTCGCTACTGTTAGCTCCCTCAATTCAGACGTCGCGCGTACGTGCGTGGCAGGTTCTGCCAGGACGGACGCATCCTCTGATGACCGGACGAGGCGGCGCGGAGGGCTACGTGTTTCATGCCATTCGTGTCATTCCAGCAGGGGGTAAAGTCGAAGCTCGTGGAGTTCCTGGAAGGAAGAAGAGAAAGCTAGCGACGGATACGCCAGTACAAACGCCGAAGGAGGACGAAGATGTTCAGATGCAGACATAGAATATAGAGGAGGCGGCATTGGCTTGCAGTGGCTATATCTCATAGTCCCTAGTATTATAATCAGTTGGATCGACGGAGAGGTCAATGAAAATCTCTTGTGCCCTCCACTGCGCATCATCACCAATTTCAATTCGTTCTTTTGAATAGCATATATCATCCCAGTGACTATCAGCAGCCTTTGACTCGGAACAAGTCCTATATTACACCACTATGGCTCAGAATATGAAAAATGTCGGTTTTTACCGCCAAGCATCAATGGTCTAGTGGTATGACGCTTGCCTTCCAAGCAAGCTGCCCGCGTTCGATTCGCGGTTGATGCAGTCAGAATTTCTTTTTTGATATTCCCACTGCCTGTGTGTTCTCTTTTTCACGTCTTCTTGCTTCTGCCTCTTTTGTTGCATTTCATCAAGCTCCATTCACGATTGCAACCGCGGAGATCGTGGAACGATTTACAGAGGGTTTCAGGTCCTCCGAAATTCTCAATTTCTTGTACGCCGTACTTGGCGATGGCTAGCATCCCGGAGACGTGGCTTGCGCCCGATTCTCGCGAGGTTCAACAGCTCCAATCCGTCTCAATACTACCACATTAATCCCAGTGGTTCTTCCTTTTTACCCCAGATTCCTCGTGGTGTCTGTATGCAAGTCATTAGCTGGCAGCTGGAGCAGTTCATCCACACTGTGAAGCGCTTTTTCTCCAACTCCACAGGCCCGTTTGTGTGTGCTGTTCGCCCCTGCGCGCAGTCGAACCATTCACATCTGGAGATCTAGGACTGCCTCACTTCGGCGCACAGAGACCCTGCGAGAGACTAGCTACAGCCAAGCCTTCAGGAAGCTGATTCCGACATGCAGTGATCCCTGCAGGTGTGGTGTCTAAAGCGATCAAGCTTGCGGCAGAAGAGTTGTGGTCCATCTCTTCCCGCACGTGTTGGTTTGCGCCAATCGGATTTGCTGAGCGCAATCCTCGCGTTTGAGCCATGGCCCAACCTCACTTGTCCCCATGTCCGACTCCAATCATCGCCAACACGGCCACGATCTGCTCTGGTCTGCTGCGGGTATTGGCTCGCTGGCGGGGGATGAACGTCTCCCATCCCACGACTTTAGACGGTGAGAGTTTTTTCGCATGGTTAACCAAGCGGATACTGTCAAAATACCAACGGGTTGGGAAAGGCCACGGTATCCCGCATCGCGCTTGAGTTACCCAAATCCCTGGAATCCTCGATGTGGCTCGATTACCGGTTGGAGGGCAATCGCGCGTTTTTGATTTTCAAATTCTCCGGGACGGAGAGGAGGTGAAGCCACAGGGGGATATGGCGGACTTGTGCGCCTCTTATGGGGAAGCACGTTCCCCGGAAGCCAGCAACCAAAGGCTCACCTCTGGGTTCAGATTTCCTTGCTTTCCTCTGGGCATCGCTGGGCTTTTTGCTATCTGTGACAGATTATTATTATCTGCCAGGGACAATGCGTGCTGGGGCGAGGCGGATCCGGTCTCCTCGACTATTTTTAACGGTGGAATGAGGGTTACAGATCGTGACTCCACCGTATGATGCCTGTCCAGCGGAGTATTCTCGCAGATTCTCGCCTGATTGAGTCTCCAAAGGTATGTTTCAGTGGAGAGCTCTCTACCCATGCGTCGACAGAGTGATTGGAGAGCTCGCGACGTCGATGGGAGCAGAAACTTTGAGCGCTTCAACAACAGATGTGCGAGCAATTGTGCTCGGCTATATACCGAATGAACCTGATGCCCATGTTTTGTCTGGAAAGATGGACCCTGTGTCGGTATTTTTCGTTTCTTTTTCGTCTGCTCCTTTGCTTTTTCTCGCCTACCATTGGCGTCATTCCGGCGGAATCACGGCTCCCAGGCCCTCCATCTCTCGCAATTAACCTGGTGGCAGGGATGGCATACAGTAGTATGTACTAATAATAAGGTGCCGCTCTTGGGATGTCCCACACAAATCGTCCGGAAAAACCGCGATTTGCACGGGCCTTGACAGTCGATGATCATTGGCACAACTTTCACCACACCCGAACACTATCAAATTCTCCCTTTGATGAACCCCGCGATCTTGGGACAAGCACACCTCAAGGCTCAATCCTGAGTCCCAGGCCACTTTTATCTTCTCCCTGCTGGCCTCCTGAATGTGGCCTTTCTTTTGCAACCGCATCGATTTCACGAGACGCACAGCATGAGAACGGTCCAGCTGTCCATCCTCTTCCCGTCCGTCGACTTCTGTGGCCATGGCTTTTCACATCCTGGACACCATCAGGGACAACTGGAACATCTTCAGTCCAGTTGAACGTCGCAATGTCGCCATCTATATCATCGGGATCATGCTGTACAAATTCGGCCTGGAAGCCTTCAACGGATCCGTCGTTGCTCTAGCCACGAATCGATATGATTACGACGCATACAAAGCCCATACTGAGCCGAAAACGTTTGAACGCGTGGGTCTGCTCACCGGCCTCAACCAGGCATTTCAGTGCATCGGCTCGATTCTCATCGCACCGCTGGTCCGGAGAGCGTCGACGAAGGTCGTGCTGGCGGTTTCCGTGTTCGTCTTTGGCATTTTCACCGCCCTCCTGTTGATCCTGGATGCCAGCACTGGCGGTACCTTTGTTCCCGCAGCCTTTCGAAAGGAGCACCCTCGTATGGACTTCCACTACTATGGCCATTATCATACTGATGGGATGATCCCGATTTTCTGCGTCACTGGAGTTGTGTATGGTATGGTGGAGTTGATCCGGCGTGTCATTCCTAGAGACATTGTTGGTGGCAACGTCCAAAAGCTCCGACGGATGGACGCACTGGTCCATGTGTTCTATGAAATCTCTGGCACGGCTGGAGCGTTCTGTACGGCCCTCGCCTTAATCCCGCAACTTGGAAATAACTACTCCTTCATCATTACGCCTGTGTGTTTCTCCCTCGCTGGATGTGCCTGGATGTGTATCAGGGACACTCAGCCTCAACAGCCACCAAGAGAGAAGCTACTCTCCGATCAACCACCCTACATCAAAGCCGTCTTTGGTTCCTTTTATCTCTTTGGAGAATCCCTCTGGACCGGAGCGAGACTCATCCTCACGAATCGAAGATTCATCTGGCTAGTCCCCGGTTACTCGATCGCCTTTTACGGTCATCGATACCTCGAAAATGGCATCGCACCGGCCATTGCTCGAAGATACCTTGGCCACTCCGCCTGGTCGCAAGTCATCGTTGGCGGGTCCAATTTAGGCGAATTACTCGGAGCTGCCTTCGTCTTCCTATTCACCAATTTCATTACCACCCCTATCCCCTGGATCCGCGTCGATGCCATCATGCTGCTGATCTTGTGGTATCTACCATACTGGAACCCTCCTGCCGGCGACGTCCGATACGCATGGATTGTCAGCGCCACATTCCTCCCTATATCTTTTGGCTGGGCAGCTGGCGATGTCTCGCTCGCCGCTTACATCCAAGCGACGCTCGCACGTGTCGAATCGAGAACGAAGAACGTGTCTGCCCTTGGTGCAGTCATGGCATGTCTCTATACCACATATATCGTCATATACGCGATTACCTCCCCGATCTTGGGCCAATATATCGACGATGTCTACATCCGAACTGGCGGAAGTAAAGGCGGCGGCAACATCCACGAAGCAATATTCAATGTTGCGGCGATACAATATTCGATTATGGCAATCATCATTTTTGCCTCGACGTTCGTCCCTCAGGGCTCGTTTGCTTTGAACCCCAAGCTATTGTTCAACCAGAACCTCGACGCAGACCTGGAAGTCAGCGAGATTGGGTCGATTGATCTGAAGAAGAGCCCTGGACGCAGGAATACCAACGAAAGACATAGCAATGAGGATGACTCGTGGTGACAATAGTCTCTATTCCGTCCTGCCATTTTATACGACACTGTTTGAGGACTTATGAATCGACCTCCACCTCACATTATCCCTTCCCTTCTCCAAGACCAGACCAACTCCTCAACTTTTACTTCTCTCCCTACTATGTACTTCCGTCTCTTATCCTCCGACACTATACTTAGTACTTCACGTACTCTTATGTTTCATACTTTCACCTGCATTTGTCAATATGGGAATATAAGGCGCAGGCTGGGATTGCTTCTTATGGGTACCTTGGCTGGCCTTTTGTTTTTTGGCGGGAATATTCCTATGTATATTTTGGAGGAATTATTGGGACACACTGGCGAACTTTCTTGATGGTACAAATATACACGCACAGCGCGGGACATGTAACTATTTTTCATGATGACACTTGAATCTGAATTGAACTTAAATCAATCAAATTGCTTGAATGGGACCGCTGTCAAAGAATGAATAAGGAATTTGACTTTGTTCATGATTGCTACTTAATTAAGGGGTTCAATGCTCATAGAAACAATGTGGTATGTCATGCGGTGGATAAGCTAGCGTGGAAGTAAGATTATTGATCTAAAGCGACTTGCCCATGAACTTGCGCTTCGCAAAACTGAGCCACCACTATCATAAAAGTTAGCCAAACATATCACAGGAACCAGAAAGGGTTCATGGTGTAGTGTTGCTGAGGGCGCATGGTACAACAGGAGGGGTAGATTTGAATACCTTTGATGGTCCCTCGCCCCCTGGGTATAATCTTGAATGAAGTCTGATAGCAAGTTCTTGTCGAACTTGGGATATATATCTAAGGTAGACAGCAGACAATGGTTAGACGGCAATCCACAGAGCTTGTCAGACAAAAAAGGGATGAAATCGTACTGTCGCATAGTCTCTGCGTCTTGTCGGTCCCGTGGAGGTTCAAAGGCCTGATTCAACGGAAAGGATGCATCTCCAGGAATCGCAAAGTGATCGAGTGCTGTGTTAATCAATGTCTACCATCCAATATCCGTTAGCCTTTATATATTCCACAAAACATAGATACCACTCCAGGCAGCGCGTGTTCAGCAACTTGGCCCTCGATTGGCTTCCCTGGGCTCCTATGTGCAACCAACCTTCTCCGCCTCCCGTGAATTCATCCCCGGCTTAACCTTGCCCAAACATTCACTGATAAACAAGATCCCATAGATCAGCATCCGATCCGCGGGACCTTTAATCTCAAAATTACGAAAGAAGGTATTGGCACGGTAGAGCGAGAGGATTTCATCGAGACAATCGTAAGATTCGCTGTCCGGGTCGATGTCTGCGTCGGACGAACCGGCGGGGAGCGCTGGGAGGGTGTATGCGGGACCGCGGGTGCGGGTGCGGAGGGGAAGGATGGGGAAGTTGCCTGGAATGGTTGGTTAGATCGGTGATTTGGAGCTATGAAATTATTCTTCTAGATTTTGAGGTCTAGCAACGACACTGTATTCTGCCCTGTGCGCTTGATATATCGCTGGGGAGGAGAGCGATATGCTGCGTACCTATTGTTTGTACATTGGGTTCTTGGAGGAAGATGGAGTGATATGCCTGGATGAGGGGAAGGGTTAGCATTTAGAGCTTTCAGGATCAATTGGCACCATAGACAAACCGGCATCTTGAAATGATATGGCTTGAACCGCTTTTCAGTCTATCTTGTGGAGTGTGTTCGATATGCGGCGCTGCGGAGGGACATGGCGGCCTCTACGTAAGACGGTCGAGATGTCACTGAGCGGGTCCCGCCCAAGGCTCCGAAGTGATTTTCCGCCGCCGAGCCTCTTTACGCGACCACAAACGCGTCGAGAGCAGCTAGAGAGCGAGAGGACTATTACATACGATTCCTGGGAAGCTAATAGAGTGCTTGTCTGCTTGATTTCTTTTGAACCCCATTTATTGTTCTACTCATCGAGCTATCACAATGTCAGACATCGAAGATGAAATGGACATTGATGTCCCACCCTCCAAACATACCATCAACTTCGGCGCGGACGATGTCAAAGGCAAAAGAATCCAGGCCGATTTGCCTGTAGAAGCTGAAGATAACCTTCCATGGTATGCTCTTTATACTACATGTGCCTAGTTTTGACTGTGTGGTAATTTATTCTGAAATAGGGTCGAGAAATACCGTCCAAACACTCTAGACGACGTCTCCGGTCACCAGGATATACTTGCGACGATAAATCGATTCATCGAGTCAAATGTAAGGGCTCGATTTGAACAGAGCACAGAATATACGGCTAAGAAACTGGGAACTAGCGACTACCTCATCTCTTGCTTTACGGTCCGCCAGGAACAGGCAAGACCTCGACGATTCTAGCCCTGGCGCGCCAAATATACGGAACGAGAAATATGCGGCAGATGGTTTTGGAGCTCAATGCTAGTGACGACAGAGGCATTGATGTTGTTCGGGAGCAGATCAAGACATTTGCCAGTACGTGAAGGTTCCCTGAAATTCTCTGAGACAAGCTAACTAAACGCGGCAAATAGGCACAAAGCAAATATTCTCCATGGCCCCTGGTAGACAATCAGGCTCCGGACTCGGAGCCTTCAAGCTCATTATTTTGGACGAGGCCGATGCCATGACGGCGACAGCGCAAATGGCTCTGCGACGCATTATGGAGAAGTATACGGCCAACACACGATTTTGCATCATTGCGAACTACACACATAAACTCTCTCCCGCATTGTTATCTCGGTGCACACGGTTTCGATTTAGTCCCTTGAAAGAACAGGACATTCGAGTGCTGGTCGACCAAGTCATCGACAAGGAGCAAGTGCGGATACATCCCAGCGCAGTCGATAGTCTGGTGAAGTTGAGCAAGGGGGACATGAGACGAGCCCTGAATGTACTTCAAGCATGTCATGCGAGCAGTAAGATCCTTCGCCATCCCCCTACTCTAGTGTTAAGGCACGTAGTACTAACCGGTATCAGGTATGCCTCTACCTCTCCGCGACGTCCCCAAAGACCAACAACCCACCCGCGAACCCGAACTAATCACCGATGACACCATCTACACTTGCATCGCCGCCCCACGGCCGTCTGATATCAAGACGATCATGGAAACTCTCCTCACCACTTCCGACGTAACGTCGTGTCTGAATACTATCCAAACGCTCAAAATTAGCAAGGGCTTGGCGCTTGCTGATATCCTTACCGCATTGGCTACTGAATTGCAACAGATCGAAGTGCCCACGCAAACGAGAGTTGCGTGGATTGAAGGCTTGGCGGATATTGAGTGGAGGTTATCAGGAGGTGGCTCGGAGGCGATTCAGACTGGTGGATTAGTAGGAGTGGTACGCGGTGGATGTGAACTGATACCAGATCGATGAGTGCTGATGAAGGAATGAAAAAAACTTGGACATCTTTGCTTGAATGAGATGGGGCTTTAGATAGGCTAGGATACAGCAGCGACCAAGCGCAGAAAGCTTCTTTAAGTATCGTCCCCAATTTTCCTGTACATACTTACTGGTGTCGAACCCATTCTGCAAGCACGAAGCTAGCAATGGGGTACAGTCTAGATTAACGATGCGCTTATATAAACGTTAGCTGGTCGTTCACCACAACAAGTCCCGTATGGTGTAGTGGTTAACATCGCTGTCTTTCACACAGCAGCCACGAGTTCGATTCTCGTTACGGGAGTACAAGAATTTCATTTTTTCATCAACTTAACCTGGTCCGTCGACTTTTGATCCAAAGTCCTAACATAATTAGAGCTTCTTTTTGTACCCGTTTCCGAGTAAATACTATCCATTTAGATTGAGCTGAGCTCTGTTGCGCACCAGATATCTTGAGGACCGCCGCTGCATTTCTGCCCTGTGATCTGATATCCATCGTGTTTGCATCTCAAACACCTCTGGCTTGATGTTAGGATTTCTACAACGATGGCGCGTACCCTTCATGTGGCTTGACCATATGAAAGGTACTTTTGTGCTCGGGAAATACTTTGCTCGGGTGGGCTAGCGGCCAGGGTAAGGGCGCAGGGCGCAATTAAGCATTGGTTCCGGAACGCAGCAGGGATGCCGGAGAGAAGACCTCATTTGTTGGTTGGTCCGATGTGCGCTCATAGTTAGACTTGCTCCCGGTGGTTCCGACTGATTTCCGGCCGGGATCTAATCGCGAATACCACTGCATGATGCGCAAACGATTGATGAGCATGATCTGTTGGTGGGAGACATTGACTTGAATTCCACTACCCCGCACCAGCGAGGAAGCTACTTTAACCCGGCTGTTTTCCACGGTTGTTGTCTAATCGCTCAATCTTCAATCTCTGGCAAAAGATCCAAAGATGCTCTCTTTATCACAGTCATCTGGCCTTTTTTTGGCCTTAACAGCGGCCTCAATTCCTCTTCTCGCGACTGGAGCCTCAGCGGAGAAGGTCCTGGGTGCCTATATCTTTTCCCGTCATGGAGATCGTACATCCAAGTCTACCCCGCCCACAATCCTCACTGATCTGGGCTACAGCCAGGTCTATATGACCGGCCAGTATTACCGCAGCCGATACATTTCCGACTCATCGCCCTCGCAGATTCAAGGTATCAACCCGGACATCGTCACCCCGGGACAACTGACTGCTCTCGCTCCTGCGGATGAGGTCCTGCAGAACTCGGCCACTGCATTCTTCCAGGCACTTTATCCGCCTGCTGGTGGAGCCGCAAAAACCACCCTTCGAAATGGCACTGAGATTGAGGCTCCAATGGATGGATACCAACTCGTCGCCATTGCACAGACCAAGGCTGGCGGAAACAGCGAGAATCTCGCCCGGCTGCAGAGTGCCAGTAAATGCCACAATGCCAAAGTCAGCAGCAGCAATTACTTTAGCTCAGAGCCGTATCATGAACTGCTGGACGAGACCACCGACTTTTACAAGTCTCTCGCACCAATGATCTCGGATACCTTCGCTCCAGACGAAATCAGTTATAAGAACGCATACACGATCTTCGACTTGCTGAACGTGGCATCTATCCACAATTCGAGCGACAACTTCCCATCTTCTGATCTTTTGACTGAAGCCACCTATTCTCGGTTGCTCGAGCTCGCCAACGTCCACCAATTTAACCTGGCATACAATGAATCCGAGCCTATCCGTGCAGTCAGCGGTTCAGTCCTAGCCGGAGAGATACTTACTGCGTTCGAGGAGCTCATCACCTCCAAGGGCAATGCACCCAAGCTCAACGTCCAGTTCGGCGCATATGCCACCTTCCTTTCATTCTTCGGCCTTGCTGAACTGCCTAAGAAGTACAATGACTTCAATGGTATTCCCGACTATGCCTCCGCCATGGCTTTTGAGCTCGTGACCAGCGATTCGGGCTCATCGTTCCCCGACCCTGATGACATTAGTGTCCGGTTTCTCTTCCAGAACGGAACGATCCCATCTGGTAGCCAACCGTCCGAGTTTGCTCTCTTCAACCAAGACAATACTGTTCTGCCATGGTCTGAATTCTCCTCGCTCATGGAGAAGATCAGTCTTCTTACCCAGGAGGAGTGGTGCATGGCTTGCGGCGGCACGAATGGCGACTGTGGTGTGGACGAGGCACCACCACAGTCAACCTCAACTTCTCAGAATAATGGATTGTCCAAGCTGGAGGCAGGTGCAATCGGCGCAATGGTTACCCTGGGTGTAATCCTTGCAGGTCAAACACTGCTGATGTTGATTGGTGGCTTTAGACTCGTACGTAAGTCTGATGTTGTCAAGATCAGTCATATGGCTGAGAAGAACGTGGCATGAGAAGAGACCGGAGACGATGTGAAGCAACTGGAACTGTAGCTGCATATAATTAGACTTGATGAATGGAGAAAATATAAGATGAAAGCGGATGACTCTGAATACCAGCCAACGAGTTCGATGTATCGTGAGAGAGCCGTGGAGGTTCAGTCCCTGGTCGGAGTTCAGGGGTGGAAAACGGGGGCGGCCCGAGCAAAATTCCGGGAAATGCTTGGCGGAGGTGGTCCAAGCTCCCGCTCGTTGTCTTGGCGCTCCTCCGATCTTCCGAGTCCGCGCGGGACGCCCGCTGTCCGCAACTCGGAGCGTCAGTGGCATTGCGAAACATACCCGTTCTATTTCAGAATCAATATGGACAAGCAAAGGCTGGATAGATGAAAAGTTGAGCTTAAGCCCTTTCCTTTCCTTGAGTTACGTCGAAAACACCCGCCCCTGCAGTACCATCGACCTCCCGCTCGATCTTCGAATTCGACTCTTGACAACCTGAAGTCAGCAGTCACTGGTCAATAACGTCCCAAGATGTCCTCCCACTACAATACGGAGCCTCCTCCGACCGCTTCAGCCACCATCCACACCACCGTCGGACCCATCCACATCTCCCTCTTCGCCAAACAGACACCGCTTGCCTGCAAGAACTTCCTCCAACACTGTCTCGACGGCTACTACACCAACACCACCTTCCATCGCGTCGTGCCCAATTTCGTCGTTCAAGCCGGCGATCCCACGGGCACTGGTTCTGGCGGCGCGTCGATCTACGAGGATCCGGAGTTCGAGCGTGATCCTCGCGATCCGAGCCAGAAGATTGTGTTTGGCGATGAGATACACAGCCGGTTACGTTTTAATCGGCGCGGACTGGTGGGGATGGCCAAGGGGGAGGATGGGAGGTATGGCAGTCAGTTCTTTGTGACGCTGGCGCCGGCCGAGAGGGAGTTGACGGGCTCGTGTACGATGTTTGGGCGGGTGGAAGGGGAGAGTATCTATAATATTGTGAAGATTGCGGAGGCGGAGCTGGTTGAGGGGACAGAGAGGCCGGTTTATGCGATCAAGATTACTGGGTCTGAGGTCGATGATTTGGGGCCGTTTGAGGGACAGTTGCAGAAGAGGGAAAAGATTGCGGTTGCGGGGAAGGAGGCGGAGGATAGAGAAGGACCTGTCAAGAAGAAAAAGAAGCAAAAGAAGACTGGCAAGACATTATTGAGCTTTGGTGCTGGGGAAGAGGAAGAAGGGCCCGTTATCAAGCCCTCGAAACCGAAATTCAACACGAGTCTTGTTGCAGATGTCCCAATCCCGGAAAGGAAACGGGAATCTATACCAGCCGGAAAACACCAAATGGACCAGCCTCTTGCAGAATCGATAGAGAAACGCTCGGGCTCCAAAGCTTCACGCAAACGATCTCGGTCTCCTCTACCATCGCAATCTCCAACAGCCAGTCGTAGATTCTCGCGCGATCCGAACACACAACTACCACTTCCCGACCCCGAGAGCCCTCGTTCCCCATCCTCAGACGGCTCTCCCGAGCGATCGAAAGCCACCAAACTTAATGTAGAAATTGAATCTATCAAGGCTTCTATGCGGCGAACTACTAAATCAACACCCAACGAACCCACAAGAGCCAGATCAGCACTAGAATCTCTAATCCCTAAGAATTCAATCCGCGGCCGCAAACGTCCCGCTCCCGGTTCCACGAACGGAGGAGCAGATCTATTACACGGCAGATCCGAGGAATCAGACGCCCTCAAACGTCTCAATGATTTCAAAGCGCGCCTTGAGCAAGCCGACGCAGAAGCCTCAAAGAGGCAGAGAACATCATCAAAGAAGCCGAAAACAGACGAGATCACTTCAGCCCCACCCAAACAATCATACAATGACAACAGCAATCCCCAGGCTGAACTGCAACTACAACGAGAGCTCGAAGAAGTAGAAGACGAAGAAGCCCGTCTCTGCGACCTCCACTTCATTGCAAACTGCCAGTCCTGTCAAGCTTGGGACACTGAAGCCGCCGCTGCCATCACCGCCGGTGACACAGCGATGTCTGCAACAGCAGCAGTTCACGAAGACGACAACGCGGACGACTGGATGACGCACGAGCTCAAATTCAAAAAGGATACGTTGGGCAAGGACCAGACGTGGAAGGAATCTCATCGCGATACGGACGGTTTGATGGTCATCGATCCGAGGCAGAAGGAGAAGGAGATTAAGGGGGAGAAGGTGAAGTCGAAGCGAGAGCCGGGTCGGGATCGAGATAGGGAACGGGCGAGAGAGTCGGAGAGGGAGAAGAAGGCGGAATGGGCGAGAAAGCAGGGGTATTCGCGATAGTAGCAGCTTGAAGTGCCTAGCGTTTTATTGAAGTTCTGATTTATCCGGCATATAGGAGCATGTGGCACTGTAATCATTCAGCCGCTAAATAGCCCACACTGTACCTCTGCCATACTACGCGCTCCCGGTTTTCGCTAGATGTCAGGTTTTCCCCAATCATGCAAGCCTCTTCTCAGGTCATCCAGACCACACATCCAATGGAAAGTCTTTGGCTAAATTCATTGTGCCGTTTGATTGCTTATGGACCCATACATACAGAAAAACAGGAAACGCGCCGCCCAGAAAAAGATGGGAAAGTCACCAGAGAGTTTGTTCCGAATAAGGAAAAAAGAAGTCTTACTGGTGACCCCAGTCCAGCCCGTAGACAGGAGATAAAAGATGCTGTAAAAGAAAGAAAGCCCCAAATGAAGAAATCCCCAAGCAAAAACCCAGGAGGGAAAAAGAACAGTATTAAAACCAATATGGATTTTGTTTTGTTTTTTCATAGAAAAAAAGAAGAGAGGGGGCGTTGTTTGCGAACTGAATTCCAATCATTCCGAATCCGATCGGCTAGGTTGTTGATGTTGTTGATATTCCGAGCGAGCGCAGCACACTTGAGGATAGCAGCAAAACGAAACAGGTACCAACAACGTAACCAATGGATAAGGATTGAAGGAGAAAAGCGAAGAAAATCGACATAGTCCGGGCAGAAAAAAAGAACTCCGACAGGTGCGAATCCAGAGCGATATGTACATATTGCACAGCATGCAATACGCCAAACAGACATTGGGAGTGGACCACACAGGGCCGAGAAACGCGGGGGGATCAATCGTAAAACCATGGTCAACACCGTCCGACGGGAAGTCCAGTGAGTGTGCTGAGTATGACATTCCTTGCAACAATCCAGAAGATGTCATGTCAAGAGAAAAGCAAGACCGTGTCGTAGTCATCAGGAACCGACCAGGAGCTGGAAGTTGCAAGGCTTTTTTATTGAACGCTGGGCAAAACGGTAACAGGGGGTGCGTTGATCAATCCTCAGGGAAAATGCGAGCAGAGCGACAAACAAGCATACGTATTAACGGAGCCAGGGACGGCACCAAAGAGAAAAGACAAAATATTCGCAGCAGAAAAGAAAACATGAAACGACACACAACACCATTATTCCAGTCAGCACCACGGATACAGCAAAAAAAGAAGAAAAATCAGGCAGGCAATGCAATTGAGAACCGGTATTACACAAACAACAATTATCCTTCCCTAAACCTTGCAGGAAGCCGGGTCAGAAAAGTCAAACTTTCTCAAAACGCACCATTAGTTTTCGAAACGCAGTCAACAAACCGTTCCTGACTTTGAAGTTGGGGTTTTCGCGATATTTCGGTGCAAAACACATCCCACATTCCTTGCGCCTGACGCTCTCAATGGCAAATGGGGGGGTGTTAGATTAAAATGTTTCTTCCGTTCTGTAAATCGCTCTCGTTGGAAGATGGGGGGGTAGTTGGTTATGCGTAACCGTCATTCAAGTAAGAGACGCTTTGTGTTGGGCTGCCCCAATGTTGAGTAGCATCTAGTCAAATCATTCGATATTCTCCAGTGTGAAACTTTTGTGTAAAGCCGAGTGTTTTTTGGTAGTCATCTCGTCGTCCATCATCGAATCATAAAAGGCACCGCTCCAGAAACCTGGGTGATACCTCGAAAAAGAAGCACTAATGTAACACGGATCACATGTCTTTTTTTATCCCGTCGACATCATTTCTCTCCTTCAACTGCTCTTAGCAAACGGGTTTGATTCGGGGGTATTGGTTTATTCAACAACGATTTCAGGCCTTCCCTGCTGCTGTTGCAGCTCATCGCTGCTGCGAGACTGATGTCCATTTGGTCGGCGGAATCCAGATCCTCTTTCTGGAGCAGGGCCACGTGGCTGTCTGAATGGAAGGCGCTCTTGAGTTTGATTATCAAACCCACCAAGACCCATAGAGCGGTTGCTTCCGATAGGAGCTGTAGCAGAGGATTGATGGTTGTCTTGCTGTTCCCAGGAGAACATTGAGCGGAGTCGTCGGGGGCTAGAAGCATTTCCATTGCCAACAGAAGTACCAAGGTTCAATCCACCAAAGGTACTGACAAGCAAGCCGTCATCGGTACGTTGCAAACCCATAGAAACACCTGGAGTGGGAGTCAAAGTCGGAGTGCTTGAAGTTCCACTAGTAGTACCCTCGTAAGCTTGAAGACGAGTGCCGTTGGCATGTAACCCAGCAGGATAGCTTGCAGTCGATGGAGCCGGAGACGGAGTGTAGGAGCGGAGATCAGCGAAAGACTTTGCCGTTCGAAGATTCTGAGGATGGCCAAAAGCTCCAGGGGAGTCCAGCACACCAAGGTATCCAGAATTCTGGCCACGCAAAGTTCCATAATGATGGGCTGCCTCGGCTCTTGCCTCGCTAAAATCGATCGTGGCCGCACGGTTGAGACCACGACGGGATGTATCCGTAGGGTGGAGAGATGGCAAGACTGGGTTCGACGGGCTCACGTTTGAAGTGGGATTCATTCGAAAGACGTGAACTTGACGCTGCTCACCAGTTCCACGAGATGCGTGAGCCAAACCCATGTTGTGGGCTAGAGTGTGTACGGTACGGCGCTGGACAGGAGTCAAGGTGGAAGCGAAAATCAGCGACTCCCTAGTTGGGTCCTGTTTAAACAAGAGGATTTGCGAGTAAAATTGCAACGTTTGTGCGTCATTCATGTCAATCTCTAAACTAGGAATTAGCCACATTCAAGACAAGATAGTATGCAACCGAAAGTTTTGCAAAACAGCGAATATGAGAGGGGCGTGGGTGATATCTTACCTACACCGGAGGGGCGTTGAGAGACCGGCGATGGAGAAGCCGCTGGCATGTGCGACGTCAAGGATGACATCGAGTTCTGGTTATGAAGCTGCGTAGAGGCCATTGGGCGATGCTGCTCTTCGAGTTGCCCGCGGCGCTCACGCTTTTCACGTTCAATTCTTTCACGCTCCTGGGCTGGTAGCATCTTCTTGTATTCAACTCTCAATTTTCGGCCATTCAGGTCAAAATGGTTAAGAACTTCAATCACCGTCGCAGTTTCTTCGGCAGAGGTGAAGTTTGCAAATGCCAGACCACGGAAAACGCCGTTATCGAAATGGTAGTTGAAGGCGTAAGGCAAGGGCAAGTTCATTTCAGTCATGAGTTGAATGAGCTGTTCTTTCTTGACAGCAAATGGGATATTTTTAATGACGATAGCAGTGGGAATTAGCTCATCATCCACATCGTGGTTGTGGCTGTAATTATGACCATGGTTCCCATTATCAGCTCGCATCGGACTTGGTTGCATAGGCCCAGGAGCATGTTGGAAAGCACCGGGAAGCGGAGCAGTTTGCTGTTCGAGCCAGCTCTGCATTTTCTGGTCAGAAACGTTATTACCAAATGGGATGGATCATGACTCTGCCAGGAAACTTACAGATGGAATGCCTGTCCGGCCTCGTACACTTCCCCTTCCTCTTGCAGAAGCAGAAAGTGGGTTGATCCCCAGACTTCCCAATGTATGCGCGCCATTCAGGCCATTCGCGTTCCAAGTCTGAGAACCCGTGATATCGTATGCAAAACTGTTGGTTTGAAGACCCTGGCTTAGAGTAGCGGAGTCATATCGCGCCAAGGCATCGTCGAGCATGCTTGAAGGCATAGAACCGTATGCGTCGAATTGTCTCGAGGGCTGGCGGTGGAGCTGCTGCTGCTGGGAATGCTGAGCATGACGGTGAGATCCCGGGGATCGAGAAGAATTGTTGTGATACATGTCTTGGTTTTGCGAATGGTAGTTGGTCATAGCGACAGAAGTTCAAGGGGTTGGGGAATATTGGACTTGTTATCAGAAAAACTGGTGCAAAGATGCGACGAAAACAACAACACCAAAACACGTGATAAAGACGTCAGAAATTGTGTGCGTCACTGCTGAACACAACACAACTCCAGAATCACGTCTAGTCAATGTGTTGACTGTGTAGAAGCACACAAATCACGTGTAGAAGGTCTGTTCTGTTCGAGAACAGCCCACTCAGCGTCCAGAACAGGCTCAAATTATTAGACGCTCGAAAGACTGAGTACTAGAACGCGGACGAAATCGTATTCATCAGTCGTAAGAAAGCGTCAGATCGTAAACATGGGAACAGAGGAGCAAGACGAAGCGAGCGAGCTAGTACCGCATGAGTAGGATCTGAGTGTCGCAACTGGCCTGAGGTTTATCAAATAGGCGAGTCAGCGGGACGATTACGAAGAAAAACAAGTCTGCGAGGTAATGCTATGTAGTTTTTCAAGGAGCAGTCACCTCCAGAATCAATTTCTGGTGAGGACGGAGGTTCAGTCGCGCGTTTGCGATAATCAACAGTTCAAAGGCGTCTTCGCACAGTAACGGACAGGTCGAGTGCGATACGACAAAGGAGGCTTGACAAGCTTGTAACGACGAACAGAGGAAGCCCAAGTACAGGAACGGAGACAAGCGAGGTTAGAAAGGACGTGTAAGGGTGATTCGAACGGGGTTGTCGGGGAAGATGAGAAGGACGGGTGAGAGAGATTGGAACGGGAACGAGGCCGTCACTGCTGACGGCTCCGAAGGTAGAGATGAGCAGTGATGACAAAAGCACGCGAGAACGATGAGATAGAAGATGTTGAAAGGTGAAAGAGAGAGGAGGAGAGAGGATGGAAGGGGAGGAATTGGAGAGAGAGAAAGGGAAAAAAATGGGAGGGAGGTTTGGATTTGGGTTGAGGGAGGAAGTTGACTAGGGAAAAGTTTGGAGTTGATGGGTAAATTTTAGGGTAAAAAGGTTCGTGACTGCGCTTGACCCGGGGTTCCCATCCTTTCTCTTGCGCTTCACACCTCTCATCATCATCATCGATCTTTTATACTACTAGCCTACGCATTATCGCGAGTACCGCTGGGTCAGAATAGTCCCAGATATTGGTACACAGCGGCAGTGGCCTTGGGGAACCAAGGGATATCTCCTGGCCGTTGACCTCATGTCTCGCCATCAAAGGTCCCCCGTATGAGCCACAGAGGAGTGTACTAGTGAATTGCCTGCGATTACGATGGCTTGGAACCTCAGCTAATCTCGTTTCTTGGGCAGGTCTGTTCCCAAAAGCTTCCAGAACTATTGTCCAGAGGATGAAACAATTTTTTTTCTCTCTCCCAAAAGGTTGAATGCTGCCAGCCAACAAGATCTGCTTTTCTCCTGGCCACTCGAGGTGCGCTATTGTTGAGTCTTCGATCGCCTGGTTACCCAGGCAAGACAACCCCGTGCATATGTAAGAGCGGGTGGGAATTGCCTGGATCACCCAGGTTCCACGCTGACAGGCATTGGTGGCAGCAGCAACTTATTGGCGAGCAGCAAAGGTCAGAAATCTTCCACACGCGCGTCCTGCAGGCACTGGACATGCGCTCAACTACCATCTTACTCAAGAGTCAACTTTCACTGCGATCTGTATCGCCTCCTGGATGCTATGTTTCTATCATCGCCGTAGGGGAAAAAAGAAATTATTATTGATATCTTAAGACCCGATTAAAATGAATTAGGGGCTTGTGTGGGCACGCTGGACACCCAGAAGGGGTCTCTGAGAAAGTTATTACCCATCATATCTCTCGGGTTCGTTCACGCCTGCAAACGGGCAACCGAAGCCATCCACCCCCTTTCTCACGGGAACCTCCTTTTACTCAAGCGACAGCATTTGAACAGATAATTATGGAATTCTGGATGAAGTTTGATGAGAAGCCAGCTCGATAAAAGGGGGACTGGAGTTATGAAACGACCCCTCCATGCCATATAAGATTTACGTCTGTTTGCTTGCAAATCCGAGATGCGCAGCCGGAAAGCCGCACGGTCATCACGTCTCAAGTGCCCCATACGTCTTCCGTATGAGAAAAACCACTTCGTGTTGATGTTGAAAAGCGTAATCCCGCAAGCCTGTTTCTCTGGTATATCTCCATCACCATCGACAGATCATGAGGGGACATGCCACTTTCTGGCTGGTGCGAAGACAGAGTTGGCAAGACTCTGGGTTGGAACCTTAGCTCATCCGCACTCCCGCGAGTGTAAATCGCACAGATCTTTGTAACAATTTGATCAGCCCGGATCTGGCTGTTTTCATTGGTAGGGATTCCGAGACAGACTGCTCTCCACTCGCACGTCGCGCTGAACTCAAAAAGGCCCTCCGAAGTTTGGGCTTGTGAAGAGGGCCAGCCCAGCAAGCAGGCTACAAATCGCGAGGACAGGAGATGCATCCTTTTTTGCTCCGTCAGCTGATGGTTGGCTCGCTAGCTTGCGGTACCGACAATGTGGTCCAGATCTAATCTCCCTCCGGCTCTCTTCATCATCAACAAAGAGAAATGGCAAACAGGAGTTCGTTCAGCTTCTTCGTGTCACTGGATTGCCACTTTTTGATGACTGCAGGACACTACAGTCAGAGCATCGCTTGCCAATGGGCAAATCATCGGCCAAGCACTTGTTGCCTCCAGGTTCAATCGCAAGCTGGGATTTCCTCATGACGATTCACTGCGGATGACCCAGCAGGTTTGAGATCGAGGTTGAAATGCTCAGTGCGTACGATGACACTGGCAGAAACCACTACTATTGACAGAAAACCCCCATCAAGAGCGACAGGTCATGAACGGCTTCCGCATTCCCTAATGCAATACTCAGACCGACGATACCTTCATTTCTCGTCACTTGACAAGCCATGCTCCTAAATGCGGCTCAGCGCTGATCCGTGCATGCCGTGGAATGCATGATCTCATGCAAAGAATTAGAAATATTCCGAGTTCTCTATGCTTCGTGGCTCGCGCACGGCGTGCAGAGTTATCTTCATACACACATCTTTCAAGGCATCAGCTGACTGTCTACATACAGACGTAAATAAGAAACCGCATGCATCTGTGGAACTACATACGAGCCCATCGGCAGACTTCAAAATGAACAGGCGCTTTATCCGACGGTTTCGTAACATCTTCCGCATCTCTCGGTGTTCTTTATGAGATATCCGCGTCCCGATGCGACATGAGCAACTAACTTACCGGGTCGAACGACAGAAAAGCCACCATACTGTAAGTATGAGGGCTCATGGCGATTGTTACTCAAATTTCGATTGCAAAGGCGTTGTCAGGAACCAGTCTTGCTTTAGGTTGGGGTTAATCGTGCTCTTGGACCTGCGTGTAGGGTTTGGGCTTGTAGAGACTATGGACATAGAATGCGATAATGTTCTTCTCAAGGTCGTCTTCTAGAAGCTTACATGGAAGCACTGTGCACTATTGCACGGTGCACTTAGGATGTGATACAATCGATGGCCGTGGTCATGGGTGCTCAGGTGGTTTGGGAACGATGACGACACTGGAGCTTCAACTGTGCGGGGAAAGCTTCAATCCGCTGCCCTCATCAAACTGAATCACCACCCGTCGCTCTAGACTTACGGCTGCGAGCGGAATTTGAAGTGACATGAAAGAATGAATTTATAGTCGAATTCAAATCAAGTCACTTGGGCACTTCACCCTCCATCTCAGATCTCTCTGGGACCCAATCACTTTTGCCTGTCCACAGAAGTGGCTTGACTCGACAATAATGGCGGCATCACGATGGGACAGACTTGCGCTTCGAGCTGCAGGAACCGATGCGGCTTCAATTCCTGTACTTCTATACGGCACTGCTTGGAAAAAGGAGCGAACGGCTGACCTTGTGTATCAAGCACTCTCCAGTGGGTTTACGGGCGTCGATACCGCTGCGCAGCCCAAGCATTACAAAGAAGATCTTGTAGGAGAAGGTATCAGAAGAGCAATATCGGAGGGAAAAGTCAGGCGAGAGAACCTTTATGTTCGTCCCCTTTCTAAACCATGTTCGAATGATTATACATCCTAGCTGGCTTGCTTTTGAGACTGACAGTTCCTTCACAATAGATTCAAACCAAATACACCTCTATTGGTGGTCAAGATCCGGATGACATGCCCTACAACCCCAAGTTGTCCATCACAAAACAAGTACACGCCTCAATAAAATCTTCTCTCCGAAATCTCCGTCCTTCAGAGGATCCAGACTCCGAAAACAAGTCCTACCTTGACGCGTTCGTCCTACACTCCCCGCTCTCCACCATGGAACAGACCCTAGAAGCCTGGACTGCATGCGAGGAGTACGTACCCGACAAGATCCGCAACCTGGGCATCTCCAACTGTCCGCTTCCCGTCCTCTCGGTGCTCTACAAATCCGCCAAGGTGAAACCTGCCGTGGTACAAAATCGGTTCTACCGTAGCACCAACTTTGACATCCCCGTGCGACAGTTCTGTCGTGAGCATTCGATTGTGTACCAGTCGTTTTGGACGTTGACGGCGAATCCGGATTTGGTCTTCTCGGAGCCGGTGGGATTGCTGGCGCAGCAGACGGGGATGAGTCCGCAGGCGGCGCTGTATTGTTTTGTGTTGGGACTGGGGAATACAGTTGTTCTGGTTGGGACGAAGAATGAAGGGAGGATGGTTGCAGACCTACAGGCACCCAAGCTAGCCGAGCAATTTTCTACAAAGCATCCCGAGCTATGGGAGTCTTTAAGAGGACAGTTCAACGCTCTGATCGGGGAGTCGAGCCGTTGATACGGTGGCATAAGGCTTCGGACCCGACTGAATATTACTCTAGGAGGGGTCCTTAGTTATGCATTAACCCAGGCCAGTCCTGAGCTATTGTTAGGAGCCAACCGCCCGCAACAAGGCCTGTTGCCATAGCATCTTTGAAGTAATGTAAAAGAGCATAGACAGCGGATGATGAAGCCACCAGTCTCTCCTAAAATCACCTTTCATCATGCCAGTCATTCGCGCGCTCACCACCTTTCAACCAGCAAGCAAATATCTGCTCGACCAACGGCGTCCTGTGAAAGGTTTCCACACTCAACTGTAGCAATTGGTTCATGTATTTGGGTCAGCACAATGAGAAGAACACTAGACTACAGCATCTCCAGGGACACCAACCTGCAATCTCACATGGCCGCCGTTCTTTATGCGATCCGTCTTATATTCCATCTGTCTCGTCTGATCAGTGACCGCGTTGTGTTGATCGGAATTGATAAGGATTCATTGGCAAGCCTAGCGTCGCTGAGTCAGCGTGCCGCTCCCGACCACACTAACCAATCAGCGTGCAGCAACGTCATTGCCGGACGGGCTTTTGCTGTTCATCCATTCATCATCCATCCGCGCGCAGCAGAACGCAGAAAACGGGCATCGCGAGAGACGTTTTCTACGATGACTGCTCATTGATGCTTCTGTCAGTCTCACTCCAGTCAATCTCTCGATTACCTCCTCTCGCCTGCGCACAAGGAGTCTGGCTGAACCACGAGAGCACCCCTCCTCAATCTCACATTCGTCGAGCTCCTATTGCTTAACGGGCAATTGTGCATCGCTGTGACCCCTCCAGAGCGAGCTGCAGCCAGCTCGAGTGGCCGAGGAACGCGTGTGACTGCAGTACTTCGTGAGTTATCAGCGCCCTTCACTCCCCTGCTGTGATGCTAGTTGGCTAAACCCATTACTTCTTTCCTCTAGGCGCTCTCGCAATTGTTTCCGTTGTCCTCTCACTCTCATATCCATCCCCCTTCTCAGTACAAATTTCGTTCATTGGTCCAGCTGCAATAATCCCTGCCGGTTCTTTAAATCGTCCTCCGCTCGAGTCCTCGAAGCAACCACAGTGATAAGCACAAAGACGACGATTCTCTTGACACCAACCACGACGTTACGAATTCTGCGTGATACCCGTTTCCTCCTTTGTAATCGCACTCACCGCATCCCTCCATCGCCCTGCCCAAGCATCGATACCCTATCTTTAACGTTAACTTATTCGCCACGGCGTCGAACTCGAGGTCCTCGATATTTTCTGATTGACCATGACTTCAGGCTCATCGCGCAAACGGCCTGCGCCGGGCACGGTGCCGATCTCCCATCAACAAATACCCAGTTACCCAGTCGCCGATTCACCCCTCTCAAATGACCAGTTTCTTCAATGGGGCCAAACCAGCCCGTCCATGGCCAATCCGTCGGGAAACGCGAACATCGAATCGTACCAACCCATCAGTCATCTTGGAGATACCAGTGGGCTTCAGACACCCAACCAATTGGCTCGCCGGCCGGCCAACCTCCTGGTCAGTAGGGCGAGGACAAAAGACCCAAATATAATGTCATTGATGGATCCTCCTCCGACAAGACCCGCCGAGACGATCGACCCGGCGACGGGAGAAACGGAGGAACAATTGGAGCGGAGGGCGCTCGCCGCGAAGAAGGATGCACAGGCAAAGCGAAAACAGATACCCCCATTTGTGCAAAAGCTTAGCAGGTGAGTTCGTGTATCGCTCCCTGAAAGAGCGCTGGTCACTTACTGACAATCGACGCGCGCGTTCGTGCTGCAGTTTCCTTGACGAATCCAAGAATACCGACTTAATCCGTTGGTCCGAAGACGGTCGATCGTTTATCGTACTCGATGAAGATCAATTCGCGAGGACATTGATTCCAGAATTGTTCAAACATAGCAATTACGCGTCTTTCGTTCGACAACTGAACATGTACGGCTTCCATAAAAAGGTCGGCTTGTCGGACAATTCAATGCGCGCCAGTGAAAGGAAAAACAAGAGTCCAAGCGAATATTCGAATCCTTATTTCAGACGAGGCCATCCGGATTTGTTATGGTTAATCCAAAAACCTAAGAATGTCCCTCAGGCGAAGAGTGGCGGAAAGGGAGCTTCGCGGGTAAAGGAAGCTGATGGAGAAGATGCTGAGAATGATGACTATGCTGAAGAAGGTGGTGGCAGAGAAGACAGAGCAAGGTTTCGGGGCCAACTGTCCATCACACCTGGAGAAGCTACACTAGCCAAGGAACAATTGGCCAATGTATACCGGGAGTTACAGAATATTCGCCATCAGCAACAAATAATCTCTAGCACTATCAACAAACTGCGTCGGGAACATGAACAGCTCTATGACCAAGCGCTGAATTTCCAAGAACAGCATAGTCGGCATGAGAACTCGATCAACGCGATTTTGACGTTCTTAGCAACAGTCTACAACAGAAGTTTACAAGGACATGAGGGCGCCCAAGGCTTGATTAATTCTTTTGTTGGCACTATGCCACAGGATCAGGGGCAGGGTAATATCATTGATGTTGGAGATTACTTAGGAGATGTTGACTCCAACCTCACTACCGGCCAACGACCGATCAAAAAACAGCCTCTACTGCTGAAAGCACCCCCTTTGACCGGTCCAGATGCCCCGCCCAGCCGTGCAAACACTTTATCCCCTGCCTCAGGTAATCAATATGATGCGCAGCAGGATCAGAATAACAAAACTCATAGCCACAGGCCTAGTCTGCAGCCCGGTAGTGTGGAAGAGTTGTTCGACACTACGAGCCCCCAATCGACCACTCAACAATCACAACAGCATTACACTCCCAACCCCCAAGGCCGGAATCAGAACCACTCTGCGGGGAGATACCCTCCACAGCGCGACATTATGGCGCTTATTCACAACTCCAACGCTCGCAACAACATCCCTGGCCTAGCAGATTTCCCAGCAGTTCTGTCTTCGCTCGAGAACTCCGGGGGTAATTCACCGCTGACTGCGAGTCAACGAGCAGACATGCTACGCTTGATTGCCAACGAAAGCCGCGCCTCCGACCCCTCCACCGTCTCCTCGCCCAACAACGCCCTCATCACACCCACTCCACCTCCCATGCCCCACAATTACTCCAACCGGCTGGCTGACACGCGAGTTCAGATTGATCATTTGGCCAAAATGCAAGCAGAACAGGACCGGTCAGTACAGAATCTCACCAACATGCTCCAACCGCTTAGCCCAACCGGTCTAATCCCTGGTCTTGACCCCGATAATCCTAGCAACGCCCCACCTCCCGCACTTGATCTTGACCAGATCTTTAACAGCGGCGATTACTTTTCTGATTTTGCGAATATGGATCCTGGTAACAAGGGCGGAATGGCGTCCGGTTATCATGGCGGTCCGAACCAGCACGGAGCGCAGCAGGGGAATGTTCAGCCTAGCGGTGCGGCGCATGGCAACAACGAAATCTCTACGGGCGATGCGTTAGCGGCGCAGACAAATGATTTGTTCGATTTTGACAAGCTCCATAGCGATCCCGTCGGGGATCTCTTTGGTGATGCCAATACAGAATCCAAACAGCCTCAGGCCGGCAACTACTTCGACGGGTATGGAAACAACGACGGTATCGACCTGAGCCATCTTCATCGTAGTCAGCATTATTCTCACCATCAGTCTGGTGCAGGTGACCTTCCTGGGAACGGGGACAATCGGATAACAGAGACGTTTACGAGCAGCGAGGCTACGAGTCCTGCTAACACAAGCGTTGACGAGAATCTACAGATGCTGGAAAATAACCATAACGGCTCGGCTGCGGGACGGGGTCCTGCCAAACGACGCAAAAAGACTCAATAGAGGTTTGCTTCTTTCGTCTTTTTTTTCTTTGGCGGCAGTGTTGGCCTGTGAGGTGAAGACTTACGATGGTCTTGCTTTCAATCCTGTTCGCTATCTTCCTCCTTTCTAGTTGTGATATCTCCTCCCCCCTTTCTCTTCTCTCTCTATGTTGGAGTCTTGGTCTTGTTGCTCCGTCTCAAGCGTTTCTTTTTTTCTGCATAACAAAAGGCTTTATCAAAGAAGAAAATGGGGTGTTTCTCATAGGTGATTCGTTGGTTCTTGAATGCCAGCATGGGGCCGGTCAAGAGGATTGGGAGGATTTCTGCATTATTTGCTCGTTTTCTTTTCTACTTCAAAGACAGGGATCTCCAGATGTATTGCTATCGATGTTGATACTCCCAAAATCCGTCAAATGGAACCCCCTGGGCGGATTCATATCCACGTGTCCTCTTTCCCTATGCTAGTCTGGCTCCTTCCTGCTTGATATATATTTACAGCAGCACCTTCCCCCGCGTGATTGCACTCAACAGCAGTCTACGTCACTCCGTATCCAAATACAGAACCGTTACCTTACAGAACCGTTTGATCCAGGGGCCTCAGGGGCACCTTCCCATTGGACCGGAAACTCCCATCAACACCGTCTCCCAGCCAATCCAACAACAGGATCATTCGCTCTCCGCCGCGCGTTGTCACACAGAGAAACCTGCTTTCCCGGCGTCTGCCTAGCCAGTCAGATACCCTCGAACATTCCTCGCTTAATTTTAGCGGCGTGATCTGGTGACTGGGCGGAGGCATAAATAGCTCTCTTCTGAGCGAATCTCTTCCTTTCTCTTCTTCTTTTCTTTTCCTTTCCTCACCTTCTATCCTTATCCTGTTTGTCCTTTTACTCTTTTCTTAAAATATAACCCATACCCCGTGACCCAATTGCATGTCCCAGGTCCACCGTGCATCAGTTGATGCATACTCGTCTATTTCCTTTTTCCTCAGTTCATCTTCGATCCCATATGAATGACAACTACGTCTGAGATACTCGTTTGTGTCTCGTTGCAACTTCGTCTGAGGGATTTAGTCCAACACATTTCATTTCACTTATTTTTTTTTTTTTTGGATACACTTTTTTTGGATACATCTTTTTGGATACACCTTTTTGGATAGAATATTTACTTTTTTTTGGATCTACTAACACCGTCCCGTCCCGTCCCTCACAAGACAGCCTGGCCGATATGAAGAATTAACGACTTAGGTTGCTGGTGTTTTTTGAACTTGCTTCTGGACACCGCGACTATTGGGTTGTTGCTGATTGGCATTACACACACAACCTGTCCTTGACACTGTCTAGTCCCTTGCAAACGGGTTGGCTAACATGACGAATCTAATGACTTAGGTTGCTGCTGTCCATTGAACTTGCTTCTGGACACCGCGACTATTGGGTCGTTGCTGATTAGCATTACACACACAACCTGTTTCTGACACTGTCCCGTCCCTTACAAACGGGTTGGCTAACATGACGAATCTAATGGCTTAGGTTGCTGCTGTCTATTGAACTTCGTTCTGGACACTGCGACTATTGAGTCCTTTCGGTTTAGCCTTCTATTACCCGTTCTACTGTGCCATACTCGACAAGGAGTCAAGTCTTTTAGCATTCAACCTGTTTTATAGACACCCCCCCTCCGTTCACAGCCTTCAACATGCTCTACGGATCCTTCACATTGGCTCCTTGTCGAGGGTTGGTTAAGATGACGAATTTAATGGCTTAGGTTGCTAGTGTTCATTGAACTTCCTTCTGGACACTGTGACTATTGGGTCATTTCGGATTAGCCCCTACAACCTGGCACTTCTCGACTTCTTGTCGCCTGTTAGCTTCAACATGCTCTTCAGAAGGTAAATCTATTAGCGCTCAACCTAATAATAGAGCTAAATACCATATGTGGCAAGGAGTTGAGAGCGGACTAAAAATGATGAATTAATGACTTAGGGTGGCGGTCTTCCATTCTGGCTACTGCTACTATTTAGTCATTGCTGATTAGTCTCGCAACTCCTTGTACATATACATTGCCTTCGATTCCTCCTTGACGTCTTGTCCTTTACTGTTTGCTTTGGTTATACACCTGTGTCTGTATGCTACCTGTTTTCTCGTCGCGTCTGGATGTTAGTATCTGCCAATGTATGATTAGTACCTTGACCAACATTGAACAACGTTCAGATCATACTCCTCTTCTCATCGCATTTGGTAATGGTTCCTTCGCCTACAATGTATCAGTGGTAGCATGCGATGTTGAAATTTCCCAACATGGTTAGTAAGCCCGGCGCACTTTTCGGAGACTTGGCAGATCTGCAAACCCAACCATGCGGATCGCTCAACGCCAAACGGCTGTGATAGTCGTTGCAACACTTTGCATCAACATCAGTTGTTCATGGAGTAAGGCCGGTTTTGCGAGTCGTAGGGAGATTGTTACTTCGCAGAATGGCGAATTCTGATCTCCGCTTCTTCGCACGAACTTTGGCTCGATTGTTGTGAATCCGTGTCCTTAACTACTCATCGATCCCCTCGACGGAACCCCGCGTCAATTTGCGAAAGGTTGGTTTTCGACACTTTAGAATTCACTACTACTAGCTATGTACGAGGGTCGACGGAGAATGAATGAGCGATAAGCCGCTCCGTTCATTATTAAATGGTTTCTGAGGTGCAGTGAGCTTGGGGGTTGGGTTTTTGAGGCCAGGTAATTAGCCTGTACAACGACGGCAGATGGCGACCTGAAAGCTCAGTGGAAGCTCGCATCGCATCTCAGGGTTGAAGAAGTCCTGTGCTCAAGCAAAGCTGATAGTTCATTGTTTCTTGTTTCCTGTGGGACCCTTTCTTGTTTGATCAGGCTGTTGTTGGCGCAGATGTGGTTGGTCTTTTCCTGCAACGCCGCCGTTGCTTCAAAACCACGATGCAGGGGTAATAGAAGGTGATTTTGGCAAGTTGCCATAGTGTTACTTAAAATCGTGACCCTGGCAGCAATTTTCATTTGGATTGTGAGGGACCAAAAAAGACTACAAATACTTATACAGCGGAATTAGAGCAAGTCGAGTAGTGAGGAAAAAAGGGCAGCAACCACAGCCCAGCGCAGAAGGGAAGGAACAAAGAATCCACGTGCGCAAAGAAGGAAGGAAAAGGAAAAAATTCAAACATGCTGCCAGATTTATGGTTCATCCTTCCGAATCCGGATATTCCGTTATCATTCCCGCCATTCAAACCAACCCATAAAAGCGCCTAAGAAGCAAAAGAATAAAGTAGAAAAAACAATAGGGGGCAAGCCAGCAGATATATAAGAAAATCAACTTGGCGAGATGGTATTGGTGGTATCGTCTGGAATGTACCAACCAAAACCACAAGTCGGGGCAATCATAAGCTTGATGGTAGGCCGTTGAAAACCTGTTGTCGGAATCAAGTGCTCAAAGACATGGTCCAAGGAAATCATGAAAAGGCTGCTTTGTAGCACGTTGTGTTCTCATTCGCGACATCCAGGTCCAGAGGTAGCCACGTTCCGTTTATGCGTCGGACTTGCCCTTCTTCTTCTGTTCAACCTTGAGTAATAGGGCGCGGTTGATACGTGGAAGGACACCTCCAAAGGCAATTGTCGCTCGAATCAATGTATCCAACTCTTCATCGCCGCGGATGGCTAGTTGCAGATGGCGGGGTGTGATACGCTTGACCTTGAGATCCTTGGCGGCATTACCAGCGAGTTCAAGAACTTCGGCAGTCAAATACTCGAGGACAGCAGTCACATAGACAGCAGCTAAGAAAGAAGGTGCAATGTCAACTTTGGTACCGCAACGTTTCAAATGGCGCGGATGTCCCTACCCTTTGCGCCGACACGCATTTTGTTCTGGGTGTTGTTCTTCAGGAAGCGCTTTATACGACCGCAAGGGAACTGCGACAGAGTGAGGTTAGCGACTCCAAATCGCGAAGGAAATTTGAAGAAACGGGGATTTTCGAAGTTAGGCAAAACCCCACATGTTCCTCGACGATGTACACCGTTCGAAGATTTCGAGGGCAGCAGGGAGAAAACGGTTGCTTTTACGCGTCGCATTGACTCCCGGATTCAAAGGAACCGAAGTCAAGGAAGATAGCTTCAAAACTAACCTGTAAACCGGCCTTTGCGCTGTGAGATCTCTGAGTTTTGCCAGCAGCATCTTTCGGGCCACCCTTGCCTCCGACTGATTTGCCTTTTCCACCGGGCATTTTGCGAATTAATTATGCTGGACGGTCCTAAGGATTGGTTTGTCGCGTAATTTGATGAAGAACGAAGATCGAAGTTGAGCGGATACGGAATAGTCGTTGGAAAAGGTGGCAATCACGCGTTTTTGTTGATGGATGAGGACGGGGTTGAGTCTTTCAGATCGCTAAAAGTAGAAAAGACTTGCTGATGGGGGAAACCGCGCTATTCCTAAAACGGGTGAGTCTTCACAACCTCAACTCCTCGTTGATAGAGGAACTGGGGGAGGCCGGATTCAAACGTAGATTCCAACACCGCCATTTAGGCTGAGTCTTTGAGAGACGGTGGGAGTGACTAGGTCCCTAGACATGTCAGCTTTCATCAGTAATATCCGCAATTCTGTCCAAGGCCATCCCTGGATCAGAGCTGGCAGATGCACCATCATAGCCCCTGTGTCATTGCTGTTAGGGTACTGCAACAGCACACGACTGTTTTTTGTCTTCCATTCTGCATTCATGGAATTCTCAGCAGCTGCTTGGTACACAAGAGTGGTTGAACTCTGGTCCAAAACACCTCTGTTGCTCGATGTTTCACGTCGTCCTCGGTGGTTGCAGCATTTCGAGGAAGACAGCGCCGATGCGGATATCGGATCGCTTATGTCATCCCGCTCGAGGTCAACAGGTTGCGCCTCTTCACCAGCCACAAAACGAGGCCGCCGCGATGATCAACCTTAAAAGCTTCTCGGAAGTTCGGGGTCGATACTGCTACAAGTACAACATCGTCTGCTTCGCATGCTTGTCCAGTCCCAATTTGTGGTTGCGATTGAATTATTGGATTATTATTGACACGGAATAAACGGCACCAATGTGCTTGAAAGACTGATGTAATTCCGTTTAACCTGCGGAATACTCCGTACTCCAGGTCTGATTAGGTCGTATCTGTGAGGCGCGCAGATTGCTGTCTAGCCATATTGGAAATTCGAAGTCAACGCAGCAAGACCAAGCAGGTAGGCACTGCAGCATTATTGTACCTCTAAACATGCTAGCAATAACGGAATACTGTGCCTGAAAATGTCAAAATGACGTAGGTAACTACATACCACCGCATAACCTCTTGATAGACTTCTCCAGGACTCGGAACTTATTGACTTCGTCCCGATTCCGGTTTGCCCAACATAGTCTTCATCAAGATCACATCCTCTTCTGTCGATTGTGATTGAGACAAGTATTATTATAAGACAGGCCTAAAGAATGCCATGGCCTAATGAATTCCATTTTCAAGAGAGCTCCGATTAATCCCATGCATTCATATCGTCATTGACACTAGCGACATTCTAATATCGGAGAAAGGGCTCTGATACTACCCAAAGACCATAAAGAGGCATTCACTTCTGCGCAAACACAGCCAGGTTTCCAAAGGAAAATCTGCAAAGTGTGAAGTTATAAGGCCGAAGCGGCAGCTTAATAACATCGTCTCTCCCAGGCACACTGCTCAATACCAGCGCGATCCTGTATCCTGGGCTAGCAGCCTTTGTCGAAGACTCTATTTACCAGGTTCGTGTCCGACCCCGTTGGCTGTTGAGATTTGGCGCTGACTATTGTGTTCGATCCTAGATTGTTTGCCCATTTGCCTACTTGCCATACATCGTCAGAGAAAACAACGCCATTATCCGCATACCGCCAATAGACTCTTCTCGCAGCCCATGTGTGAAAATGTCACGGAGGTCTTCGAGTTCTGTCGGCATCGCGGTCGGTCCTACGTTCGTCCTTGTCAGGAGGCGTTGATATGCGATTTGCTCCTGCCTGTGGATTTGATTCTTATGTCTTTCTGTCAGCAGTGCTTCGGGTTTTGCCTGATAATGGGACCATCTTCACCCCCATATTCCAAGGAGGTCATTGAAACAAGGGACCTGAGCTCATGACACGAACTGGGCTTCTGGGATGGCTTTTCTTATGTGACCGTTAGAGCATGCATCGTTTGACGAATTATTCTTGCGACCTGTAGCGCTGCTTCCTTTCCGCGCTCATGAGGTCAGTAGCAGTCTAGCAAGGCGGAATTTGATAGAGCACTGCTCATGTTCTATCTGCTTTCTGTTAGCACAATAATCAATTGAGGCGGATTTAGATTTCTTTGAAGGCGGGGAGAGAAATTTCGATGTTTCTGGTGGCGTTTGATTGGGCGCCGAGACAAAGCCTTGCGAACGGTGCACGTGACGGTGAGCTAAACTGGAAGCTTCGAACACTCTGTTAAGAACTCAGGAAATTTCGGCACGGCAAAATATCCTCTTCCAACACAAAAACCTCATATCTCACAGCCTGTTCGTCGCATCGTCGCTCTCTGCTATCGCCAGCTGGTGTTTGCTTGCTTGGTCTACTTAATAAAAAATGAATCCGCAAATGTAAGTCTTGGAGCTGCCTACGTCCTACCCCTGAGTAGGCTCCGCGCGCTCACCGTGATATCGAAAGTGAGTAAAGACTGACATGTCGTCCTTAGATCCAACCTCGTCATCATCCTTGTGATGATGCAGGTGTCAAAAAAGATCCCGTTCGATAAGCCTGAAGTTCTCCTCGGTGTCCGAACGATGTATATCGCCTCTAATATCATAATCGCGGCCCTCTACTTCTACGTCTATAATCAGATCAACAAGAAGAAGGGTAAGTCAAAAGCTTTGCTCTCTGGTCCTTTTTCTACCGAGTGCCAAATGCGAAGTATTCGCCGATATCCGTACTGTTTCGTTTACTGACTGTTCCGGCTGTTCTACAGACCTCAAGACCCTGAAATACGTTGAACCCGCGCCGATGGGCTCTGGCGACGAACCCCGCCCCGTTGTCACCACCGTTCAGGACTACGACAAGCAGCAGTTGCGCTCTCAGTTCAAATCCCAACTCATGGGCGTTGGAATGATGTGTGTTATGCATTTGTACTTCAAATACACTAACCCTCTCGTTATCCAGTCGATCTTGCCTTTGAAGAACGCTTTGGAGGCCAATCTCGTCAAGGTCCATGTGTTCGGACAGCCTGCCAAGGGTGACTTGGAGAGACCATGGAAAGCCGCTGGTGGTTTTATGGGTATGGGCCAGGGCGACGTCAAGAGCGACAAGGCTAGCGTTGAAACCGCTGAGAAGAACTGGAGAGGTGGTGCCAAGGATGAATAGATCGTGCATTGATATACGGCTGTGTTCCTGTCATTTCTTTGAGGAGTCGCGTGGGTTCTGGAAGATACTATGATTCCTCGGATTTTCTCGTCTGCTGGATGGAATTGGGGCTGGAGTACACAATGGGTTGCCAACGGAAGACTCTCGGGGCGGAAGCAAACGCTAAATGTCCTTTTATGTCTTAATTTGACGTTTCATGCACTCGGTTGTCTCGACTTTCTCAAATACCTGTACCAATAGACTCGTTTTTCTTTCGATAGAGATTCGAAATGTTTAATTATTCGTGCGATGGTTTGAATAAATCTCCAAGTATATAACGAGCCCTCGAAAGTTCTACCCGACAGTAATTTGCCAGATCATAATCACCATCATGGGATTAAGAGTGTATCAGCGATCGGATGGAAAGCTTGTGTGCTCTGTCTCGAAATCTGGGTGCTTGGGATCCAGAACTAGATAAACAACCTGGTTTATATTGCTGTTTGAACCAATGAAGACTCTGAGCCCTCAAGGTTCCCAGTATACATCCGCCATAAGTACCATAATGACGCGAACTCGGACCGCTGAGAAATGTTTTACAATCACACACTATCAGGCTATGTACACATTGTAAGGTTGCGCATGTATTGCTCGCGAATTCAGCCAAGATGCGACCTGAATGCACATGCAGGGGCCTGCTCTCACCTATGGCTCAGTCTCATGGCTGATGAACATCCTACCCAGCACTTCAGGCCTCATTCATCTCCATATGCTCCGTTGGCGCGTGAGATATCCCGTCGGATCATCATTGATGCGAGACGGACAAATGCCGCGTTCTGGAGCGTGCCAAGCACGATGGAGGGGTAACTCCAGCTTCACCACCCATGTCATCATCTTTTTGCTCTCCAAATTTTTTCCTTTGTTGACGGTGGGGCTCATCCGCGCACTGCCTTTTAGCCAGAGGACCGTTGTTGTTTTGACGCTCAATAATAACAAACATCTAGGTGGAATTAGAACGGGAACTCGTAACCCCATAGTTACCGGGTCGAGGCTGGTGAGTTTGACGCGATGTGCGCGGAATTGTGAACTCCCCATAGATCCCTAAGATTCTGAAAAGAGCACGAATTCTACTCCGTACTTCCGTGTTTGCTCATGTCAGGGCCAAGTAAAGACGCATGGCACTGCCGATTCCATTATAAACCAATTGCCACTCCCAGTACTAGCAGGGGATTGAAAGATGGGGCCGACGGGAATGAGTCTGGCTGGCAACGGAAATAGAATCAGATATCGTGAGGATTGACATCACCCGACTTGCAGATGCGGGACAAGCCGGGGGTTTCGGGAAATTCTGTTTGATATATTCCACTGCCCCCGGCTACAAAAACATTGTTGCTTTATTAGAGATTTGAGAGATCGATTGAAAGCAATCTAATTAGGAGAATATAAAAGAAGAGGGCGGTTGATAGAGTGAGAGAGAATGTTGTACCAACGGGACTTGGGAAAAGTGTAATCGGGGTGACCCGTAGATGTTGTAACTGCCGCCAGTTCACCGAGATTCTAAGCTCTTCCAGCTCAGTCTGGTCCCCTGAGGTTCTCGCAGTTCATGTGCAGCAATCTCTTGCGTCAATAATTTCCAGGGTTACTATTACCACGGCCTTTCAAGTCAATTGCTCCCTTTTGCCTGGAATATCCGCCAAGGTATACACCGGAGTTGGGATTTAGTGTTTGTATTTATTTCCCTTCCCCTCCCCAACTTCACATCCCACTTTCTTGCTGCTTCAAATTCCACTCAATCCATCCTCCATTCCTCTTCAATCACTGTCATCCATCCATTTGAAAACCAGATATCCTTATAGTAAGTATCGCTGTCCCTCATTCTCATTTTCTGACGAGAATCGTCATACTCCTTGAATTCTGAGCCCGGAAGCTGACCTACCCCGCCAAACAGTTCAAGCAATCAACTCGTCATCATGGTCATCAAGGTAAACACCAAGAGTTTTGGAGTGTTGTTGCACGGCATCAAAGAGATCCTTTAATAACATCAATAGGTCGGAATCAACGGCTTCGGTCGTATTGGCAGAATTGTAAGTCAATCGCCTTGATCCTCTTAAACTAGCTTGGACTAACCATTTCACATCATTAGGTCTTCCGCAATGCGTGAGTAGTATCTTTGGGGCTCTGTGAGAGTCAGCGGATAATAGAAACCTGTTTTTAACTCGAGGTATCCAGCATTGAGCACCCAGACGTTGAGGTCGTTGCTGTGAACGATCCATTCATCGAGACTCACTATGCCGTATGTTTTCCCTGTCCCTCGCATAGTTGCGCTTCGAAGCAACCTCAATCATCACCTATGAACCACTGTTTTGTCTGACCTTTTTGTTAGGCCTACATGCTCAAGTACGACTCCACCCACGGCCAGTTCAAGGGTGAAATCAAGTTCTCCGACAGCGGTTTGGATGTCAATGGAAAGCACGTCCGCTTCTACCAAGCCAGAGATCCTGCCAGCATCCCATGGTCTGAGACCGGTGCTGAATACATCGTTGAATCCACTGGTGTCTTCACCACCAAGGAGAAGGCCAGCGCTCATTTGAAGGGTGGTGCCAAGAAGGTCATCATCTCCGCCCCATCCGCCGATGCTCCCATGTTCGTTATGGGTGTCAACAACGAGGAATACAAGTCCGATATCGAGGTTCTCTCCAACGCCTCCTGCACAACCAACTGCCTTGCCCCCTTGGCCAAGGTTGTTAACGACAACTTCGGCTTGGTCGAGGGATTGATGACCACCGTCCACTCCTACACCGCAACCCAGAAGACCGTCGATGGCCCATCCTCCAAGGACTGGCGTGGTGGCCGTACCGCTGCTCAGAACATCATTCCCAGCAGCACCGGTGCCGCCAAGGCCGTCGGCAAGGTCATCCCATCCTTGAACGGAAAGCTCACCGGCATGTCCATGCGTGTGCCCACTTCCAACGTTTCTGTTGTTGACCTTACCTGCCGTCTCAACAAGGCCGTCAGCTATGACCAGATCAAGGAGGCCATGAAGAAGGCTTCTCAGAACGAACTCAAGGGTCAGTATCCCTTTTTCCGAAAACAGTGGTCAGGCATTAGGCTAACCTTGGGCATTTAGGTATCATGGACTACTCCGAGGATGCTCTTGTCTCCTCCGACTTGAACGGAGACCCCCACTCTTGCATCTTCGATGCTACCGCCGGTATTGCCCTCAACGAGAACTTCGTCAAGCTTGTTGCTTGGTACGACAACGAATGGGGATACTCTCGCCGTGTGATTGATTTGATCTGTAAGTACTCTCGATCAACGAATAGTTTGTGTGTAAACACCACGACTTACAATGGTTATAGCATACATCGCCGGTGTTGACTCCAAGAGCAAATAGCTACCTACAGCTAGTTTCGAAGAGAGAAGTCTGCTTTAGGAGGGGTTTGAATTCGACAAAAACGCTTTCAGCAGCTAATGTTTCATGCGGATGTTAAGGCATGACTGGCCATCATTTAAGGGGCCTTATGATGTGATTTCCAGGGCTTGTAGTTAATGGCTCCAGTTCTGCTGATGTAAAATGATCAAACAAGAAAAGTGACATGACCACGATAAATAGGCAATCAGTGAAAATATTGTTTTAATAGTGTCTTTTTGCTCTTTGTCGCGCGTCTTGCCATAAATGTCACGCTTTCAGATTTCACTCCCTGAGAGTAACCCTGTGACTAGCAGATTGTCACATTGTTGTCTCGGCAGTGTTCTTGTATGCCTTTTGAGTTGCTCATTGAATTTCTTTTCCTTCCTTCCTCTCACTTTCCATCTTTCTTTTCGTCGCAATTTTTTGCACGTGATCTCACTCGTCTCAACATCTCACGTGAAGATAAACGAAGCTCTCAGTCAGCATTCCTTATCACCACGTGCATTGCTACTTATCCATCTTCATCTCTTGGTAAGTGTGCTCTCGTCCGTTGTACTGCTTGCTGGGTCATTTGCACTGGAGCTGCCAGAGCAAGCTTCAGAGTCTCTGTCTCTTGTGAAATCAAAAGTCTGAAAGTGCCTTGTGCAAAAAGTCATTTGCTTCACTGTGTTTGTCATTTGGGGAGCGAACATATTCCATTTCACTTATCCCCTGTTTCCGTCTCATGAATCTGCTACTTGGATGGAGCACAGCAACTGCATATCTTGGATCTTTTGATTGATTTTCTCATTTGCAAAGACAGAGAAGCACTGTGCGACTTGATTTCTTGATCTCGCCTGATGTATATCTTTTCTTGAAGATTTCTTGTGGGCAGGTGTTCTGCACTTTGCGAAAACTGGCGCATCTTCCTTTTCCGGAGCACTGGGCCTGATAGAGCTGATTTTGCTACTTTTCTTTTCTTTCCTTTTCCTTGTCTTCCATTTTAACATAGAGGACTATGACTGACTGAGTTCGGTCCGTTAAGAAGTAGTCCGCGCGTTCTGTCACAATGGACGCGGACGAGGACATCGTCATGACGGGGACCGGGTCAACGCCTTCCGGAGCGCATGGCCCGCCGTCAAATACGTCGACGAAGACAACAAGTGCAGATTCGAAAGCCAATGGAGCTTCCAAACCTGACAGGGCTGAGCCGCTTCTGACGGCATTCCAAAGAAAGGTGGTGGCGCCCGGCAATCTGATCAAAGAGGTTGAGCAGCATCAAGCAACTCATGCTGTAACGACGAAGCCACAGGAAGATGAGCGGGAATCTGCTAAGAAAAAACGAGAAGAGTCTATCTCTGAGGAAGAGGACGAGTCTGATTCATCAGAAGGTGATGAGGTGCCTAGATTGCTGCCTCATGCGTCTTTGCCTACTGGTGTTTGCTATGACATCCGCATGCGCTATCACTGCGAGGTCAAACCGACTTTGGACGTTCACCCGGAAGACCCAAGACGGATTTACTACATCTACAAAGAGCTTTGCAAGGCTGGCTTGGTTGACGATCCTGAAGCTACGCGCCCGCTGGTTTCTCAACCGCTACTTCGTATCCCTGCACGAGATGCCACCAAGGAGGAGATCGCATTGATTCACGATGTAGAGCATTATGACTTTGTCCTTAGCACAAAAGGTAGGAGCGCCTTTGACTTCCTATTATTCTTCCTCCCAGTTTAGTGAGAGACCTCGGGGCCCAAAGGCTGATCTTCAAGCACAGATATGTCCGAAGATGAGCTAATCGAACTGGAGAGCACGAGAGATTCCATCTACTTCAATAAACTTACTTTCACATCTGCGATTTTGGCCTGCGGTGGTGCCATTGAAACCTGCAGAGCGGTCGTTTCAGGAAAGGCCAAAAACGCCATTGCTGTGATCCGCCCCCCGGGGCATCACGCAGAACAATGCCAGGCAATGGGCTTCTGCTTATTCAACAACGTATGCGTTGCTGCGAGGGCATGCCAGAAATCCTTTGGGGATAAATGTCGGAAGATCATGATTGTCGACTGGTAAGAACGACGCTATGTATTTTATTTGACCCTTTTTTGAATTTTGTCGCCGACGTTTGTATTATCATATTTGTATGCTAACATGGACCTGCAGGGACGTTCATCACGGTAAAATCCTGTCCAGTCCAACTCTCCAGATCATAAAATCTCACAGATTACTCAGGAAATGGTGTCCAAAACGCCTTTTACGACGATCCAAATGTGTTGTATATTTCCCTACACGTATACAAAGATGGCACTTTTTACCCAGGCGGCGAACAGGGGAATTGGGATCAATGTGGTGAAGGCGATGGTTTGGGAAAGTATGTTTCTTCCGAAGCCATGCCCTTAATAAATCCGTTTTTGAGCTAACAAGGAGTCAGAAATATTAATATTCCATGGCCAGCGCAAGGAATGGGAGACGGCGACTATCTCTATGCCTTTCAGGAAGTGATCATGCCAATCGGCTATGAATTCAATCCAGATCTAGTCATAAGTGAGAGCCCGTAACCCCGAGAAGCTCTCTCAAGTATGCTCACAGACCATTAGTTTCTGCCGGATTTGATGCCGCCGCAGGCGATGAACTTGGAGGCTGCTTTGTCACACCCCCTTGCTACGCCCATATGACGTCCATGTTGATGAATCTTGCCAACGGCAAAGTTGCTGTTTGCTTGGAGGTGAGTGTTCTTGATTCGATGCGTCTTCCATCGAAACCTAACAAGGCTCGTGCTAGGGTGGATACAACTTCCGCTCAATCTCCAAGTCGGCCCTTGCTGTCACTCGAACGTTGATGGGTGAACCCCCTGACAGACTCATCGGTGCTGGCGCATCGAAAGTGGGAATTTCTACGGTCCGCAAAGTGGCCACAATCCAATCCAAGTACTGGGGCTGCATGTATCCAAAAGGTAGCCACCAAGTCCTAATATCTGGACTTTTCGCACCAGCTGACTTGATGTAGGACCCCCGGAATCCTTTTGGGGAAACCGAGTTCACGGTATGTTGAGTAAACTCACCTAATCGCAGCAAACGGCTAACATTCAAACGCAGATATCATTCGACAATACCAGGCAAAGCAGCTTTACGACGAACACAAGCTAACCGATTTATATATCTATCGGGACTCTATTTCCAAGTCTTTTGAGAACCAAGTTCTCGCGAGGTCTGAGGCGATCCTGAAATCTCTGGAGTAATTCCCAAACTAACGAAAGACTCAAGCCAAAACTATGACGCGGCCAATCCCCTGCTAGTTATCTTTCATGATCCGTATGTGTTTACGCCTTCCGCAGATCCTGATTTTGAATGTCTCTGACGCCGGGTTTCTAGTCCTGACCTTATGGGAATTGCACATCCTCTGACAAACACGTTGGAAGCACACAACTGCTGGCTGGTACGGATCAAATCTCGCATCCTCAGAAAATAGGGATAGCTAACGAGGGCAAAGGCTGATATTGTCAAGGATTACATCGAATGGGCGGTGAACAGGAACATAGCGGTCATTGACGTGAATATCCCGAAGCACATCACAAAGAGCGATGTAGGTCCTATCGTCCCTCAGCGAGTATGTACATTTGCTTGAGAGTTGCTGACGTTGTTTAGCCCAAGACCCAGGATAAGTACGAAGATGAAGACCGGAATCGTGCGCAGGTGGCAGAAGAACTTGCTACTTACCTCTGGGAGAATTATATCGAGTATGAGCGCCTCTTATTGATTCTCGTGTGGTACTTCCAGCATCGATTTGCTAATATAATTCCAACTCCCCAGACCCAACGAAGCAACTCACATCTTTTTTATGGGAGTCGGTGATGCATACGCAGGGCTTGCGAACCTGCTTTCCAACAAGGGTAAGTATCCGTCAGCGTTTGTTTGCAAGAGACAAGTCTAATCTCATTTGTTCACGCAGAGCGCGTATACCAGCGTATCGATGGTGTTATCTCGTTCGTCGCAGAGAATGCAGTAAGGGCAGTATCCAGCCATACGAATCCCTGGCTCTCCAAGTGGTATAAGGATGTACATCAACCCTTGACTCCCCCTCCTGTACTCTCTTAGATGTATCCATGGCAGATGGCTGATTTTCCGTGCTTAGAATTCCTTAATCTATGTCTCTCATCAACACGGGGTTTTCAAGATCTCGGACACCAGCAAAAGGCCTTCAAAGCGGTACGGGCGCATCCTTAGGTCTTCCAAGACGACCCTTAATGAGATGCTGCTCACGCACATGGACGACGTCACGAAGTGGATCGAGGAAAGGCTCGACGAAGAGACTGAGGAGGAGTAAGGGGAAAGACGGTGGTTGCTTCTTTTTTGTCCTTCAAGGGGGTAGTTGGGTACCCTTAGTTTCTCTTCTTTTCTCAAGGGGTTTAAGTAGGGTTAAGGACGGATAAAGGGGTATCGATCTGGATATACTTATCCTTTAGATTCTGCATATTTATGGGTACCTTTTGGCCCTTCAATACAACGGAGCAGGGATGATGATTGAACTTCCGGAACGGAAATGCCCGTGGCTAAGTTGAAGTTTCCTTTGGACGTTTTTTGCGGTTTGAACCAGTGTCGCACAACGGCATTAGAAGCCCTCTGACTGTGCCCGTTTTTCTTCCGCTGTCGCCTCCCTGCCTCGTTGCTTGGCTAAGGGGCAAGTTACACCTTACACTCAGTGCTGGGTGGAACGTCAATGTTTGGTATCCGTTTGTCCGCACTCGGAGGCACGGTCTTCACAGGACAGGAGAGACTGCACCTCCTAGTGACACGGTCAAGTCATGGGTCACCAGCGGCTTTGAAGCGAAGGGGCCGTGTCGCCGTGCGAGATTGGATGAAAATCCGATTGGGCACAAGGAGGTTATACTACTAATCAATGATTCTGTTGCACCGCACAATACCTCGAGGGCCTTAACCGTCCATGTATGGACCGAAATTGATACGAAGATGGACTTGGTCAAGTTGCACCAGGGGGTTTGTGCACCCGTCTGTCTGGTTATGGGCTAACCACAGGGTGCGAGGTGGCGGGACGAAACACCTGGACAACACAAGACAAGGGATAAGCATTGAATTTCCGAAAGTAATTCTCCCAGTCGTTACAAATCCTGCGGTGGTGTTGTATCACCGTTATTATTGGCCATCTCTTGTGTCCCAGAGACTGTTGCAAGACATGTTAACGGTTGAAAAGATTTTGGTCTACAGCTTTGTCACTTTTTGAGCCAGCTCTCGCTTGGCTGACGAGGTTGGGGTCCCAGGCGCTTAGAGCATGCAACGATGCCAGAGCTACCCTGGCAGCGTGCGAGGGACTGAGAACCAGATACCACATTGACAACTGGGTCGCATGGCTAGATGGCCAGTGAGTAGAACACTGGACGAGGTCGCCATGGCCCTATTATATTACAAACTTGCATATGGCTCGAGTCTTTCACATGCAGAGTACGGAACTCCGTAGATAATGCTAGTTGAGACCAACTAGTGCTCTTGGAAAGAAGGACGACACGCTTCAGATACTGCTACAAAGAAGTACAAAGGTGGAAGGGGGTTCAAAGAGGGAGTATAGTTCGTCACTTTCTGGAGTTTTCTTAACCCTCCGTACGGAGTAAGGCTGGGAATTTTCTCGCAGTCATGAGGGGTAGAAGCGCCGACAAGGCAGGGAACGGCGAATATGAGCATCCTACTGATCTATCACACGTGAAAAGTTGCGGACATACCATCGCATAGAATTTCTAGGTAAGTAATCCTCCTCCCACTCGTTTGCACGGGCACGGGACACACCAAAGATTTGCCGATAGTGGTAACAGCAAGGGTTGCTGTAGCTTTTGACTTTCTCCCACCGCTGCTACCCTGGATAGCGTCATTCTCGAGCTCCCCGCCAGGCAGGGTGTCGTATCGTGCGGCACTCTGTTTGCAAAAGACTACTGTGGAAGAAATCCTCGCCACGCTCATCTGCCTTTTCGTTCCCACACCGAAAAATTTTTCAACGTACACGGTGATATCAACGTGGTTGCGCGTGTCAAGCCACCACGGCGCAGGCGCCGTTTCAAGTGCAACCACACCACAGGAGAGACGCAAGCCTCCGAGACCGTTTGTTTCAACATCCGCCCAGCATCTGAGTACATATATACAGTCCGGTGTGTATAGAGAGCTCGGTCAGATATCGCGGAATAAATAATGCAATTGCGCGAACAAAGTCCCTCTGTGAGACAGTGATACCAACAGACTAAGACAAGGGTACGCACAGTATGGACAAACCCCATAGAGTACATACATGCAAGCGTCATGGTTTGTACCCTTGCCACCATCTTATTGCTTGAAATCCAGGAGAATAAGACTTGACTAACGCTGTACGATAACGTAGATGGCGTTCTGATCCTGTGCTCGTGCACAGTTCGTCCTGTTGGATGATTTGGATGCTTTGATACCTTCAACCTGATGCAGTCGGTTCGCAGGTTATGCGAGACCTTTGGTGGCGGATGACCATTCTTCAGTGACAACACAGACTCGTGCGGAATACGCACCGCTAAAACCATAGGTATGGCTCCGATGAAATTGCCCTCGTTAAATAATGAGTGTAGTTCGAGTATCCAAGGCCCCGGCAGTACGGAGATACTTGAGTGCAAGGATTTGATTTTTCAAAGTCTCCACGAATCCTCCGACTTCTTCAATAGTAATGCGCATGCTCCTCCTCTTGGCCCTATTCGGCCTTTCACTATCCAGCCTTGGCTCCAAACGAGCAGTGTCTACACAGAGCAGACTGATGCTCAAGGTGATCAAGTTTGACAGTGCACTTGAAGAACTGTCGACGCGGCATTTGCGCACCAGATATAGTACATATGTATGTACAGTACAGACAGTACATATATCGGTCTTAATCTCAGTAGTAGTATCGGTCCATCGGAAGAGCCCGAATCACCGCCCACTAAAAGCGCCACAAGTGTTTTCTCGCAGGGATAATTAGCGTGCAGCCGTCGAAGGGATCGCCGCGACCACCCCACACCAGACTTCTAGTCTCGAGCTTTTTGGTGCTTTTTTTCTGTTCTGAGGCCTCGATCTAACCCAGAAACGGTTCGAGCCGTTGCTGCGTTTGGCCCGACAGCGAGAGACGACTCGTGTTGCAGATCAGGGTAGCATCGCGTTAGAAACCCTCACATCTCGAAGTCGCAGAATATTCAGCATGAAATTCGAACATTTTTGGCAAGGCAAAAAAAGAGAAACGAAATGAAAAGAGCCAACAGAAAATTTGATTCGAAATGATCAAGGAAGATTCTTTGGTTTCTGAAATTCTGACCCACAACTTCCTTTGAGCTTCTAGACTGGATGATCATTGGTCAGGGCGCCAATACTGTGTAAAATAGTCTAACGGCGGATTGAACTACTGGCAAAAGGCTTCAAAAATGAAGCTCGCTGCCCCCAGTCCCCTGCACTCCAGGTCTTGAAAATGACGCTAGTTGTTGTAAACAGCGCCCCGCAGCCACTCGAAGACGTCTTCAGTTTGATTTTTTGTGTGTTGGGTTAGGGTTCTTTCGCATGTGCGCAGTTGTTTCAATGAACTGGCGGCTATGTGCATGCCCCTGATATTCATACTCCGCACAAGCAGCAGTTTCAATCAAGTGAGGATCAGGCAGCTTGTGGTGCAGGATGTTTCCCCAGGAAGCGCAGAAGAAGCACCACATGGTTCTGTCATCACTCTGTCATCCGTTTAGACGCTGAGCTCTCTGATATGATCTGAAACTGGCCTATCCCTCCCCTGCTGGACAGGCCAGCCGCCAGACATGGGGACCATGGATCTTGCATCGCGCAAGTCCGGTGATCCCATCTAAACTGAAGAATGCGTACCAATCAAAGTGGTGCAAGAAGAAGAAAAAAGCAAAGACTGAAGCTAAATCCCTGGAGACAGGGGTATCGGCTGAACACCGTCAACACAGCTCTAGACTGCATTGGGCATTGAAGGCTTGGGTGATCTGCCCTCAGCTCATTTGCGTCTGCTCATGACACAAAAAAACCATATATCCTGGACCGGGGATCCCTTTCTCCCTCTTTATTCTGCAGTCTCCCGCCTCCTTCGCGGCTCATATATCTGCTGGGCGCCTCCTTCTCTCCCCGCGGCCAGGTGCTTTTCTCTCCCTTCCTGCTTCACATTGTGTGTTTGCTGCCCTGCCTTCCGATCGAAGACGAGTATACTCGTCCGCGGGGTTCTCTTACCTCTTGTTCTCAGCGTGTTCCTTCACCTCACGGCATCGCGTCCCAACTCCCCGCCTGCTCGACCGTCGAGCAAATACAGCGGGCTCTGCTTGCACCTCTTTCCCCCCTGACTGGCTTCATCGACCCTTCGACTAGCGGAACAACATGGCCGGCACTACAGATGTCTCGCGTGTCGAGGCCCCAGTGACCATGAAGGCGTACCTCATGTGCGCCTTTGCGGCATTTGGTGGTATCTTCTTTGGTTACGACTCTGGTTATATCAACGGTGTCATGGGTATGACTTACTTCATCGAGGAGTTTACCGACCTGAGAAAAGCCGACTTCACCCCTGAGGAGGCCAAAACCAAGTTTGCGCTTCCGTCCTGGCAAAAGTCCCTGATCACCTCAATCCTGTCCGCTGGAACATTCTTTGGTGCGATTATCGCTGGTGATTTGGCCGATTTCATTGGACGCAGGACCACCATCATCGCTGGATGTTTTATCTTCATTGGCGGAGTTATTCTTCAGACTGCTTCCACCACCGTACCGTTGCTCGTTGTGGGCCGTTTGGTTGCTGGCTTTGGTGTTGGTTTCGTCTCCGCTATTATCATTCTCTACATGTCTGAGATCGCCCCACGCAAGGTCCGCGGTGCCATTGTGTCAGGTTATCAGTTTTGTATCACCGTGGGATTGCTTCTAGCTTCCTGCGTCGACTATGCGACACAAGAGAGAACAGATTCTGGATCATACCGTATCCCCATTGCCTTGCAAATGTTGTGGGCCATCATTCTCGCCGTTGGCCTGTTCCTGCTTCCCGAATCCCCTCGTTATTTCGTGAAGAAAGGTAACCTCGAACGCGCCAAAACAGCCCTTGCGTCTCTTCGTGGTCAAGCCGCCGATTCAGAGTATATTCAACAGGAACTCGCTGAGATCGTTGCCAACCACGAGTACGAACTTCAGGTTGTTCCTCAGACCGGTTATTTGGGCTCTTGGCTCAATTGCTTCCGAGGCTCACTCTTCAACCCTGCTAGTAACCTGCGCCGCACGATCCTGGGCACCTCTCTTCAGATGATGCAACAGTGGACCGGTGTTAACTTCGTCTTTTACTTTGGTACGACTTTCTTCCAAAGTCTGGGAACCATCAGCAACCCATTCTTGATCGGACTCATCACCACATTGGTTAATGTCTGTTCAACTCCAATCTCGTTCTGGGCAATTGAAAAAGTTGGCCGACGACCCTTGCTCATCTGGGGTGCTTTGGGCATGCTTGTTTGCGAATTCATCGTTGCAATCATTGGTGTGACCGTGGGCGAAAGGCCAGATGCAGTGAAAGCTATGATAGCGTTCATCTGTATTTATATCTTTTTCTTTGCCAGCACATGGGGTCCTGGCGCTTGGGTTGTCATTGGCGAAATCTATCCCCTCCCTATCCGTTCTCGGGGTGTTGGACTCGCAACTGCCTCTAACTGGCTCTGGAACTGCGTATGTGTTATCCTTTTGATCACTGGCCCTTTGAATGCAGCCCAACTAACAACTTGAAACAGATCATCGCGGTCATCACTCCCTACCTTGTCTATCCCGACGAGGCTAATCTCGGCCCCAAAGTCTTCTTTCTCTGGGGTTCTCTTTGCGTCATGTGTTTCATTTACGCGTTCCTTCTCGTCCCCGAAACAAAGGGCCTCACCCTTGAACAAGTCGATAAGATGTTGGAAGAAAGCACACCCCGTACTTCGGCGAAATGGAAGCCTCACACCACTTTTGCTGCAGAGATGGGTCTGACCGAAAAGGGTGCGTTAACAGAGGCGGTGCAGGAACCCATGGTACCAGCTCCCGCCGAGGGGACTGCTTGAAAGACGAACTGCAAGGTTTCTCTGGCCCATCGACTAGACCCTGCCGTGAAGCTCACCGAGCTTGTTGTGCTTTGCTTGACAACGGCTCTGATTCTTTGCGGACACAGCGTCGTTTGCGCGAACCGGAGAAGGTCTCTGAGGTTCTACTCTCTGTTTTGAAATGGTTATGCGGATAACTGCACGAAACTGACAATATACATATACCCGGAGGTTTCTGTTTCTTTGATGTTAATGAGTTTTGCAGCAGATTTATATCGTCCACAAACTCGTGGGGAAAACATGTAATTTTTAACGAGCACAAGAATCAATGGAACGATTCAAATCAATAACGAAAAGAATGTGGAGTCTTAATGACAATGTGCTCCATGCTTTAGCAAGTGGAAGCATTCAATTTTGAGAGCATTACACGGCGACGCTCGCAATCCGATGCAAGTTGATAATGCAGGCATCTGTCGAAGCCCAGATCGAGATCCACTCAATTGATGCAAACATGCCAAATTGCCAAGCCAAAATTAGTTAACTCAGCCACGTGATGCACTTTTTTGAGTGTGGAGTCTGGACGGGGCAGGGGCTGGAACCTCAACCCAGACTTCAACTCTGGTTCCTGAAGCTCGTCAAACGTTGAAGGAATGTTGAAAAGACGGCGAATCTTATTATCCAGAGGCAGACAGGCACTCCGCAATCGAACCACCCATCCAAGATGACCTGATGGCCCAGGATTCCACTTTTACCTGCCGTGTGGTGTTGATGATAAGCACCATATTGAAGCTAACTTATTGTTAGAGCAGTTGGAATCTAGCGAAGTCGAAGCAGCAAGCAATTCGGGAACCTAACTAACAAATAGATGGATCTAGCTAGACGCTCGCTGGTCTCTTTTAACGACTCAACAGATGTCAGATAGTGATCCGTCTTTTTGTCGGGGCGATGATAGCTTTGCAGAATGGGTTGCAGCGACAATACTCCGTAAGAAGCAATGATAATACCCCCGCTCTACTTCTTCGTGGTCTATTCCGTATTATCTGTTCAACTGAGAGACTTACTCTACCCAGACATTGTCTACCCAAAGATATAAACCTTTCGATGCAGGTGAAGGCATGAAGCACGTGAACGTCCCTACCTACAGAAACGTCCTACAATCCTTGGATATCCAGAGGGCAAAAGGGAGAAAGTTTTGGTGATTGTGCTGGGTTGAGTGCCTTGATCCACCAGCATAATATGCCTGCAACCTGGACCAGCCACGCAGTTCCCTAGTGGGAGATAGTCGGAGTCCCCTCCATCCTGATGCTTTGGAACGATTAGTGAGCAGTTCTGTTGACATGCTGCTTCTTCTTCAGCACCACAAACATAATCGTTGCAAGCGTCTAGAGTGACAACCGTGCGCTGGTTAGCTGGTGAGCACTGCCAGAACCCACCTGTAGGGTTGAGAACCTCGGACCGCGAAAGCTGAAATCTGGGGAAATCTACCCTGTATGTCTTTCCACAATTCTGGTCGGATAACTCCGTCGTGGAAGTTCTCCGAGGATTAGGGTGACTGCGAAAATCTGGGGTTGGCAGGGCTTGTTGGATCTGTGCGTAGCAGACGACTTTTCTGATACATATCTCGACTTCTATTAACCGGGTGATTAGTTATCGGGTAAGCTGGGCATTGAAGGCGATGTTGCCAAGAGGGAGCCAAGTGCCAAGGTGACTTTAAAGTCCGCAGTGATGCTCGTCGGCTCTGAAGATCGGGACTTACTGTGGTACACAGTACTATGACTGACGAAGGTTGTTTGAACGCCACATCCTAATAAAGTCCGATCACGGAGTCGTCAAAGGTTGGTTGGTTGGTTGGTTGGATATCTTCACTGCATCGTCTGATGCGTTCAACGGAATATTGTTGCCACAACACTGTTTACCCGTTACTCGTCTCATGTGGATGGACCTAGAATTCAAAGTATCCGCATGGCGGTCAAGATGGCCTGGGGATGTCAACAAGGGCGCGAGTTATCAGGCCATCTTGACTGGAGTCTGTGGATGTCTAAGAATCCGGGGTAATCACTAATAGTAACACAATGGTCTCCAACCCTGATCAGTAGCAGTGTTTTTCGTCCGAATCACCATGGTTGATGATGTTTAGCACATGGCGAATCTCTCCCCACCGAATCTAACAACAGAATCATGAGAGAGGTCCTTGGCCAAAACTGCCTGGACACCTACTATTGTTGACGGCAACACCTGAAGACACGTTATTTACGTGCAACTGCGGAATCGAACAGTCCACGCAGAGGCTATACTACAATCGCCTGTTGACTGAACTGGACCGCTAGTAACCTTGCTCCTGTTGATGAATTTGGAATCAGTGAAGACTCCAAGGCTTGGGTCTCTGAGGTCATGATGAATGGCGTCGGATGAGTGAATCTACGACGTGTGGTATCCTGGCCTGGGAAGCCAGGGGACCAACTCGTGAGGCCTCCTCCGTATGGTAGTTGTGATTTAGAGGTCCAAAGGGTAGGACCTCTTTTGAGGGAGTATATACATACATCGCGATCCCATGGGACTCCACGGGCATCTTCCGACAGCCACGAGACATACAGTCCTAAACGCTACCACATGCAGTTCCAGGCTTCGAGCCATTATTTGTCTTTCTAGATTGCGCAGAAGGGGGGTGCGGAGGGGCTTCGTGGTGACGCTCTCCTGCACCTTGAGTCGAGAGTTCTCTACCCATTCAACGCCCCCATAACGCTCAAACTCACTCACGATTAGTTATCTTGAGGACCTGAGGAGTTCTAGCCGAGGGAGCTTCCAGAGTCGTTACAAGTATTGGCCAATCCCAGACGTTGCGGGGTAATAAGGTTATTTGGGCCCAGATTGACGGGGAAACTCTAATTGATAGCCGGACGTCCCTCGAACGACTCACAACTCACGAGGCATCTCAACAACTTACTCTGGCGGCCACCAGCAGAGTTTTCTGGCTTCCAGCGAACACGGCAAGGCCGATCAATCAAGCTTTGTGGCCCTCGGTGGAAAATTTGAGATTCGCATGCTCCCAGGCGAAAGGCACAAACCCAAACCACGTTGGATTGTCAATTTGTTTTGCTGTCGCCCGCATTGTATGAGAATATGCACCAACATCAAGACGAGCCTGAATTTACAACTGGCCCATGCGTGTCCAAACTTTGCCTTTTAAATTCGCAGCATCTCCCAAGACCCATCTGAAATAATGACATTTTTGTTCGCGTGATTTTGTATTTTGCGGAGTACCCCGTACTCTTTTTACTCTTGTCTCTCCCATCACGGTGTGGATCTAGCCACGAATTTGCTGTGGCGGGAACAACCCTCGTTCTAAAAAGACTGCCGTCCGAACAAAAGCAGGCTACTACTACCAAGGCCCCACCAGCTGAGTCTCGAATGGCCATCCTCACTACAACCAGCCTCGGCTGGATGGCGATAACAGTCGGCTAATGGTAGTAGGGAACCCAAGCTCTATTATTCCCAGGTGTTTCTTGGTATGCATTTCGAGCGATTTCACCCAAGAGACGCAACTTCGAGATGTGGCTGTAATTTGGCTCTGCTTATTTTCAGCGTTAACAAACTTTGTTCGAAGCTACGACTACAGCTACCTTGGACGGCGACGCAGACTGCTCCACAGACACAGATGTTTGCATTCCTAATTAAGTATTTGCCCTCAGAGAGTGGTTCGACGAACCAGGTCCTTTCTGCGGGGAAAGCTGTAGGATTGGTCAGAAACGCACTGGCCACGCCCTTGGGATCCTCTTTGGAGGTGATAAATGCATATATAACCCTTCCGCTGCACCTGGGATTGTGAGGGATCAGCATTGTTCTGAGTGTGAATATTTACAACCCAGGTCCTACATTCATCAACTGTCTCGAACGCTGTCCCGCCTCCCAGAGTCAACATGCTGCGAGACGAAGAGAAAGTGTCGGACAATGGCGTCGAGCACGTCGACGCCGTGGCCACCAACAAGTACTCTGACGATGTCGACGTCGATGATGAGTTCACCTACAAGGAGCAACGAAAGATCATTCACCGCGTGGATATGCGCCTGGTCACGACCTGCGGACTTGGTTATTGCATCAGTTTGATGGACAGAACGAATACGTCCATGGCGGCCATTGCTGGGTATGGCTCGCTATTTTGGCTATAATAGCTATGGGAGAGATTTTGCTAACATACCCTGCGCTCAATAGTATGACGAAGGAGTTGCAATTAACCGTGGGATTCCGATACGTGAGTTGTTTGGCTTCCGAGCTTGGATTGGGCAGGATACTGACGTTCTTCTGTAGTCGGTGATCGTGTTGATCTTCTTCGTTACCTATATCGTCTGTCAGCCATTCGCAATGCCTATGATTCGAAAGATTGGTCCTCGAATTTTTATCTCTGTGCTTGTTGCATCATGGGGTGTTATTCTAATTGTACGACTTTCATTCCCCCCAATAAAAACGCCCACACTTACGTGTTTTTTCATAGGGTTTTGGTTTCGTGAAAAATTGGCAACAAATGGCTGCTCTACGAGGTGTTCTCGGTGTCCTTGAAGCTGGTTTCTTTCCGGGCACAGTCTATCTTCTTTCGTGCTGGTATTCCCGATGTGGGTGACCGAATCTCGGCGCTTTCGAAACCATAAGACCTACTGACCTGATGACTATAGTTGAGGTTCAAAAGCGATATTCCCTCTTTTACTTCATCGGTGCAGTCGCTGGTTCTCTGTCCGGCATTCTTGCCTTTGGACTTAGTCAGATGGACGGTTTGCAAAACCTTGGAGGATGGAGATGGATTTTCATCATGGAGGGAGTGGTAAGTGCTGTCAAGTGCTGTCTGCGACTAGATTCAAGGGTTGTTTTACTGACTCTGTAATCTCTAGATCTCCGTTGGCGTGGCGATTATTTGCTATATCTTCATTGTTGATTTCCCGGACAAGGCCCACAAGGCATGGGGTTTCCTCAGCGAGAAGGAACAAGCATTCATTATCAGACGACTGAACAAAGACCGAGGCGATGCAGACCCCGAACCTTTCACTCTCCGCAAGTTCCTCCGGCCCGCCCTGGACTTGAAGATTTGGGGATTTGCGTTGATTTTCTTGTACGTCCGCATTCGACCTCCCAATTGTTGCCGTTTGATTACATGCTGATGATTGTTCTGCTGCAGCTGCTTGACCACCGTCACCTACGCCATTGCATATTTCCTCCCTATCATTCTCGCCTCCGGCATGGGATTTGGCGTCGGCGAGTCCCAATGCTTGGTTGCACCGCCCTACTTTGCCGCTGCCATCCTCATGTTCACAACCTCGTGGTTCGGAGACAAGTACAGGATGCGCGCTCCCGTTATCGCCTTCAACGCGATTGTGACTCTTGTCGGTTTGCCCATGATGGGATTCGCCAAGGGCAACGCCGTGCGTTATGTTGGCGTTTTCCTGACGACTGCGGGAGCCAATGCCAATATCCCCGCGGCGATGGCCTACCAGGCGAACAACATTCGAGGTCAATGGACTCGAGCTTTGTCCAGTGCGACATTGGTGGGAATGGGCGGTGTTGGAGGTATTGCGGGTAGTTTGGTGTTCCGATCGCAGGATGCACCGTCGTACATTCCCGGAATCTGGGCTGCTATCACGTAAGAGCCCCCCTCATCTTTTCCCCCCTCTTAATGGCGCGGTTGGAACTATTTTGCTAACTGATGTGTCTGAACAGTTCGCAGCTCCTCATTCTCGTCGTCCTTGTAATCATGAGCTTCTATTTTTGGCGGTGCAACCGCAAGGCGGATCGGGGAGAGATGGTCATTGAGCGGTCGCCAGAGTTCCGCTATACCATCTAATTGCGCAGTGAGGTTATTATATACACGCAGGTTGTGCGTATAGAACTGCTTTTATGATGACGAAGATGATGATTGAGGCCAAGGTTTTTACGGTATCTGGCTTGCTATGCAATTATAATTGAGATGGAAGTATCAGGATAGCCGACAGAAGCAATATACCCATAATCAGGTTCGAGTTTATTGATTTTGTATCTTGTGGTCGAGAATTCGGCCCCGCTGCTGGGGTTGACACATGCACATGTATCACAGTATACAAGCTGCGAACGGAGCGGGCCTTTGCATGCAGGTCGATGGATGTAATGGGATGGAGTGGATAACGGGTACATGCCGCTCTGCGGGGTGCATCCCGACTCAAACTCAAGCGACAGCAGACATGATAAGTGGGCTGATAATAAATACCGATGGCTCTCCACCCAATGATACAAAGCAACGAAGGGGTCCATCTGGCATCAATGCGATGTCCATATCAACATCATAAAACCCCTCTCTGAGTTAGTGACTATGTATGCCTAACCGCTAGTCAGAACAGAACATGGCTGTTATTTGCTATGCTTTCCTCCTCGGTTTGCCGGATTTCCTGTGATGGGGCGAGATTTGACAGGTACTGACAGAGACTTGAAGGTACAAGTATTGTTTGAGAGTTTCGGCGAACGAAAACCCTTTTGTTGCCTCTATCTTCGAAAGAAAATGTTAGATCAAAGTTTTCTTTTGGTTGGGTTGGGTATCTTTCCATGGAACGAAAATGTGACAGCGTTGCCCGCCATGTTGAGTGCATGGATGCGGAAAATACAAGCATACTGTACTAGCATACATACATACGGCTGCTGGCCTAAATTGCAACGGTGAATGCGCAGGCCAGATGAAAATTGTAGACGTGGGTGTATATTGGAGGATCGCGAGTCTCGCCGGGGGAGCAGCCTGGGATGAATTTTGAAGCCAGATAGCAGTGCAGTCGTCGAATGCGCGATGGACAGCGACGTTGCAAATGGAATTACGTGATCAATAGTAGGATGACTAAGATCGACCGGCGTGGGGCTGCCGAAAAAGGTACGCTTTGCCGTTTGAGGTAAAGCACTTAAGCTTTTGAACCAATAAGAACTTGATAAAGGTGTCCCTGCCAAGAAATTAGCCATTTCTGCGGCAAATCGGCCAATCATCCCGGGAAGCCTGTTAAAAGCAATATTGCGGCTACCGGTACGCCGTAGCTACCGCAGGTTTGTATGGCGGCCTAACCGAGCCGATAGGTACCTCCGGAGTAGCTTGTCATCTCGCTTCCTCTGACACTTGACAGCCATCTCTCTTCTCCCTAAACGCCGTGTCAACGTCTCGTCTCGTCTTCTCTCGCTCTCCTCGTGCTGTGTGCAACCACTCGTATGCTGATTCTTCCCTGAGCAGTCAGCAATCACACATCGTGTGAGAGAGTGAAACGTCGACAGGGCCAGGGTTATCCCCGCAGCCGTGGTGTCGTCTGTTCCCGAGGCCTTTTGCCTGGCTTGGCTTTGTTGAAGAAGTAACCCTGAACTACTCCAGACTACCCTTCCGGGCCGGATTTGGGTTCATGGGCTCCCGCCACCATTCCAGTTTTTGATTATTCAGTCTACGATTGTTATATATAAGATTTCTCGTTTCTTTTTCCCTTTACCTTTCTTTTCTCTCATCTGTCCTATCACTGAGGATACTCCCCTCGCTTCCTTGTATGCCTCCAAGGTCCTCGTTTCGTACCCTCCACTCACCCTTTTTCGGTCGTTATTCTTCGCCTTCGTCGCGCTCCCTGGTTACAAACAGGGCTGCTTTGTCGTCATTCATTTACCCTGTCCCTCTGCAGCAGCGTCGTCTGGTCCTGTCACCTCCGCTTTTGGTCTCCGCAGCTTTTCCGGTCTCGTTTCCGTCGCGTGGTCAGTTCATGCACTCGCGTTCGTTCGTCTCTTCATCGACCTTGTCCTCCTCCTCCTTTACCTCCGCCCGCCGTTCTCCTCCTACGACTTCGTCCTCTTCATCTTCCGCGATTCCTTTGCCACAGCTCGAAGCCATGACGCTCGTCGAACGGGTAACAGATGACTTGCAGAAGCCAGTCGTGGATGACCGTTCATACCGGGTCATCAGACTGGCAAACAAGTTGGAGGCGCTACTGGTTCATGATCCCAATACAGACAAGGCCAGCGCTTCAGTGAATGTAAATGTGGGCAATTTCTCAGACGATGATGATATGCCGGGAATGGCTCACGCTGTTGAGCACTTGCTGTTTATGGGCACAGAAAAGGTATATAATGGATAACCATACCTTCTGACCAAAGCTAATATCTCTACTTTATAGTATCCTGGAGAAAATGAGTACAATCGCTACCTTGCTGCCCACTCCGGACATTCAAATGCCTATACCGCTGCGACAGAGACAAACTACTATTTCGAAGTTGCCGCCACTACACATTCAACTCCGGTTGCTGAGCCTCCGCCGTCTATTCTGCCAACTCCAACAGAAACTCCAAACCCACTTGGGCCCTTGGTCGATCGGAGATCCAGCACAGTCGAACAGAGTGCTTCTACCACAAACGACCCAGAATCTCCATTATACGGTGCCCTCGACAGATTTGCCCAGTTTTTCATCAGCCCTCTTTTCCTCCCTTCGACCTTAGATCGTGAGCTCCGCGCTGTCGACTCAGAGAACAAGAAGAATTTGCAGAGTGATCCATGGCGACTTTTGCAATTAAACAAATCTCTTTCGAACCCAAAACATCCATACCACCACTTCTCTACTGGCAACTTGCAGACTCTGCGTGACGAGCCCCAAAAGCGGGGATTGGATGTTCGGGAAGAATTTATCAAATTTCATGAGAAACACTACTCCGCAAATCGGATGAAGCTTGTCGTTTTGGGAAGAGAGTCGCTGGACCAACTAGAGCGTTGGGTGATCGAGCTGTTTTCTGACGTCAAGAACAAGGACCTCCCACAGAACAGATGGGATGATGTTCCGCCTTTTGCTCCAGAAGATATGCTTAAGACCATATATGCAAAGCCCGTCATGGACACACGGTCTCTTGATATCTTTTTCGTCTACCAGGATGAGGAACATATGTACGAGTCACACCCAAGCAGGTACATTAGCCATCTGATTGGGCACGAGGGTCCAGGTAGTATCCTTGCCTACATCAAGGGAAAGGGATTGGCAACGGAGCTTTCAGCCGGTGCCATGCCAGTATGCCCAGGTGCTGCCTTTTTCAACATCTCTATTCGCCTTACTGAAGACGGTCTGCAACGATACGAAGAGGTAGTCAAGGCTGTATTCCAATATATTGCTTTGATCAAGGAGAATCCACCAGAGCAGTGGATCTATG